>OY728150.1:1453801815-1455001815 GCA_963277665.1 Viscum album
TATTATTAATTGTTATTTTATTCAAAAAAATCTAAGGATCTGCCAAATGACTTGTATAAGGTTATATATATTAATAATAATAAACATGGGGTTAGTTTGGCTTGTTATAGTAAGTTTATTAACCTTATACAGTAAGAAAACAAGAAGACACGGTAAAATAAATATTATTTAACTTAAAGTTAAATCTAAATGATGAAGTTAAAATAGAAACATAAACATGTATAAATTCTATTTGATGAGAGGATTTAGACACAGCCCCACTATAGCTTCTAAATAACTCAATTTAGTGCTATTAAAAACTTCATATGACTTTATAATAAAATAATATTTTTAGTTATTCCAAAGGTGCCCCTCTCCTCCCTTATAAAAGGGAAATTCCTCCCTCTCTTCCTCACACCACTTTGAGCCTTCAAGCACAGCCAACCCCTGAACATTTCTGTTCTACACTTACCTAGAAACATCTTAGAGGTCTTGGGATTCTTCAAAGACCAATTTTAGTGCCCTAAGAGAAGACCTCAAAGAGGCGCTTCAAAGAAGAGGTAATGTCCGTGACTGATTCTTTCAACATTATTTCTTATTCCACTTCTTCTTCTTTAGTTGTTTCATTATCAATTTATAACATCAGTATCAATAATATAATTATATGTTATTATAAGTATGAAACAACCATATTTGACAATCTATCCATCCTACGGAAAACGAAATCACAGCGCATGCATACGTACGGAATACCGTCTCCACGCCGTGGTGTAATCTATTTTCCACCACCACCTTACTAGGATGGGTATAATGCTGAAAGTAATTAATATATATGATTATTTAAAGTGATATTGATTCTTTAATATTATACATACATTTTAATACAATTCCACGATCATGGGAATGATATCATCGCTCATGCGTACTTACGGAATACCGTCTCCACGACGCGATGAGATTCACTTTCCATGATAACCATTCAAGAATGATTATAAAGTATAAATAATAAGTAATCATGAAATATATGAAATAATAATTCTACTGGATTTATTTATATATATATTTATGTGATCTACTTAATTGCATTAAATTCAATATGGAAACGAAAACAGCGTTCATGCGTACGTACAGCCTACCGTCTCCATGAATGGTGTATTTCTTTCCTTTTATCGATCTATAATATATATGTATATGATTAATATATATTATATATAAATCATGTTTTAAATTCTGGAATTATGTAAATTAGGATATATGTAATATTATCAATAACGACAAGTCGAAACACATACGATAAATGAAATGATTTTACCCAAAACACTGCTTTAACATGGAATTTACAAAACGGGTAATATAAATTCATAAGTGAAACATATATGATATCATAACAATGAATATGATTATGTTATAAGTCAATGAAATTATTTAAATCATTATACAGGATGTTTGGATCCATACGAAGCATATCAGACCCAAGGTAAGGGATAATTTTGAAAATATCATTTTTATTCGAGATTTATTATACGTAAGTATTTACTGGGTTATCATCCATGTCCATGTTTTCTAAAAGTTTTTTATGTATGTTTAATTTAATTTTTACCCATTTTGACATTTACTACATGGTATGTAAGGAATCTTTCTTTTGTTTATCTTACGAGGTACTTTTTGACTTTTCCGACAAAAGTACGAAGAGAATGCTTTCTTATCTTATACGGCATGAAATGATTTTTACGGTTTTATAAAACCTTATTTTCAAGAAGATTGCTCCATAATATTTCATGACTATTTCCAAAAAAAATCCCTTTCTTTTAAAATTTTATGACGTTTTGTGAAATGAAAATTATTTTGAAGAAGAAAGGATATTTTCTCAATAATTCATTTCAAGTGTATTATCAAAATCATTTTTCCATCTAAGATGACAGTATTTCATATGTGTATGTTTCAAGTATAATTTCTCTATGATTTACATGGTTTGACTTTTATTATTATGAAATGATATCCATTACTGTTATATGGATTATGTGATGATGGTATGATGTTTATGAAACCCATTTTATTCGTTGGGTTATTATGAATGATGTATGTTTATTTCGTGGCACAAGTATGAATGATTTCATTATGAGATGGGTGGGACCTATATCTCCCTCCAATGCATTGGATAAAGATTTATATCTCATTAGATAGACATGTCTTGAATAGTAAGTTAATCCGGTTCAGTATTACAGGACTGGAATGAGGAGTGAACTCGATTCAGAAAGGGACTTTTTCCACTAAGATGGTCTTGGAAGAAATTCCTTGGCTACTATGGAAATCATGACATGTGCTGAATGGTTTCCACAATTACATGTTTTATTCCCATTCTATTTTATCATGATTTATGTTCCATTATGATATATTCCTTATGTACTTCCATGTTTTATATCGTTGCTCAAGATTTTTATGTTTAAACATTATGTTCATGTTTTTAAGTTCAAATGTATATGATATGTTTTATTTTATCCATGCTTACCCATACTGAGCATTTGGGCTCACCATTTTTATGTTTTACTTTCCCCCAAGATTAAAAGAATGGTTTTAGGTTAGGAAAAAAAGTGGAAGATCTTTATGGGACATGTTGAAGATCTTTCACCACGATTAGAAGATTATGTTCCATGTTTCCAAAGGCACTAAACTATTACGGCCCATTAGTGTCTATTTTGGTTAGGTGATAAGTATTCCGCAAAAGTAATGTAATGTCCATGAACGTCATGCTTCGGGCCTCTACAATTGGTATTAGAAGAAAGGTTTATTTATCCTTTGGAAAATAGGATGCAAAAACGTTTGTGAGATCCCTAGAGATATTTCTAAGGTATGTCTAGGGATGTCCCTAAGGATAAGTATACGTATCGGATATAGTCCTAGAACTACAGTAACGATCTTAGAATTTAACGTAAGATGTTAGATATTGAGGGTACTCCCCCTTTACTATGTTGTTTTCCCTAGCATGATTTTTTCCTCTCACACTATTATTTTTGGGTTTTAAAAAATGGCTGGAAACAGGAAGATTCACGATAATGGGGGATATGATGGAAAATGGAATTATTTTTTTCACAAGAAACCAAATGAAATGGGATTTGGAAGTCCAAACATCATTATTATGCCTAATCAGAAATATCATAATATGATCAATAATATCAACTTTGGTACGTATCCCGACTCAGCTAATAAGAGAAATATGGAGTTTAATGATGATCATAGAGGAATGAAAGTTCAATTCCCCTCATGTAAATAATGTGGGAAGAGGAATCACGGAGAATGTTTCAAAGGAACTGGAATATGCTTTGGGTGCGGAAAAGAAGGACACAAATCCAGTAAGTGCAAAGGAAAAGGTTCAGTTAACACCATGGATGAAGATAATAGTATTGCTACGACATCAACAATAGTTATGTGTTTTAAATGTGGAATGTATGGGCATTATGAAAACCAATTCCCTAAGGGAAAATCTCCTAAAGTGAATCAGCATGGTCATATGGGTAGTATTTATGTGGATGATGATGAGGAAACTACAAATTATTTATGAGATGAAAGAAGTGTTGAAGCTCAGTCAGTTGTTTAAGAAGGTAGTGGAATGATTGTATATTTATCAAGAGTTATGTTGTATAGTTAATGGTACTATGGAATAAAGAATCATCTAAAGAATTTTTACACTATTGTTTTTCCTAAAGTATTTGAAAGTATATGTTGAATGGTACCGGAAACCCTGAAAGGTTATTCAGATATTTTTTGGAAAGATGATGATATACGCATAATGAAGGGATAAGGTGAAAATGAAATGTTTGACAGTATTCATGAGCTCATGACTGTTATAAGGAAATAGTTATATCATGGTTTGAGTATATAGAATTTTGGGGTTTTGGTATGTGGGCAGAGTTAACTTTTGACAGAACTCATTTTTTTCACTATGATTCAATTGGTATTCATTCTTCAAGAGAATACATGATTAAGGTATTCAAATGTTTGTAATTTGACCAAAAAGATATATCTTATGATATATGGTGGATAAATGATGGCATTTACATGGTTGTTATGTGACATTTCAAGTAATAATTTTCTTTATACTATGAGCATGGACTGAATTATTTTAGATAAGCCTAAAGATTGGAATGGATTATGTTGGACATAAGTTATTATTGTTTAAAGATAGAACTTTTTTTGATATTATTGATGTGATGTTATAGTAATGTAGTTTTAGGAAAAGGACAACCTTCAGGATGGGAGACAACCCATTGCGTCAGACAAGGTTGTGCTAATCGAACCAACAACCGAAGTGCGACTGGCCTTTATCACCTACCATTGGCCTACAAGAAGTCCCTAGTTAGTAGAAACTAGTTTTATTTTATTAAGTGGTATGATATATGAAGTATAAGTTCATTTTTTTGGAATCGTATATGATTAACCTCACCATAGATGGACTTATGTATATTTGATAACTTTTTCTAACCTTTTGTTTGAAACAGATGGAATGACCCATCATTCTATCACATGATCAATTAACACTTCATGAATAACAAATTCAACTTCATTTCTTTAAGAGATGATGTTGAAATTGTTCAAAGCACGAACAACTATGATATTGTACCAAAATCAAGCAAGAATTTATTCTAATTCAAAATATTCAACTTTAGGGAAATGATATTGAAAACCAAAAACGTTGTCCTAGTTCCTTAGATCATCACAAATTTATGGCTTTGTGATTGATGGCTTTTTCATAGCCATATTCTCTACCACTCTTCATCAGAACATGATGGTTAGATTTTTCTTCCATATCCATATTTTAACCTATTTTCTCCTATATGGAAACCCAGTGATTAGTTACTTTGGGTAATCGTTACATTTCATACATTAGTTTTTAAAATTAAGTTTTCGTATTCCTTTTTACGATGTATGTTTCTATTAAATAATCTTTTTATTAGTAAACCATTTATAACCCCGACGAATTTTGAGGGCGAAATTCATTTTAAGGGGGGTAGAATGTAACAACCTGAGATTTTATGAAAACTATTCTTTTTAATTTTATTGATGTCATGTGTTGTACGCTACACCAAAAGGAGCTTTCACTACACACAACCGTGACTTGGATTGCATTACATGCAATCGTGACCTTCCTCGATAGTGTGTGTTGTAATACAGAGTTTCACTAAACAACGTTATGCTATTAAAATATTATTAAAACTAGCCGTTAAGAATAGTAATAACCACTTTTTGAAATTTTTTAAATTTTATCATTAAAAATGGACTTCATTTATGGATTCAGAATATCGAAATTATCATAGGGTGAATTTTTGGTATTTTTCTGAAAACATTCAATTTATGATGAATAGTGAAAAAACTGGGTTACAATTCAAAAACAAACTTTTTAATTAAATAATTATTTCTTTTATTTAAATTTATTTTATGTCAAAATTGATACATAATACCTATATAATTTCAATTTATGTCATTGGAGTCATTTTATAATAATTTAAGATATATAAAAATTTTATTGAACTTTTCACCCTCTTTTACCCACCTCCTAGGAGAATTTGAAAAATTACATAAAACATAATTTTACCGATTTTGTGAGTAAAATTTCAAAAATCCGATAGACATGATTAATATCAAGGACTATAATGTTGTTCAATAGGATGAAAATAATTTTTGGTGAATAGTAACGTATTACTTTTTTTTACCACAATTAAAAGTAAATAGGGTAATTAAGGGTAAAAATGATATTATTATTACCCTAAAACATGTCCTAATTCTATTGGATAAGTTTAATTCGACCAAAAACAACCTTAGGAATAAAATATGAACATTTAGGTCCACATGGATTAGATTAGGACATTTATTATTAATTTATTTAAAGAAGGGTTAAAATAGTTAAAATCAAAGTTTCATAACTAAATCATTTTTAATATCAGGTTACACATAAGATAAATTCGACTATAAAAATTAATTATAAAGATAATAAGATTTCTTACGTAACGGTATTTTATTTATAATTTTTAGACATTATATAATTTAATTTATTTATGACACAATGATGATGTAGTAATTATCTTATTAATGAAATATTGACATAATTGATGTTATAAATACCCAAATAAATGTAATTTGAGACTTTTTATGAATTCAACAAATTTTATAGGTTAATATGACATGTTATTATTGATTTAGTTAACTTTTTTAGAACTAATCATTCTGTTATTAGTTTCTCAAAAATGAATTACCAAATAGTGTCAAAATTGACATAAAATGGTTTTTAAAAAACATATTATATTATTAATTGTTATTTTATTCCTAAAAAACCAAGGTTCGGCCAAATGACTTAGATAAGGTTATATATATTAATTATAAACAACATGGGGTTCTTTTTTCTTGTTATAGTAAGTTTATTAACCTTATAGTGTAAGAAAACAAGAAGACACGGTAAATGAAATGTTTTTTAACTTAAAGTTAAATCTAAATGATAAGGTTAAAATAGAAACCTAAACTTGTATAAATTCTATTTGATGAGAGGATTTCGACCCATACCCAACTTATCTTAGAAATAACTCAATTTTGAGCTATTAAAAAACGAATATGACTTTATAATAAAATAATATTTTCAGATATTCCAAAGGTCCCCCTCTCGTCCCTTATAAAAGGGCACCTCCTACCTCTCTTCCTCACCCCACATTGAGCATTCAAGCTCGGACAACCCCTACCTAATTCTCTTATCCACTTCCATATAAACATCCTATAGGTCCTGGATTCTTTCAAAGACCAATTTTAGTTCCCTATGAAAAGGTCTCAAGGAGGCGCTTCAAAGAAGAGGTAATGCCCGTTACCGATTCTTTCAACATTATTTCTTCTTCCACTTCTTCTTCTTTAGTTGTTTCTTTATCAAGTAATAACATCAGTATCAATCATATACTGATATATTATTATAAGTATGAAACAACCATATTTCACCATCTTTCCATCCTACGGAATACGAAATCACCGTGCCTGCGTACGTACGGAATACCGTCTCCACGCCGTGCTGTAATCTATTTTCCACCACCACCTTACTTGGATGGGTATAATGGTGAATTTAATGAATATATATGATTATTGTAATGTGATATTTATTATCCAATATTATACATACATTTTAATACAATTCCACGATTATGGGAATGATATCAACGCTCATGCGTACGTACGGAATACCGTCTCCATGACGCGATGAGATTAACTTTCCATGATAACCATTCAAGAATGATTATAAAGTATATAAAATAAGTAATCATGAAATATATGAAATAATAATGCTACTGGATTTATGTATATATATTATTTATTTTATCTAATTAATTCCATTTAATTCAATAAGGAAACGAAAACAACATTCATGCGTACGTACGGCCTACCGTCTCCATGAACGGTGTATTTCATTCCTTTTATCGGTCAATAATATATATGTATATGATGAATATATATTATATATAAATCATGTTTTACGTTATGGAATTATGTAAATCAGTATATAAGTAATAATATCAAGAACGACAAGTCGAAACACATATGATAAATGAAATGATTTTACCCAAAACATTGTTTTAACATGGAATTTAAAAAAAGAACGGGTAATATAAAGTCATAAGTGAAACATATATGAATCATAACAATGAATATGATTATTTAATAAGTCAATGACATTATTTAAATAATTATACAGGATTTTTGGATCCATACGAAGCATATCAGACCTAAGGTAAGGGATAATTTTGCAAATCTCATTTTTATTCGAGATTTCTTATAGGTAAGTATTTACTGGGGTTATTGTTATCATCCATGTATATGTTTTATAAAAGTGTTTTTATGTATGTTTAATGTCCCTTTTACCCATTTTGACTTTTACTACATGGTATTTAAGGAATATTTCTTTTTTTTTACATTACGAGGTACTTTTTGACTTTTCCTACAAAAGTACGAGGAGAATGTTTTTTTAACTTATATGGAATGAATGGATTTTTACGGTTTTATAAATCCTTATTTTCATGAAGATTCATCCAAAATATTTCATGACTATTTCCAAAAAAATATCTTCCTTTTAAAATTGCATGACTTTTTGTGAAAGTAAAATGATTTTGAAGAAGAAAGGATATTTTCCTCAGGAATTCATTTCAAGTGTATTATCAAAACCATTTTTCCATCTAAGATGACATTATATCATATGTGTATGTTTCATGTATAATGTCTCTATGATTTACAAGGTTTCAGTTATATTATTATAAAATGATATCCATTACTTTTATATGGATTATGTGATTATGGGATGATGTTTATGAAACCCATTTTATTCGCTGGGTTATTATGAATGATATATGTTTATTTTGTGGCACAAGTAATAATGATTTCATTATGAGATGGGTGGGACCTATATCTCCCTCCAATGCATCAGGTAAAGATTTATATCTCATGAGATAGAACTGGCTGGAAAGGTAAGTTAATCTGGTTCAGTATTACAGGACTGGAATGAGGAGTGAACTCGTTTTAGAAAGGGACTTTGTCCACTAAGATGGTCTTGGTAGTAATACCTTGGATACTATAGATATCATGATAGGTTCTGAATGGTTTCCACAATTACATGTTTTATTCCCATTTTATTTTACCATGATTTATGTTCCATTATGATCTATTCCTTATGTACTTCCATTTTTTATGTCATTTCTCCAGATTTTGATGTTTAAACATTATATTCATGTTTTTAAGTTCAAATGTATATGGTATGTTTTATTTTATCCATGATTACCCTTACTGAGCATTTGATCTTACACTTTTTATGTTTTATTTTCCCCCAGGATTAAAAGAAAGGTTTTAGGTAAGGAAACAAAATGTGGAAGATCTTTATGGGAGATGTTGAAGATCCTTCACCACTATTAGAAGATTATGTTACAAGTTTCTAAAGGCACTAAACTATTACGGTACTTTAGTTTCGGTTTTTGTTATGTAATAAGTATTCTGAAAAATTAATGTAATGTCCATGTAAGTCAAGATTCGGGACTTTACAAATATACTATACATATATATATAATTAGTTAGTGTATATTGATAGGTTTTCCATTTTTTTGATCATGTGAAATTGATCATTTTAAAATATAGAGTTATTTTGAAAAAATTTCTAGAAAATAGGTCAAATCATACCTAGTGGAATTATTAACAATGAAATACATTTCATGGATTTCTCTAAATATCATTTTATTTTTAGGGAAAAAATATCCTTGTGAAATAACAATAAATCTATATAAGTTCATACTTTACCATTAATATCACTACTTAAATTGTATTTCCTACCTTTATAGAAAGAATAACAAACATTGGTAGTGTTTAACTTATATTCTGGTAGTTCCATTACTAGTCCCTTCCCAAAAAAAGTTTAGTTATTATTATAATATTAAATATTACTAACCATTTATTGATAAAGTATGAGTAATATTATATGACACTAATACCAGGATTTTCGTAATTTTTATGGTCTTCTAAGTTTATCGAATAAATGTTATCATGCCTCTCATTATATAGCATGTACTATACTTATGAAAATTTAATTGTATATTTATCATTTCTATTTCCTATAGAATTATTTCCATGAAATAATTTTGTAATTATAAAAATATTGTAATTAATTCCAAAAAAAATAACATTCCTTAAATATTAAACACATATTTTTGAATAAAACATCACCATTTACAATAATATATTTTATTACATTATATAAATATGTTATTCATCCACCATTCACTTTATATTAGTTTTGATTATTATAGATATCAATAATCATATTTTGAGAAACAATAATTGCATTATACCATATATTCTAACTACTACTACTCATCCTATATTGCAACAAGCAATTGAATATAAGATTTTTGTAACACCAAATTCATGGTTAAGGAAATTTTATCATATTGTACATTTTAAATGTACATATTTACAACTATATAATGTTTTAGTACTACAATAAAATTATAAACATTATCCATATAAGTTCAATTATACTGATGATTGTTAAAAGAGTAATTTTTTATCTTATGATCTCAACCCTGATATTTTTTATAGAAGGGTGTTGTTCATGACACCAAATTATTTCATTAGATATATGAAATTATGGAAGAAAAAATATTTTAGAGGATATATTATTTGGTTTTATATATCATAATAAATTTTCAAATTTATCCGTACATAAATTAAAATTAGATAATATCTTATTTTTGAAATAAACATTTGAAATTAACTTGGTAACACAATTCATGACATTATTTTTTTTAAAATATAATATTTAACATCTATCTTATAATATATTTTAGAATTATCATAGGATAGTTTATAAATAATGTTGTCTAAATTAGGGAAATTATATATTTCCAATTTTATAAATTTCTTCAACTTTTTTTTCCATGAAAGTCTCATATTTAACCATTTATTCAATAGTTATTCTACGGAACATTGAGTATATATATATATATATTCAATGTATAAATAAAATATGGTTGGATTCTGTTATACGAAACAATGAAGGATTCTTGCACAACACGCAACCCTGACTTGGGCTTGCATTACACGCAATCACGACCTTCCTCGATAGCATGTGTTGTACGCAATACCAGGTTTTACTAAACAACGATATATTATTATAATATTATTATGAACTAGCCGTTATGAATAGTATTAAATAAATTTTTAGTTTTATAACATTATTATTCATCTTACACATTTTCTAGAACATGTTATAAGAACAAAATAATTTTTTTGGGCAAAATAAGTATTTTTCAAAAAATGCAGTTTTGCCGCCTTTTGATGGCGCACCCACTTTAAATCTAGTTTTTGAAATGTTTATAAGTTCCATTTGAAAAAATAAAATTATTCTTTGGAATCAAGTAATAAAAATTTACTTTAGATAAATTTTTCATTTTATTCTGTTAACTTTCATATTTTAATGAATAGTAAAAACACGCTATATTTTAATTAAAAAAATTTCATCATAATATCTTCTGTGATTAAATTATAATATTGAATGGTTTTAAAGTATAAATATAATATATTTTTACCATTTAATATAATTTATGTCTATAGCATTGATTTTACCTTGAATTCATAGGTGAAATCAATTCAATCTTTTGCAATATTTTAAAGAAAAACTCGTTTTCTTTCGACAACAGGATTAATTTTTATTTAATTTCTGCAACATTTGTGTATTGAATTTGGAAAAATGGATTCCATATTTGGAATCATAGGGTCCAAATTATTTTAATAAGATACTTTTTATTTTTGGGCATTGTGAATAGTAACCACGGTAAATTTTATTCACCATAGTTAACGGTAAATCGGGTAATTAAGGGTAAATATAAGATTATAAAATTACTCTAACACTTGAAAAAATCCTATGGGATTACTAAAAGTCGACCCATATCACCTAAGTGTCAGATTATATTCATTTAATGGACTTTTGTCCATGAAAATAATTTAATTATTATTAAAACCAAAGAAAGTGAACATGTCACTCTCTTAAATCATATAAGTATAATAATTTTAATTTAGTAATAACCTTCATCAAACTTCGAAAATGAGTATTCTCAAGAATGATAATAAAATTACCTACATCATATGAATTTATTTATAATTTTTCGGGATTAAATAATTATCATTAATTATGACAAAATAGTGATATAGAAATTGTTTATCTAGTGAAAAATCAAAGAAAATAGTTTTTATTAAACTAATAGTGTCCATAAAATGCACAAAACCCTGACCAAAACTTATTGGTCATGTAAAGGTAAACCACAATCATCCAATGGTCGAATTTTTGACCATTTGGAGCCTTATAAAATGAATTATGACACTTATATTATTTTATTTTAAATCATGCCAAATTTGTCACCATCATAATTTAATAAGTATAACAATTAAATATTGTGATTTTAAGATGATAAATTCGACTAAAAGTATTATTGTGAAATATAATAGATTTATCTTCATCATACGATTTTATTTTTATTTTTTATGCAAGAAATAAGTATATTACATAATTATACAAAAATGTTGTAGTATTTATTTTATTAATAGATAAACCAAATAATTTTTTTTACAAATAATAAAATAAATATTATATGAACTATTTAATCTGCTCCACTAATTTTATAGATACATATCACTTTTTAGGAATCTATTAAATCTTTTAGTTAAAAAATATTTTCTGTATATATATTATTTAAATTCAAATAAATGAATAGTGTCAAAATTGACACTATTGTTATTTTGTAAAAATAACATATTATAAAATTGTTTAAAAATCACAAAAATATTTAAAAATTATAAATTTAAATTTATATAGTCTAAAATATTATTAAGTATCCAATTATATAAAATTGACAACAAATATGTAATTATTTGTTATAATTTAAAATTTAGAATGTTATTACCACAAATAAAATTTAATTGATTAAATAAGGATAAATCAAGTTGATAATGTTTAAAATAAATTCCTAACATTTCTAAATTCTATTGGATGATGATATTACAACCTTATCTTATCTAATATTCTAATATGAGTCATTTTTTGATGTTTTTAAGTGGGGTTATATTTATTATAAATTAATATTTTTAAGATTTCCAAAGGTGCCCCTCTCCTTCCTTATAAAAGGGCACCTCCTCCCTCTCTTCCTCACACCCCTTTGAGCCTTCATGCTCGGCCAATCCCTTCCAAATTCTATTCTAAACTTCCCTAGAAACATCCTAGAGGTTCTGGTCTTCTTCAAAGACCAATTTTAGTTCCCTAAGAGGAGGAATCAAAGAGGCGTTTCAAAGAAGAGGTATTGTCCATTACCAATTCTTTCAACTTTATTTCTTCTTCCACTTCTTCTTATTAGGTTGTTTCATTATGAAGTAATAACATAATTATCAATAATATACTGGTATGTTATTATAAGTATGAAAAAACCCTATTTCACCTCTTATCCATCCTACGGAATATGAATTCACCGCGCAAGCGTACGTAGGGAATACCGTCTCCACGACATGGTGTAATCTATTTTCTACCACCACCTTACTTGGATGGGTATAATGGTGTAAATAATAACTATATATCATTATTATAAATTTTTATTGATTTCGTAATATTATACATAAACACCAATAAAATTCCACGATCATGGGAATGATATCATCGCTCGTGCGTACGTACGGAATACCGTCTCCACGACGCGATGAGATTCATTCTCAATGATTAACCATTCATAAATTCTTATAAAGTATATATAATAATTAATTATTAAATATATGAAATAATAATACTGTATTTATGTATATATATATATGTTTGTCATCCAATTAATTACATTCAATTCAATGAGGAAACGAAAACAACGTTCATGCATACGTATGGCCTACCATCTCCCTGAACGGTGTATTTCTTTCCATTTATCGATCTATTATATATATGTATATTCTGAATATATATTATATATAAATCATGTTTTACATTCTGGATGTAATTAATCTTGATCTAAGTAATCATATGAATAATTACAAGTCAAAACACGGACGACAAATGAAACGATTTTACCCAAAACGCTCGTTAACATAGAATTTACAAAAGAACGGGTAATATAAAGTCATAAGTGAACCATATATGATATCATAACAATTAATATGATTCTGTAATAAGTCAATAACATTATTTAAATCATTATACAGGAGGTTCGGACACTTACGAAGAAAATCGGACCTAAGGTAAGGGATAATTTTGCAAATCTCATTTTTATCCGAGATTTCATATTCGTAAGTATTTACTGGGGTTATTTCTATCATCCATGTCCATGTTTTATAAAAGTTTTTTCATGTATGTTTAATGTCCTTTTTACCCATTTTTTGACTTTTACTACATGGTATGTAAGGAATCTTTATTTTGTTTACGTTACGAGGTACTTTTTGACTTTTCCGGCAAAAGTACGAAAAGAATGTTTTTTTAACTTATATGGAACAAACGGATTTTTATGGTTTTATAAAGCCTTATTTTCATGAAGCTTCATCCAAAATATTTCATGATTATATTCAAAAAAATATCTTTCTTTTAAAATTGCATGACGTTTTGTGAAAAGAAATTGATTTTGAAGAAGAAAGGATATTTTCCTCAAGAATTCATTTCAAGTGTTTTATCAAAACCATTTTCCATCTAAGATGAAATTATTTCATATGTTTATTTTTCAAGTGTAATGTCTCTATGATTTACATGGTTTCACTTTTCTTATTATGAAATGATATCCATTTCTTTTATATGGATTATGTGATGATGGGATGATGTTTATGAAACCCATTTTATTCGTTGGGTTATTATGAATGATGTACGTTTATTTTGTGGCACAATTAAGAATGATTTCATTATGAGATGGGTGGGACCTATATCTACCTCCAATGAATTGGGTAAAGATTTATATCTCATGAGATAGACATGTATGGTACGGTAGGATAAACCGGTTCAGTAAAACAGGACTGAAACGAGGAGTGAACTCGATTCAGAAAGGGACTTTGTCCACTAAGATGGTCTTGGCAGCAATGCCTTGGATACTATGGAAATCATTACATGTGATTAATGGATGCGACAATTACATGTTTTATTCCCATTCTATTTTATCATGATTCATGTTCTATTATTATCTATGCCTTATGTACTTCCATGTTTTATGTCGTTGCTCAAGATTTTTAATGTTGATGTTTTTTTAGTTCAAATGTATATGGTATGTTTTATTTTATACATTCTTACCCTTACTGAGAATTTTAGCTCACCCTTTTTATGTTTTCTTTTCCCAGTATATAAAGAAATGTTTTAGGTAAGAAAAAAAGTGGAAGATCTTTATGTGAGTTGTTGAAGATCTTTCACCACGATTATAGGATTACATTCCAAGTTTTCAAAGACACTAAACTATTACGGTCCTTGTGTGTCTATTTTGTTATGTATTAAGTATTATGCAAAAGTAATGTAATGTCCATGTATGTCAGGCTTTGTGTCTCTACAGTTGGTATCAGAGGAAAGGTTTAGTCAACCTTTGGAAACTAGGATGTGAAAACGTTAGTGAGATCCCTAGAGATAATACTAAGGTATGTCTAGGGATGTCCCTAAGGATAAGTATACGTATAGTATATAGTCCTAGAACTACGGTAACGATCTTAGAATTTATCCTAAGATGTTAGATATTGAGGGTAATCCCCCTTTACTATGTTGTTTTACCTAGCATGATTTTTGCCTCTCACACTATTCTTTTTGGGTTTTAGAAAATGGCTGGAAACAGGAAGATTCACGATAATGGAGTATATGATAGACAATGGAATTATTTTCTTCATGAGAAACCAAATGAAATGAGATCTGGAAGTCCAAACATCGTTATTATGCCTAATCAGAAATCTCATAATATGATCAATAATCTCAGCTTTGGTAAGTTTCCCGACTCAGATAATAAGAGAAAGAGGAGTTTCATGATGATCATAGAGGAAAGAAAGTTCAATTTCCCTCATGTAAATAATGTGGGAAGAGGCATCAGGGAGATTGTTTCAAAGGAACTGGAAGATGCTTCGGGTGTGGAAAAGAAGGTCACAAAGCCAGTAAGTGCAAAGGAAAAGGATCAGTTAACACCATAGACATGGATAATGGTATTGTTACGACATCAACAATGATTAGATGTTTTAAATGTGGATTGTACGGGAATTATGAAAACCAATGCCCTAATGGAAAATCTCATGAAGAGAATCAGCATGGTCATATGGGTAGTATATATGTGGATGATGATGAGGAGACTACAAATGATATATGAGCTGAAAGAAGTGTTGAAGCTCATTCGGTTGTTTTAGAAGGTAGTGGAATGATTGTATATTTATCAAGAGTTATGTTGTATAGCTAATGGTACTATGGAATAAAGAATCATCTAAGGATTATTACACTATTGTTTTTCCTAAAAGTATTTTAAAGTATATGTTGAATGGTACCAGTAACCATGGAAGGTTATTCAGATATTTTTTTAAAGTAGATGATATGCACATAATGAAGGAATAAGAAGATATTGAGATGTTTGATTGCATTTATGAGCTCATGATTGATATAATGACAAAGTGATATCATGGTTTGAGTATATAGAATATTGAGGATTTTGGTATGTGGAAAGTGTTACCTTTTAACTGCATTCATGTTTTCACTAAGGTTCAATGGGTATTCATTTTTCAAAAGAATACATGATTAAGGCCTTCGAATGTTTGGAATGTGACCAACAAGACATATCTTATGATATATGGGGATCAATGATGGTATTAAATCTCTGGTAATCGTTTTCACTATATTATGAGAGTGGAATACAGAATTATGGATAAGCCTAAAGATTGGTATGGATTATGTTGGACATAAGTTAGTATTGTTTAAGGATAGAAGTATTTTCGATATTATTGATGGGATCTTATAGTAATATAGTTTTATAAAAAGGAAAACCTGTAGGACGGGCGACAACCCATCGTGTTGGACAAGGCTGTGGGAATCAAACCAACAACTAAAGTGCGACTGACCTTTATCACCTACCACTGGCCTATAGGAAGTCCCTGGTTAGTAGAAACTAGTTTTATTTTATTAAGCGGTATGATATATGAATTATAAGTTCATTTTTGGAACCATATACAATTAATCTAACCATAAGATGGACTTATAACTTTTGATAACCTTTTGTTTGAAAGAGATGGAATGAACAATCATTCTATCACATGATCTGCTAACACATCACGAATAACAAATTCATCTTCATTTATTTAAGGGATGAAGTGGAAATTGTTCAATACACGAACAACAGTGAGATTGAACCAAAATCATGCTAGTATTTCTTTTAATTCATCAACTTTAGGGAAATGATCTTGAAAACCAAAAATGTTGTCCTAGTTCCCTTATATCCGATTAATCAGATGGTACCTTAGATCATTAAAAATCAATAGCTTTGCCATAGCCATGTTCTCTACCACTCTCCATCAGAACATGATGGTTAGATTTTTCTTCCCCATCCATATTTTCACCTATGTTCTCTTACGTGGAAACCCCGTGATGAGTTAATTTGGGTAACCGTTACATTTCATACTTTAGTTTTTAAAAGCTATGTTTTGGTATTCCTTTTTACGATGTGGGTTTCTATTAAACAAACTTTCCAGTAGTAAACCACTTATAACCCCGACGAATTTTGATGGCGAAATTCAATTTTAGGGGGGTAGAATGTAACACCCCGAGATTTTATGAAAAATATTTTTTAATTTCATTAATTTCGTGTGTTGTACGCTACACCAAGATTACCTTGCGCTATATGCAACATCGTATTAGCTTGCAGTATACGCAACACTATTTTTGGATCGTGTTACACATAATTTTGATAATAGTTATTCTACACAACACTGAGTATATATATATATATATATTCAATGTATAAATGAAATATGGTTGGATTCTGTTATATGAAACAATGAAGGATTCTTGCACAACACGCAACCCTGACTTGGCTTGCATTACACGCAATCACGACCTTCTTCGATAGCATGTGTTGTACGCAATACCGGGTTTTACTAAACAACGATATATTATTATAATATTATTACGAACTAGCCGTTATGATTAGTATTAACTAAATTTTTAATTTTATATCATTATTATTCATCTTACACATTTTCTATAACATGGTATAAGATTAAAATAAATTTTTTGGGTAAAATAAGTATTTTTCAAAAAATGCAGTTTTGCCGCCTTTTGATGGCGCACCCACATTAAATCTAGTTTTTGAAATGTTTATAAGTTCCATTTGAAAAAATAAAATTATTCTTTGGAATCAAGAAATAAAAATTTACTTTAGATAAATATTTCATTTTATTCTGATAACTTTCATATTTTAATGAATAGTAAAAACACGCTATATTTTATTTAAAAACAACTTTTTTCATCATATTATATTATGTGATTAAATTATAACATTGAATGGTTTTAAAGTATAAAGATAATATATTTTTACCATTTAATATAATTTATGTCATTAGCATTGATTTTATCTTGAATTCGTAGGTTAAATCAATTTAATCTTTTGCAATGTTTTAAAGAAAAACCCATTTTCTTTCGACAACGGGCATAATTTTAATTTAATTTCTACAACATTTGTGTATTGAATTTGGAAAAATGGATTCCATATTTGGAATTAGTGGGTCCAAATTATGTTAATAAGCTACTTTTTATTTTTGGGCATTGTGAATAGTAACTACGGTAAATTTTATTCACCATAGTTAAAGGTAAATCAGGTAATTAAGGGTAAATATAAGATTGTAAAATTACTCTAACACTTGGAAAAGTCATATGGGACGACTAAAAGTCGACCCATATCACCTAAGGTTCAGGTTATATTCATTTAATGGACTTTTGTTCATGAAAATAATTTAATTATTATTAAAACCAAAGAAAGTGACAACATGTCACTCTCTTAAATCTTATAAGTATAATAATTTTAATTTTGTAATAACCTTCATGAAACATCAAACATGAGTATTATCCCGAAAGCTAATAAAATTATCTACATCATATGAATTTATTTATAATTTTTAGGGTTTAAATAATTATCATTAATTATGACACAATAGTGATATAGAAATTGTTTATCTAGTGAAAAATCAATAAAAATAGTTTTTATTAAACAAATAGTGACCATAAAATGAACAAAACCCTGAAAAAAACTTATTGGTCATGTAAACGTAAACCACAATCATCCAATGGTCGAATAGATGACCATTTGGAGCCTTATAAAATAAATTATGACACTTATATTATTTTATTTTAAATGACGCCAAATTTATCAGCTTCATAATTTAATAAGTAAACAAATTTAAATCTTGTGATTTTAAGATGATAAATTCAATTAAAAGTATTATTGTGAAATTTAATAGATTTATATTCATCATAGGATTTTATTTTTAATTTTTATGCAAGAAATAACTATATTACATAATTATACAAAACTGTTTTAGCATTTATTTTATTAACAGATAAACCAAATAAATGGTTTTACAAATAATAAAATAAATATTATATGAACTATTTAATGTGCTCCACTAATTTTATAGATACATATCACCTTTTAGTAATCTATTAAATCTTTTAGTTAAAACATATCTTCTTTATATATATTATTTAAATTCAAATAAATGAATAGTGTCAAAATTGACACTATTGTTATTTTGTAAACATAACATATTATAAAATTGTTTAAAAATCACAAAAATATTTAAAAATTATAAATTTAAATTTATATGGTCTAAAATGGTATTAAGTATCCAATTATAGAAAATTCACAACAAATAAGTAATTATTTGTTATAATATAAAATTTAGAATGTTACTACCACAAATAAAATTAAATTGATTAAATAAGGATAAATCAAGTTGATAATGTTTAAAATAAATTCCTAACATGTCTAAATTATATTTTTTGATGAGATAACAACCTTATATTATTTAGTATTCTAATATGAGTCATTTTTGGAAATTTTTAAGTGGGGTTATATTTATTATAAATTAATATTTTTAAGATTTCCAAAGGCTCCCCTCTCCTCCCTTATAAAAGGGCACCTCCTCCCTCTCTTCCTCACACCACTTTGAGCCTTCATTCATAGAAAATCCCTGCCAAATTCTCTTCTACACTTCCCTAGAAACATCCTAAAGGTCTTGGTCTTCTTCAAAGTCCAATTTTAGTGCCCTAAGAGGAGGACTCAAAGAGGTGCTTCAAAGAAGAGGTAATCTCCATTACCAATTCTTTCAACTTTATTTCATCTTCCACTTCTTCTTATTAGTTTTTTTCATTATGAAGTAATAACATAAGTATCACTCATATACTGATATTTTATTATAAGTATGAAACAACCCTATTTCACCGCTTATCCATCCTACAGAAAATTAAATCACCGCGCGTGCGTACGTACGGAATACCGTCTCCACGCCGCGGTGTAATCTATTTTCCACCACCACCTTACTTGGATGGGTATAATGGTGTAAATAATAACTATATATAATTATTATAAAGTAATATTGATTATGTAATAGTATACATACACTCCAATAAAATTCCACGATCATGGGAACGATATCATCGCTCGTGCGTATGTACGGAATACCGTCTCCACAACACGATGAGATTCATTCTCGATGATTAACCATTCATAAATGATTATAAAGTATATATAATAAGTAATCATGAAATATATGACATAATAATACTGTATTTATGTGTATATATATATATATTTATGTCATCCAATTAATTCCATTTAATTCAATGAGGAAACGAAAACAACGTTCAGGCGTACGTACGGCCTACCGTCTCCGTGAACAGTGTATTTCATTCCATTTATCGATCTATAATATATATGTATATTCTGAATATAGATTTTATATAAATCATGTTTTACATTCTGTATGTAGGTAATCATGATCAAAGTAATCATATGAATAATTACAAGTCAAAACACAGACGATAAATGAAAAGATTTTACCCAAAACGCTCTTTAACATGGAATTTACAAAAGAACGGGTAATATAAAGTCATAAGTGAACATTATATAATATCATAACAATTAATATCACTCTTTAATAATTCAATAACATTATATAAATCATTATACAGGTGGTTCAGACACTTACGAAGAAAATCAGACCTAAGGTAAGGGATAATTTTGCAAATCTCATTTTTATCCGAGATTACATATTCGTAAGTATTTACTGCGGTTATTTCTATCATACATGTCCATGTTTTATAAAAGTGTTTTCATGTACTTTTAAATTCCTTTTTACCCATTTTTTTACTTTTACTACATGGTATGTAAGGAATCATTCTTTTGTTTACGTTACGAGGTACTTTTTGGCTTTTCCAGCAAAAGTACGAAAACAATGTTTTCTTAACTTATACGGCACAAACGGATTTTTACGGTTTTATAAATCCTTATTTTCATGAAGCTTCTTCATAAATATTTCATGACTATTTTCAACAAAATCTCTTTCTTTTAAAATTTCATGATGTTTTGTGAAATGAAATTGATTTTGAAGAAGAAAGGATATTTTCTTCAAGAATTCATTTCCAGTGTTTTATCAAAACCATTTTCTATCTAAGATGAAATTATTTCATATGTGTATGTTTCAAGTGTAATGTCTCTATGATTTACATGGTTTCACTTTTCTTATTATGAAATGGTATCCATTTATTTTATATGGATTATGTGATGATGGGATGATGTTTATGAAATCCATTTTATTCGTTGGTTTATTATGAATGATGTATGTTTATTTTGTGGCACAATTAAGAATGATTTCATTATGACATGGGTGGGACTTATATCAACCTCCAATGCATTGGGTAAAGATTTATATCTAATGAGATAGGCATGGCTGGAATGGTAGGTTAAACCGGTTCAGTAAAACCGGACTGAAACGAGGAGTGAACTCGATTCAGAAAGGGACTTTGTCCACTAAGATGGTCTTGGTAGCAATGCCTTGGCTACTATGGAAATAATTACATGTTCTTAATGGATTCCACAATTACATGTTTTATTCCCATGCTATTTTATCATTATTTTTGTTCGATTATGATCTATGCCTTATGCACTTCCATGTTTTATGTCGTTGCTGAAGATTTTTAATGTTCATGTTTTTTTAGTTCAAATGTATATGGTATGTTTTATTTTATCCATGCTTACCCTTACTGAGCATTTGAGCTCAACCTTTTTTGTTTTCTTTTCCCAGGATATAAAGAAAGGTTTTAGGTAAGAAAAAAAAGGGGAAGATCTTTATGGGAGATGTTGAAGATCTTTCACCACGATTAGAGGATTACGTTCCAAGTTTCCAAAGACACTAAAATATTATAGTCCTTGTGTGTCTGTTTTTGTTATGTATTAAGTATTACGCAAAAGTTATGTAATGTCCATGTACGTCCAGCTTTGGGTCTCTACAGTTGGTATCAGAGGAAAGGTTTAGTCAACCTTTGGAAACTAGGATGTGAAAACGTTAGTGAGATCCCTAGAGATAATACTAAGGTATGTCTAGGGATGTCCCTAAGGATAAGTATAAGTATAGGATATAGTCCTAGAACTACGTTAACGATCTTATAATTTAACCTAAGATGTTAGATAATGAGGGTACTCCCCCTTTAATATGTTGTTTTCCCTAGCATGATTTTTCCTCTCACACTATTCTTTTTGGGATTTAGAAAATGGCTGGAAACAGAAAGATTCACGATAATGGAGGATATGATAGACAATGGAATGATTTTCTTCATGAGAACCCAAATGGAACGAGATCTGGAATTCCAAACATCGTTATTATTCTTAATCAGCAATCTCATAATATGATCAATAATCTCAACTTTTGTATGTTTCCCGACTCAGATAATAAGAGAAAGATGGAGTTTCATGATGATCATGAAGGAAAGAAAGTTAAATTTCCCTCATGTAAATCATGTGGGAAGAGGCATCAAAGAGATTGTTTTAAAGGAACTGGAAGATGCTTTGGGTGTGGAAAAGAAGGTCACAAAGCCAGTAAGTGCAATGGAAAAGGTTCAGTTAACACCATGGAAAAGGATAATGGTATTGCTATGACATCAACAATGATTAGCTGTTTTAAATGTGGAATGTACGGGCATTATGCAAAACAATGCCCTAATGGAAAATCTCATGAAGAGAATCAGCATGGTCATACGGGTAGTATTTATGTGGATGATGATGAGGAGACTACAAATGATATATGAGCTGAAAGAAGTGTTGAAGCTCTGTCGGTTGTTTTAGAAGGTAGTGGAATGATTGTATGTTTATGGAGAGTTATGTTTAATAGTTAATGGTACTATGGAATAAAGAATCATCTAAGGATTTTTACACTATTGTTTTTCCTAAAATTATTTGAAGGTATATGTTGAATGGTACCAGTAACCATGGAAGGTTATTTAGATATTTTTGTAAAGTAGATGATATGCACATAATGAAGGAATACGAAGATAATGAGATGTTTTATTGTATTCATGAGTTCATGATTGATATAAGGACTAACTGATATCATGGTTGGAGTATATAGAATTTTGAGGATTTTTGTATGTGGAATGTGTTAACTTTTAACTGCATTGATGTTTTCACTAAGGTTCAATGGGTATTCATTTTTCAAGAGAATACATGATTTAGGAATTCGAATGTTTAGAATGTGACCAACAAGACATATCTTATGATATATGGGGATCAACGATGGTATTAAATCTCTGTAATCGTTTTCACTATATTATGAGAGTGGACTGCAGTATTATAGATAAGCCTAAAGATTGTAATGGATTATGTCGGACATAAGTTAGTATTGTATAAGTATAGAAGTTTTTTTCGATATTTTTGATTGGATGTTATAGTAATATAGTTTTAGAAAAATGACAACCTGTAGGACAGGCGACAGCCCATCGTGTCGGACAAGGCTGTGGGAATCGAACCCACTACCGAAGTGTGACTGGCCTTTATCACCTACCACTGGCCTACATGAAGTCCCTGGTTAGTAGAAACTAGTTTTATTTTATTAAGCGGCATGATATATGAAGTATAAGTTCATTTTTGGAACCATATACGATTAATCTAACCATAAGATGGACTTATAACTTTTGCTAACTTTTTGTTTGAAAGAGGTGGAATGACCCATCATTCTATCACATGATGTGCTAACACATCACGAATAACAAATTCAACTTCATTTATTTAAGGGATGAAGTGGAAATTGTTCAATTCACGAACAACAGTGAGATTGTACCAAAATAATGCAAGTATTTCTTTTAATTCATCAACTTTAGGGAAATGATCTTGAAAACCAAAAATGTTGTCCTAGTTCCCTTATATCTGATTAATTAGATGGTACCTTAGATCATAAAAAATCAATAGCTTTCTCATAGCTATGTTCTCTACCACTCTCCATCAGAACTTGATGGTTATATTTTTCTTCCATATCCATATTTTCACCTATGTTCTCCTACGTGGAAACCCCGTGATGAGTTAATTTGGGTAACCGTTACATTTCAAACTTTAGTTTTTAAAATCAATGTTTTGGTATTCCTTTTGACGATGTGGGTTTCTATTTAACAAACTTTCGACTAGTAAACCACTTATAACCCCAAAAAATTTCGAGGGAGAAATTCATTTTAAGGGTGCTAGAATGTAACACCCTGAGATTTTATGGAAAATATTTTTTTAAATTTCATTAATGTCTTTTGTTGTATGCTACACCAATATTACCTTGCACTATACGCAACACCGTATTAGCTTGCAGTATACACAACACTATTCTTGGATCTTGTTACACACAATTTTGATAATAGTTATTCTATGCAACATTGAGTATATATATATATATATTCAATGTATAAATGAAATATGGATGGATTCTGTTATACGAAACAACGAAGGATTATTGCACAACACGCAACCCTGACTTGGCTTTCATTACACGCAATCACGACCTTCCTCGATAGCATGTGATGTACGCAATATCGGGTTTTACTAAACAAAGATATATTATTATAATATTATTATGAACTAGCCGTTATGAATAGTATTAACTAAATTTTTATTTTCATAAAATTATTATTGATCTTACACATTTTCTAGAACATGGTATAAGAACAAAATAATTTATTTGGGCAAAATAAGTATTTTTCAAAAAATGCAGTTTTGCCGCCTTTTGATGGTGCACCCACTTTAAATCTAGTTTTTGAAATGTTTATAAGTTCCATTTGACAAAATAAAATTATTCTTTTTAATCAAAAATAAAATTTTACTTTAGATAAATTTTTCATTTTATTTTTGATAACTTTCATATTTTAATGAATAGTAAAAACACTCTATATTTTAATTAAAAAAAATTTCATCATAATATCTTATGTGATTAAATTATAATATTGAATGGTTTTAAAGTATAAATAGAATATATTTTTACCATTTCATATAATTTATGTCATTAGCATTTATTTTATCTTGAATTCATAGATTAAATCAATTCAATCTTTTGCAATGTTTTAAAGAAAAAACCCGTTTTCATTCGACAACGGGATTAATTTTAATTTAATTTCTGCAATATTTGTGTATTGAATTTGGAAAAATTGATTCCATATCTGGAATCAGTGGGTCAAAATTATGTTAATAAACTACTTTTTATTTTTGGGCATTGTGAATAGTAACTACGATAAATTTTATTCACCATAGTTAAATGTAAATTGGGTAATTAATGGTAAATATAAGATTATAAAATTACTCTAACACTTGGAAAAATCATATGGGATGACTAAATGTCGACCCATATCACCTAAGGGTCATATTAGATTCATTTAATGGACTTTTTTCCACGAAAATAATTTAATTATTTTTAAAACCAAAGAAAGTGACAACATGTCACTCTCTTAATCTTATAAGTATAATAATTTTAATTTAGTAATAACCTTCATGAAACTTAAAAAATGGGTATTCTCCAAGAATCTAATAAAATTATCTACATCATATGAATTTATTTATAATTTTTAGGGATTAAATAATTATCATTAATTATGACACAATAGTGATATAGAAATTGTTTATCTAGTGAAAAATCAAAGAAAATAGTATTTATTAAACTAATAGTGACCATAAAATGCACCAAAACCTGACCATAACTTATTTTTCATGTAAATGTAAACCACAATCATCCAATGGTTGAATATTTGACCATTTCGATCCTTATAAAAGCAATTATGACACTAATATTATTTTATTTTAAATGATGCCAAAGTTGTCACCTTCATAATTTAATAAGTATAACAATTTAAATATTGTGATTTTAAGATGATAAATTCTAGTAAAATTATTATTATGAACGTTAATAGATTTATATTCATCTTAGGATTTTATTTTTAATTTTTATGCAAGAAAAAATTATATTACATAATTATACAAAAATGTTGTAGTATTTATTTTATTAACAGATAAACCAAATAAATGGTTTTACAAATAATAAAATAAATATTATATGAACTATTTAATGTTCTCCACTAATTTTCTAGATACATATCACCTTTTAGGAATCTATTAAATCTTTTAGTTCAAACATATCTTCTGTATATATATTATTTAAATTCAAATATATGAATAGTGTCAAAATTTACACTATTGTTATTTTGTAAAAATAACATATTATAAATTTTTTTAAAAATCACAAAAATATTTAAAAATTATAAATTTAAATTTATATAGTATAAAATTTTACTAAGTATCCAATTATGGACAATTCACAAAAAATAAGTAATTATTTGTTATAATATAAAATTTAGAATGTGATTACCACAAATTAAATTAAATTGATTATATAAGGATAAATCAAGTTGATAATGTTTAAAATAAATTCCTAACATATCTAAATTATATTGGTTGATGATATTACAACCTTATATTATCTAATATTATAATATGAGTCATTTTTGGATGTTTTTAAGTGGGGTTATATTTATTATAAATTAATATTTTTAAGATTTCCAAAGGTGCCCCTCTCCTCCCTTATAAATGGGCACCTCCTCCCTCTCTTCCTCACACCACTTTGAGCCTTCAAGATCGGCCAATCCCAGAAAAATTCTCTTCTCCAATTCCCTATAAACATCCTAGAGGTCTTGGTCTTCTTCAAAGACCAATTTTAGTGCCCTAAGAGGAGGACTCAAAGAGGCGCTTCAAAGAAGAGGTAATGTCCATTACCAATTTTTTCAACATTATTTCTTCTTACACTTCTTCTTCTTAAGTGGTTTCATTATGAAGTAATAACATCAGTATCACTCATATACTGATATATAATTATATTTATGAAACAAACCTATTTCACCTCTTATCCATCCTACGGAAAACGAAATCACTGCACGTGTGTACGTACGGAATACCATCTCCACGCCGTGGTGTAATCTATTTTCCACCACCACCTTACTTGGATGGGTATAATGGTGTAAATAATAACTATATATTATTATTATAAATTTATATTGATTTTATAATAGTATACATACACTCCAATAAAATTCCACAATCATGGGAACGATATCATCGCTCCTGCGTACATACGTAATACCGTCTCCACGACGCGATGAGATTCATTCTCAATGATTAACCATTCATAAATGATTATAAAGTATATATAATAAGTAATCAAGAAATATATGACATAATAATACTGTATTTATGTATATATATATATATTTCATCCAATTAATTCCATTCAATTCAATGAGGAAACGAAAACAATGTTCATGCGTACGTACGACCTACCGTCTCCATGAACGGTGTATTTCTTTCCATTTATAGATCTATTATATATATGTATATTCTGAATATATATTATATATAAATCATGTTTTACATTCTGGATGTATTTAATCATGATCAAAGTAATCATATGAATAATTACAAGTCAAAACACGGACGACAAATGAAACGATTTTACCCAAAACGCTCTTTAACGTGGAATTTACAAAAGAACGGGTAATATAAAGTCATAAGTGAACCATATATGATATCATAACAATTAATATGATTCTATAATAAGTAAATAACATTATTTAAATCATTATATAGGAGTTTCGAACACTTACGAAGAAAATCGGACCTAAGGAAAGGGATACTTTTGCAAATCTCATTTTTATCTGAGATTGCATATTCGTAAGTATTTACTGGGGTTATTTCTATCATCCATGTCCATGTATTATTAAAGTTCTTTCATGTATTTTTAAAGTACTTTTTACCCATTTTTTGACTTTTACTACATGGTATGTAAGGAATCTTTCTTTTGTTTACGTTATGAGGTACTTTTTGACTTTTCCGGCAAAAGAACGGAATGAATGTTTTTTTAACTTATAAGGAACAAAAGGATTTTTACGGTTTTATAAAGCCTTATTTTCATGAAGCATCCTCCAAAATATTTCATGAATATTTTCAACAAAATCTCTTTCTTTTAAAATTTCATGACGTTTTGTGAAAAGAAATTGATTTTGAATAACAAAGGATATTTTCCTCAAGAATTCATTTCAAGTGTTTTATCAAAACCATTTTCCATATAAGATGAAATTATTTCATATGAGTATGTTTCAAGTGTAATGTCTCTCTGATTTACATGGTTTCACTTTTCTTATTATGAAATGATATTCATTTCTTTTATATGGATTATGTGATGATGGGATGATGTTTATGAAACCCATTTTATTCATTGGGTTATTATGAATGATGTATGTTTATTTTGTGGCACAAGTAAGAATGATTTCATTATGAGATGGGTGGGACCTATATCTCCCCCCAATGCATTGGGTAAAGATTTATATCTCATTAGATAGACATGGATGGAATGGTAGGTTAAACCGGTTCAGTAAAACAGGACTGAAACGAGGATTGAACTCGATTCAGAAAGGGACTTTGTCCACTAAGATGGTCTTGGAAGCAATGCCTTGGCTACTATGGAAATCATTACATGTGCTTAATGGATTCTACAGTTACATGTTTTATTCCCATGATATTTTATCATGATTTATGTTCCATTCTGATCTATGCCTTATGTACTTCCATGTTTTATGTTGTTGCTCAAGATTTTTAATGTTCATTCTTTTTTAGTTCAAATGTATATGGTATGTTTTATTTTATCCATGCTTACCCTTACTGATCAATTAGCTCACCCTTTTTCTGTTTTCTTTTCCCAGGATATAAAGAAAGGTTTTTGGTAAGAAAAAAAGGGAAAGATCTTTATGGGATATGTTGAAGATCTTTCACCACGATTAGAGGATTACGTTCCAAGTTTCCAAAGGCACTAAACTATTACGGTCCTTGTGTTTCTGTTTTTGTTATGTATTTTGTGTTATGAAAACGTAATGTAATGTCCATGTACATCAAGCTTTGGGTCTCTACAACGTGTTTGAGATACAGAGTTTCATAGGGTTGGCTGGTTACTACAGACATTTCATTAAAGATTTCTCCCGCTTAGCAGCACCGTTGATAGGTCCAACGAAGAAGGGTGTGAAGTTCTTATGGTCGGAAGCTTGAGAGATCACTTTTCAGGACCTAAATGGAAGGATGACATCAGCACCGATCCTGATACTCCCATTGCAGGGGAAGAGCTATACAGTTTATTGTGATGCATCATGGATTGGTCTGGGAGCAGTGTTGATGCAGGGTGACCGAGTTGGTGCGTACGGGTCTCGGCAGTTGAGCACACATGAGAGGAATTACCTGACACATGATCTCGAGTTGGTTGTAGTTGTTCATGCGTTTCACTGTTGGAGACATTATCTATTGGGAGAAAATTTTGTGGTTTTCACCGACTAGAAAATCATCAATTATATCTTTACACAACGTGACCTGAATCTGAGTCAGAGGAGGTGGGTCGAATACCTTCAGTCATTCGATTTTGAACTTGCCTATACACCTGGTAAAGGTAATGCAGTAGCTGATGCACTGATCAGAAAGAATCAGGTACATGCAGTGCAGGAGGCCAGTGGCGTGTGGCAGCGCATAGCCTTGTTCTCTAAGATGCATCTAGAGGTGCACGACAGTTAGGGGCAGACATATCTTTCCTCTTTAGCTATGACTTATACCCTCCTGGAAAGAGTGAGGATGAGACAACTGTCTGATTCAGAAGGCCTAGTTCTATGGGAGTCAGTGGCAAGTGAGGACCCTCCTCTTGGTTGGACGATAGGCGACGATGAGGTTTTTCATTTCCATGGATGGGTATGGGGTCCAAGGGATATACTCAAGGAGATGATGCGAGAGTTTCATGCTTCAGCTTGGGCAGTTCATCCCGAGGTTACCAATATGTACCTAGACATGAGACGTCAGTACTGGTGGCCGAGTATGAAGAGAGATATAGCTGGTTTTGTTATGAGGTGTTCCACCGATCAGCAGGTGAAGGTGGAGCATCAGAGACCATCCGAACTGTTACAGCTGTTACCCATTCCAGAGTGGAAATGGGATGATGTCACGATGAATTTCATGACAGGGATGCTGAGGTCACCTCGAGGCAATGACGTTGTGTGGGTTCTTGTGGACAGAATCACGAAGGTAGCTCACTTCTTGCCAATTAAGGAGACCTTTGTTGTTGAAGAGCTCAGAAGGATGTATATCCGAGAGATCATGTGTCTTCATGGGGTCCCTCGTTCTATCATTTCAAATAGGGATTCCCTCTTTACATCACATTTCTGGCAGAGTTTTCCAAGGGCACTAGGTACACAGGTGATTCTGATCACAGCTTACCCCCCTCAGACCGATGGCTAGTCGGAGCGTATGATATAGGTTCTTGAGGACATGTTGTGTTCATGCGTCCGGGACTTTGGGGGATCTTGGGAAAATCATATACCCTTAGTCGAGTTTTCCTATAAAAATATCTTACAGGTGACTATTGAAATAACACCATACGAGGATTTATATGGTAGGTAGTGCCGATCACCTTTCTGCTAGATAGAGGTAGGTGAGGCAGCTTTACTAGGGCCATAGCTCATGCATGAGACTTCTGAGTAGGTCCAGTTGATTCAGAAGTGGATGGCTACCGCGCAGTCTCATCAGAAGTCATATGCTGATCGCCGCAGATGACCTTTGGAGTTTTTGGTCAGGGATCAGGTTTTTCTATGTGTTTTGCCGAGGCTGGGACACAAGCAGATTAAGAGACAGGGTAAACTTTCACCACGGTATGTGGGGCCATTTGAGATTCTGGAAATATTCAGGTTGGTTGCTTATCGGTTGCAGTTACCATAGTGGTAAAATCCATGCACGATGTCTTTCATGTATCTCAGTTGCGTAGAAATCATTCAGACCGGTCTCATGTCTTTCAGCCCGAGGGGATTGAGCTAGAGTCAGATGAATCCTTTGAGGAGCATCCTATTCGTATCGTTGATAGGAGCATGAAGGTTATCCAAGGCTGGTCAGTTCCTCTCGTACGGGTGCTAAGGCAGCATGGATAAGTGCAGGATGATACTTGGGAAAGGGAGGCCGACATACGTACGTAGTTCCCGGAGTTGTTCACGGCTATATCTTCTCCAACCTTGGAAGGGAATTCGGGGATGAATTGCTATAAGGGGGGAAGTTTGTAAGAACCCAGTTCTTATCGTTGAGGTACGAGCTTCTTCTTTTCTATTTTCCATAAGTGTTTTTAATAAAATATGGAAAATATGTAAAAATTACTAAATATTGGAAGTACACGCAGTGTACTTTTTCCACACGTCGTGTACTTTTGGCCATGTAGGGATGAGTACACGAGGCGTGTAGCCATGTCAGCGACAAAGGGTGTAGGAACTGACTACACGCCGTATAGTGGTCCATTACATGCAGTGTAGTCAGTCAGTTGGCCAAAATAGTAAGGCGGTGGAGTATCCCCCAACTGGGAGATAGTACACACCATGTACTCAAGAGTACATGCAGTGTACTCATGTCGACGGGTGAACAGTATGGCGGTGCCGCCAGAGGAACAGTTAAATAAAGGGAGTACATGCCGTGTACTTGGATGTACATGCCGTGTACTATTATTTTTCCCTTAAATCAGGTAGTAACCTCCCCTGTTCATAGGTAATGTTTACAAAGGAAGAGGGAGCTCCGGAGGGATGGCTGAACCTTTGAAGATCTGCTGGGTGTTAGTCCGGAATCCGATTCTGCCTCGGACAATCTCATTGGAACCACATGGGTAAGCCCTATCTTCTCCTAGCATGTTTCTTACCAATTATTCTTCTAAAGTATGTTATTTACATTTGAGAGGGTTTTTCTCTTCGTCAGATCTACGCTGTTCTTGGGCATTTCTGGAGTCGACGTTCGGGTATACCGCTCGTTGGCGTAAAAGGTAGGTGGCTTCGTGTTTAGTTCTTCAACTGTTGTGTGTATTGTGCATTTTTGTTCCATGAACCCTTGTTGGGGTGTCGTGTGGCTGAGGCCATTTCTATATTAAACACCTATAATTGAATAGGTGATTAATTATAATAATAAAATGTTTGTTGGGATCGTTGCTTGGATCCGAAAACACCCCAGGGGTGTGTTCCACTATTTAGTCGTTTGGCCAGGATACCCGAGGGTATGACTTAAAAGTAGTAATTGTATAATTTCCTTGAGATTAATTGATTGTTACTACTTGTTTACCTGTTGGGCATGTCCCGGTTACCTGTTTAGCCTGAGGGCGTTGTTGTGATTAGCCTGTGGGAACTATACTGTATTAGCCTGAGGGTGTGACAGTATTATCCCGAGGGAAACCTTATATTTCGCCTGAGGGAAACCTTTCGTGCCTGTGGGATTCACTTCTATGCCAGAGGGCGTCACTTCATATGCCTGAGGGTGACACTTCGTATGCCTGAGGGTGAGAATTCTATTACAATGCCTGAGGGTGAGATTCTGTATAGCCCGAGGGCATGATTTTACTATATTAGCCTGAGGGTGAGATACTAGATGGCCTAAGGTCTTGCTCCTATTGAGTACAAAATGTTACTAAATTATATGGATTAAATGAAGTATTAAATGGAAATACAGATGGTAATTTAGTTACTTTTGAGTACTTCTTATTTTATTTCTTTTTAATACTACACACTTGTTGCATGCTTTACAGGCAGTTGGGCACGAGCCTTTGGTGGGTTCCTACTGAGATATATTTCTCACACCCTGTTTGGGTCACGCTTTTCGGCCCAAAAAGATTACGTTTCTACAGGTGAGGATAGGGTTAAGAGTCCCTATACAGGTACATGACTGTTGCTGAGAAGGAGGAGGGCATGGGACCAAGCCTAGGATCGCGATACTGCTGCATGCTATTTTTTTTGTTTTGTTGTACTCGGCTTTCAGTTGTACTGTATTGATGTATAACATGTTATGGCTGTTTTCATAGAACATGAGACATGTAGCATCACTGTTGGTTATACCCACTACTGTTTTTTATTTCTATTGTGTATGGTTTACTGCTTCCGCTGTTTGTTGTGCGTTTTATTTAAATTCCGCAGCGCTACACTTTGACAAATGTGGGAATAGTTTCCCCACTATCAGACCTGGGCCCTCGCTGCTAGTCGGCAGCCTCTGGCATTTGGGGAAATGCGCTTGAGGTCATGTGGTGAACCAGGTTTGGGGCACTCATTGAGTGGCACCCAGAACCAAGATGTTACAAACAACACCAATATCCTTAGTATAATATAATGTTTTTATCACAGTATTCTAACTACACTTACACGCACTTCCATCTAATGGATAAAAACATATTTATCTGTGTACGATGAACAAATGCCTCACGAAATGATGATTGTTCAATTTTCTCCTTCCACATATCATGGTGTCCATTATGATAAAACTATATTTATATATGGTATATATTATATTTATATTGTCTCTATTATTCAATTATTTTTATTTACAACATAACTTAATTCTTACTAGAATGTGTTAATACAATAATTTCATTTTAGGAAGTATAAACTATCGCCACCACAAAGTGATATGACTCATTCAAGCTATAAATGAAACATATAAAAGATGGTTTTAGTAAACCAAAGAGACATAAATGAAATAAATATAATAATGTTACTATAATATATATTTAAACCATTTTGTTATTATTCTTTTAATATGAAAAATAAATGAATGTAGAGTTCATAGGAACGTACAACCAAACGTCACCATGAACAGTGAATTCATTTTATTATATCCCAATATTTTGGATAATTTAAATAAATATATATTGTATATATATGAAATTTATATCTAGAATAATATTCTATAAATGATGGAATTTTGAGCACAAGGATAATTTGCATCAAACAAGTTTATTTTCGATTCAAGTATTGTATATCGACAAAACATATGATATTAACTTAAATAATTTTGATGTTTTTTATAACATGGTAATAAGTGATATTAAAGTAATAATAAATATTGAAATTGTTCTCATAAAATTTTAAGTAAACAATTTTTTATTATTTGGGAATATAATAATTGTACGTGACCTGTGAGACTCAATGTAAGAGAACTTCTTAAACCAAATTTCATTCGTTAGGTTAATCTTCTACTTCTTGATTACCTCGTGCTATGACTATGTGAGAAATAAATCTTGATATAATATCTTTTATTTATACTTGATTTTTGTGTATTTATAGTGAATAGACATAATTGATATATTTTATTTTCAAATTGATCTATTTAATGGAACGTCTAAACTCAATTTCAACTCATTGGTTTTTATGCATACATAATTGATTATATTATCCCATGATTATGTGTGCAATCAATGTTTATATATTTATTATTTAATTTAAACTTCCTTCTATGTGTATATACTGTTTCTACCCATAATAACCCTATTGACAAATTCTTACATCATTTATAAAAACTTTGTAATGTAAATCATAATTCATCTTCATTTTATTAAGTTAAATATCCATCTCCTAGGTTTTATTTTTTCCAAGAATACGTGTGAATGGTCTATGGGTTTTTACACTAAATATTCACTTATATTAGGTGTATTTATTTTATTTACACATAATTATGTCATTTATTTATCATTAATCTAATGATATAATCATTGTAATGGATTTAGTATCAATTTAAATTCCATTGATACTTATTTGTTTTTATACACCAATTCAATTTAATATGGTGTATATACTGCCCTTTGACATATTATATGATGAATCTTATTATTATCATGATATTATAATTTTCGTTTCATGTTATTACTTAATTAATATTATTCTAGTATTTTCTCATGTAGTTAGGAAGTCTTTAACTAAAACATAAATTTAAATTTTTTAAAGATTTATTTTTCTAAATATTTCACATTAATGTGTATGTTTTCTAAATGGGTTTAATGATTTATTTATATGGACATGAATGTTTTAATATGATAGATTATTTTAAAATTTTAAAAGAAGTATGAGACACTTTGATTCAAAATTCTCTCTATTAAATTTTTTTAATAGTTTTTGAAATGGAATCAATAATTCAATATCATGAATAGATTTATTGTGGTTAAGGTATGAAATGTTGATAATTTCAATCTTTTCTATGTTATAATTATTTAATGGTATTTGAAAATTTGATCGGTGGTTACATGATAAACCAAATATGGGTTGTTACATGATAAATATAGGGCATGTGAGCTTGTGATAGATCTCCAATGTATTGGTAATGTGATAGAGTTGAACGTTTTGATTTTAATTAAGATATTTATGGAATATACTAGGATGGGTTTTCCAAACATAACCATAAAGGTTACTACATATGTAGCTGTGAAAGATACAATGTAAGTATGTTTTGAATGCCACAAGTTACCTTTGTGATTTATGATTTATATGAGTTATTCATAAATATTAAGATTTCATAAGGTATGTTAAAGAGATTACGTTTTACGAGTGAAAAGTAAGATTATATTGATTTTTATGTATTCAGGGACTAATGTTTTATTTGCTTATTTTATATCCCTTATTGTGATTTTTTTGATCATCCTATGTTTTTGAAATTTTTTTCTCTAGGAACAAGTAAGGTTATGAAAAATAAAAAATTCAATAATAATTTTATCATGAAAATATTTCTTGTTTTTTTAAGGATTTTTATTAATGTGAAATATTGGATAGAAGTAGAAGTGTCTACTTTGTAATATTTGAGATGTAATTTAAAAGTTATGGACTAATTATTTAAAACTATAAACCATAAAATATCCTCAATGTGAATTCTTTACATAACTCAAGATTAATTAATGTTTATGTCTTGGTAAATATAGTTGTTATCAAAGGAAAGGTATAGAAAAATTTAGGAATTATGAGTTTTTTAGTAAACATATAGTAACATTATATGTCTATTATTTGGTTTAAATCCATGTTATATTAATTTTTTAGATAAATTTAATTTTTTTACAAATGGATGGTGGAGCATCTCAAACAACATTTTTATATTTCATAGATGACTTTCTTGCAATAATTATTGTAATGTCATGTCCAAGTGATTCTAAATGTTTTTCTAACAAACAACTAAATTTCCCGCAATTGTTTGATATCTCAATCACCTCCACTATACCTCGATAACATCATGGATCCTGGGTTTTATTTAATCAAATCCTATTTTTTCAATATTCTTATATTTTCAAGAGTGGTAAATATTATCAAGGAATTTTAAAATATTTTACCTTATCACAAGATTTTGAAGCATATCATGATTTTGAAAAAGGTACTGAAGAAGGATACCCATGTGCAACCTATTAATATTATATTTTAAAATATTTTATTGCAGAAAATACTTATAGTATTTTAAAAGTAGAATTTGTTGATAGTTTTAACTCAATATCAGTTTGACTGTTTTATAAAAATCATGTTTTTTAAGTTGTTTTGAAATTATATGTCCTACATGATTATTTTACGCAACTTTTTTTTTGTGAACACCCATATGGCCAAATTTGTATATTATTTATTTGTATAAAAGAATAAAATTATTTTAAAGGATCTCTAAATAACTTTTTTCAATATGTGGACCATCTATCTATGTGAAAAAGATGACGATGAAACCAAGTCGATACCATGATCTAGGTACAATGTTATTTCTTTGGAAATAGTTTTATTTTATCATATGGAGGTGAAATAATAAAATTTAAATATATATAATACTTAATGAATTAAGATGTTGAGGTCATTATGATTTTGTGTTAAAATGATATTTACAAGATAGCCATTGAGGTTAAAACAAGTTAGCGTTATTTTCTATTTTTATAAAAGGGACAACCCGCAATATGGGTGACAACCCATCACATCTATTAAGGCAGCATGAAAAGAAGTATGAATTATTAGTTAAATGATTTTATAGATCAAGAATATGTTGATTTTGGGAAGTTATGTTTTATCAAATAAATATCCTCAGTATAGGAAAATGATTTGGAGATTAAGTGATAAATGTTATTTTAGAAGACTTTTTCTCATTTGGGAACACATTATGCCTATAGATAATTGAATACTATGGGTTTTAATTTAAGGATTAATGGCTGAATTTTATTTTCAAAGAATAAATGTTTTTATTGTGTAAAAATGGAGACTTGGAATATTTATGGAAATGATTAATATATCATGGAGAAAATGTGATTAGGTTATTTACTTTCAAGTATGATACTTAAATAGTAGTCGATAGTATTTGGAGATAAATGTTAAGATTTATCATGGAATACTATGTGATCAAATAATTATGAGTTTTGGGTTTTTATAATTATTGGATTATTTACATAAATTTTAAGGTATTATGTTTGTTAAATAGACTATGTAGAACTTTAGTGTTACCTTTGAGTTTTGGAGATCAAAAAGAGTCATCCACCATATAATATATTATTATTTTTGGGGGATTATATGATCTTGTACTAAATTTTTTTTCCTTAATTTATAAAGACAGAGGAATTATATTCTTTATCTTTTTTGGATTATGGGATTATATAGAAGTTGATTATAGTACTGTAGGTGTGACTAAGTCATCTTGAATAATAATCATTAGAAGAAAAGATGAGTTTGTGGTAGATATTTGATAAAGGATCAACCTCTAAATTACAATTATGTATGTTTCATTATGTTATTATTCTAAGTAGTAAAATTATTCCTTATCTTTATGAAAATTACTTTAAAACAAAAACGTTTTTCATTTACATTTCCTATTGGGAAATCAAAAACAATTTAACCCATCAAAATTTTATGGTTTTATAGTTGTTAAATTTCTCATAATAATGTTTTCTATCACCCTCCATCAGAACAAGATGGTTAGTTTCTCTTACATATTCATGTTTTCCTACATGGAAACCTAGTATGTGTTATCTTGGGTGACCTTTTTTACTTATCTTTTTTCTTTTAAAGTGGTACTTTCATAAACCCTTTTTTTTGAAGTTGGATTTTAATGATGTTATCTAGAAAAATATTAAAATTTAAAGGATTTAATTTTCAAAAGGGGCAATGATGTAACATCCCTAGTTTTAAGAAATAAACACTATGTTCAATAGTATATATGATTTCCTACATTATGCATAAACGAACAACTTAATATTATTATCTAAATATTACCATTATAAACATGACATTGGAATGGAATGATTGAATAATATCAACTAAATTATGACAATATTTTTTAAATATGTTTAAATAATTATTCATGGGTTACCAATTTTTTTAAACATGGAAATAAAAACAAATTGAATATAAAGGATGTGTTTTTATTAAAACCTATTTAAAAATAGAATAATTGTGTTTATAAAATCATATCACTTTTTATGGATTTAAATTTAATGAAAAATATATGTAATATATTCAATGTATTGTTTTAAATTAATATAATATATTTTATCGATCTGATATGAGAAAAAAAATCAATTTTTCAGATAAAAGAAGTATTTTTCTAAAAATGCACTTTTAACTCCTTTTAAAGGTTAAGCCTTTTTAAATTCAGTTATGATAACTTTATAAGTTCTATTTGAAAAAATACACTTATTATATAGACTATTGAAATCAAAATTTTCTTTGGATGAATTTTTGATATATTTATGATAACATTCATGTTTTCATGAATAGAAAAAATACACAAAATTTTAATTAAAAATAACAGTTTCTATCAAGATAATTTATATGGTTAAATCATATTATTTAATATTTTTAAAGTATAAATGGAATATATATTTTTCATTGAATCCAATTTTTTTCTTTAGAATTAATTTTACATTGAAAGTGAACATAAACACATGTCAATATTTTGGTAGATTTTAGTTCCTAATAACAAGCATTCTGGTTTGGACATCATGAATTAATTTTAAATTAATTACTAAAATATCTAAGTTTTTAATTTGAAAAAATGGATTCCTTATTTGGAATCAGAATTTATAATTTCTGTAAATAGGAACCTATTATTTGTGGACATTATAAATAGTGACTTCAAAAATTATTTTTATTTACCATGGTTAAAGGGTAGATTATGTAAATATAGGTAAAAAAATTATATTATAATAATTTAAAAATACCCAAAAACATTACCTAATAATATTGAATGAGATATGTCACACCATCAGAATCCTTAGGCCCAAATTTAGGCTTTTGGCAGCCAATTAGGTGTTAAAATTACATTTTATAATTTTTAATTTAACGAAAAGGGATATATAACATAAACATGTATCATTTAATATAAAATTTTAATATAGGGTTATATAAAATATATCTATGACTATAAAAATCATTAGATATCTATATAAAATTTCTACATCATGGTATTTTATTTATATTTTTATACTTTAAATAAATAAATTTATTTATGACATAATGATAATGCATTAATTACCTTATAAATAAAAGATTCAAATAAATGATATTATAAATATTAAAATAAATGTAATTTTAATATTTTATTCAAGAAAATTTTATGAATGATATTTACATACTATATTTCTATTAATGAATTTGGTTTGAAGTAATCATAATTTTTTTAATTTTACAAAAATCAATTACTAAATAGCTTCAAAATTGACATAAATGAGTTTTTAAAACAAATACTATTTTATTAAATAATATAATAGTCCTAACCATCTATGATTTTTCCAAATGACTTATATAATGTTCCAAATGTAATTAATGATCCACTTATGTATCGATTTTCAGTTTATAGTAACAATCGTAACCATATATTATGAAAATACAAGAAGATATGGTAAGAGTTAATGTTTTTAACTAAGGGTTAAAGTTAAAAGATAAGGTAAATTTTGTGATCTAAACTTATCTAAAACCTATTCGATGATATTATTTCTACCCATTATAATTTTTTCCTTTAAATTTTTCGCTTTTAAGGTATTATAATTCTAAAATCAATTTATAATAAAATAATATTTCAAGTCATTCTTAAAGTGCCCTCCTCCCTCATATAAAAGGCCATCACATCTACCCATATACTCACAACTATAAAGTACCTTGGATCACCCATATTATGATAAAATAATATCACAACATCCCTAATATCCTCTTAGAATACTTAACATGGTCATAAGGCAATATAAATAAATATTTTTTGCACAAATCCAATGAAGTTACCCGATTTAGAGGTAATGTTATCTCTCAAGTTCTTTTTTCCTTTATATTACATCCCCAATCCCAATGATCTTATTATTTCTTATTAAATAACTAAAACAATATCATAAATAGAATAGGACGTTTTTATGGGAAGTATTATAAAAATACATACCCACACATCCATCTAATAGAAAATAATATACTGTTTCTATGTACAACGTACTACTGCCTCATAAAACGATGATTGTTCAATTTTCTATAAAAACTTCTCATGGTGGCCATTAGGATGGAACTGTATTAATATATGAAATATATTATATTAACATCTTATATATTCTCATATAATTTTTATTTAAAACATACCTTTATTCTTTCCATGATGTGTAAATACAAAAATTTTATTTTTGAAAGTGCGGACTACCACTATCTCAACGTGATATGACTCATTCATGATATACATGGAATGTATATTGGGTGGATTTATTAAAAATATGAGACAAAATATCCATAAATATAATACTAGTATTATTATATACAATTATATCATTTTATTATTATTCTTTTAATATGAAAAATAAATGAAAGTAGTGTTCATGCGTACGTACGAACTACCATCTCCATGAACAGTGAATTTAATTTATTATCAAAAACTATTTTGGATACTTTGAATAAATATATACTATATATATATGAAATTTATATCATTAATAATATTCTAGATATAATGTACTTTTGACCTCATGCACGATTTACATCAAACAAGTTCATTTTCGATTCAAGTACCGAATATCGCCAAAATATCTGATATAAACATAAATAATTATGTAATTTTTATAAACTGGTAATAAGTGATATAAAAATAATAATAAACATGAAAAAGGATTTGAATAATGTATAAATTATAATAAATTTATTATTCAGGAACATAACTATTGTACGTGACTAGTCAGATGCACGGTACGGGAACTTCTTAACCCAATTTCCATTATTTGGGTTAATTTTCAACTTATTGATTATTACATACTATGATTTTGTGAGAAATAAATTTTTATATCCTATATTTTATTTATACTTTATTTATGTTTATTTATAGTTAATACACATAATTGATCTATTTTATTAACCAAATGATCATTATAAGATAATTGCAAAACTCAAATCCACTCATTTGGTTTTACACCTACTTTATTGATTATATTATGCCCTGATTTTGTGGAGAATAACTATTTGTTTATTAATGTTTTAATTTAAAATTACCTTTGTTTGAATATACTGTTGTTACACATAATAACCCCATTGATAAATTCTTGTTTCATTTACAAGAACATTGTAAGGGAAATCTTAACTCAATCGCATTTCACTGAGTTGAATATCCATGTCATCAGATTTGTTTTTCCATAAATATGTGCGAAGGAACTATGATTGTTTTACAATGAAAATACTCTTATATTGGGTGTATTTATATTTTCCACACATAATTATTTCATTGATTTATGAATTATATAAGGATATGATCTTTGTAAGGGATTTATTCTGAATTTAATTAAGCACCAATTCACTTTTATATGGTGTATATACTACCCATGGACATATTATTTAATAAATATCCTTATTCTCATGATATTATATGTTTTGTTTAATTTTATTATTTAAATATTTTTAATTTATTTTCTCATGTGGAAAGGGACTATTAAACTAAAAGATCGTTTTAAAAGATTTAAAGATTTACACTTTTAAATATTACTCATTAATGTCATTTTTTTCAAAATTATTTTAAGGATTCATTTATATGGACATGAATTTTTTAATATGATAATTTATTTTGAACGTTTCATCATTTTTTGGGACACATTGATTCAAAATTCTTCTTATTAGATATTTTAAATGGTTTTAAAAATGGATTGAATATTTCAATATATTGAATTTATTTCCTCTGATCTATGAGGGAAATGATGATAATTTCAATCTTTAACGTGTTATAATTATGTAATGGTACTTGTAAATTTGAAGGGTGGTTACGTGATAAACAAAATACGGGTGGTTTTGTGATAAACCAAGGGCAGGTGAGCCTATGACAACTCTCCAATGCATTGGGTAGCATGGAAGAGGTAGACATTAAGGCTTATCCTAATATATTTAGGAGATATACTATGATGGGTATTTTATATGTAACCATAAATATAATGGCCCAGAAAATGACTCATTAAAGGGTTTTCCAAAAAACACCCAATTCCATTAGATGGTTCCACCAAAATGGTGGTTCCACTCAAAGTGGCACCGTAACAATGGCACTGGTCACAATTGCACACTGAAACGGTGGCACTGCATACAATGTTCCAATGAATTGGTGGCACCATGAAGGTGGCACCCTGATGGTGGCACCATAGTGATCGCACATCAAAATGGTGGCACCATGATAGTGGCTTCGGGTCGATGGCACCGTAACGGTCGCACCATCACAGTCACACACCAAAATAGTTGAACTGCTTATGTGGAACCGTGAAATTTGCCCCATGACATTGGAACCACATATGGTGTGTCTCCTAATAGTTTCCCACCCTCTGTTTCTTTTCTCATTTTGACTCCCACAATGTATCTTTTTACGTAAAAGTGTTATAATACCCATTTAAAATCCATTAAAATCCAATTAATGATATATAAAATCCTCCAAGAGCTGGGTGACCCTTGACTAACCAAAATGTGTTGCTTTTTCCTCAGTGTCACACCCTTTTCTGGTACATTCTAGTTCCTCCCCTGTCATGTGTTTTCCTCTATTTAAATGAAAAACCATAAAATCACCGCCCTTAAGGACTCCTCTCTGATGAGAATTATTTTGTTACAATTAATTCCATATTTTGTAACCATCCTACTACGTAGTGAAATCATGATCTACCTTTAAATCTGTTCATGATTTCAAATCCTGTAACTCCAGGATCTTACACTTTATCACTAAGGGATTATTTCTTCTACATGGCTGGCCTATTCCTTTTCCTTGGTGCGTTTGGAGCCCCCCTTCCTGAGTCTAGTGGTGCACCTGTGATGGATACTTTCCTGATTTCTCTTGGAGTCCCCAATGATCTTCCCATGCATGTCGTGCATCCCCATTTCTTGGCACGTGAAGAAAAACTTTGATCATTGATAATCCTTGTAGGGGTTTTCCTTTGACTCTTTTTACTGTGTATCATGCAGGGTGGGTATAATAATGTTCGTTATATGACGCATGAAACCAAAACATAACAAATATAATAAATGTTATTCAAAAAATGATGGGGTATGTTTGATGATTCTTTTTTACTCTTTTATCCTTTCTTACATGTTGTGAATTGTATAGGCTTATGTCCACTAAAAATTGTGGTCGTTAGTGGCCCTTTCATGAGAACTAATGAAACTCTATCTTTCTAGACAATTCTGTGATTGAATGGATGTAACATGAAAACTGGTTAATCATGTAAACACGGTTGATTAAATGGATTCCTAGTGAATAAGAATCTTTTTATGGTCAGTTTGGTTGACCAAACAGAAAGAAGAAACAAAATGAATGGTGTTTTTAAAATATGAAGACTCCCTTAATCCATTCTGATAATGTGTATCATTGTTCTTCTTGATACTTTTGAGGTGACACGGAAGGGGATGAAATCCCCTATTGTGCCGTTGTCAGTTTGTGGATATTGGGTCCGTGTGAGGTTGTTTGTCAGTTCTTGATTTGGTTCCAGTACATAAAGGGGTCTAACTGATCCCTTTTTTTATTGTGAATTTATAATAGAATAGGTTTTGAATGATTAATTTGCTAATTTGTTTTTTTCTTTACTTGGTTATGGCTATGCCTGTCAGTTTTTTTGGTAGTGAAGAATTATTTTAATGGAATCACTTGAATATGAAAAAATAATGGGTTCAATGGAGTATTTTTTTTGAGAATGTGTAGTGACTTGCTTTCGGCTGTTGTGATTCTTAAGAATTAATAGTAATGAGTGTGTTTGTTTATGGGATGATTTTGGATCCCCTAGGTTGGGATGAGTACTTATTTAACTATATGTATAATTCAGTTCTTATGTTTCTTATTCGTGCCCAACTCAATTTGAGCACTTCATGCCAAACACCCCACATTTCATGGGGGTTGTTTTTTTTCCAATACTCATTTGAGTGGATGGCTATTAAATCCTTTTATGATCTATTTCTTGAGTAGATCAAGACTCTTCGAGAAGGCTGTGACAGCCTGAGTTCTATTATAGCCCATGATTCTTTGGGCAGGGTTGTTGTATTGATTTTCCCATGTGTATACGGGCAGGTTTTTTCCCATGTGTGTTCAGGATGAGGATCAGGTGTCTTCTGGAATGGAAGTTGTTGTTCTGGACCAGGTGTCTTCAGGCATGGTAGTAGTTGTTTTGGCCTAGGTGTCTGTGTGGTGGATACATGTTGACGATGGGGCCTAGGAATTTTTGGGCGGAATGTGTGGTTGTGTAATTCCAGTTGTGTGTGGGTGGGGGTGGCAGTGGGACTGTAGTGAGAATGGAAGGGGAGGTTTTATACATAGTATGTCTTCAATAATAATTGGGAAAGTGGTGTGTGGTACGAAAACAGTGATGTGTTACTACTATTACCATACATGACTTTCATTATTTTTGGAGTGTGCCTTGGTCAGTTTTTGGTGGATTTTTTCCTTACTAGGTGATTTGGTTATCTCCTTTTCTCATGGGGAATTAGAATTCCCCCTCGCCTGATCCCAAGATATTTTGGTTTTCCCTATTGAGTATACCTCTTTGCTCACCCTACGTATATAAAACTATTTTCATGTTTCTAGGTGGACACTGAGGACCATGCTAGACCGTATTAGCACAGACTTTAGGACCGTTGAAGTTGATTTTTTTCATTTGTTTTGGTGCTTCCCTTTGTATTTTTCTTTTTCTCTGTTTCACATTATATTGGAACATTCATATGGGGATGGATTGTTATGGATTTTATTTTACTTATTTTTATGGTGTTTTTTGGGATTTACTATATTATCTCCCAATCCTACTAAATAAAAAAAGGGTAATTACTTCCATATAGCATGTGATTCTATACCATTGAGGCTAGTCACCACTTCGGGACTTATTGAAGGCAGGTATCGGGGGTCATTAACTCTCCTTCAACAGGAGGAAGGAAGGGTCTGGTAATATATTGTCCCTTCCCACATTAGGGTGAAGATGGGTCGTGACAGGATGATATTAGAGGGAGGTTGAGATAAAGGATGAATTTTGAAGTTAGTCACAGTATGGATTTCATGGGATGGTAGGGAAATAGTGTTAGACAATCTTGATGTGTGAAATCGGCCAGGGAAGACCATCTAGAACATGAGATTTTAGGGCCCATCATGATCTGCTGTAAGGACACTAGACTAACATAACTACAATGTGAAGCTATATTGATTGTATGGTAAAGATCCAAGGAAGGATACATGCATCATAATGTATTTTGTTCTTGTGTGTATTGGGTATTTTTGGGATTTAAAATAAATAAAATGTCTAAGAAAAAATTAAAAGCAATCTTCTACACTACTCACTCTTAGGAATTCCCTGTTAACCTTGCAGCTATGGCACCCAAACAGCGACCATGGGTAGTGCAGGAGATTATGGCCCATGATACTGATTTGGATGATTAGAAGAGGGCTGATCAAGAGGAGTAGAATGACCAGTGGAAGATGAATCTTTATTTCTTTTAGTAGAAGACCCTCGGGAAGTATGAGGGTAGGTCTCAGACATGGAGGAAGAGTGCTGGATTGAGGAGAAAGTGATAGATTTCAGATTGATGTGGGATTTCATGGAGTACTAGGTTCCTTTAGATATATTCCATATGTGAGAAGTGGCACATAATTGGTGGATTCTCTATCTTGGGGATAATAAAGAGGCTGAGGTATCGTTGACTGACTTCGAGAGGGAGTTCCATGTGGAATTCCTCTCTTACATGATGAAGACAGAGAATAGGCAATAGTAACTCTCCCTTTAATAGGAAAGTATGTTAGTGAGGGTGATGGGGATCAAGATCAAGGATCTACTTCGTTTTGGTCCAGACCTCTTTCCGGATGAGGATTATCTGGCAAGACGTTTAGAGGAGGCACTCTGACCTTCTCTTCAGTACACTATTACTCCAATCACCCTAGCGACCAACTTCGAGGTCCATAAGAAGGCTGAAGTGGTAGAGAGAATGCACATGATGAGAGCAGTGCCATGATAGGGAAGCTAATTGGTATCATAAAAGGTGATGGCTGTTAGTGGAAGGCATCCAGCCTTAAGACTTTCCATGTTTCGACCAGTTGGGAGTATGCCCCAGCTATTCCAATTTCGATCACCCGGACCTCACCCCTATTTTATGGGCATAGTTCTGAGATGATTCATCAGTGGAAGATGTAGTACCCTTTGTAATTTTTTCCCATATAGAGTGCAGTAAAATGGGGGTGGGTAGGTTTTGCGCTCACCTAAGTAATAGTAGTTTCCAGCCAGACCCTTTCAGTAGTAGCAACATGGACAGCGAGCTCCCGCTCCTCTGAGAGAAGACATTGTAATAGGATTCCGACCACAGGGTACTCCTCACCGACCTCAACCATGGAATTTTCGGGGTGGTGGCCGATAGACAAGGGGCATAAGATTTGGTCGTGGGCAGTTGCACGCCCAAAGGCACCACTTATAATAGGTCAAGAAGTCCTTCGAGTTACAATGTGCTTGTTTAGCACTCTTGCATGCGCCTTATTTGATTATAGAGCTTCACACTCCTTTGTTGCGACCATTATAGCCCATTCTCTAGTTCTATATATAGAGAGACTTCTTATGAAAATTGTTTTGAGTATTTCATTTAGTGGTCAGGCTACTTTGTATCATGTTTTCTAGGGATGTAGACTGATGTTGGGACGACATCAGTATAGTGGGGACCTTTTTTGCTGCATCTGCAGCCATATGATGTCATTCTGAGCATCTACTGGTTGTTCTCTGTGTGTTCCATTATCGACTATTTTTGAAAAAGTGTTGTGTTTTCAGATATGGGTGGCCTTCTTGTATCTTTTTTCAGGGAGCGAGGTTGCCAGGAGGGCAACCAATGAGTGAAGAATCTCCTTACATTGTTAGCTAAGTTATCATACAAGTCAATAGATATAGAGATAGTGGAATTCTTGGGGATCATTACTGAGTTCATGTACATCTTCCCGGAGGAGGTGGTGACTCTACCCTCTCGACGTGATGTTGAGTTCATGATAGACATTCAACCCGGTGCCCTTCTGATTTAGATGTCTTCCTATCAAATGATTCCTTCTATGTTTCTAGCGTTACATATTCAAATTGACTAACTATTGATAAAAGGTTTTGTTCAACCAACCACATCACTATGGGGTGATTTGTTCTTGTTCACAATGAAGGATGATGGTGGTCTCAGGCTGTGTATAGACTATTGAAGGTTAAACCAGGTAATAGTCAAGAATTGTTACCCCTTCTCGAGTACCGATGACCTTTTTGATCACCTTAAGGGGGAACAATGGTTCTACAAGATCAATTTGTGGTCTGGATATCACCAATTGAGGGTGACATATCAAAAATTACCTTCAGGTGTAGATATGGGTACTTTGAGTTCATGTTCATGCCATTCGGCATTACGAACGCACTAACCATGTTCGTGGGACTCATGAACAACGTATTCTAAGAATTTATGGAATAGTTCGTAATAATTTTAATTGAAGACATCCTGATCTACTCAATATCAAAGATGGATCTCGCCGAACATCTGAGGATAATTTTATAGGTCCTCTAACAACACGCTCACTATGGGAAGTTTTTCATGTGAATGTTCTAGACACGAGAGGTGCACTTCCTATGACATGTGGTGTCCATTCAGGGAATAGAGTTTGATCAATCAAATTTTTATGTTGTTGTTTCATGGGGAGCACCTAATAATGTGATTAATGTTCTTGGTGTCCTTGGTCTGGAAGGTTATTGTCGGAGGTTTGTGTCTGATATCTCTTGAGTTGCATATCCTTTGACATCTTCGACTAGAAAGTACCATGCCTCTGTGTGGAGTGACCAGTGTTGAAAAAACATTATTTATTTGAAGGGTAAGTTGTTTAGTGCCCTTGTACTGAGGTTTCTAGAAGAAGAGTTGATTTTTGAGGTGTTCTGTGATGCTTCCAGCAAGGCTTGTGGTGTGTGCTGATGTAACAATAGGGGATGATCTCTTATGGGTCTAGGTAGTTACGTCCCCATGAGAATAGATATTCCACCCATGATTTTGAGATTACAGTGTCTGTGTTTCCACTAAATTTGGGGAGGCACTACATCATTAGGGAGTGATTTCTTGCCTTCATTGATCATAATAGATTGAGTAATATCTTCACTCAGCAAGACTTGAACTTAAGGTAGCGGCCATGGATGGAGTTTCTTCAGGACTACAACTTTGAAATTTCCTACACCTTGGTAAAGAGTAATGTGGTGGTATAAGACTTGATAATGATGATGTAGAAGGATGTGGTTCAAAAATCAGTAGATGCCTAGAAGGTGATGAAGGAGTTGGATGCCCTATTCCTAGATGCAAGGGTGGTGGATGGAAGAGGCTGTCTGTTCCATATGACAATGGATTCCTCTATATTGCAGAAGGTAGAAAAGTCTTAGTGGGGGGACATTGAGGCTGAAGTGATGTAAAATCGTGTTAGCAAGGGAAATTCTCTTGAAGGATGGTCTAAATATGGAAATATTCAGATTATATTTCACAGAATGTTGTTCTTACTAGTAGAAATGAACAAGATAATTCTTGGTGAGTTTCAAAACTCACCCCTGGTAGTACACCCAAAAGTCTCCATGATGTACCAGGGATAGAGGGGTCAGTTTATGTGGCCCAGGGTGATGAGGGAAGAGACAGAGTTTGTGGAAAAGTGCCTCATGCATCAGCATGTGAAGGATGAACACCGCATCTCATGAGTCTTTTTACAAACATTAGATGTCCCCGGGTGGAAGTGGGATTGAATACCGATGGATTTCGTCATAGGACTACCCATAGTTCAAGCTGGTTGTGATGCTATCTAGGTAGTGGTGGAATGGCTGACAAAATCAGATCACTTATTAAAAATCTTGGAGTCAAGTGCGGTGGATTCCTTAACACAAAGATACATGGACGAGGTGCCGTGGTTTCATGGTCTTCTGAGATCCAAAGTCTCATATTGGGAAACATGGTTTACAACATGAGTCTGGAAAGGATTTCAAATTGATTTTGGAATCCAGATGTGCCTCATCATTTCTTTCCACCCCCAAATAGATGGGAAAATCGAGTGCACCATCCATACATTGAAGGACATGCTACGTGAATGAGTTTTGGACTTTGGGGGATCGTGGGTATGACATTTTCCTCTGGTAAAGTTTACCTAAAAAAATAACAATCACTCTAAAATTGGAATGGATCGGTCTGAATCCTCTTTCGAGAAGCCTTGTCACTCAACTTTGTGCTAGGTCGAGGTTGGGGAAGAATGTTTTCATGGCTCGGAGGTAGTGCAGATCATGAAAGAGAATTCTCAACATATACTGGATAGGATGACGGCAGCTAAGGACCGGTAGAAGTCATATGATGATCATAGGAGGATACCCTTGGAGTTCTAGGCCGGGGACCATGTGTTCTTGATGGTCTCCCCTCGGCATGGAAATCAATGGTTCGACAGGAGGAGTGAGCTTTCTCCCAGGTTTGTTTGACCCTTAAAGGTTTTTCGTTGGGTCGAAGAAGTGGCTTATAAGTTGGCACTACCACCACCGCTATTGAGGGTACACGACGTCTTGCTTGTGTATCAGCTCTATCAGTATCTACATCTTGATTCGTACTTCCTCTACTGGGGGAAGTAGGATATCAAGGATGACGTGACATTTTTAGAGAGACTAGTGAGGATCGAGGATCGTGAGGAGAATGTTCTTTATGTATAAACCACCCCGTTTGTTCATGTGTTAGGGAGGCATGGTGGTCTCGAGGAGTGTACCTAGGAATGGGGGGTACAAATGCACGCCCAATACAAAGAGCTGTTTTCAAATTTTTACTGTTTTTTTTGTACTTGATTGTGATGTAGTGTTTTACATTGTTAAATATGAAATGGAATCTTTTCCACGTTCTTGGGATGTGTATGAAGAGTCGTGACTATGGAGAGGGTATGACCTGAACATTAATCAAGAATCTTTAATATTTATGTGTTCAAACTCATGTGAGAGAGATATTTCCACCCAAATCTGATAGTATATTGACATAGATGAAGGGAATCCATAATCCATATGACTGTACGGTATGAACATTACATGTTTATGTGGTTACTCGAGGGAGAGGTGTTCCTTGATTTGGAGGAGGTTCACTCAGGAGAGGTATCTTTTGAGGTGGTCATTTGGAAATCTCTCTTTTCTTCCGGTCTAGTTTTGATTCTCGAGGGATATAATAGTTTGAGAGGTAACTGATATAATGGCCTGAACAATTACTCCTTAAGAAGTTGTCCAAAAAATCATGGATCCATCAAATGGATCCCCTGAAATAGTGGAACAAGTTATGACGACACCATAATGGTGGCACCAGTCACAGTCGTAAACCAAAACGGTGGCACCTCTTATGGTGTTCCATCGAACCAGTGGCACTATGATAGTGGCACCATATTGATCACACCGTCATCGTCACACAGTTAAATAGTGACATGATGACAGTGGAACTAGGAAGTGGAATCATAACGGTCAGACCATTATGGTCGAACACCGAAATGGTGGCACCACTTTTGTGGAACCTTGACAGTGGCACCATGATCATGGAACAACTTATGGTGTCTCAATAAACAATGTCTCACCCTTTGTTTCTTTTTTTCAGTTCTACTCCCGCAACGTATCTTTTGACGTAAAATTATTTTTGTACACCATTCAAAGATATTAAATGTCTATAAATAATATCTAAAATCCACCCAGAGTTGGGATACCCAAGAGGTACCAAAATGCGTGTCTTTTTCCTCAGTGTCACACCCTTTTCTGGTACTTTCTTGTTGATCCCATGTTACATGTTTTCCACTATTTAAAGGAAGTATATTAACTCACATCCATTATGCCCACTTCTTTAGTGATAGTTATTAAATAAAAATTAATTCCATCATGTGTAACCTTCTAACCGCTTGGTGAAACCACAATCTTCCTTTAAATCTATTCATGATTTCATATCCCGTAACTCAAGGATCTCACCTTTTATCACACAAAGATTCTTTCTTCTTTGTGGATGGTCTATTCCCTTTATGTAGTGTGTTTGGAGACCCCTTCCTGAGTCTAGTGATGCGCATGTTCTAGATCCTTTCATGCTCACTCTTTGAATCCTCATTATTCTTCCCCTACATGTTGGGTATCCTTAGTTCTTGGCATGTGGAGAAAAAATTAGATCACTTATCATCTAGGTAGGGGATTTCCATCATCTCTATTTACTGTGTATCATGTGGGGTGGGTAAGATGATATTCCTTCGAGGATAGATGTAACCAAGCCATACAAAGATAATAAATGGTTTCCAAAGAATTATGGGGTGTGTTTTATGATGTTTCTATAGTATTTTAACCATGCTTATATGTTGTGAATTGTATGGGATTATGTCCACTACAAATCGTGATCGTTGGTGGCCCTTTCTTTCAAAGTAATGAACGTCTTTCTTTCTAGATAATTTTGTGAATGAATGGATATAACATGGAAACTGGTTAATCATGTAAACATGGTAAATTATATGGATTCACAATGGATAAGAATACATGTATGGTCACCCCGGTTAGACAAACAAAAAAATGGAACTAAATGAATGGTGTGGTTAAAATATGAAGATTCCATGATCTGTTCTGGTAATGTAAATGGTTTTTCTTCTTGATGCTTGTGAGGTGACATGGATGCGGATGGTATAAACTATTTTATAGTTGTTAGTTGGTAGATTTTGGGGCTGTGTGAGGCCGTATGTTGGGTCTTAGTTTTGTTCTAGTACTTCAAGGGTTCTCATGAATCCCTTTTGATGTTGCGACTTTATAAGAGAACTAGGTGTGAATGCTTAATTTGATGCATGGTTGTTTTCCCTTATATGTCATAATGCTATGCCTATTAGTTTCCCGATATTGGAGAATTATTTAAACGGAATCAAATGAATATAAAAACAAGAAGGGGTTCAATGGGGATATGTTTTCTGGGAATGAGTCGTGACTTGGTTGTGGCTGTTGTGCTTCTTTCAAATGAATTTTAATGAAGATGTTTGTGTATGAGATGGTTTTGTAACCCCTAGGATGGGATGAGTTATTGTTTACCTATATGTATAATTTATTTCTTATTTTTCATATTCACACCCCACCCAAGTTGAGCACCTTGTTCCAAAAAAACCCATTTAATGGGGGAGGGTGTTTTCCCCAACACTACTATGAGTGGATGGTTATTAGCTCCTCTTCTACTCCCTTTCCTGAGTATCCCAAGACTCTTCGGGCATGATGTGATGACATGAGGTCCATTATAGCCTACGATTCTTCTGTCATGGTAGTTTTGGTGGTTGTCCCAGGTGTGTGTGGGTAAGATGTTTTCCAAGTGTCTTTGGGATGAGGCCCAGGTGTCTTCAGGCATGCCAGTAGTTGTTCTGGCCAAGGTGTCTTCATGCGTGGAGGTATTTATTCTATCCTAGGTGTCTATGGGTGTGATTATGTGTGGTTGTTGTGGTCTATGTGTTTCCGGGTGAGATGTGTGGATGTGGTAGCCCCGGTGTGTGTGTGGGTGGGGGATAATATTGGGACTTCGGTGAAAATGGTGGGGGAGGCCTGACATGTAAGATGTTTTCAATAACTAGTTGGAAAGTGGTGGGGGTTACCAAATACTGATGTGTTATTACTATTACATTAAATGACTTATGTTATTTTGGGAGTGTTCCTTAGCGTGTTTTGGGTGGATAGTTTCCTTTTTAGGAGACTTGGTTATCAAAATTTTCACGGGACATTATAATGCCTCCCCACTTGTGCACGAGGGATTTTGGAATTCTCTAATGAGTATACCTATATGCTCACCCAAGATTTATAAAACAATTTTCAGGTTTCTATGTGGACATTGAGGATAGTGCCAAAGCATATTAGCTCGGACGCCATGACCATTGATGTTGCTGTTTTTATTTTCTTTTGGTAATTCCCTTTGGAGTTTTCTTGTAATTTGTAGAACTTTATATTGGAACATGCATATGGGAATGGATTGTTTTGGATTTAATTTTACTTCTAGTTTAGGTTTGGTTTGGGATTTACTATCTTATATCTTAATCCTACTAAATAAAAAAATATCAATGCCTTTTATATTGCATGTGATTCTATACCCATGGTGTTAGTTGCCTCCCCTGGACCTATTAAAGGCAGGTATCGAAGGTCATTATCTCTCCTTAAACACGAGTAAATAAGGTTATGGCAATCTACTATCCCCTCCCTCATCTTGGTGAATGCGGGTCGTGATAATGATGGTTACTCCATTTGTAATTGTGAAAGATACAATGTAAGTATATTATGAATGACACAAGATACCTTTATGATTTAGGATTTATTTTAGTTTTTCATAAATTATAATATTTCATGAGGTATGTTAAAGTGCCTATGTTTTATGAGTCAGAGGTATGATTTCATTGATTTTCATGTATTCATGGACTAATTTTTCTTTCCTTCTTTTATATCCCTTACTAAGATTTTTTTTCTCATTACATGTTTTTGAAATGTTTTTCACAGGATATGAGAAATGATAAGAGAAAGTACGAATTCAAAATTATTTTTATCAAGAAAATATTTCTTCATTTTTTAAGGATTTTTATTATTCTGAAATATTTTATAGAGTATAAGTGTCTTCTTTTTAATATTTGATATGTAATATAAAATTCATTGCCTAATTTTCTAATCTCTAAACCTTAAAAGATCCTCTATGTGAATTCTTGACTTAACTAAAAATTAAGTAATGTTTAAGTATGGGGTCTTATAGTTTTTATTCATTATATAAATTTATAAAATCATTCTTCAATGACGAATATGGAATACTAATCAAGTCGCGTTGTGGAGGTGATAGGCTATAGTATGCATGAGTTGTGGTATCATTCTCTTAATTAAAAATGTTTAAGGAGGTGGATGGTCTGAATTTTTATCCAAAATCAATATCATTTTACAATATATATATATATATATTATTTCCTTCTTTATACACATCCACATAATGTAGTGTGGAAAAATAGATTACACCACAGCGTGGAGATGATAAGTCATACATACACACATGTGGAACATAAATTTTTCATTGAATAGTTAAAAGGTGTAATATTGTTTTCCCATAATCATAATAATATATCATAATATATTTTACACTAGATTTATTACTTTATAATGGGAACAACCTATGAGGGGTTAATCGAAGATGAAATATTTTCGAATGACTCAGTAAAGACGATTACCTTTTTCTTGGGGAACATACCATATATCTCATCTTAGAAACAATAGGGATTGTCTATTGAGAAGAAAAAAACCACAAATAAGTGGATATTAAATTATATAATAGAATTGTTTTTGATATGCTCAATATTAGAGTCTTAATCTTATGTGAAGAAGATTGATAGGAGGTTCCCTTTTATAATTGAGATGAGAGTCACTTTTGGAATCACCAAAAATATTAATTTATTATAAATTCAACATCAATATAAATAACTCAATTTTTTTTCAATTATATTCTGTGGTAGTGTTTTCAGACCATAATCCAATATATTTTGAGTGCATTTTGTTATAATTCGTAAACATAATTTTTTATAAATATTAGGTAAAGTATTTTAATTTTAATTAAGGTAACAAATAATTCAATATTAAATGGTTTTAAATATTATTTATGTGATGTAAATTAAATAATAAATGGATAATTCATAAAATTTTAGACCATTTTTAGTTTTGTTTTGTAATTTAAAAATATTTATTATTTTTAAAAAATTTAATTATATATATTTTTTATAATATTTCATAATTGTAAATTTTGAAAATATGTGTTGTTTAAACATTTAAATATATCAAGATAAAAAATTAATATCCAACCAAATATTTCACTACTTCTCTAAGAGGTCATGTATATGTAGAAAAATAAATCATCACATTAATTATCTCAAATTTTATTTAGCCTAATATTTTTAATAAAATTTATTTGATAATTTCATATATAAAATTGATACTACATCGGCATTGTATAACACTTTTATAGACATATTTCATTAATATATATTGAAAGAAACCATGATGAAGATATATATTCTATATTTAGGAATATAATTTATAGTATAATATTAATTTTGGCAAAATTTATAATAATATTGTATGATTATTTAAAATCAGAAAGTGTAATTTATAAATATTTGTTAAATAATATTTTATAAATACCATAATCTAATCTATGAGAATAAAAAAGTAAAACATAATTTTATATCATGAAAATTGGTTTATTTAGTTAACAAGAAAATTTAATATTCATGAATAATATAATGTTTTCCCATTTTGATACAGAAGGGATATTTAAGTAATATAAAGTGACCATTTGGGACATTATTTGATATAAATATTATATAAGTCATTTTAATTGGAAAGTGTCCATTAAATGACATTATTTAGATCCTTAGGTGTATAGGGTTAAATTATATTCATACAAAAATTTTCTTTACGTGTGTTAAGGTTATTATATAGTCTTTATATGATGAAATTAACCTAATTTATTAAATTTATGCTTTAGAATGGAATAAAAATTTACAAAGGTAATTATTTTAATTGGACAATAATAAAAGATACATATTTATGGATCTTTTTATAATGAATCCTAATTTCATATCCATATTTTATAATTCAAAACAAAGTTGTAGAATAATTCTAATTTAAATTAAAATTTGTAAAATGACATGAAAAAGAGTTTTTCTGAAAAATGCCTCCTGAAAATTTAAAATGTTTTTATAATAAAAATTTATAAAAATCATTATAAAACACATAATTTGATTAATTTAAATTCAAAATGAATTAAATAAAATATAAAACTAATATAAAATAAAATTTTACCTTATAAATACATTTAATGAAAAAAATTTTTTTAATAAAAATTACTATTCTCAATATTAATTAAATTATATTAAAAAATTATGTTAATTTTGACATTCTAAATACATAAATTAAAATAATTTTATCAAATCCATTTTCTATAACATATAAAAAAACATATTATACCCCCATTTTAAATGAAAACAATTTTTTTATGAATAAAGTGACTTTAGTTAAATTGTCTGATTATTTTCGAAGAGATTACCAATAAATTCTTTTGGAGTTAGACATTTATTTTTTATTCATAAATTAGTTATTCTGGTTTATTCTTACCAAATTTAAATATATATGTTATTTTAGTCATTTTATACTAATAGTGGTTCATTAAAAATCATGTTTTCCAGTAACAGAAGCTATTAAAGATTAACGTTTTTTATATAATACTATTTATTAAAATATTAGGGTGTTACATTTCCCCACTATAAATAATCCTTCATATATCTTTAAATCATCTTATATCTGGGATTAATAGAGAATTATTATTTATTATATTCAACAAACATCTTCATCTTAACATCTTGATTTGAAGTTATAAAAACACAATTCTAAAAATTTAACATTCCATTATAATTTGGTTGAACTTTGAAACACCGCTCACCTTCTTGTATAGCTCCACAACTTCCTTCTATAATTATTTCTTCGTTACAAGGATCTATTTTTTATCATTATTCTAAAAATTATATTACTTAATATCATTTATCATGATTCCAAGAACAATATTATGAAAATCCATAAATATTAGATTTATTTTAATACTCGTAATGGGAAAGATATCATGGTCATTATGATAAATATAACAAACCATCTTATGCTCCTTAAAATGGTGGAAATGTGTTGAGAAATCATAATCTTTAATCAACTGAACCCATTTCCTTTGGTTCAAATTCATATCATTCTTGATCAATACATTCATTATGTTTTTATATTCATTATATATATCACAAATTTCTCCCAAAATATAATTCCACCATATTTTCAATGAAAAAACTACTTCTGGAAACTCCAAATTTCTAAGCGGGTATTTTTTTCTTCTGAATTTATAATTCCACGAGACATAATATGTCATCTTATTAGAAGGCATGAAAATTTATCCTGTTACCATCCTTCATGGATGAACATAGATCAAAACCACTTCTGTTCTATAGGATAGTTTGATTAATGGAGTTCATACTAACCTTACCATAATCTCCATGAAAATTCTATCACTTTTTTCTATTCTATCAAACATTTATCCTTTCTATGTTAAAAAATATAGAATTATATTAATTATCAAAACCCCTAAAATATTTTCTATACAATCTAGAAAACCTAAAAAAACAATAGATATTGGTCACTATAGTAGGTGTTCAATAACATTAATCCTTGAATTATCCACTATAACACCCACGATTGAGATTTTAAAACCCATTAATGAGTCTTTCTGTATCAAAAGTTCACACCATGAAATTTTTTATTACACCTTATCCTTTCTCATGGTCTTCAATAAAATATTTTTGTAATCTTCATTATATTTCTTGCTATTTGAATACATAATAATGCCATCTATAAACACTACCACAATTTGATTGATGCAATATATAAAGGAATTATTCATTAAATACATGATTTTATAAGCATAATTTTTATTTCCAAATAGAATACAAATAATATCATAATGACTATACCTTGTAAAGAATGTTTTTAGGGTATATCCTTCTTAGGAAACTATAATAAATGATATATGGAATAATGGTCAATCTAATAATGGTGTTGAGTGACACACATTTGGTTAATCAAGTCATTCATATCATTTACATGAAATTATTTCTTGATTATGATATTTTAATATTATTAATAATCATAAAAATATTATTTAACCTAACATTATTCTTAACAAAATGATCTACAAACCTCTATGGTGACACACTAGTGTGTACAAATACCTTATCAATATTTTTAAAAATATTTCTTCATCAATTATACAAATAAACTGTGAAAATTGTGTATAGGGAAATATAAATATGTGTAAAACCATTGATTATCTATATTGAATACTCATATTTGTGATTTTGGGGATGGCATGGAAATTAATATTGAAATACATCATTATATTTTATAATAAGTGTCATTAACACATGTTTGTCATTCTCCAAACCCATTTGTGATAAATAACCCTCATAAATAAGTATTACGACCCATAATAATGAGGTAATTTATATTTAATGTTTATATTCATGCTCACGCTAATAGAAAATAATTAGTTAATAACAAATATGAAATGTGAAATCCTTTATTCATTAAATTTAATGTAACAATATAGTGAGAGCTAATAAATTATAAAAAACACATCAAATTTCACATTGGTATGAATAATAATTTTTTTAGATGGAAAATTCATACAAATGTTAACAATAAGACCCCAACTATATAGTGATGGATAAGTTTTAGTTAACTATTATGATCTACCTTAGTGGCTGACAAAGACTATTCCATTCAATTGTCTAGGACACAACCCATGTATTAGGGAATCAACACGGATAATGGAAAATATAAAATAGAAAATACATTTATATGTAAATAATAAATTAGGATTTAATTTACTTCCCTCCATATAAATATTAATTTTTTCAAGGAAATTACTTTCTACACTCCCTTCATTAACACAAATAAAAATTCTTCACATTCTATTGAGGCATTTCCCTATGTACTTCTTCCCATTTCTCAATATGTACAACATTGAATCTTCAATCCCCCAAATTCTTTATCAACAGAACTCACATGAAGCTCTCTTATTCTCTTATTAGGTGTGTCATGAAACATACCCATGTTGATGTTTTTAATCACATGTTAAAGGAGTTTTTTATCCATATTGATAATGTTTTGTGTTCTAGATCCAATTATTAAATGACCGGAATTATTATTAACATAAATTCACTTTTTCATTTTAAATAAATGTCTTATTTTGTAATATTATTTCTGATTTCACATGATCTTATTTATCTTTTTCATATCCTATCCGATTAAAAAAACAATTAATCATCATTATTGTTGATAATATTATTGTTTAATATTGATTATATAATTTGTATAAAAATATGGTTTTAACAAATCTATTTGACATAGAAAAAGAAAATTATGGCCTCAACAAGTAGGATCATACACTATATGAAGATCAATTATCATATCTTCCTAGGAAGATAACATCTATGGTACATTCCCTTAATCAAGCCCAAGATGATATCCAATAACTGAATCATGAGAGGAATAGTTTATTAGATAAGATCAAGCTCATCGAGATCACAACCCAAACCATGGACCCTGATCCACCACATTAAAGTATCACCATTGCACATGTTACTCTTAGGGAGTTCTCTGGTGTATTAATAGGATATATATTAAGTCCATATAAACATCAGAATGTACATTATTTTTTTATAGAATAATGAATATATTTTTCTATAAGAAACCTTCAATTTAATTCAAACTAATACTTGATTTATTATACAAATGTACACATAATACAACATGTAAGATCATTAATTATAGTGATCTTGGGAATTAGCTATATATCCTAACATCTTCAACATATAAAAATAATATTATTAATAAAATTCATAACATGATTCTAAAATTCCATGGATTGTTAAACTAAATGAGATAAACTAGAGACATGAATAAGGAAGTGGTGAGATGTAAATCTCAGAATAGAAATAAACATTGAAGAAGGAAATAAAATATATAAAATACTTATACTGAAGTATAAAAAATGGGATTAGAATCATAAACATAAATAATAATTCTTGTTATATCATGATAATCGTACCATGGGAAATTTGACAACATCATAAAATACTTCGTCCAAAACAATGGCCTAGGGTAACTACGGACACATCATGATGGAAAAAGCACCATAATGAAATCAAGTATAAAGTCTATCTCGAAATCAAGTCTCATGAGGCTAAACATTACCCAATTAATTAAAGCACTATATAATTCTAGATTCCCCAATCATATTCATTTCATTATCATGATTATGTGTGTTACAAAGTTCATTCAACATTGACTCATTCATAATAATGTTTTATTACATGTTAATATAGTATAGAATACAAAAATGTAATTACCAATAATTGTAAGGGTATATATATAAATTTGAACACCCTTAACAGGAAATTGGTTTTGTATTCATACAAAAATGATTGGCATGGAAAATCATGGTGAAATTTCTACAGCATAATGACATCAATTAAAATTTCATAAAATGTGTTGATGAGATGCAAATGGTTCTCTCGTCATTTTTAAATAAAATGGTTAGTAATAAGGATTTTAAAAACATATCAAATAAAATTAAATTAGAAATAAAATTCATATGATAATTATTAATCATGAATAAAGAGGTTAATGAAAAAAACCATTATTTGAGTGTGTGACTCTAAATGTTTGGGTGGATTTTTTTGAGAGATTTTAGGTTTCTGGGGATGGCTCTATAGAGGGGAGGTCATATTAAGGACATTATAAATGTTTTTTTTGTGAATATGAGTTGTATTATGAGTTTGTTTATATAGAAAATGGTTAGGGATTTCATTATTATTTTTAAAACATATGTTTTTGACTTTATAGAATAATATAAAAAACCCCAACCATAACATGGTTTTCCAATATTTTCTACTGAATGTATTTGGTTTTTATTATATTATTAATCTGATGGACTAATATAATATAATGATACACTTTATTATGTGGAGGGGAGTCATACACTTAAAGATATTATATTATAACCTTAAAATATATCAATAATTTTGAAGGGTTCACAATGGATTTATAAAATTAAACAAATGAACATTTGAAAACATTATTTTAATTAGAAAACATATATTGGGTCATGTATAAAATTTATAATATTTATTACATTAGTTTTTCATCATTGTGATGTCATAATACAGAAAGTAAATTTATACGGTGTTTAATTTTTTTCATCATTTTTTTAATTTCTTAGTAAATTAATTAAAATTAACCATTGGATAATTTTGAATTTATTATTCCATAAATAATAGAAATTTTATATAAATAGTTTTCTAAATATTCAAGTTTTAACTTATAAATTAATAGATTACATTTATTTAGAAATGTTATGTTTTTTGACAAAATGTTTTTTGAACCCTTATAAAAATTATATTTGACATCATTAGATTTTATCATCATTTATATCTAATAAACAATAAATTATTATTATATTTTAATAAAATTTAAATTATTTCAAAATCAATTAATTAATTAATATAAATTTCATAATTGAATTTTAATTTTACCCCAAAATAATATTTGTGTTTTAATTTATCTAAATATAAATATTTTATAAATTAAAAATAATAGAATAAAAATGTATCATTTATTATATAAAAGATATAGTAAATAGTCAAATTTATAGGGTATTAATTCATATACTATTAATACACTGGAAAATTTTATAATAGCGAGGTGCATGACGGTGAGACTTCCATGGGGCAGTATGATGTGAATGGTTTAGGAAGTGATCTGGAGGAGTTTGATCTTCTCCCATAAATGGTATCACTCATGATTAAGTTTTTGTATCTAAAAATCGGATTGATCAAAGATAACTCCTAGATATTGTTTCTCCAATAACATAAATGATAAATTGGCTTCATAGCGTATGATCCTACTAGTGGGGCCATCACAACCTTTGATTATGTCAATTTTATATGTTAAAACCCAATATTTATAGTAATCATGTGATCAAAGTTCAAAAAATTGATTATCAATGGTAATGATACTTAATGGTATTTTAAATTCATTTGGGTATAATAAAAGAAAATAAGTTCATGTTTTTTCTATAACAATATTAAATAATTATAAATATTATTTAATAAAAAAGTGAATTTTATTTATAACAATTTAGGATTTTACAATCTTCTCTCCTTAAGAATTTTTCCCTTGAAATTAAAATTTACCACAATAAAATAGGCGAGGGTAACTCTCTTTCATCACTTCTTCTAGTTCCCACATTTCTTCTTCAAACAATTGTATTATCTATAGCACATTGAGTAGGTGTATTATCTTATTTCGTATAATATTGTATCTATGATCTAAGATCATCACCGAGTGATCCTCATCAGAAAGGCCATTCTCAAATGGTAACACCTTTGTATTTATTACATATGACGGTTTTTGTATTTACTCTATTAAGGGGGATTCATGTAATAAAGTATGTACTTGAGATTGGTAATGTGAGAGTTCATACTGGTAGGCCACCACTCTAATGCATTCAAGGATATTAAAGGTACTGATGTATATTATATTATTCATTCCATTCTTCACAAATTTGATCAATTTCATCAATGTATATATGTATAGAAATATCATATCTCCAAAATAAAACTCTTTTACTTGTTGATAATTGTCATCATAACTCTTCTATCAACTCTAAGAAGCCTTGATGTTTTGTGGAATGGATTTAAATTTATACCCAATTTTTCTAAACATTTCAGGACCCAAGAAATTTTTCACTAAATTAATCCTAAAATGTAGATTCTATGAAAATCACACCAAAAAGGGCTTCATATAGATCCATTTGGATGCTCAATTTAATACTTTTTCTACTAGGGAACTCAACCAGATGTACCTATTGGTATGAACCTTCATTGTAGTCAATTCAGTATGATATAAATGTTTCCTAAAGTGTCTTGGTAGTCAACTCAAATTGGATATCAATTTGAGGGTGATAAGTATTTTATTATATCAACTCAATGCCTAGAGAATTTTGGATAATTTTCTAGAACTTGTAGATGAAACTCATATCCCAATATAGTACAATCGTTTGTGGAACACCATGAAGCCATACCACTTCTATGATGTATATTTGTACTAGTTGTTTAGTGAGAAATCATCTTTAATGGAAATTAAGTATGCATTCTTTGTTAGGTGATCCACCAAAACCCATAAAGAATTATTCCTTCTTGAGGTAATTAGTAGTCAAGTGACAATGTACATTGTAATGATTTACCATTTAGATGTACATATGTGTTATAATTACATCATATCCTTGGATTTTTCCTTCCCATTTTCACTTATTTTCATTCAAGACATCTTGATGTATATTATAAGATGTCCTTATTTATATTATCCCACCAATAGTTTTCTCAAAGATCTTGTTAAATCATTGTCCTTCCTTGGTGGATTGTGATGGTTGAGTTATGAACATCGTACAACAGTTCAATCTTGGACCCATGATTTTACGGAAAATATTATCATGACCAATATATCACAATTCCCTCTCCATTGACATTGATATATGCATATTTACCTTTTCTTATATTTTCCACATTCATATGAATTCTTAAATCACTTTTCAAGAATAATATATTCTCTTCAAAAGGTATGTTTGATAAATTGACTATGAAAGGATTTATGACATTCATCCCTTTGGGATTCCCATATATATCCTTTAAAAATCTATGAATATCATATCATTATCAATTCTCATCAATGATTGAATTTTTAGATCCTTTATATTGAAACTTCCAATTCATTATTTTTTCTAAGTTGGTAGTGGTTTGAGCAATCAATGTCCCTGATAAACTATAAAAATCTATGGTGGAACATATTTATCATTTTTTTGTTTGAATATATATTTTATAACTTTTTTACTATATATATTTCACACTTCTATAAGGTGCGATAATGTCGCTATATATTCAATTTACTGATCACTGAAACCAACTCCAGATCATGTGTTGGTTAGTTCAATTCGTGAACATTATTCTAGCTTGAAGAATACCCTATTACATTATAATACTTTATTAACACACAACTCAATCCCTTCTTCAATGAATCGAAAAATTACATGAAATTATCTCCACTTATAGGTAGTGTAAGTAAAGGTACAGTGATAAGGATATTTTTCAACTCTAGTATTCTCTCTTCAAATTCACCATTCAAAAGAATATAAATAACTTCTATCTTATCTTGTTTAAAGGGTTTTACAATTGTGTAAAATTTCACAAAAATTGTCAATAATTCCAAGATAATCCAAGGAAAATAAGGATTTCTATCACATATATTGGACCATTCATCCTTCAATTTCTTTTGTTTTTGAAGGGTCCACATATTTCCCATTTATTCTTATGATTTCCCCCAATAATGAGACTTCATTAAAACATATCTCACATTTATTGTATTTGGAATTTATTTTATCCTTTTGTAAGGTCCTTATCACAATTCATAGATTCTCCTCATGTACCTACATGATTTTAGAGTATATTTGATTATCGTATATAAAGACTACCATAAACATGTCTATGTAATCTATAAATACATTATTCATGATGTCCATGAACACTAAAGGAGCCTTATTGATCCAAAAAGGAATCACAATGAACTCATAGTTCTCAAACCTCATATGAAAAGTAACCTTGAAAAAACACTCATCTTCACCCTAACATGGTAAAATACTAACCGCAGATCCACCATGGAGAATTATTTTTCTCCACATTATTGAAAGAATGAGTCATAAAACCATGTTAGAATATAATTTTTCTTTATCATGATATTTTTGAGCTCAGGATAATAAATGGAATGTGACATTGACTTATCCTTTTTTTTGATGAAGTGGACCAATGCACCCCATAGTGAGTAACTTTGGTGTATGAACCCTTTATCTAGGTTCTATTGAATTTTTTTCTATAACTCCTATTATTTCAAAAAACTGTTCTAAATGGAGTCTTATAAAATAGTTACACTAGATGTAAAAGATCATTGAAAAATTAAACGTATTGGATAGGTGGAAGACCATGAAATACCTCGAGAGACACATTTGTATATTCCCTAATAATAGGTATGTCTTAAAGGATGGTTATTTCCTTAGACATAATAATTTTATATTTATATTATTTATCATAGGTCAATAATATTCATGATTTAGATATTAGTTCTAAATATGATTCAGACGCATCCTTGAACTTGTATAGAATCAGGGGTTGTTTCACAATACAGAGAGTCATTTACTTATAAGGGAAATTTGTTATGTCTCTATATAGATAATGATATGACATTACTATAATTGCACCAAATTCCACCAATTTGAGTGTTGAAATGTTATATGGGAAGCATATCTAACAAAATGTGATAGGGGTGGAGTTATATACATTGGATACAATAATTTAAATATTTTATATTTTCATAAACACGTATACATCTTTTATTTGAAATAGTTTTTGAATAATTGTAATTAACTTTCATGATATAATGAGCTTCATTGAACAAAAATAAAAAATAATGTTTCCTATTTTGAATGAATAACTAGGGTACTTGTCACCAAATTATTTTCTGGAACCACCTCAATGGTTCTAGTGGAAAAAGTTTTACCATGATGTCTTGGAGGTTATCGATTGTCTTCAAAAAGCTAGGGATTAGTGAATTGAATTGAATATTTCTCTAGTTCCATGAATTTGGATTAATTAACAATATGCTAAGGTTTGAGTTTAGAATTCCTTTCCTTTGTCTCATTATCAAGTTTCTCCTTTTGTGAATATATAGTTTAGTTCCCTTCATTACCACACCTAAATCATTTTTTCATTTACTTTAGGTAATTTTTAAAGTGTATCTTTCCACCCAATTGACAATTGGGATATTGAAAATTTTTTAGCACTATAATATTTATCCATCAGGCCATCAAAATTAAACTCTAATTTCCACTTCTTTTCCCCATGATACCCTTGAGATTCACCGTTCTCCATTTCCAAATTGATGTCACGTCAAAAAATTTCATCATAGATACCAAATTCATAGACTAATAGGTATTTTTGTTTAATATGTTTTAGCCCACCAAATAATATTTCAACCTTGTATTCACTTTACAATTGTTATCCCTTTGATATCATTTAGATTCTAGGATAACCATTTTCACTTTAGTGGAACATTAGAAAATGTCTTCATAGCTATGAAAGTCATAAATCATTAGGTATTTTCTTAAACTATTTTGTGTCCCACCAAATAAAAGAACAACCTTGAATTGGAGGGTAAAAAATATATTAGAGGTGTATCATTCATGTATTGTGATGTTTTCCTCATATTCCCCAATTGGTTTTTTTCTTTTTTTCTTGAGGGAAATAAAATCCCTTTTCCATTTCAAGATGGAGAGTTTGAGGAAATTATATTTCCAAAACCATATTTTGAAATTCCCTCCGCCACATTGCTTTGATCTCTTCCTCGAGCTTTAAAATATTGACCACTATCCAAAGATGATTAGCTTTATCCTAAACATGATAAACTTCTAGTAGAACCTCTTCTTTTTTCAAAATATTATACAATGGAATTTTTTTCTCAATTTAATCGATCCATAGTTCAATGATTACGAGATTAGATGATCTATTAAAATTCATAAGAATTTATTACAAAAAGGATTCAATCACATATTGTTCTCTCTTAGGTGGTATTTAAAACTCTGCATTATAAGCGATCTTATTCAAAAATTGATTCATAAGATATTGTATCTTCACAAAGATTGTGATACTTGTTCCCATAGTGTTTCACATATCCTTGGGGAACTCATCAAATTTCCTATCCAATTGATTATTTAAGTGATTCCTCCTATTTATATCCTTTTTATAGAATAAAAAGAAAATTAGGTATGAGTTGTTTTAAACAATTGAACTCATAAAATATATTTCAAATAAATTAAACGGATAAATTATAAATTAGAATATATTTATGAACTTATGAATTTATGGTATTCAATCTATTTTATACATGATCTATTTCCTAAAATATACTACAATGATCTTTTTTTACATAAAAATTGGTTCATAAGGATATTTTAAATCTAACAAAGCCAACCAAATATGATTATAAAACTAGGTGCGTAATAAAGACAATTTTTGTGTACCATGCTACATTGAGTTAGGCTTGATACACCTTGTTAGAGTTGTTAATCCTAATTACATCTGTGCCAGAACCATGACCACATGTAGTATCCAAACATGGATGTATTTTTCTTATAAACCAATTGATATATAATAATCTAAATTTAGAAATTTTATCTTATACTTAGTATTATCCCTATCTATTTATATAGAATTTTCTAATCCTAATCTCGACAATAACTAAAATTTTCCTCTCATACCAATAATAACAACCAAGAAATTTATTTCACATTAATAATTGATTTATTAAAAAATCATACACATAATAAAACTCATATGATCAATACATCTACTATATTTGGGAATTGGGTATACATAATAACATATTCAACATTGGATTAAAGGACATTTTTTTAAACTTCCTACAGATGATTCTAAAATTAATAGGCTTGAAAAACGTTGTGGGATAACCTTGGGAAATACATGAGAAATGGGAAAGAAATAAATAAAAGTATGGGATTAAACATGTAATATAAATATAAAATATTGGAAATATTAATAAAAATGGGTATTAAAAGGTTTTACAATCATAAAAATGAATAATAAAGAATGATATATCATGATAAAAAACATGGGAAATGTGGAAACAACTTAAAAAAATGCATCATAACCAGATGTCAAGAATATCTACCAAGACACCATGATATAAAAAGACCCGTAGAGGAATTAATTATACTACCTATCCCAATAGGATGTCCCATGAGACTATCCATTACCCATAGCATTGGAGCAATATATAATTCAGGGCACACTAGTCACATTCATTTCTTTCTCATTATTAAGTGGTCAACATAAACCTTACAGGAGGGATTAATTTATCATCATATTTTATTTAATGATAAAATAGTTTCGAATAAATACATTTTTCTAAAAATTAAAATATTTAAAATATTATAAATGTGTACACCCTTGATATGAAATGGGTGTGGTATTTAATACACAATTGTTTCGATATGTAAAATCATAGGGAAATTTTTGGCAGCAATATGACTCCACATAGAAATTCGGAAAATGGGTAAATGATAAAGAAAGTAGTCCCACATATCTTTTAAAAAAAATGGGTAGTAAAAGGGACGTGTAAACAAAATATCCCATCTAAATTAATAGGAATTATAAGGAATGGAATGTTGAAGAAAATTGATCAATTATGAGAAAGAAAATAACCCTGACATGATTGCGTGACTCCAAATTCTTGGGTGGAGATTATTGAGAGACTGGGGGATCCTTATGGGGACATTTGAGAGTGAAGAAAAGTGTTGGGACTTGAACCATGAATTTTTAGTTAAGATATATGAAATATTGACTAGGTTTATATCTAAAATAAATGTAGATTTTGTTATTATTTATCAAACGTAGTTTTTGTACCCTATATGATAAAATATCCCAAACCAAAATCACTCCCCTGATTTTTTCCATTAGATTCTTTAAAAATATAGAGGTATTAATTATTTTATATGAAAAAGTGAATAATATAATAAAATAATACACTTGATAATTAGGAGGTGAATCATTCTCTTAAATAAATGATTTTAAAACCTAAAAATATATTAATTTTTTTGGAGAACTCATAATGGATTTATAAAATTAATCAAATAAACATAAAATAAAATTTATTTAATGGAAACCTTATATTTGGTTGTGGATACCATTTATTGTTTTTATTAAAAAAAATTGGGTCATTAGGATTTCATAATTAACAATGTATATTTATATGGTATTTATGTTTTTCCGGAAAACTTGACTATCTAATAAAATTTTGAAAAATTCACTATTGGAAAATTTAAAAATTATGATTCAAGAAATGTTATTATTATTATATAAATAATTATATAATCAAGTAAACATTTACATTTCAAATATTTGAAAACATTATTTTAGAAATGTTGGGTTCTTTTTCAATAAAAATTTTGAACCATTAAAAAATTATATTTGACTTCATAAAAAGTATATACTAATTTATATTTAATAAATATTAATTAATAACCATATTTTATTTAATTATAATGAAATTAAAAAATCCATGAATTCATTAATAAAAATTACATAATTGAATTTTAATATTACCCAAAAAAACTATTTTTGATCAATTTTACCAAAATAAAAATCATTAATAATGTAATAATAATAGAAAAAAATATATCCATTATTCTAAAAAATGAAAATAATCATATTTATAGGGATTTCATACATATCAATTTAATACACCAGAAAATGACTGATAATTAAGGTGTGTGATGGCGAAACTTAAATGGGGTGGTTTGATATACAGGGTATGTGTTGTGATCACAATGTGCGTGAACTTCTCCCATACATAGTTTCACTCATTTTAAAGTTGTTTTTATCTCAACATGGGCTTGGTCAATGGAAATTCCAATAGATTCTATCTCCCTTGGTAGATCTGACAAATCGGACTGATAGTGTATGATCACACTGGTTGAGGCCATCATATCTTTTTTCTCTGTTAATTGGATTTTTTAAAACACTATATTTATATAAATCATGTGATCACTATTCAAGGACTATATTATCAATGGTAATGATAATTAACATTATTTTAAATATAGTTGGAAACAATAAAATAAAATAAGGAAATAAAATATCTATAAATATATTACATAACTGAAATTTATTTAAATCAAAATGCGATTTTTATTTATAATATCCCCGGACCTTATATTTTCATGCCTTTATTGTTAATTTATATATGATTATTATTTTGATACAATAAAATAAAAATAATTTTTTTTGTTAATATTAAAATTCTATTAAAGAATTTAATTTTATGACTAAATTTATTTTTGAAATATTTTATCTTTCAAAAAAATATTATCATTTAATAATTTTTATCAAATATAAATAATCATATAATTTTTATGAAGGAAAATGTAATTTTTATAAGGTTTCAAAAACATTTATAGAAAAAACCCATTATTTTTGAATAAATGTTGGTAGTTATTTTATAAGTGAAAAATAAAATATGTAAATTTTTTTTTGATAAAATGAATAAATTTTTTGAATCAGACCATCAAAATTATTCTACGATAAATTTTTCATAATTTTCCAAGGGTGACGAATTTTCAGGTTAAAATTAACTACCATATAATTATACCAGGTTTATTATAATGTCAAAATGAACCAAATGTGATTTGATAAATACTATAATGGGTATTCAATACTAAATATACGTTTTACCTTTCAAGTAATTTTATTTTCTTTTTATTTTATGAATTTTATAAAACCTTTATGAATCCCAAAAAATCCATTAATACATTTTAGGGTTTTAAAATCACATTTTTAAGAGTATGACTAACTTCAATATAAGTAAGGTTATTATGTTATTAATTTTTGACCTTTTATATATATAATAAATAAACCCAGTCCCATTTGGAATACACCTTGGGAAAATACATGGGACATTTTGTGTTTTTGGTTATTTTATTATATGGAGTCCCAAAACTATGTGTTAGAAGTAATAAAAAATACCCACTATATTCCTATATAAACCAACCATGACCCCAATTTCACTTCATTTAAAAACCATTGACCAGGTTCTTACTCTTATCTACCCTCTATAGAGTCTTCCAAAGGTTCCACTAACCCTTAATAATCTCCTCCCATGAATTGGGAGTCATACTTTCATTTATGGGATCCTAACATTCTCTTATTTATTTAAAAGTTTTTATTATCATATGCCTTATATTTGAAATTATTAAAATTGGAATATTTCTTAACATTTTTTATTACTTCCCATTTTATGTAAACATTATTAGATACCAATTTCACACTCATCAAAAAAAATTATGAATTTTAATGTGACATCATTACCCTGCTGAAATTTTTCCACGATTTTCCATGCTATAAAAATTGTGTAGTGAACACTATAGTCATTTCCTATCAATGGTGGTAACTATTAAAAAATTATACTTAAAATAATTCGTAATTATATGTATTTATTCCACACAATTTTATCATTAAATAAAATATGATGTTGAATTAAACCATTATTTAAGATTTATGTGACACCTATACACAGTAGAATGAAATAAATGTAACAGGTGCATCTGGAATTTTGATGTGCTCCAATACATTGGGTAATATTTAGCCTAATGAGACATCATGTTTGGATCTAGAGTAAACCTTATTCCTTTACAGTAATTTTTCGATAATGATATATGGGATATTATCCTTGACATTTTTTTTGATTCAATAGTTTATGTTGTTGGCACATTTCCCATGTTTCTTTTGTGTTTATAATGAAATATCAAGTCTCATTGTTAATGTTTATGATTCATAATCCTTATATTAATTTTTTATTTTTCAAATTTCTGAAATGTATTATTTTCATCATATTATTCCATGTTAATTCCACTAATGGTCTTTATATATCACCCATTTCTAATGTATGGACCCATGTTATACCAAGTAGATTTAAGTGTGATCATGTTAAGGAAGTTTTCAATAAATATTTTCTTTTTTATATTTTGAGATGTTAGGTAATGTACCTAATTACCAAATACCATATGCATCTAAATCATCCAAGTTTAAATGAGTATATCCTTGTTTAATAAACCATATATTATTTTTATAAAAATAGAATGGTTTCTATAGTTAATATCAATGGAAAAGACTAGCTATTTTTTGGATTAGGATTAGAAAACCCCAATTATGTCTTTAGAGATAATAATAAGTATAATAAAAATTACTATATTTTTATAATTATTAATTAAATGTTATGTAAAAAAATACAACTCTTTATATATAATATAAGGGGTTGTTTCTCTGGAACATATGTCCATAGGTGTAAAACTCAATAACACTGCATTAAGCTAGAATTAACCCAGAACTAGTGCACAACAACGGGACTCACAGGAATCCTAGTTTGAAACTCTTAGGGTATATTATTTGAAAAATTCATAAGCTGACTGTGAACCATTATAATGGGAAAAAATTTTCTATAAGAGTATATGTTAGGAAAGAGACCATGGATAACAAAGATTTAGGCATATAAAATCATAAATTATGGAAATAAATGTAATTTATAAGTTATCTATTTGATGATATTAGATTACATTCTATAAATTTAATAGTTTTAAAATATTCATCCCAACATTACCCTTATTGTAGATATTGGATGGAAGTTGGAGGAATCATGTAAACATTCAATGTGATTGGCAATGTAATGACTATCTTAATGAGATAACCAACCCGATGGGAGTGAGTATTTAGAACATTCTAAAGAAACTCTCTTAGATGACCCATGTTTTTAATAGATAACTAGATTAACATTATCCGCCAAATCACCCTAATAATTTATATGCTTCAATTGAGAGTTTAATGTGACAATGTCCCCTCACCATTCAATGGATAATTTGATCCATTAACCATAGAACAATTGGTCAACTCTTTTGGGAAGATCCTCTATATCCCTCAATTTTGTGAACATGATATGATTCTACTATATTTTTATCATATGGAGGGAGAATTTGATTAGTGGGGGAAATTAATAAAAAATAATAAGATTATGGAATAAATCCAAGTGATGAGTTAAAAGAAATTCCAGAACATTTTTTAATAAATATTTCCTACCAACTCTCTAATATAAAATTGAATGGTATTTATTTTTACATGAGAAAAAATATCAATAATCTATCAAGGTGTACATGGAAGACATAACAAGACATGAATGATATGCATATAGATTTTTCATAAATCCCACATGCAAGGCTGACCACTTCTTTTGTGGGATAAAACAAAGTCTATGAAAATCCCTAAAGATCCATGAATTTGATAGCTATGAGGATATTGGTTTATTTGACCTGAAATTCAAAATGGAGATCTATGCATCTAAAGGGTATCACATTGCTAATAATTATAAAATGGATTTAATTTTGGAAATCTGATGGTGAAATCTAACAGTTTCATGAAATTTCAACATCCCACTTGCAAAATGTGTTGAAAGAGGAACCCCAAATATTTATTAAGGTGGAAGAGGAAATGGTTTAGGTGTATAGAGGAAGAAATCATAGCTAGTGATTTTTGAAAAGAGGAAACCACCAATGTGATTATTGAAGGGGATGCTATGGTAAAACCTCAATGTGTTAATCATTACTTCAACTGAAAGGTACCACTGCACTTTGCAAACAAATAAAATAAGCCAAGGGTTATTGTATACCACAAGTATCCTATAAGGCATTAATAGAGATCTTTTTACATCCCAACCACTATGGTGGATCCTATAAAAGATTTGGAGACTGGTACACTATTTATTTATTCAGTAATAGAAAACTTACTTTTTATATTCTAGTTCTATTCATTAATTAAAATCATGGATGTTTAGTAGAACTATTATTACATCAACACAAATAATATACATAGAGTTATTGGTGGAGAAAACAAATGGGAAAAGTATTACATCCCAACTATATAAATCCTCCCCTATGAAAATTTGTGGGATAAAATTCCTAGAAAACCATGTCATATTCCCATTGGAAGAATTTTATACAGTTCCTGATATGAATTTCATTTCCATATAAAGAGATAACATTTATTTTTTGATATGTAAATCAATCTCCATGTGGAGAACCGACCACCGATTCTATACCAATACATAGAGAAGGGTGAATTTTCTATAGAACCATCATCTCAATCATGGATATTTTTTCCTTATGTCAAATCGTATCTAGTATAAATGATTGAGTAAAAGGAAATAATCATTCATGAAGACATTGTGTTTGTGAGAGGGAATGTTGATGTGTTTCATATGTAATTTCATGGTCTTCATCCTTGCTGAGATGTTTAATTTCCAATTAATATTATACTTGGGGGTTACTATTTTCCATGAATACAAATATAGTGGCTATTTTGGAACATTAGAACATTAAGAAACACCTATAAAAGAATATGTATAAAGGGTTCAAACTCCCAAGTTCATCGCCATTGGGAACACTAGTTCTATTCATTAAGAAGAAGGATATTTAATGAACATTTTATTCATTATTTCCAAATCAAAATTATCACAATAATAAAAAATTATCATATCCTACCTATTTATGATTGGATTGATCATCTACATAGAAGAAAATACTTATCCAAGATAGATTTATGGTCTGTATATTATCATGTAAGGGTGAAGAGGGAGGATATCACCAAGACTAATTTCTATACAGGGTAAGGGAACTATGAGTTCATAATAATGAAATTAGGACTCATAAATATATATAGATAAACATGGACATAACTAATAGAGTCTATTTAGATATCCTTAAAAATTTTGTGGTTTTCTTTATACATGATATTCTAATATTATCCAAACCCAATTAAAAGAATCCGAGAACATTACTAGTTACCATATGAATAGAGAATTGTTATTCAATGTATAGAAAATGTGAGTTTTTGTTGACCAATGTCTTATTATTGGGAAATATCATCACAAGAAACATGTTCATGTGAAAGGTTCAATGGGAAAAGCAATTGAAGGATGATTGAGGACAACATGTGTATCATAAAATCATTGTTTTAATTTATTATCTAAGTATTATAATTTATTTTTCATGATTTTATCATGATTTTAATATACTCGATCCAAGATTTCTCTTAAGTGATTCATGTTTTCTATGAATTATTAATGTGAAGAGGGATTCATAAAGCTAAAAATGATACTGATCATAGAACATGTGCTGACACTACCAATAAGTGGAGAACAACTAGTTGGTTTAACATTAATTTAAAGAAAGGACAGGGTGGTTTTTTATTGAAAAATGAAAAATCGACATCGTATGATTCAAGGCAGATGAATGTTGACAAATAATACTAACAGTCACATGGCCCAAAGTTTGTGTAGTGATCATCGCATTGAAAATATAGTGCATTATATATTTTGGGTGAAGTATAAAATATATAAGGATAAAAAGATTCTCGAGTATATATTCACAAAGAAATAAATAGATTTATTCCAGTGATTATGTTTATCCCTGATCAAGGAATATGACTTCTCATTTCACTACCATTCTGGAATATCAAATAAAGTATATGACACTCTAACTAGAATGGATCCAAAAATTTGATCATTGATGATAATTTAGAAGGATCTTCTATTTTTTCATTTGAAAATAATGGACATGGGAATCATAAAGGAATGAATATCATTAATCCACTCACAAATTATTGTTCAATCAAACCTTTTATAGTGGTTAGAGGATTCTCCGAAAGATATTGTTGGAAATTCAATGAAATTAATAACTACAAGTAAAAGGAATTCCTTACAGTTAAATTATAATAAAGAAAGGGTTTTATGATTTTGGATAAGTATATGTGTACCATAAAATCCTGAGTTATTAAAAGAATTTTTTGGATGATGCACTTAGATGAACATTTTCCATGAATCCTGGAACCCAAATATGTATCAATATCAATATGAACACTATTGGTGGGAAAATGTGAAGAATTAACTCACATCATATAAATAAATATGTATTATATGTCTGTAAGTGAAGGTGAAAAGGAAAAAAAATATAAGCGTATGACAAAAAAAAGTAAAAATACCTATATTAAAATGGGAATGCATCACCTTTGAATTTATCACCGGACTTCCAAAGACATCCATAGGAAACAATGCTATTTGGGTTATGGAGGATCATATTAAAAAGATAGTACACTTCATTTATATTCTATATAACATCTCAATAGATCAATTTTCATGGACATACATCAAATAGTTGGTGATGTTGAATTGTGAACCCCTATTAATTGTATCTGATCAAGATCTGAGATTCACTTCCATGTATTGGAAACGTATTCAACAATATCTATGAACTGTGTTGAACATTAGCACAATTTATCACCCACAAATAGATTTAAAATCATTACAGATGATCTCAACACTTATTTAAATGTTGAGATCGGGCTCAATTGACTTCAAAGGGGGTGGGATCTACATTCTACTCTGGTTGAGTTCATGTACAATAATAGTTACCACTCATGCATTAAAGTGGATCCCTATGTCTAAAATTATGGGAAGAGGTGATGATAACCTATAATTTTGGATGAAGTTGGGGAACACAATCTTATAGGTTATTAAATGGTTAAGGATTTGATAGAAAAGGTTAAGGATGGTCAGTATCACATCAAGGATACACAGAGTTGAAAGGAGACCTATACCTAAAATCAATTATGAGACCTAGAGTTTGACATTGAAGACATGGTTTTTATCAACATATCTTCATGGAAGAATTTTATTATATTGGAAAAAAAGAGAATGACTTTTAACGATATATCAGTCCCTTTTAGATACATGATTCCATCAGAGCAGTTCCCTATCTACATGCACTCCCACCTAACATATCTCATGTTCATGATGTATTCAATATATTTCACTTATATATGTAACCACAGAAACCCTCAAATGGAATCAATTTTGATGTGATAACATTGTAGATTGACCTTTCCTAGGAAGGTAGTCTGATGATCATATTTTAATGAGGGGACAATGTTCTACACAATAAGATAATTCACCAAGTCAAAGTGATGTGGAGAAACCAAAATTTAAAAAATCCATAGGGGAACCATAGGAATTCATGAAACATAATTATGGTCATCTATTTTAGTTGTTGAAAAAAAAATTAGTAAAAATTTAGTAAGGTGATTTTTTATAATGGTCTAAGCTGTTATTAACAAAATATACCCTTGTGTTTTAACTAAATATCAAATTATATAGTATGGTTATAGAAAAAAACGTAATTTATTTAGTTTTATTATACAATATAAGATTTAAAATACTGATAAGAATCATTACCATAGGTAACATATAAATTGGACAATGGTCTTATGATTAGTATAAATATAGGGTTTTATCAAATCCAACAGACATAGACAAAGGACGTGGTGACCTCAACCAGTAAGATCATACCATTTAAATCCCATTTATCAATGATATTTAGGGAGATGTAATCTATTGGATATCCCCTTTACCAAGACTATGACGAGATCCAATAACTTATGAATCCAAAAACCCATTTACGAGATATGTTTAGGCCCATTGAGATCACATCGCTTACCATATATGCCGAAAAACCCCATTAAAGTCACATTGTCACACACCTTTCTCTTAATAAGTTCACCAATATATTAAATGTATATGTATAAAGAACCCATAAATATGATAATATAAATTATTTTTTATATAATAATGAATAAATTTTCCTCCTATTATCATTATATTTTTTTTTTATTTTGATGCAGTAAAACAAAAAAAAGTATTTTTAGTTAATATAAAATTTCAATTAAAGAATTTATTCTGATGAATTAATAGATTGTTGATATAAATAATATTTAAATAAAATATTATTATTAAATAAACTTTATCAAATATAAATGATCATATAATTTTTATGAAGTCAAATTTAATTTTTTATGGGTTTGCAAACTGTTACTGTCAAAAAACACATCATTTATCAATAAATGTTGATTCTTATTTTAAAAGTTAATATTTATATATTTATAAAATTATACATGAAAAATTAATAATATATTTTGAATCATATCATCAAAATTTTCCTATAAAGAATTTTTAAAATTTTCCGAGATAATAAAATTTTCGCTCAAACATTAAATATCTTATAAATATATTATGTTTATTATGACATTATAATGAAAAAACTGATGTTATAAATACTATAAAGGGTATCCATGACCAAATATAAATTTTCAATTTTAAATAATGGGATTTAATGTTTATTTTGGTATATATATAAATCATTTATTAATCCTCCAAGAGAGTTGATATATTTTATGTTTAAAAAGAATTTCATTAAGAGTATGAATAAATTCCCCATAAGAAAGGGTGATTTTTTTATTAATTTTTCCCCTTGGCCTTATAAATAATTAAAACAAATCCCATTTAGAATAAACCATGGGATAATACATGGGGTGTTTTTTTTGTAAGTTTATTATATAAATCCAAAACCAATGTTTGAAAAATAATAAAGAAATACACCTTATTTTCCTATGTAAACCCAACCATGATCATATTTCACTAAACTAAAACAACTCAGATCACATCTGTAACCTTTCCTATCATCCCTATATTCACCTGAAAGGTTTACATACCATCAATAGGATCATCCCTTGCATTTGGAGTGACACACTAATGTTAGAGATCATCACCATCTATTCTAATTCATGTTTCATTATTATCATATACAATCTATTTCTAATGAAAAATGTTGGGATTTTTATTTCCAAGTCCCTATTACTAGACATTTTATGTAAAAATGTTTGGATACTTGTTTTTCCCTCATCAACAATTTTATTAATTTTTATTTACATAGTTATCCAGCTAATATTTCACAATGATTTTCTCTGCCAAAACAATTATGTAGTGAAAAACATACTCGTTTCCTTTCAAGGGTCTTCACCATTATACACATATACATCATTGAATTTGGAATTTCATTTAAGTAATCCAATCTAATTAATTATGGAATAAAATATTATGAGGAATTAATCCATGTTTTATGATTATGTGGAACAATTTAGTATTTGAATTAAATGAAATTGATGAGTGAGGACAGAATTAAATAGTGCTCCAATATATTGGGAAATGTATTGTCTCACGAGACGACATGTTTGGATTGTGATTAATCCAAATTAATTTATGATAATTTTTCTATCATTGTGTCTTTGAAGTTATCCCTATCCCATGTTTATGATAAAATGTTTTACATTGATTCCATATTTATCATGCTGGCTTTATGATTATCATGCTATATCATGTCTCATTATTAATGTTTATGATTCCTTCTCATTTTATTACCCATTTATATAACAATTATATAATAAGTATTATTATTTTTATGTTATTCCATGTTTATTCACATACTTATCTTTATATATAACCCCTTTATTTTGTATGTACCTAGTTTATCTCACACAATTTTATGTGGGATCCTGTTACAGATGTATTAAATAAAAATGTTTTCCCTTATTTAAGTTATTTATTAATGTAACTAATTTCCAAGGACACAATAATTTTCAATCATATGGGTTTTATTAAGGTTAAACCTATTTAATAAATCTTGTATTCACATGAAATATAGAGAAGGGTTTATATAAATTAAATTTAGTTACACAAGAGAATTTTTAATTCATTGGGTGTCACATTCTTTATTCACACAATTCTTCATAGTTCGAACAACTAACAAAAAAACAGAATGTCTATATAACTTAAAAATATTCAGGTAAATAATTATATGATTATGAAAATCAGTTTTAAGATGTATTTGATTATGAAAACTTCTTTTAACCCATAATATTGTAAATTTATATAATTTAATAAAGAATATTCATATATTTTTATTGTTTTTATTTCATCATTTATAATAATTTTTTATATAGAGAATGTGAATTAACAAAATCATATATCCTCTGAGTGTCTAGATTGGTGTATAGTATTATAAAAAATAATTATGCAACGTTTTATTATCAATTTGATACTAAACAATCCTTCTTCGTGGTGTTTATTACTTTGATAATCTATGCGACTATCACATCCACCTAGACGTATTCTGATTAAATCTTCATTTATTTGAAATCGGATAATCTCTACATTCCAAAATGTTTAGATGCTTTTCTATATATTGACATATACCTATGGGTTTCACCAATGTTATCTAATCCAAGAATCTAAAAATAACTATTCCCTACTATGATACTAACTAAGGTGACCCAATAATATTATACATATATATTACATCATTTTTGTGAGTATTGAATACATCTAAAAATAATACAAGCCCTATAATGGTAATGTTTTAGTTTCTCAAAAATCATCATACATGATAATCTTATTTCAGTAAATATGTTCATAATCTCCCCTAATTTTCTTTTCACATAGTACACTTCCATAACATTCACTACATAAAACCATTCTTCAAAACCTAACTGAAGGAAACATAATAAGAGACGAGTTTATATGGAAAGTAATGGTAATAATTTGTGATATCAGTCAATTATTATAGGTGAAAATATGATTAGAATAAGTGTAATATAACCTAATCACAACTTAAAAAATTCATTAGTATTCTATAGAACATATTTAACTATAAAATCTATCATTATGATTTTAAACAATAAAATAAATTAGCCATATTATTGTGGAATCATTTATAATAATTCATACATTATGAGAAAATATCATAATAATAATAATATATATTTTATTGACATAATCATTAACATATACAATCATATACTTATTCAAGTATCACATACGAGGCTCACATATTGGATTGGGTTCACTACCAAAACAATCAGGTCTATAGTCAAGGTTCACTCCCAATACAATTATATTGGACTAAGCACCTTAATAAATTAGTTTCACTCCCCATTTTAGTTTATATAATCAAATCATATATCATTACATATATAAATCATTTAGAGGGTATATAATTGTAGCACCACATGATACATAATAAAATCAACATATATGTGTTCCAAAAGATAATAAAATATTCATAATTTTATAATTTCATAATATATGAAAATTTTGATGGCAATATATAAATTCCATCAATTTATCATATCATAACATAAGAAAAAGAATCAGGTTTCTTAAATATTTCATCTTAACTTGATTCACCCCTTGGGAAAGAAACACGTTTAATTGAATCTCCAATAAATCATCATAAAATAACTATATAATTTATTTATTTTTTGTATATAAATATCATATCCCAGTGAATTATAACATTCCTTTTGTTATATTGTCAATGATGAAAAATAACATTTGGATAGAATTTAAATATTTCTTTTTAAAGAGGTAAAATAAAATTTTATTTAAGATTTTAAAAAAAAGTAAAAAAATTTAAGGAACTCATTTTCATTGAAAATAACCATAAAAAATTTAAATAATGTATCGAATAAATATAATTTTTTGTGGTAAGATTTTTTTTGAATATGTAAACAATAAAACAAATATTCCATTCACTATTATTGAAAAGGTAATAAATAAAAAATTTTGAATGCTTTATAAAAATTAATTTCATAAAATATTATGTTAAAATATATTATGGTGGAAAATTTTTATAATAAATTATTGGATCATAAAAAATAAAATTTCTGAAGCATTTTAAATACCTCGTACATAGATGAAAAAAGTTTAACAAAAGATGAAATATAGTAATATTTTCATGGAAAAATTTTCTTGGTCATTTTATTAACCAATGAGTTAAAAATGGTAGTATTTTTTTAAAAAAAAAATTAATAAACATATAATAATAAAATATATTATTTTTTAAATAATATGACCCATATAATTTTACCCAATATAAATTTAGTATATATAGTGTTGGAATGAAATTTTATTGTTACATAAAATGTTACCTCATGTCCCATCGTTCTTTATAAATTTTCTAACCTACTATATAATAAATATATATTTACTATAATTTTTATTATAAACCTTAATAATAAATATTATAAAATGTATCATTTCATTATATTTTCCCCTTATTTTATTAACATACATTTCTACATTATCATGATCTTTCAAGTAGAAACTTATCAAGTATCCATGCATGATTCAGTTAGATGGTTCTTATCTATACACCTTGTTCAATGATTCATCACATTCATAATATTAATCATGAAATATGTATCCAATTTTTTAATTATAAAATACATTTAAAAAAATCATATAATGAGAACATAAAACATGAATAACTACACTTCATGGAAAATGTAGTCCACAAGTACACAAGGGTGATGTTTTCATTTTTTGATGGATTGAAAAAAAGAATAAAATATATTAAATCAATATTAAATATCACAATAATGATATAGATATAATATATATTCATTAAATATATAAATATGACTATCATCATACATAGTAAATGTCAAACGAATCACATCACTGCATAGAGGTGGTAGTTCACACATACAAATGAGAAACATTTCAAATTTTCAACTGATAAGAATGATAAATAAAATAAATAAGTAAATGATATATACATATATTAACATATTAATGAAACCTATTTATGTATTTAAATATGTCTATAAAATATTTGTTATTGGTTTAAGAAAAAATAGACACGAAATTAATCAGTAAGAACATGTTTATCTTTTTTGGGTGTCACATTTTGAAAGACACATTAAGGCATTATGGATGAGTGTTTTTGGAAGAATAAAAAATTATGGTAATGGAAAAGACTATTGGTAGAGTATTTTATATATATACATATTTATTATAAAAATAGATAATGTGGTGTAGATAATATAGGATACGAGGATCCTTTTCATAATCAATGGGAATTGGAAAATTATAATTTTGATGAATATGAAAATATTTAAATTTTATAATCATTGTATAGAGGGTCAATATTAGATAATTTTATAATTAAGTATGATAAATTATTGAAATACATTCATAAAATATGATTTATACATATTTTATTGAATTTTATCTTTAATAGTTTTAGTCTAAACATTCATTAACTCATTTATCATTTACAGTAGTAATGAATATTTACCTGGGATACTAATTATATTGACCAAAATGAAATTGTACTGATTAAAAAACATGGACATGATGATTAAAAATATGGAAATCATTTCTTAAACATCAAATCATATTAGTTTAATATATTCATTTTATAATAAAACTGAAAAAAAGTAAAACTATTTTTAGAATAATAGATTTTAAAGAATAACTCATAACTAATACACATTACATAAATTTTAATAACTGTTGAATGGATGTTAAAATATTTTATTGATTATATTATATAAAAATTTCATCTAAATAACTCATCAATTTTAAATAAAATTATAAATCATAATACATAATTCATGAAGAATAATGTTTTCAAAAAAACCATTCATTAAATTCAAATTCATTTATTTTAATTTATTACTAGTTCCTAACAATTGATTTTGTTTTTTAAAAGTATTGGGAAAATTTTAATATAATATATTTTTTCATTTTAAAACACATCAATCCAATGATTATTTCATAACTGTTACATTATTAAATAATGTAATAATAATACATCATATTTCCTTTAAAATTAGTTTTACATATGAAGAATTTTATAAAATTGTTCTAATTTTTTTTAAAACAAAATAATAATAAAATCATAGGGTTTCACATTGGACCTAGGTTTTTGTTATGATTCAACTATAGTTGGGTCCAAATACCAAAATATATTGGGGTTGTACTGTGATGAGGTTTTTCATAAGTATAAAATTATTATTGATGATTAATGGTCGAGCCATAGGGTAGTACGTTTGTTACTAAATAAGGGATACATAGGAATATCACTAGTGATGGGAAATACATGTTTTTTAGATTTTGGGAGATGCCATTCTTTATTGTAATTCATTGGTTTTTAGAGATATATGTATATGAATAAGTAAAGCCATAGGGGAGGTTATATTTTATTATCCCTTGGGATAAATAATATTAAGTTTATAAGTTGATGGTTATGTATTTAAAAAAAGGATATATCGTTAATGATAGATGTAAGGGGGGATTTATTTCACTATATTCAAGGTGATTTGTTGATAATGTTCTCTTATATGGAACTTTTATGTCACTGAAAAAAGGGTTTTATCATAAGGCCCTAAGCATGGAGATTGAGATGTTCTATTATGTGGGGTGGTTGTTTCATGGTGAACTAGTGCTCATACTATTATTCTTCCATAATGTATGTAGATTCTCTAAGATTAGAGGGGTCATGACACAATGAATATTCTACGTATATTTTTTATTAATTAAATTAAATGTCTAATATATGAAGATATAAATTACTTTTTCTTCCTGTCACAACCCGTCCTTGGGGCCCGTGCTGTGACTACCACAAGCCTGCCTTCTATAGGCCAGGGGCGGGCGATTAGCACCAAAGGTGTAAATCCCGATAAAAAGGGAAGCCATTGACTTTATAAAATTAAACTAACACAACAATGTACGTAACAAAAGAAAGCACTATGAAAAACTGAGTAAAAAAGTAAATGCTGAAAAGTAAATGGGCCAGTATACAAATCTAACTGTAAAGTATAGTACAACTAAAAAGATAGTACAACTGCAGTAATGTAAAACAGCAACCACTAGGTCGTCCTCCTGGAATCCCACCAGAAGGGTGGGTATAAATGGCCTCCTCAGCACTCCACGTCTATCTGTCCGCTCTGTGTTCCGTCACGCCTAGTGGTCCACCTCCGGGTACCGTCCAGTCCGGGCACTCATGGCCTCTGTCAGCGTTGTATGTCATCTGCATCCAACACAATGAGGTGTGGGCGTAGCCCGTGCATGGGTGAGTATAACGATACTCACCAGGGACCCCGAGACCCTCACGGTCTCACCAGAATCGAACAAGGATAAACCACAAAGTAATATTTACCCGGATAACCATTACTTAGGTTTATGACCATATATATACCTAATTTATCATGTAAACCATCTCAATCATGAGGAAACCACAAAGGTCATTGATTCAGCTCAAATCAGGATTTTCATTCACGAAGTCAAAACCACTACTGCTGGAGAACTCTTCCTCTGTCGAGTACAGTGGGCCTGCCACTACAACCAAGAACTTCCAACTATCCCTGGACTACTGAAGTACTCCACATGTCATGTACTGTGGGCATGATGCTACAACCAAGCACTTCCCCCCATGGGTCTGCCGCTACAACCAAGTGCTCCCCCTCATAGCCTACAGAGGTACTCCTTCTGTTAAGTATAGTGGGTCTGCCTCTACAAATAAGTGCTCCTCCGCTGTGGGTATACTGATATAACCAAGCGCTCCCCACTAGGCCATCCAAATCACTCCGAGTCGATCGATCAACAGTCGTCAAGTCTCAACCAGCTAATCGGTCGCTGCAATCTGCTCTCTCTCTTCACCGAGAGGGTCCGCTCCACGAGCTACTAGTCGATACTCCAAGTATCATTAAGTCTCGCATAGAAGTATCAAAAGGATTCCCACGTCATAGGGGTCTCAACGTAGTAGACGGCGTTTCAATCAGACACCCCGTCTGTGAATTATCAGCCTTTTAGTCCTGGGGGCCCGGTTGGTTTTGTGTATGAACCAACCCGACCGTACCTCAATTTTACACCAAACTCCCATGGGGTGTACTCAGGGGACCATCTCTCAAGTATATTACCAATTTTGCGTCATAGGGGGCTAATCCAATCAAAACATATCCAAGATACTGTGTACAAGATGACCAGTCCTTTTACCAAAAAGTACACGACGTGTTGGTATACGGTACACGACGTGTAGTCAGACCTCGGGTACTACCCCTGTGCAATGGCCTGTGTCAAAGGGCTGGTCGTTTAGAAAATTAATTACATGGTGTGTGGTACGGTTACACGCAGTGTCCAAACATCTTGGGTCGTCTCTGTGTACGCTGGCCATGTGCCCGTACACGACCTTAACCTGTGTTCTCCAACCCAGGTAATTGGTAAACGGGTTAGCCTATACCACTAGCCATTTCTAGCCTTGTGGTAGATTACATTCTCGTGTACTCCAAACCATGTCTGTGTATCCACGGGATACACACCGAGTCTCGCGAATCTGTTTCTACCATTTTGCATATTGAGTACACGTCGTGCTTATTGGCTGTGTATTTTTGTCCATGTTCGTGTATTCCCAAAATACACGTCGAGTCTCGTGTAACCTCCACCTCCTTACTTTGTGGAGAGTACATGCCGTGTTACAGAGGTCACACAACTTTTGTTAGCCATCTGACGTCTGCAACCCTAGTCACAGAATTCCCGCACTACACGGTGTGTTCTCCAGGAGTACATGTCGTGTAGTCTGGAATTTTCCAGAAACGACGCCTCTAGCCAGCGCACCTCCCTTGATGCCCGTTCTTCATTCCAACAGTTTGTTCATCATGAATCATTAGACTATTGGTCTCCCCAATGTCAAGTAGTCGATTCTGCTGTTTTCGGGCATCCGATCGGCTTTGAAAACACGTTTTGAATTCTCGGTCGAAGAATGGTCGAGGAACAGTCCATCCTGTTCTGGTCCGAAAAGTCACCCGCTTTGATTTTCGCACTTCCACTAGGTTTCCATGATGTTGAGTCCTCAATTTTGGGATCGTTACATCGCATAATGAACTCGTAACAATCTTTTGTTCGTCACTCATGAAGAACACAAAGAACCACCAACAATCACAATAATGGGGGAGGATTCAGACTGTGTTAGTTTGGCCCAGTCACTCCACATTAGTTCGGTAGCAGGCGGTTAAAGATAAAAAAAACAAGAAGGAAAGAAGATTCAACGTTGATCCAATCAAAACACACCCCTACCTCGTAATTGACATCGCACGTCGTCGAGCCGCGGAAAGATGATTCAAAGACGACGTCGGGTGCATTCGAGGAGGAAGTGTAGTAGATGTTCCTCCGGGACAATGTCTTCTCCCTTGTCATGGAGGAAGAAGAAAGGATGATGTTCATTCGTGGATAGAACATCGTTCTTCATGTAAGGATGAAGCTCTCTTCTAATTCCAAATGATCTTCCAAAAAATTTTCTAATAATATATTAAAGTAAGGATTCTCACAATTTTAAAAGATTTTCCAACCAATTAAAAATAAATCAAAAAATTTATTAACACCCAAGTTAATTAAAGAAGACATTAAATTTTTGGGTTGGCACAATTTATGAGAGGAGAGGTGGCCTTATTAAATAATGGGAATTCCAAGAGTTTCAAAAAGGGGGAGTTAAGGGGAGATGAAATGATTAAGGCTCATGTGGCCCCCCCACACTAAATCCTCTCATGGGAGGTTATGTTGGTGTGGGACCCACCTATAACTCCACTTGGGAGGAAATTACCGCCACTAAATTATAAAATTGTGTACCAACAATTTTATTAATTTAGTATGAATTCCTCAAAATATAACAAACTATCTGCATAAAACACAATTGCGGTGAAGGTCCCCTTGTGCGAATACCGGCGATGCGAGTTCATCGATGCCATCAATTTTCAATTTTGAGCACCAGTTCAAAAGATAGTAAAACTCGCACGTATGTTTACTGAATGTACCCAAACAAAACTTCAGAAATTGATTCCAGGCACACCGGGCCTCGGAATCAAGTGTTGTCTGAAACCACAGACTCATAAAATTGAAATGTATTATGAAAGAAAATTCCTTTAAATTTCATATACTTTACATTACTCCCTCCTCTAGATTTTACTTCCGCATAAAGCTATAACACACATTAGGGAAACTAAAGGGGGTACTGAGCATGCATCTGAGCCTCCTTCTCCCAAGTGCTCTCATGGAGGTTCCTGTGCTGCCAGCGAAAGTGAACCTGAGGAATCGACCGTCCACATAGGACCCGCTCCTGTCAATCCTCAATCTCCACCGAGACCCCCTTGAAAGTCACACCGTTATCGATATCTAGCTCCCCGTGTTCGATGATGTGGGATGGGTCATGCACATATCTCCTTAGCTCAGATACGTGGAAGATGTCGTGCACCCGATAGAACGGAGGTGGAAGGGCCAGGCGGTAAGCCACCTTGCCTACACTGATGATGACCTGGAAAGGACCGATGAAGCATGGAGATAACTTGTTTCCCCGACCAAATCTCTGTAGATCTCATCGAGGTGAGACCTATTGAATGATGTTTTCGCCATACTCGAACTACAATGGTCACCATCTCCTATCGGCATAGGACTACTGTCTATTCTGTGCAGTCTTTATCTGCTCTTGGATAATCTGCACCTTCTCAGTCATAGCCTAAACCACCTCTGGTCCTACATGAGCTGCTAAGATTTCCCCTTTGCTGAAAATAGAAATCCAGTCCCTTCCCCTGGATGAACAACATCCTTTCCCTAATACAGTCAATCCTGACATGAACGGTACTAATTAATTCCATGGATGACATCGTAAGGCCTCGACACTACTAATAAGAGATCCAACTGTTACACTCGTCTCCAAAGGTTGAGTCACATTGTCAGCATCAGTGTGGGGTCACTGGGTCTCCTCCAGTAGAAATCTAAAAAGTGAGGGTCAAGTCAACAGTATTAACATGAACCTCTTAGTATTAACCACACAAAATGACAGGAAAGAAAAAGCCACAAGGACAAGTGTCTTTTATTATTTTTGGTCAAAGTAAAAAGAGACAAATCAACCACAAAAATGACATTAACGAAGCTAGAAGAATCATGAACAAAGGCCTCAATGCCTGGAACTAATCCCGCTTCTGTCCACCTACTTTCATAGCTTCATGGTCATATGCTTAAGCTGCCAGAAGCTGTGTTCTCCCCAGTCCAAATGTTCCCTGCGGTCGGGGTGGACCTTCTTGTGGTGGTGGTAGCAATGCTTCAAAGAGTCCTCCACTACCAGCTGCTCATCCAGCTTCTCTGCCTCGGTCTTCTTATCCTTGCGGCCCGCCTCGATGTAACCTTTGCCTCTACATGGGAGGTCCTTCATCTATCTTCTGATCGTCTGCAAGGTGGGTCGGACAGTCAGGTGCCATTTGTCCAAGCCCACTATAGGAGTAACACTCTCTTGTCTTGGTAAGTCATTCTCCACCCTGGGTGCCTCGCACACATGATCCGGAGTCATGTGGTCGACCACTTGTGGGTCTGGTCCTCTTGGACCCCTATGTAATCTTTCTACTGCCAACTGCAGAATACTCTCCTGCATGTCGGCTTATGGTGGGTCCCACTACGGGAGACTTCTCATCAAGGAAACTCTCCATTAGGTGGGCTCGCTCCAACACCCTCATATGTTTCAGGATGCAGTTAGAGATAACTGAAGCTCTGATCCCTCACATGAGTCCCTGCTCAAAGGTCCATGCCCTAATGAACGGGTCCCGTACCATATCAGTAGAGTAGCACGAATGGTATGTGAACCTTGCTGAGTATTGTGCTACTATCATGATGCCCTACCACAGAAGCAGTAGCTCCTGTATATGCACCGCTCGAAGGGTGGTTGGTAAAACTCCACCCAGAAATGGTTCTCAATCTCTACCCATAGATGTGTCGCCTCATCGTGGACCTGATGCATCAGGCTCCACCATCTGTCTGCTACTCCCTGAAGGAGGCTGACAGAAAGGATCACCATGAAGTCGGCTAGTGTGCCTACCAGTCTAAAGACTCTCACCAGAGCCTCCAGCCAATACTCAGCCGCCTGTGAGACCGTCTCTCCCTATAACATGGGTGGCCCCTGGTGCTGGAACTCGTGCACTGCGCTCAAGCGTTGTGCACTATCTACTGTGGGGGCTGTTTGCATTGTGGCCCAACGGGTGGTAGTACCACTGGTGCCTAAACTAGAAGAGGGCCCTATACTGAGGCTTCGTTGCTTGGAAGGTTGTCAGTACGTACAACTCTCGGGGCTCTAACTGGTCGTCTGTTGGGAGGCATCATGAAATAATAGATGCGACACGGTCAAAAGACTATACGTGGTGAGCTGGCCTACTTTGAGCTGACTTAAAGGAATAAATTTTTAAAACAAACACGTAATCAGTGCTTTCGTGCACTGAGTCAGATGTCAGAAGTCAGGGTCTGTGTGTATGGATACATCGGCCACCTACACCAACACTGGACTCCCTGAACTGAAAACCACACTTAGTACCCTTAACACTATTTCATCACAGAAAAGAAATATTAGAGTCCTATGTTCTGCAGTAGAACCGATGTCCTATGATAATAATTTGTCACGACCCGTCCACAAGGCCCGTACCATGACTACCCCAAGCCCGCCTTCCATAGGCCAGGGGCCGGCGACTAGCACCAAAGGAGTAAATCTCAATAAAAATGGAAGGAATTGCCTTTATAAATGTAAACTAACCCAATAGAGTATGCAACATAATAATGCACAAAAAAACTGATTACAAGAGTAAGTGCTGAAATGTAAATAGGCCAGTATACAAACCCAACTGTAAAGTATATTACAAATAAAAAGATAGTAGAACTGCAGAAATGTAAAACAAAAACCACTGAGTCATCCTCCGGGAATCTTACCTGAAGGGTGGGTATATATGGCTTCCTCGACACTCCATGTCTATTGGTGCACTCCATGTGCCATCACACCTACTGGTCCACCTACGGGTACCGTCCAGTCATGGTGCTCTCGGCCTACATTAGCGTTGTCTGTCGTCTGCATCCAACACAACGAGATGCGGGCATAGCCCATGTAGGGGTGAGTATAACGATACTCAGTAGGGACCCCAAGACCCTCAAGGTATCACCAAAATCCAACAAGGATAAACCATAAAGATTGATTTCAACAGATAAACATTACTTAGGTATATGCCCAAATAGATACCTAAGTAATCAAGTAACCCATCTCTATCATGAGGAAAACATAAAGTTCATTCATTCTGCTCAAACTAGGATTTTTATTCACGAAGTAGAATCCATAGCTGCTTGAGAACTCCTCCTCTGTCGAGTATAGTGGGCCTGCCTCTACCACCAAGCGCTTCCCATTAAACTTGGACTATTGACGTTATCCACCTGTCGAGTACTGTGGGAATGCTGCTACAACCATACGCTTCCCACCATGGGTCTACTGCTATAAGCATGAGCTCCCCCTCACTGCCTACAGAAGTACTACTTCTGTCGATTACCGGGGGTCTTCCGTTACAACCAAGCACTCCTACACCATGGGTTTTCTGTTACAACCAAGCGCTCCACACTGGGCTATCTGAATCACTCTGAGTCAATCGATCAGTAGTCGTCATGTCTTATCCAGCTAATTAGTCTCTGCAATCTGCTCGCTCGTCACCGGGAGGGTCCACTCCATGAGGTACTGGTCGATACACCAAGTGTCATGAATTCTCGTATAGAATTATCACAAGGATTGCAACATCATAGGGGTCTCAATGCAATAGACGGTGTGTCAATCAGACGCCCGATCTATATGTTACTAGCCATTTAGTCCCGGGGGCCCGGTTGGCTTCGTGTACGAACCAACATGAACATACCTCAACTATACCCCGAAATCCTATGGGGTGTACTCAATGTACCGTTTCTCAAAAGAGAATACCAACGCCATGTCATAGGGGGATAATCCAAACAAAACGTATCCAAGATACTGCGTACAAGATGACCAAGCCTTTTACCAAAAAGTACACAGCTTGTTGGTAAAAGGTACACACTGTGTAGTCAGACCTTGGGTACTTCCAGTGTGCAATGGCCCATGTCGAAGGGCTTGTCATGTAGAAAAGTAAGTACATAGTGTGTGGTATGGTTACACGTCGTGTCCAAACAACTGGGGTCGCCTCCGTGTATGCTGGCCATGTGCCAGTACAAGGCCTTAACTAGTGTTCTCCAACCCATGTAATTGTACACTGGTTAGCCCGTACAACTAGCCATGATTAGGTATATGGTAGATTATATTCCTGTGTACTCCACACCGTGTCTGTGTATCCCCAGGATACACGCTGAGTATCTTGAAGCTGTTTCTTCCATTCTACATAGAGAGTACACATCGTGCCTCTTGGCCGTGTATTTCTGTCCATGTCCTTGTATTCCCAAAATACACGCAGAGTCTTAGGTAGATGCCACCTTCTTACTATGTGGAAAGTACACGCCATGTGACAGAGGTCACACACTGTGTGTTCGCCGTCTGACGTCTGAAACCCTAGCCGCAGAATCCCTGCACTACACGACGTGTTCTCCACGAGTACGCATTGGTAGTCTAGAATTTTCCAGAAACAACACCTCTGGCTAGCGTGCCTCCATTGATGCTCATTCTTTATTCTTACATTTCGTTCCTCATGAAACATCATACTCTAGGTCACCACAGTGTCCCAAAGTCGATTGTGCTATTTTCGTGCTTTCGATCGATTCCGAAAAGGCGTTTTGAATAACCGCTCGAAGAACGTTTGAGGAACAGTCCATCCCATTCTGGTCTGAACTGTCGCCAGCTATCGCCATCACACCTCCGCTAGGTCGCCATGATGTTGAGCCTTCAATTTTTGGATCATTAAGTCACAGAAAAAACCTGTAGAGATCTGTTTTTTGTCACCCATGAAGAACACGAAGAATTACCAACAATCACAATAATGGCGGAGGATTCAGACCATGTTAGTTTGGCCCAGTCTCTCTACATTAATTCGGTAGCATGTGGTTAAAGAGAAAAAAACAAGAAGGAATGAAGATTAAACCTTGATCCTATCAAAACACACCCCTAAATCGTAATTGACGTCACATGTCATCGAGCTGCAGAAAGTGGATTCGAGGACGACGTAGGGTGAGTCCAAGGAGGAAGCATAGTCGATGTTCCTTGCGGATGATGTCTTCTCCCTTGTCACGGAGGAAGAAGAAATTATGAAGTTCTTCATGGAGAGAATTCCATTTTTCATGGAAGGATGAAGGTATATTATAATTGAAAAGGTTCCACCAAAATATTTTCCCAGCAAATATTAAAGTAAGGCTTCTACCAATTTTACAATATTTTCCAACCAATTCAAAATAATTCAAAAAGAATTATTAACACCAATCTTAATTAATGAAGACATTAAATATTAGGGTTAGCCCAATTTTTGAGAGGGGAGGTGGCCTCATTAAATCATGGGAATTACAAGATTTTCAAAAAGGGTGAGTTTAGGAGAGATGAAAGGAATAGCACTCGTGTTGGCCCCACAACACTAAATCCTCTCCTAGGAGGTTATGTGGGTGTGTTCCCCACCTTTAACTCCTCTTTGGAGGAAATAACCGCCACTAAATTATAAAATTGAATACCACCAATTTTATTAATTTAGTATGAATTCCTCAAAATATAACTTTCAACCCGCATAAGAAGCAACTGCGGTGAAGGCACCCTTAAGAGAATATCGGCGCTGCGAGTTCATCGGTGTCCTCGGTTTTCAATTCCGAGCACTGGTTCAAAAGATAGGAAACTCTGAACGTACGTTTACTGAATGTACCTGAAAAGAACTTCAGAAATTGTTTCTGGGCACACCAAGGCTCGGAATAATTTGTCGTCAGAAACAGTAGACTCGTAAATATCTGAAGTATTATAAAATATATATTCCTTGAAATTTCTGGGTCTTTATATTTCCTCAATATCAAGAATCCAAATCCAAATCCTATTTTATTCTTGTATTATTCTATTATAAAATTAGATATCATTCATTTCAATATTTATATTCATATATAATCCATTGGAGGTTATTACTGGTGATTATATCAATCCTCTTACAAACCTCCTTAATTTTTTATTTCTTATAATTATATACCATTTATCCTTAGAAATGACTAATTTTATGTAATTTCTATATTTCAACAATTGAATTCCACATTATATGATAATATTCAAAATAAATTATCATATAATCATGTAGAAAATGGACCCAAGTCTTCATGATATGATTATAATCATTCCATGTTGTGTGATACATGTGGTTTCACAAACCAAACACACTAGTCCCAAAAACCAAGCTTAAATGAATTTAATGACAGTTTTAGGAGAATGAAATTATTTTTTTGGGATGTGATTGGTCTATATAAAATTGAAATATAAATTTTAGTTCCTCCAATGGTGGTTCACATAGACTTCTTTAGTTTTAATGTTAGTGTGTGAACACTATGTAGAGATTTTTATTTGTAGATGGATAGTGAGCCATGTATGTGTACCCATGAGTTTATTTTCATCATTATAAGCATAAAAATATACTGATATAATTGTGTAAAACTTGCATATATTAGTGTTATGTTGTAAGTGTGTGATGGAATAACACATGATATTATGTACACCAATGATGGAGGATTTTTCAAGCATTGAAAACCATTTTGATTCAACTATGTTATATGAAATTTTTACTTTTATTATTATATTAAATAGTGTTGTAAATTTTCTGTTTATTTTTATAGATATTATCATCAATGGATTTGAAATAAGGTTAGTTTTAATTGAAATCAAAGTGACTATGTGATTTTTTGGGTGTAATGCCAACAAATAAAAAATTTATGGCTTTGTTTATGTGTAATTCAAACTATGTTGTGATTTTTTATATGGGTGGGGTTTCATTACCTATATTCATCCATTGAAAAAGTGTGGATGTTGTAATGATGAAAAAAAAGTCACGAGGTATTAGTTTTGTGTACTTCCAAGTTGGGAACAAATCACTTGGGTGTGTTATGGAAACTATAAACTGTCGGCAAATATGGATCCATAGTTGGTTTTATTTCCAACTCAGGTGCATATGACGTTATGATATAATGTGATATTATGTGTGTATTTAATTCATACACCTGATATTTATATGACATGTTCAAAGACACATAGGCTCTTGTTAGATAAATTATGGTCTATATCATATATCATGTTGATACCATAGGATCCATGATGGTTTGTTTATTTATTAGTTTAGTTTACATATATCATGTCATTTCATCATACAATTGCATAGAGTATAATTTTATCTGAATACTATTATTGTTTTCCAACTAATTAATACACAAAATATTATCATGAATCCTAGTTCTTTATCAGTAAACTTGTCTACTAACCTAGATAATGGAATGAGACTTACTTCTCTGGAAGGAAATGATACTATAGTTGAGTTTATGTTGGGATAAGGGATTAGAATAGGAATAAAGGCTTGTAATGTTGTTAGAATCACTTTTTATTGTTTTTGGGAAACTAATGTATATATCCAGTCCACATGTAGTACATTTTATATGTTTACAATGAGTATAAAATTTCAACAGTGAGTTTTTTATAGCACGGTGACAATTATTTATTTTACACCACCAAACTATGGGGTCTATTTTAAGAATGATAATTATTATGTGGAATATTTCGTTTGTTACTTTTTTTTTATATATGGATATTTGAATGTGAGTGTATGGCCTCACCAAAACCACATATATGCTCCCAGTGTACATTGTTTTTATTTGGATTATGTGGAGTCCCACTTAAAGATCATTGATATTTAGTCTGATCATGGAGAAAGAAAACTGGGTTGGGGATGTTACAAAAATCACAAATTTAAAAACCAATACAGAAAATATCTTATAAAAAATCCACCCATAATGGTACCTAGGAATAATAATAAAAGAAAATATAGTTTGTTTTATGTCACCAATGACTCTTATATTATCATGTATCATTCTACCAATCGTTAAATGGAATATAATACCATATAATCTTTCATCCTACATATCTATTTGTACTGATGAAAAAATATTCTTCAAAACTAATTTGATTGAGTGAAAGTTTAGGAAATGATATAAAAATACAAAAATATTAATCTAATAACATAATATAGTCCTTAAAAAATAATTAAAAAATACAAATGTATTCATATCTCAATGAGGCTAACAATTCATAAAAATAATATATTTTATAAAATTGTTCTATAAATATTTTTTCCAAATTGAAAACAAATATAATGGACGAATAAATATATATTATTCCTAAATGGGGTAGATATTAGAGATATAATGTATTTAAAATTTCATATTTCATGAAAAATTTTGATTGAAATTATAATTATTATATATATTTAATGATTATTTTTTCATTAGAATCATTTATTTTTTCATTTGAAATGTGTGAATATAATGAACAATTATGAAAATCCAAAAATTAGGTTTTTAATGTTTATTTTTAATCCTCACCTAAATTATAGATGTTGATGGATATATTTTCACTCTATTATAATTATAATAATAAGAATAAAGTGTAAAAAATTATAGTGACACCAACCCTTTATAATTTCTCACATATTTTCTAAAACATTATGAAAAAATACAAAGTTATTATTATAACTCTTACCATTTCTTAAAGAGTAGTGATTCATCTAGTAGTTTCTGTATGGTATAATTACTTATCAAGGTTTTTTTTAATTTGGACAAATTTATTCATAATTTCACAACATTTTGAACTATAGATATTGTAATTTCTCAAATAGGTTGATGATTTAATAAGTGTATTCATATTATATCATTCAGAAATTCATGAAATACAATGAATACAAGGTAAAATATTTGAGAACTATACTCATTTTTAAATTATATTTGAAGGAATGGGATTATAATAAATTTTTCATTATGTCTGTGACAATTTCTAGATTATGTTTTTATTTATGGTTGTATGTTTGAAGATAATGAGAGATATCCTCTAAAAAAATTATGTCAACAAAAAAACTGATAAATATTTTATGATAGAAATCCACTTACAATGATGAATCAAACCTACTTGTACAGTTCATTTCACATTACCATATTTGATAACCCCTATTATGTTAGATTTTTATTCCATTATGTAATAATAAATTAAATAGAATAACATTTCTCAATAAGAAACTATTAATAAAATATTATACATAAATAAATTTTGATTAAAACTATTTGATCTCATCCATATAATGTTTATTTTACAACATTTTAGTGAATTAATGTAAAGGCTAAGTCCATCCCAATATCATGATATTATATTCTTTGGGCCTAGCCCACACAGTTTCTCTTTCCATGTGCTATATTCCTCAAGCATCCCCTAGGAAAAGTCCTCCTGATGAGAGAGGTTTCCACACTAACTTATAAAGGGATGATTCATGCTCCTTATCCATCGATGTTGGATTTCCTAATCCACCACTAGAAGGTACCAACATCCTTGCTAGAATATCAAATTGACACAACCTCTGATACCATATTTAATGGTACACTCCAACCCACAATCAAGATATTGTCTGCATGGGGCTAGCCCACACAATTTTTCAATCCTTGTGCTCTAGCCCTCAGACATCCCACCGGAAAAGGCCTCACGATGGGATAGGTATCCACATCACCTTATAAAGGGGTGCATAATGATCCTCCTCCATTGATTTGGGATTACCATAATCCAAACTCCTTAGAAGGGACCATCGTCCTTGAGAGCACATCAAATGGAAACTGGCTCTGATGCAATTTGTAACCGCCCAACCAAGTCCATGATCATGATATTGTCTTCTTTGGGCTTAACTGGCCTAGTTTTTCATTCCCCATGCTCTGGCCCTCAATCATCCTTCAGTAAAGGGCTTCATGATGGGAGATTTATCCACACCAAATTATTAAAGGGTGATTCGTTATCCTCCTCTATAGATGTGGGATTTCCATAATCCACCCCTAGAAAAGAACGACATCCTTGTTGAAACATCAAATGTACATTGGATCTGATACCATTTGTAACAAAACATTTCAGCCCAATAACATAATATTGTATGCTTTAGCACTAGCCTGCACATTTTTTCCATGGGCACTAGCCCTCTTGCATCCACCAAGAAAAGGCCTCATGGTTCTATCATCTATTTAATCACAAAGGCATAAACACATTAATTTTATATTACTAATTAATCGAATTTAGGATATCATCTAATAATTAAAGAAAGAAAATTAATAATCTCACTTACACATTAAAAATTCATGACTATGGGAGTTTTATTTAGACCACCTTCCATGGTTTTTTAACAGATGATTGCCCAGTAGAAATCCCCAAAATCCACGTGGCACAACAATGTCATTCAAAATGCAGATCTAAATCCTTAACCCCAAAATAAAAAACAAATGAATCAAGATCTTAAAATTTTAGATATTGATCGTTAATGTTAGATATAAATCCCTACAGATAGGTTTAGATCCATGGATATAGTAGAGATAACCCATGAAAAGATCAAATAATTATAGAGGAAAGAAAAGAAGAAGCATCAGAATGAAATCCCATTATCATGAAGAGTGTAGATCTTCATTATGGGTTTTTGATCTCAAAAAATAGTGTTCAAATCACTGTTGTATACCCCTAAAAAATACTTGGATCACATAGAATTTTTCAGAACCCATCCTAGGTCAAAATACATAGGTTTCAAGGGTTCAATTGATTTAAAAACTATTTTTTTAGAAAACTGCTCTACACACATAGTTCTACCTAGTATGGGGGCACAATTATTGAAATTGTGCACAAATCATGTAGACCTCACTATCCTCATTCAAACGGTTCACACAATTACCTAGGTTTGGGGGCATAATTTTTTATATCCTGTGAAAACTGTGACCTATGTTAATTGTTTTGGTGGCAAGGCATGAAAAATGAGATTTCATGTTTCGTGAGAAGATGTTTTACTTGTCAACAGGTGGAGGTAGAGAATCAGTGACATAGATTTTTACTGCAGCTATTGTATATTCAGGAATGGAATAGGGATGACATGACCATGGATTTTTTAGGTTTTCCAATATGCTTAGGATTACTAATGTTATTTGGCTCATTGTGGATAGACTGAGAACATGTAGCATATTTATTGACCATCATCGAAACCTTCATAGTGGTATAATTTGGGGAACTACATGTTTGAGATATTTTTCATTTACATGGGGTTCAATAGACTATAGTTTCAGATCATGATTCATGCTTTACTTCACACTTTTGGGGGGGATTATAGAAATATTTTGGAACAAATTTTTTTTTGAGTATGGATTTCCACCAAATAACATATGGGACGTTAGAGCATACCGTACAGGTGATAGAGGATATGTTACGGGAATGTGTTATTGATTTTAGTGGTCCTTTGTAGAAGCACTTGTTTTTAGTGGAGTTCATCTATAAAAATATATATCAGGAAACTATATATATGGAACCATATGAGGAACTTTAAAGAAGGATATGTAGATAACCTATGTTCTAGATGTAGATGGGTGACTCAGAGTAGTTGGGACTGATACTTGTATAGGATACATCAAAGAATGTGATGTTTATTCAAAAATATATGTATATGGATCAAAGTAGGCAGAAGATGTATTCTTGTAGGAGGATATGACCCATCGAGTTTATAGATGGTGATATTGTTTTCCTTCGAGTGTCTCCTAGGTTGGTCACCACATCTTATAGAGGTAGGGAAAGTTGGCACCAATATTGTCGGACCATTTGAAGTTGTGGAGGGAATCGAGTCAGTGGTGTACTGATTGGAACATCTTCAAATATAGAATTCTATGTATGAATTCATTCATGTTTCACTACTACAAAGGTTTCACCCTGACCCTTCTCATGTGATCGATGCATATGAGGATGACCATGATATACATGAGTCCTTTAAGGAGCATCTTATATCTGTGTTGGATCGTAGTGAGAAAGTATTTTGGGGGAAGCCCATGCAGATAGTTCATGTGTTATTGAATCATAGAAGTTTTCAAGAGGAAACATGGGGAAAAAATCATACATGATGGCTCAGTGGATCAATATTTTTGTCCTGGAAACTTAGTGATGTTTGGATGTTCATCTCAAGGATAATATTTAATAATTATAGAATATTGTAAAATTCAAGCCTTTTATGGAGTCACCTCAGGCCCATTTTTTAGATACTTTTTGTTTTTTGGAAGTATCTTTTATTTTGAATTGTGGTTTGAGTTGTGTTTCAGTGATGTTTTAAGAAAAATCAATGGATATAGGGCTGTGCATGGTTTGCACAGGGTTATAAAAACTATGCACCCAAACCAATGTAATTTTGCGAACATGGATTGTAAAGTATTCACAAGATTCTCATGGGTTCTTTAACTATGCTTTCCTACCATGGGAAACCGTGCACACAAAACAATTTTCTACAAAAAATATCTTTTAAATCAACCAAACCCATGAAACCCATATATTATGTACTGTCCTAGGGCTTGAAGAATTCGTGGCGATCCCAGAGCTTTTAAGAGGGATTCAAATGTGATTCAAAGACTGTTCATTGAGATAAAAAACCAGGAGTTAAGGTCATCTGTCATCCAAGTATGTCGAATTCATTCTGATGCTTTTCCCATTGTTTAATCTATATTTCATTGAACTTATCATCAAATATATCCACTATTTCCATTGATGTAACCCTATGTGTTGAGATATAGATCTTGGATTGTGAATCCAGATCATGATTTTCATGATCCTGATGCATTTAATCTTAATTTTGGGTTTAGGGAATTAAATCTGGATTTTGAGTGGAATCCTTGTACCCTTCGAATATTGGTGACTTCCTCTGGGAATATATATCAACAAATAAAGGTTTGTGGTATAAATTGAACTCCCATAGTCGTGTGTTTGATATGTTCATCTGAGATTATTTATTTTCTATATTCTCACAATCAGTGATTTACTAAATTGGAGTAATTAGGTATGAAAAATTGACTTGCTGATGTTTTAGTGATAAAATAGATGATTGAACCATAAGGCCTTTTCTTAGGGGATTCATTAGGGAAAGAGTTCAAGGAAATTAAATTCATACGGTCTAGGCCCAAAGTGGACAATATAATGATTGTGGGATAGATTAGTAAGTTACAATTAATCTCTCACAGATGTAATATGATAAATCAGAAATGGTGAAGAATTCACAAAAATAGGATATAAATAATAAAAATTAATTACAAGAATAACGAATCTACTAACCACAATGAAAACAAAAAATCTATTTTATATTCAATTTAATATTAGAATACTCAATATCTATAACATTGTATTGATGTCAAATGACTAAATATTTACACCAAAGTCACTCTAATTCAACAATTTACCATAACAAACTAAAATATAAATAGAATTATATTTCTTAAGAATCAATGGAATTTTTATATATATGTCTGTGTATATATTTAATAACAAATGTTTCATCAATATTTTCTTCTCCAATTTTTGTAATATATGATGTATCATGGGATAAAATGGATAGATCCAAAACCTCTACAAATATATCATCAAAAGTAGAATCTATAATTGTATATGTATAATTCTAATTATTTTTTTAAAAGAAATATTTTGAAACCATTAATTATTAAGAACCCCCATATCATCATTATCAGTCTTATTTTTAGGAAAGTCATTAACAATATCAAAACAGAATTAATTTAATGTAACAATTTTATTCCTTGTTATAAAAAACATTATTTAAACATGTATTTTATTAAAATAATGATGAGATGTTTTCGATTTCATTAAATATTTAACTAATTATTAAAATAAGTCATTAGTAGACCCCACCACAAACCCAATAAGATCAATGAAAAGTTCAAGTGTTCGATCCCAATCCTGGCTCATATTCGCCAATAAATGTGGGATATAACTGATAGACAATACTCATATTATTGGTGGATCATTGAATTAAAACTTATATGAAAATTATATGATCCACCAATAAACAGACACATAAAATATTAAAATATAAATAAACTACATAATATTAAATACATCCATGCGTGTAATTTTATATCATTCATACAAATCATAGATAGTTTATATTTAGTGTCATTAAATATAACCGCATGACAAAAATATATTAAAATTTATTATTAATCCTCAACAAATATACATAATATATTTTGCATGGTATCTTTTCTATATATTATCCCTTCCTTGTCCAAAATTACTATGATGTACTGTAAGATTTTAGTTCAAAATTCACAAGTATGTCACATCATCAGTTCAAATTCATTGTTGATTAAAATAACCTACAAAAAAATTTCCAGTGATAAAAAAATAAAAATATAAACCCATGAATTCATAATAATAATTTAATGAAATAATAATATATATTCTTGTTCTCACTACTCAAAAACAACTAAGGGTCATCTATTTAAAAGCATTAACTAAGGTGTTAACTCATCAAAAGATTTCATAAGTCACTATCCAAAATACAATCTCATTTAGGGAAGCCACATCCATGATCACTATAAATATTATTTCTTATATGAAAATTCTTATTAAGAAATTGAATCCAAAATATATCATAAAAAATATGAAATTATCAATTGAATATCATCATTTAAAAATTAGGGGGCTATGGAATATTTTACATTAGTGTTAGATGATGGAATTTTTTAATACCATAATTGATTATATTGTAGTTTCATGTAAATAATTAATCATAGGGATAACATATTTAAATGTATTAGTCAATACAGTGTAACATGTTTCTTAAAAAAAATTGCGAAAAAGATTTCTTAAACTTCATGACATTACATTCACTATGGATTTCTAATTTCTACAATGGTTTCGTGTTAGGGTATTTCAATGATCATCTCTGTGTGTATGCTTATAGTAGTGTTATATTTAAAAAAACATGAAATTTTCACATAATATACATAAACACAGTAACAAATTTAACTTTACAATAATAATTCCAAAGAGTAATATCTAATTATCACCATTTTCATATATTGAATTGTCCATCATGAATACCATCATCAATTTTAGAACAATTAGTAAATATCATCTCTCAGGGATAAAACGTTTTCATGAAAAATGATACATCAACCATAGGAAATTCATATGTTAATCATGAAGTCACAATCCTCAAAAGGATAATTTGATAAGTACTACCATGAAAAAATATATGCCATGATTATAGTAAACACATGACATCAATAACTCAGGAATCACTTCATCAAACATTACTATATATAAGCATTATCATTATTAAAATATATCTAAAAATATTTAAAATTATTTAATCTCGAAAAAATATCATTATAATCTATTTTCACAATAGATGATAATGAATTATCACACCATAACGAATCATGAATATCCCAGAATCAATATAAATGATAATCAATATCATTGGTCCCATTAAGAGCTCTTATTTAACAATAATTGTCACATATATAATCATAAAACATTCATACATTTATATATTGAATATTTTATTTTATCAAAAACATTATTTTAATATAATTAAATTACCGAATAGAAACTGTCATTATATTCAACAAGAAAAAATTTAAACTCCCAAGAATGTATGTCTAAAACTATAATAATGGGAATTGAGATAGTTTATCCTGATATTTACTTTCAATAAAATTATTAACTCTTTACTTATAAAATTTACATGATATTATTCATTAATCTATATTAATTTCCCAATAATATATACATCATTTAAAACAATATTAATAAGAAATAAACATTTTAACATGTTTCTTATCCTATTATATAAAACTATATATTTTTTATACATGGATTCATCCATGGTATATATTATATCACCAATAATATTTGTTCAATTATGTAATTAATTTGAAAGTTTAATATCATAACACCATAGAATTAAAATACCCCCAATAACAAAAGATATATCTTGTTTAAAATATATTAATTTAAATAAATAATGTCAACAAAATATATTGGGGAATCATCAACATGATTTTACTTTGAACTCTTCTATATAAAGAAATATATGTGAAAAAAATACCTTGATCCCAGAAATCTTAACAAATATTTCTTCATTAAGCCTTCGTTTTTTTTCTAGACATATGATTCCATTAAATATCATTGAAATTAAACATAAAATACATATTTTGTTTAATTAAGTATTGTTAAATATTAAACAGATAATTCCTAATTTAATAATTATAAGAATAATGTGATTTAAATATATTTTACTAAAATTATAGATAAAAATTATCCATATTATCATCATAAAATAATTTACCTATTTTATCAATTAAATCCTCTATAAAAATTTGAAAAATCATATTTATGATTTTATAATAAGATATTTAAATATCTATATAAATATTTGTTATTTAAATTTTATTAAACATATAAAAAATCTACAGTAACAACTATTTTTGAATAATATTTAAATTAAAAACCCATTAATATATTCTCTAATTTTATTCTAAAATATCATAACCAATTTAAAACAAATAATTTCATGGGATGGAAGGGTTTGGAATTCTCCTGATCTAAAAATAGTTTTTACTTTTTACACTTAAATCAATCTTTGATGATTAGAATAAAGGGTTTATATAATCCCAAATGTAAATAATTTCCCTTCAAAAATAAAATAAAACATCACTATAGTATAATATCAATGTCTAAACCATATTTTATAAAATAATAATTTATATCAAAATGTATTCTGTGTCCCACAAATCCATGATAGAAGTTAAAAATCCACCACATTCAATAAAAATATTATATACGCCACTTAATTTATCATATATAAGTCCACAATAATATTTCATACCATTTATAATGAAATGGACCCATGATTCCAACAAAAAATATATCTAGTGGATATGAATATTTATTTATATAATTAATTTGAGAGAATATAAATTTTCATTATCAGTTTATCCATAGAACCATTTTTATAATCATTTTAAGGCATTCATAAATGATGTAAAAAAGAAAATAAAATATCTAAGAAAATTTAATCTTGCAGTACATATTTATATGATGGAACAAATCCATCTCACACCGAATTATTTAAAATCATGTAGGTTGGAATATATATTTACTTTCCCAATCCAAAACAAAAACAAATTAATTTTATACCAATGAGGATGGAATTTTTTTTTCATCTATGATATTTTCCAACTACATGGTAATTTCAATAAGATATTATTGTTCATAAAATAAAAAACTATAAGGACTCCCTTTATAGATAGGTTTCCACCTCTTAAACTCTCCCATCCTCATCCCACCTATACCAATATATATTAGTTGGCATCAATCTACCAAAATGGTTTCATACTATTATTGGGTGTCTTCCCTTGACAACACATCCTTCCTCAACAAAACTCATCACTCCAAAAACATCATTGCATTAATATAACTAACAAAATAATTCACATAAATAAAATCATCAATAATCAATAATTAATTTAGATCCCAAATAATCATTTTTTCTCCCACATAATCCATTAAAAAAATTCAATTTTCCTTATGAAAATAATAATATAATTTGGATATACCAAACACCCATATAAGAATTATAGAAACCAAATAATATGAGTTAATATTCACACTTCTAGATTTAATCATATTTAATGAAATTAAATATCTGAAAACAATTTCTAAAGCTATATTATATTATAAAAACCATTAACAGATTATCATCATCATTCATATACATTCCCTTTAAAAATTTATATAAATGTTAATTGAGAATTATATAATTTTTTATAATATATTCAAATGTCATCACTATTATCAACTAATATCATCAACTGCACTTTAATAACGAGAAAAGTACAAAATAAGAATCGCTTTGTATTTTCCATACCGAATACTACCAAACCTCTTGATTTTTGACAACTATACATGTAGAAAATACACCATCCACATGTATCTAAATAGATGAAATTTTATCTTCACAAGTATATAATATAAAACAAGTGTCACACCATACATCTGTATACCATCACTTGGGATAAATTCCTTATATAGTGGAATCAGCCATATGATCCATTCGCATGGAGTGCGAAAAATGTTTCAAAATAGATATCTTCAGTAAAAATAAATGTTTTAAAATATTCAGAATATTTAATGTTAAAAATTACCATCAAAATGTAAAATATATTCATATTTCAATTATAAATAATTTCACTTCCAAATTTTTCATAACAAAATTTCAATAAAAAAAATCCCTACTTTAGATATTCTAAATTATAAATCATAATGTCAAATTTTTTTCTTCGGTCTGTTAAAATTATATAAACATTCAATTTTAATATTATAAGAATATATGTTCCAATAATTAAAAAAACAGAGTATATCTTCAATTAATTCACACATATTATCATTTATAAACTATTTTTACTTTTAATATTATAGACTGAAATTATATTATTTTAAAATGATAAGATTGAACATATATTCATCGTTTCCCAGTTTTAATTAATCATTATAATCTTTATCTTAATTGATAATGGATTATAAAACACTTAAATAACAAAAAATATTATAATAAAGTCATATTGAATATAAAAATTAATTTTACTAACTTATATCAAATACACAATGATCAGAAATCATAAATTATGTTACTTCATTCATTTATTCTCATTTTTTATCCATTTTTCAATGATCTACAATAATATTTGAGTAAAATATGAATATATTGAAGGAATAACTATAAAGAAATAAAAAAAATTTATGATTAAGGAGATTCCAAAAATAATAGTGGAATAGATCCATTCTATTTAAAAATAATGACATTATCATCAATTAAAATTTATATAGACACAATTCAATTATTCTTTAAAAAAACTCATAAATAAATTCAGTGGATGAAACCTCATATTTTTGAATAATAAAGTATTTGTAACACCTGATATTTTTATGAGAATTTTTTTATGTTATATACATCATCAAAGAAATCATTCACTACATACAACACTAGCTAGACTTTCTTTACACGCAATCACGACCTTCCTCAATAGCTTGCGTTGTACGAAATACTGTGTTTCCCAAAACAACGATATGCGATTAAAATATTATTAAAAATAGCCAATATGAATAGAAATACCAAGTTTTTAAAATTTTTGAAATATTATTTTTCAAAATGGACTTAATTTTTTGATTTGGAATATCAAAATTATCCTAGGGTGAAACTTTGGTATTTTTCTGCAAACTTTCAATTTTGATGAATAGTGAAAACACTGGGTTACTATTTAAAACTGACTTTTTATTTAAATAATTATTTATTTTATTTAAATTTATTTTAGGTCAAAATTGATACATAATACCTATATAATTTCAATGTAATTCATTGGAGTCATTTTATAATAATTTTAGATATATAAAAATTTTATTCAACATTTCACCGTCTTTTTCCCACCACCTAGGAGAGTTTAAAAATTTACATAAAAAATAATTTTAACACTTCTGTGAGTGGAATTTCAAAAATAAGAGAGACATGGTAAACATCAAGGAGTAAAATTTGGTTCAATAAGATAAAAATAATTTTTGATTCATAGTAACTTTTTACTTTTATTTACAACGGTTAAAAGTAAATAGGGTAATTGATGGTAAAAATGGTATTATTATTACCATAAAAAAGTCATAATTATATTAGATAAGTTTAATTCGACAAAAAACAAGCATAGAAATAAAATATGACCATTTAGGTCCACATGGATTAGATTAGGGCATTTATTATTATTTTATTTAAAGAATAGTTAAGATAATTGAAATCAATTTTTCATAACTAAAACATTTTTAATATAGGGTTATCCAGAAGATAACTTAGACTATAAATATGCATTATAAATATAAAAATAATTCCTACATAATCGTATTTTATTTAGAATTTTTAAACATTAAACAATTTAATATATTTATGATACAATGATGATGTAGTAATTACCTTATTAATGAAGTATTTCCATAATTGATGTTATAAATACCCTAATAAATGTAATTTTGGACTTTTTATGAATTAAACTAATTTTCTAGGTTTATATGACATATTATTATTGATTTAATAAACTTTGTTCGAACTGATCATGTTGTTAAGATTTTCACAAAAATCAATTACCAAATAGTGTCAAAATTGACAAAAAATAGATTTTAAAACAAATATTATATTATTAATTTTATTTTATTCCTAAAAATATAAGGTTTGAAAAAATGACTTAGATAAGGTTATGTATATTAATATTAAACAACTTGGGGTTCGTTTGGCTTGTTATAGTACGTTTATTAACCTTATAGTGTTAGAAAACAAGAAGACACGGTAAAAGTAACATTATTTAACATAAAGTTAAATCTAAATGATAAGGTTAAAATAGTAACCTAAACTTGTCCAAATTCTATTGGATGAGAGTATTGCGACCCATACCCACATTATCTTCGAAATAAATCAATTTGGAGCGATTAAAAACTGAATATTACTTTATAATAAAATAATATTTTTTTTTTTTTCCTAAAGTGACCCTCTCCTCCCTTATAAAAGGGCACCTCCTCCCTCTCCTCCTCACACTACATTGAGAATTCATTCTCAGCCAACCCTTGACAAATTCTCTTCTCCACATCCCTAGAAACATCATATAGGTTCTTTTTATCTTCAAGGACCATCTTTAGTTCCCTAAGAAGTGGTTAAGAAGAGGCGCTTCAAAGAAGAGGTAATGTCCGTTACCGATTCTTTCAACTTTATTTTTTCTTCTACTTCTTCTTATTTAGTTGTTTCACTATTAAGTAATAACATCAGTATCACTCATATACTGAAATGTATTTATAAATATGAAACAACTCTATTTCACCTTCTATCCATCCTACGGAAAATAAAATCACCGCACGTGCGTACGTACGGAATACCGTCTCCACGCCGTGGTGTAATCTATTTTCCACCACCACCTTACTTGGAAGGGTATAATGGTGTAAATAATAACTATATATGATTATTTTAATGTCATATTGATTCTGAAATAGCATGCATACACTCCAATACAACTCCACTATCATGGTAACGATATCATCGCTCGTGCATACGTATGGAATGCCGTCTCCACGATGTGATGCGACACAGTCTACATGATCTTCATTGAATAATGATTTTAGAAATCAATTTAATGAATAAATATGATATATATTATACTAATACCATTCTGGAAATGAAGTATCTATAACCTAAATTGAAGAATAATAATTTACTCTACAAAACACCCATAACAAGTAGCAATGAAATATTACTAATAAGAAGCTAAGAATATGACCATATATGATATCATAACAATGGGTATGATTCTGTAATAAGTAAATGACATTATTTAAATAATTATACAGGAGGTTCGGACACGTACGAAGAAAATCGGACATAAGGTAATGGAAAATTTCTCAATCTCATTTTTATCCGAGATTGCTTATACTTCATAATTTACTGGGGGATATTTATCAACCAGATCCATGTTTCCTCAATATATAATATTATTTCTATCCTTCTACAATTATTTAAATCCAATTTTACCCATTGCTTAGTTTTTATTAAAAAATATGAAAGGAATCTTTTGACGTTTTTTTAGTACGAGGGACTTTTTGAATTTTCTGGAAAAATTACGCGAAGAATGTTTTCTTAACTTATACGAACTGAATGGATTTTTAGAACATTATTTCCATGAAGATTGATTTAAAAGTTTTAATTTGTATTTTTAATAAACTTATTTTAGTTTAAAATTGTATGACATGTTAAGAAAGGAAAAATGTTTTTGAAGTAGAAAGGATATATTCCTCAAGAATGGAGTTCAAGTGTTTTATCAAAATTATTTTCCATCTAAGATAATATAGGGTTCTATTTCTATCCCTATTATTATGTTGATTTTATTATATTGTGATGGAACTATTTTTATAACGTCCTTTAACTTATATGAATTGTTTCATGATGTAATGATGTTTAAGAATCCCATTTTTATTATATGGGTTATGGTATGATTTATGATTTTGTGGAACACATAAGAATGGTTAAATTATGAGATGGGTGGGACCTATATCTCCCTCCAATTCATTGGGTAATGATTTATATCTCATGAGATAGACATGGCTGGGATGGCAGGTTAATCCGGTTCAGTGATACAGGACTGAAATGAGGAGTCAAATCGGTTCAGAAATGGACTTTGAATGCTAAGATAGTTTGGAAATGAGTCTTGACTACTAAAAAATCATTCTATATGGTTATGTGTGTATGAAACAATGTTTCATTTTTAAGTTATGATTATTTGGATTACATTTCACTATTATGATTGATCCCATGTCATGATATTATGATCTCTTTTGTAGGATAAGATTTTCAAAATGTTATGTTCTTAAGAATTTGATATGATTGATATTTATTTTGTTTACCTTTACTGAGCATTTGAGCTCACCATTTTGTATGTTTTATTTTCCCCAGGTCTGGAAGAAGGGTATTAAGTAGAATATACCAAAAGGGACTCTAGATATGATGAAATAAATGGGAGACAACATAGATGATTTATGAACCAGTTGTTTATGTATCCCAGTTTCTAATGACAATATACCTATACAATCCTTTCATGGTTTTGTTATATGTTGTAATAAGTATGCTTCAATTCTTAATTAATAACAATGTTTGTAAGGTATGGGTCATTATACATTGTAATAGAGGAAAGGTATAGTCAACCATTGGAAACTAGGATGTGAAAACCTTAGTAAAAACCCTAAGGATATGTCTAAGAATAGGACAAAATATTTGTGTTATAGAAATGGCCATGAACAACCTATGATAAGACCTTAAGTTTGAAATTCTATTCTTGATTATGTTGTTTTCCTATTATAATTAGTGTTTTTCACACTATTATTCTTAGTTTTAGTCAATGGATGGAACCCAAAGGAACCGTGTTAATGTAGAATGCGATGAGAAATGGAATGATTGTCCCCATGAGTAAACAAATGTTATGGGAGTTGGAATGAAAAATCCTGTAGCCATGCTAACACAACTTTCTCAAGTTATAAATCATTCAGGACTTCGAAACGAGGAATGGAAGGAGCAACATTCTATTGAATCCTTCATGAGGTAGCTTCCACCCTCATTCAGCGGGTCAACTGATCCCTTAGTTCCTGAATAATGGATCTGTACTACTGAAAATATATTTTCAATTCTTCAATGTTCTGATCATGATAAAGTCATCTTAGCAGTATATCGTTTGGAAGATGAAGCTGATCAATGGTAGAATCTTATCAAGAATACGAGGCAAAGGGATGAAATTGAATCCATGGAATGGGACGAGTTCAAGAAATTATTTTTCAATAAGTACTTCACTCGTATTCTTTGAACAAAGATGGAGAAGGAGTTTCTTGAAACTGATGCAAAAGGATAATGAATCTGTTGGTACCTACGAAGAAAATTTTACGAGACTTGCAAGGTACGCTTCCAGAATTTTTATCCAACCTGAAAGTTAGATCGATCGATTCTTCAATGTCTTGAAACCAATTCTTCGAAGGGCGTTATCCATAACTAACTTCAAATGATACGAGGAAATCATTCGATGTGATCTCAAGGATGATATGGAGATTGGAGTAACCCATCAGTTATATGAATTTGATAAGAAGAGGAAAATGGAATTCAAAGGAAAACCTAAAGATCACACTGAAAAGCAGATGAGTTTTCCATTATGCTCAAAGTGTGGAAAGAAACATGGAGGGAGTTGTCTTAAAGGGACAAGTAAATGATTTAAATGTGGAACGGAAATTCATCGGTCAGTTGAATGCTGCAATTATGGGAAGAAGATGTCTAGTGACGCGAAAAAAGAAAATGCTACACATAGTGCACCTCCTACACTTCAACGATACAAGTGCAAGGAAATGGGGAATTATTCCAATAAATGCCCTAATCCAAGGGGTTTTTATGATGATTGACATCAAAAAACTCTTAATGCCAAAGATAAAGGAATGTCTCATGCAATTTGTATCAGTGATGTGGAGTATGATAGCGAAGTAGTGAATGGTACACATAACATCCACATTAAAGTAGAAAATGTTTAATTTGATTCTGGATCCACCCAATCTTTTATTTCTGAATAATTTTCTAAGGGTATCACCTTATTATCTCAACAGTTAGATATTGAGTTAGTTGTGACCCCCCCTAATGGAACAACAGTCGCATCAAAAGTTTACTATTCTTCTCTGATTAATGTTTGTGGGAAAGTGCTTCCTGCAAATCTTGTAATCCTTCCTATAGTGGAATTTGATGTGATTCTTGGCATGGATTGGCCTTATTTATATGTAGATCTTATCAATTGCAAAATAAGTGATGTCACAATTCATATTTCAGATCAATCTATGATCGTCTATCGATGCAAGGATGAACATAAACTTCTAGTGGAAATTTCTTCCATCTTATGTGTCTTGATACCACAAAATGTAGGTTATTTATCTCAAATGGTCGGTGAGAAATTCGTAATTAAGAATATTCCCATTGTACGGGAGTTTGATGATGTCTTTACGGAGGAATTTCCTGGTCTTTCACCAAATCGTGAAGCTGAGTTCTCAATAGAACTAGTACCGGGTGCTTTACCTATTTCAAAAACACCATATAGAATGGCCCCAATTGAGTTCCAGGAGTTGAAGAAGCAACTCCACGATAATCTTGATAAGGGATTCATATGCCCTATTGCATCACCTTGGGGAGAACTTGTTCTGTTTGTTATGAAGAAAGATGGATCAATAAGACTCTTCATTGATTATCGAGAACTGAACAAGATCACCATAAAGAAAAAATATCCTCTCCAACTCATTGATTACTTATTTGGCCAACTACGCGAAGCTCAATACTTTTCCAATATTTAACTTTGTTCAGGGTGTCATCCGTTAAGAGTCAAAAGGGAGGATATACCAAAGATGGCTTTCCGTACAAGGTATGGACACTATGAATTTATAGTGATGCCATTTTTTATTACTAATGCCCCTGCAATGGTCATGGATCTGATGAATAGAGTCCTTAGAGACTATCTTGATCAGTTAGTGGTAGTCTTTATTGACGATATTCTTGTCTATTCAAAGAGAATGGAATAACATGAAGTTCACTTGAGAATTGTATTGATGACCCTGAGAAATGTGAAGCTTTATGCCAAATTTACCAAGTGTGAATTTTGGCTACAAAAAGTTGCATTTTTTGGTCGCATAATCTCTAAAGAGGGAATATCTGTGGATCCAGTAAAAACAGAGGTTATAGAAAGATTGTCGAGACCAACAACAGTAACTGAGATCCGAGGTTTTCTTGGTTTGGCTTGATATTATCGACGTTTTGTGAATGATTTTCCATGATTATCTAATCCACTCACCAGGTTGACTCGAAAAGGAGTTAAGTTCGTGTGGACAGAGGAATGTGAAGAGAATTTCAAGGAGTTAAAAAGAATGTTATCTAGTGCACTTGTGCTCACACTGCCTTGTAGTGGAGAAAGATTTGTGATCTATAGTGATGAATCCAAGAAGGGATTGAGGTGTGTTCTCATGAAAAATTATATGGTGATAGCTTATGCCTCATGAGAGTTGAAATCCATGAGAAAAATTACCCAACTCATGATTTGGAGTTAGCTGCAGTAATATTTGCATTAAATATTTGGAGGCATTATATTTATGGTTAATGGTGTGGTATTTATACTGATCGTAAAAGTTTAAAGTATATTTTCACACAAAAGGAGCTTAATATGCGTCCAAGAAGATGGTTAGAGCTGATTAATGATTATGAATTCTCAATTCATTATCACCCTGGGAATGAAAACAAGGTGGAAGACGCATTAAGTCGATAAGACCATGCCAGCTTATCAATGATGAGGATCACAAAAGATCCAATATTTATGGATTTACACAGGATGGATCCTAGAATTATAATGGAAGGGGAAAAATCTTCTCTTTCTCAAATGAATTTCAACCATCTATATATGTGAAGATTAAAGAGGAACATAATAAAGATGTAGAGTTACAAAAGTAGGTGAGGAATGTTCCTGAATTCAACCTTGATTGTGATGGGATAATAAAATTCAAAAATCGGGTTTGTGTTCCTCCCATCCCTGAATTAAAGAAGGATCTGCTGGATGAGGCTCATAGTTTATCATTCTCTATTAATCCTGGAAGCACAAAGATGTATAGGACCTGAAAGAGTACTTCTGCTGGGATGGCATGAAAAGAGATGTTGCTGAATATGTCTCTCGATGCTTGGTTTGTCAGCAAGTTAAAGTTGAGAGACAGAAGTCTAAGGGGATGTTACAACCATTACCCATACCCGAATGGAAATGGGAAAACATCACTATGGACATATTTCAATGGACTTCCTAAAAATCTAGAGTCAATAATGATATCTGGGTCATAGTTGATCATCTTACAAATTCAGCACACTTCATTGCTATTAGAGAGGATTTCTCTCTTGATCAGCTTTCCAAGATATATGTAAAAGAAGTGGTAAGATTGTATGGAGTACACTTTCCATTATATCTGATCGGGATCTGAGGTTTACCTTGAAGTTTTGGTGAATTCTTCATCATACTATGGATACAACGTTGAGCTTCAGCATTGCTTATCATCCTCAGACAGACGGTCAGTCTGAGAGAATAATTCAAACTCTAGAAGATATGTTAAGAGCATGCTCTATGGACTTCATAGGAGGTTGGGATCAACAACTACCTTTGGTGTAGTACAACAAAACTGATGTTTAGAGGCGGTTCTAGGAAGAACCTCTAAACCTTTTGTAAAAAAAGGTTTCGCGGTGGTTTATAATAAACCACAGTGAAACATTATTTTTTAATAGCCCGACCCTTCCACCCACCCCAACCCTCCTCAGCTTAGTTCCCCGGCTCCCCGCTTCCCCCGCGACCCCGGCCCCCCGCGACCCCTGCGACCCCGTGACCCCGACCCTGGCAACCCTGATGACCCCGGCGACCCCGGCGACCCCGTGACCCCCAGCCCCCCTCGACCACGACCCCTCGCGACCCCCGGTGACCCCGACCCTCTATCTCTGTTAGTGGTCCGTGAAGCATCCAAGGTAAGATTCTTTGTTTTTTTTTTCATTTTCCTCCTCTTTTATCTTTACCGTCATGATTTCATGATTTCATTTCTCAGATTTATTATTATAAGGATTCATGTGAATCACATTTTTGTGTAGTTAATTATTTTGTGATCATTTCATCATCATTGGTGAGAATTTATACTACATGTAGTTGTAAAAGGAGGATCAAGAATTTTTTCATTTAGGGAGGTATTATGCGGCGACCAAATGAATGTAATGAATTATGTTAACAGAAATTTATTGGTAAGTGGTAGGAAACACATGTTTTTCCACATTTAATTTTTTTTCTAGGAGGCATTTTTTATTCATTTTCTAAAAATTATGGGTTTTGGTAGTCTAGTTTTTGTTATAGTTGATATGGTTTCAGAACCCCTATTTTGTGATTGTTATATATAACCATTTATTAAATGGATAATCACTAATATATGGATGATGAATCAATTTTCCATAGGATATTATCTTTTATTATAATTCCCTTGAAAATAATAAAGTGAATGTTATGCATGACCTTTTTGGTTAAATTGAACAGAAATATGTGAAAAGTGGTTTTTATGTGTTTGTGTGAGGAGATTTGGTTGTGATTTGCAGCTATTGTAAGGTGAATGTGGTTGTGGTGTGTGGTGGTGGAAACCCTAGGCTTGCTATCATGAAAATGTGCATTATTTTGGTGATGTGTTTTGATTGTTATTCAACATTGATGAAATTAAATATTGATGATCAAATTGGAAAAAAAAATTGGCTGAATTTTCCAATGTGTTGGAATTATTAATACATAAATAAATTTAAATTGGATGTCTATATTAATTTTTTATTTTTAAATATGAAATAAATGGGAAAGATAAATGAATTTGGTTGGTTACTATAAAATTAGCGAATTGGATTAATATGAAAAGAAATGTTGAATGTGATATGGTTTTGTTGTCTTTATTGGGTTGTGTAATGCATATTTAGGAGGAAGTAAAGATGTAGGAGGTTTTAAGGTCATTCGGTGATTTTGTGAGTAGTGAAGGAATCCATGTTATAAACCCACTGGTTGGTATTGTGTGTGTGACTACTATATATTGTACTTTCATTGTTCTTTCTATATTCACCCCACCCATAATGAGTAGTATTTTCCAACAGTAAAATGATTTTGGGGGTATTTCTCTAATCATCCTAGAGGTTGAGGATGGATGGTTAGTTACCCCCTATTCCCCAGTCTCTCTTCCATGTAAGGTTCGTTTTCATTGGGTGTGATGTATAGAATCTAAAGGTGTAGTAGGTATAATGTTTGATGTGATGATGTAGTGGTTCAGGGTGGGGATCATGTATAGTATCAGCAGAGAGTGTTGTTTAATTCCTTTATTCTAATTATACCCTACTATTATGGTCATAAAAATAGTTGATATGGGATATGATGGACTATGTTTCATCCAGGGGGATGTAACAGCCAGTTTCATGCAAGGTGATTGGAATGATGGAGTTTTTCAAGTGTCTTAGGGTATGATTATACAAATGAGGTGGGAGAACCAGGAAATATGATGTTGGGGTGTGAGACTAGAAACTCATTGAGAATTTTTTTTGGGGGTACCCCTTTTCCATATTCTTATTATTATTATTTTATTTTACTTTTGTGTATTATCTAGTGAGTATTCATGCATCATGATAGGAACATAGGAATGTATATATTGACATTCATTCTTCATGGTAGGGACATATTTATTTCATGTTCTATGTTCTTTCCTTTATTATGTGTTTTGATAAACCTATTGTATCTGATAAATGATTTATTCTCCCAAGCCTTTAATATTGGGAAATTTCTTTGTTTTTTGTGAATAAATATTATGTAACCCTTCACCATTGTAATGATTACCGAAAGATGAATCGAGTCATAGTAAAGAACATTTTTCAAAAATGTATTCATGGTTTGCGCCTAGACACCCATCCCACAAAGCCAAAGCATTTACATCACAATTTATCCCCCTATTATCATGTTTCAACTCCCCTCTAATCTGTATTTTCCAAATGAGGTTCACACTTATTGGAGGTGGTATTTCATAATTACTTATAAAAAATGGTGGTTTAAAACGAAATGTAAATTTTGATTCATTATTCTGTTCGTTGTTTAGTTTATACTTTGTTTGTATTTTATTCTTACTTTCAGATAGAATAATTAGGCTTTATTTTGAGTATTTAATTGATATAGTTCATTTAGATGTTATTGTTGTCCACTGTAATTTCCAAAAGGATTATTTTCTTCTTATTCCGACATAGAATACATGTTGATTTGTTGATGTTAAATCATTTTCAATCTTGGACACCATCATAGGATTCCTGAATCATTATCTTCCTTCATTAAGTGTTTTTAAGGGTCAGTGGAAGCAGTTAGGTAGTTGGAACAAATTGAGGTGATCCTCAATTATCTTAGGGAACCTGATACTGTGTGTGTGAGGATTTTTTAGAACTTGATTTATAGTTTCCGTAGAGTCTTGTGGGAGTCAGTGGTACCTTCTTAACATCATGAATGTATGAATTGGAATCCCATAAAGATTGATTTTTTAAATGGTTATTTTCGAAGGGAATTAATGTAGAGAAATAGACTGAGCTCATGAGACTTTTTATTGGTGACAGATCAGTATGGGAGTATGTCAATAACCATTCAAGGTTTTTTATATATTCTCCAAAGATATGAGTCATCGATTATGAGAAAGATCATTTCTTTGGTGATGGTATTCACCCAGACCATGGTACATCTCTACTTTCTTTGGACATAACATCCATTTTGGAGGTTGTCACTAGGGGCATGTGAATGGAAGCTAAATATTCTTGGAAATAGATGGTTGTTCATTCCTTAGTTTTATCAGGTATGCAATAAATTAATAGTGGGAATGAAGAGAATCCAATGTGCAAGGAGTAGAGGCAGGTTGAACCACAACATGATGAAAAGGCCCATTCTTATTGAAAGAGTTCATCCATTTTGTGCTTCCAGTTTAGGGACATTCAGGAATTTTGAGACCCATTTCATGATATATCCTTTAATTTTTCTCTATTATGGAAATTTTTTTCATCATTATTTGTTTTTGATGATGGGTTTATAGAAGATGTCAATTGTTTGATTCCTTGTTTTTTGTGCAGGCACATTTATGATATACAGGGAAAAAAGCTGGATCACATTACCGAGGAACACACCTCAGTATGTTAAGGGTTTGAATGAGTTTTTTATATTTTGTAATTTTTAATCAATCAGTTGAAGGGAGAATAAAATATCCATGTCCTTAATGTAAATTTAGAACATTTTTTAAGAGAGATTAAGTTTATGAACATTTAATTCTGAAGCAATTCCCAACTCAATATTTGTGTTGGATTTTCCATGGATAATCGAATGTTACAGATAGACTGAGCACTGATGTTAATCTGCATAATGAGGTCCCAAGTTCATTGACAATGGAAAATGAAATGCAAAACCTAATAAATGATGCATTAGACACTGCAAGACACCACTATCAACATCAAAACATATCAGAACAACCAGAAGAGGGTGATACAAATTGAAACTTTACAAGTGATGTTTTTGAGACTGTAACACTGGTAGATCAAGATTTTCACATATCATTGGATCTACCTCTTGATTCAATGGAGCCAAATGTAAGATAAAACCTCACTGAGGAGAATGTGTTTCAGGACTTAGTTGATGATGGAAATTAAGTGTTGTACAGTGGGTGTTTGAAATATTCAAACCATTAATTTCTTCTGAAGTTTAACCATATCAAATGTCTATGTGGAATTACAAATAAGGCAATGTCAATGATAATGGAATTGATTCGTGATGCATTTCCAGAAGAAAAAATCTTAGAATATTTTTAGGATATGAAAAAAATTGTTAACAAGCTTGGTCTGAATTATACAAAAATACATGTGTGTCCCAATGATTGTATACTTTATTGGGAAGAGGATTCAAGTAGACAGAATTTCAAGAAATGTTATTCTTCTAGATGGCAGGAAAATGGTGATGTTGGATGTCTGAATGAACATAATATCATGGAGAAGAAGAAAAGGAGCACTCTTGTAAAGGTTTTGTGTAACATTCCTTTTAAGCCTCGATTGCAAAGATTATTCATGACATCGAAACCCGTCGAATACATGAAGTGGAATTCTGTAGATAATAACAATGATGGGTTAATGAGACATCCACAAGATTCCCAATCGTGGGAGACATTTGATTTATTACATCTCGATTTCTAAGCTGATCTTAGGAATGCTCGATTGGGATTGGATGCCGATGGATTCAACCCAATTCAGGACATTGAGTACCCATTATAGAATGTGGACAGTTGTTTTGATCCCTTATAATATACCTCCGTGGATGTGTATGCAACAAAAATATTTTGTCCATTCGATGATTATTCCTGGAAAGCAAATGCCTGGAAATGATATTGATGTATACTTGCAGCCTTTGATTGACGAATTGCAGGAGTTATGGAGCAATGGTGTTGAGACATTTGATGCTTCTTCTAAATCAATATTCAAATTCATGCTTCTTTAATGTGGACCATTAGTGACTTCCATGGGCTTGAGAATTTATCTGGTTGGAACACTTACACGGGTTTGGCTTGTCCCATTTGTAACTTTGATTTTGAGCCCAAACGGCTACCTCACAGTAGAAAATGGTGCTTCTTGTGTCATCGAATATTTCTAGATGCATCTCATAGATTTCGGCTAAACAAATAAAAATTTAATTGTTCCATTATCATAGACCACATCCAAAGTTGTTAAATGGTTTTGAAATATTGACACAGCTTGAAAAGGATGAAACAGAATTTGCGAAGGTTCATCATTTGAATGATAGCGGAAAACGGGTCTGAAGTGCATCATCAAGCAAAACCGGAATGCAAAAATGGAAGAAAAAAAGTATATTCTTCAAACTTCCATATTGGGAATTTAATTTGTTGCATCATAATCTTGATGTGATGCATATTGAGAAGAATGTATGTGAAAAATTTGATTTTCAAATTGCTTAATGAGCATGGAAAGTTGAAGGATCATCTCAATGCTCTCAAAGACTTAAAAGAATTGAACATAAAACACGATCTATGGCCAGATGAGAATGAAAAGTATCCTCCGGCAATTTTTGCAATGAAAAATACGGATAAAGATACATTACTTTGAATGTTAAAGAATGTAATGGTATCTGATGGGTATTCAAGTAACATCTCGAGGTGAGTTGACTTGAAGAATCGTAAGTTACATGGATTGAAAAGCCATGATTCACATATTTTGTTACAACAGTTACAACCATTGTCATTGCGTACATTATTATCTGAAAAAATTACTGATGTTGTACTCCAGTTCTGCACATTTTTCAGAAAACTATATAGGAAATCTCTACATCCATTTCAGCTTGACAACCTCCAGGATAGGTTTTTATTAACCCTTTGCGCAATGGAGATGATCTTTCCTCCGAACTTTTTTACTGTAATGATGCATTTAATTGTGCATTTGGTTGAGAAAGCTAAATTTGGAGGCCCTGTTCATTATCAATGGATGTATCCAATTGAGAGGTACTTTATTTATATGTTTTCTAGTTAAGTAAACAATATTTGGTACTTAATTAAATAAACAATTATGTTTATTTAATTTCACAGATCATGGGCATTTGAAATCATACGTGAGAAATAAAGCTGAACCAGAAGGATCAATTACGGAAGGATATGTGCCTGAGGAGTTTCTTACCTTTTGTTCTCAATACATGGATGATACTGAGACATGATTTAATCCAGTTGGATGTGTTGACGACACATTGACTCAATCTCAAATACATCATAAATCCAAAATATTTCCTGCTATTTTCCGATCAGTTGGGAGGACGTCAAATGTGACACTGACTGAATTGGAATTATTATAGGAAAATAGAAATGTGGTACTGAATAGTGAAATTGCATATCTATTTATTAAAGAGTTGGGGATACAAACAAAGAGATGAATGAGAGGCCTAACATGAAATGAGAAAGATATAACAAAAGCTGTTAAAAAAGAGCTTGTACAATGGTTTTCACGATGTGTATGTTCATAAATGTTACAATAAATACGAATATCAGTTTGACACATACATTTTGTAAATCTAATAAAGTAAATTTCTTTTTTCAGATCATGAATACTGATACTCAAGCAGGGGTGTCAGAAGATTTGAAGATTCTTTCTAGAGGTCCTCTAAAAGAAGTAAGAACGTTCAATTCTAATAATGTGAATGGCTTTAGATTTCGTACAGTCGATCGAGACGTGGGTTTGATAACATAGAATAGTGGTATATTTACATTTGATGAAGTGGAATACTATGGAAAGCTATATGATATTATTGAATTAAACTACCACAAACATTTATCATTTGTTTTATTCAAATGCAAATGGTTTGATATTATCAGAGGTGTTAAAAGAGATTCCTTGCAATTTACTTCTGTGAACTTCTCTCATTTGATGGATGTTGGTGATCGTGAACTGTATGATCCATATATCTTAGCATCGCAAGAAAAAATGTTATATTATGTGAATGATGTATCTGATGATGGGTGGAGTGTAGTTACTCATGTAATACAAAGAGATTTGTATGATATAGGTGATGAAGTGGAAAATTTTACCTCTGATATTGAATTTAATCAGATACATGAAGCAGAATTATTTTTCCATCATGATATTGAAACTATTAGTCTACCAAGGATGAATGAAGTGGATGGTGAAATGGAGTAGGAAACCGACATGATTGAAGGTGAAAATGATTGTTTGTACAATTATTTATTTATTCAGCAACCACTTGTTTCATTTATGTAGTCATTCATTATCATTGTTATATATATTTTTCCTATTATTACTCCATCTATTATCATTTTTATTTTTATTTTTTGCATATATTTTTTGAAATATATATTCTAAACTAAATTTTATTTGATTAAATGACAAGAATTCCATGGAAGAAGCGGTACATTATTTCATCCATTTCTACGATAGATGAATATCCATCTGGCTCCCTCCCCACGACATCTGAGGCACCAGCTGCTGACACCCCTGCACCATCTCCCCCTGTACCATCTCTCACACCATTCTTGGATGTCCTAGTAGAGGCTAAGTCGTCGACTCCCCCTTCAGGAGGCTCAATAGTGGGGCAGCGACGCGCCACTTCCAGTTCATCCCAGACATACTGGAGTGGCACTATCATAGGTACAAATTTTAATTAAATAAATTTATTACATTTTGTTTATACTAATTGTTTTATAACTGAAGGTGACAAAAATGCATCAGTGGAGAAAAACATAAAAAGTTCATATGTTTGGAATTTGAATGGCGAGAAGATTGTTATGCCTTTTGATTCTTACGGGGTCCCTAGGGATGATGTCGCAGGGTTACTTGGCCAGATTCTAGGCCAACTAGTAGCTGAGCCCATTTCCTTTCCCATTTCATATGTATATTTGATACATATGACTCCAAGAAGGAAAAATGAATTGTTTGATTCTCAAATCAAGGTAAATTTATTACATTATGGTTTAATTGAATGTCATGTTACTAATATGTTCAAAATAAATTTCTGTATACAGATGTTCTTCCACTTTATCATTGCTAATGTGATAGCATGGAAGATGACGTTTAAAAATCTAGGTAAGAAGTGGAAAGATTTTAAATGGAGATTGTGGTGTGATGTCAACGATGCTTCGTTGACCGCGCTGCAAATGTAAGATAAGCTACCCAATGGTGTACCGAAAGAGTAGTGGAATGTGTTTGTTGACATGCATCGGGATCAGAAGCGGATGGTATTGAAATATATATATTATTATATTATCCTCATTTTACATTTATAAATGTATATGAAAATGACATGACATTCAATACATCAGTATTAAATTTCATATTATTTATTTCAGGATCACTTAAGACAGAATGCGTCAAACCGAGCAAAGAAAGTCATCCCGCACACTGCGGGCTCAAAAAATTTATCTAGAAGTCGAACAACATTGGTAATCTATTAATTAGTTTAAATATTTATAAGACAATATTATCTATTTAATATATTGAATTGTTGATTTATCTTTGATTAATGAAGTCACAGTGTTTATGCCATGAAGTATCTAGAACTGAACCGTGGTTAGATGTTCACAAGAAATCATATGGATGTTTTGTTAATGACCCTTCTAAAGAAGTTGGGGTATGAAGTCAATTTTTTATCATATTAACTTATTATCCATTTTTACTGTCTTAATATATAATGATATTTGATTTATAGGTCAAAATTAAAGAACTATGGGATTCCAATACTGCGCATTCTTACTCTGTCTCCCATGATGACCCGGTTTCTAAATTTCTTGGGAAAGAGAATCTTGGGAAAGTGTGCGGGATGGGTTTGAGACCTGTTCTATATGAGGTTTTTAGCAGGACAATGGGGATAGCTCTTGCATCTAATCCTGACTTCAGTTAGCCCATACCCGGAGATGCTAAGAAAGTGATTGTTTCTTTACAAAACACAGTTCACAAGTAGGGGGATCAGATATCTGCTTTGTAGAAAGAGTTGACTAAAATGCGTCAGAAGATTAGAAGATATACCACCGGTGGGAGTGCATCGATTGGTGGTATGAAGGTAAATCACAAGAAAATAAAAATCATTTAGTTTTCTAACTTTCATTAGTTTTATGTTTTAATATAAATATGTAACCGTATTTAATTTTCAATATAATGTACTTACAGGTGATAGCACAAAGTGGAAATGAAGGTGGAGAGGGTGATGATGCATCCTCAAACCCTGAGTAGTTGTATTGTTGATGTGTTGAAAAAAAAGGAAATATTTGGTTTGTATATGTAACATTTGTGGAACATAGTTTCTAGCACACATTTTCATGTCCAAAAATTTCCTTGATTTCTCTTGTTTTTTATGCATTTTATTGATTTCTGATGTTCCTTTTTATGTATTTATTTCTCTAGTGTGGTATATATCATTCCATTTAGGTCTGTGTTTGAATTGGTAGTTGAGATTTTGGATGACTAGGAGTTAAACCCATTAATGATGTGGGTGCATCAGTTACATGTAGTAGAGTTTTATACAATAATATTCATCACTATACCATTAGAATGGCCATTTTATGACTTTTATGGAAGTTCGTGTTGTTAAGCATTGTTCTAGATAAGCATTGGGAAGGCAGGTGTTCATGGCCCAGAGTTAGTGTAGAGCACAATAGAGAATTTTTATATCATGAAATATTTGATGAATGCATCTCTGGGTATAAAAGGTTTAGTAAGGTGAGAAATCTCTCTTTCACATTCATTATACCTTTCTAAGTGTTTGGGTGAGTTGGTTTGCTGGCATATCAGATTGAATTTACAACTCATTTGGGGAGGAACCATGATGTTTTCCAAGACACCTAGATCTATCAGTATCTACATGATACCTCTCACGTCTGATACTTGGGAGAGGTGGATGTTGAGAATGATGCAATGTTCATTGAAGAACTATTAATAATCGATGATTGAAAGGATAAAGTTCTCTGTGGATGGATGATTCATTTGGATCATGTGTTGTGGAGGAATGTTTCTCATGAGGAGAGTACTAGGGAGTGAGAAGCGAATATGCATTCCCAGTACACTAATCTGTATTGAGTTGATGTTCTGAGAATTGCATTGATGTTTTAATTTTATAATTTTCATTAAAGTGATATCTGACCTTGTTTTTCAATAAGATATGTTGTATCTTGAAATGGAGGACGGGGCACTCTAATCCATGTGTCTAGATTGTGTGATGATATGTGATTACATGGTTTTTAGGTGTAGTGTGTGGCCTTGTGGATTGAACAATTATTTTGGAGAAAGATAACTATTGAGGAGGGGTTCTAGATGTCGAGTTTTTCATTCCAGATTTAGAACAAATCATGGTGGTTTTTACCTCATAGTTATATTACATGGTGATTGTTTATACCACTCTCTTCTAGGGTAGTTTTTATTCTATAGTGTGAGGCTGTTTTGAGATCTATATGATGTAATGGAGTAAACCTCTTAGATTAATTACATTTTAAAACTTTAGGGATTAGGGTGTTCTAGGGGATGTTTTTCACTAATTCTAGGAGTTTTCAGACATATAGTTTTTAACTATCCATGAGTCAACCTGTCAATGAGTCAGGTTTTTTGTGAATCATCCTAGTAGTGACTCAGTGATTTGGTGTTGGTGAGTCAAGGGTGGCAGTGTCAATGAGTCATGGGAGTCAGTGTCAGTTCCATGGTGTCGGTTCCTGGGCTTCGGTACAAGGGTGTTTCTCACATTGAATCAGTTCTAAGGAATCAATGCTAGGGTGTTGGTGCCAGGGTGACAATTTCATGGCATCGGTGATAGGGTATCAATGAGCCACCCATAAATTAGTCATTTCATGTTTTTCCAAGACATCCCAGTCTCTCCCTTATGATTTTCTTTTAAAAAAAATATGTTACCTATTTTGTTTGACATTTCTTAAATCATTTTCCACTGTATTCGAGGAGAATTATTGTTTATCCAAATCGTAATCTCCCTTAAATTTGGAAAAACCAAATTAACGATATGTGGTGTTGACAACAACAAGTATTTCAAGTATTTTGAAGTCACCTCCCTAATTTTATTGTTATATGTTTTCAAAAACCTGAGATTGATGCTATTTTTGGGTGTTTTTAAGAGTTTTTTAATGGATATTTTTTATATATTTAATTTCCTAATGTCCTCAAGGATTTGAGATATTCAAATAGCCTGGACAATCCATGATCTGTTGTATCCAGCACATTGAAATTATATCCCTTGTTATTAGGATCTCACTCATTCTTAATCCAAGATCTTCTAATTTACAGTGGATTCTTTTCTTTCTCCCAAGGTGTGGAAAGAGTCATTCCTCTATAGAAGGGGTTATAGTACATTTACTATTTCTACTTGTTATCTTTTTTAATTGTTCTGACTTTTTGTGGATGTGTGCCTTATAAAAATCATGGCAATTGGTGGTCATTTCTTACACACTATTAATATTTTTATTGGTTATAATACTGGGGAAAAAAGTTGTAATGTGGAAATTGATTAATCATGTTCACCTGGTTAATTAAATGGATGCTCGAGGAATAAGAACCATTATGTGATACCCCAGTAAAAAATGTAATTCAAGAACAGTGTTGGATAAATCTGAATTTACCCCTCTTTGATGTGTGTGGTCATGTAATGTGTGTTATGGTTTGGTTTTGTGGTTTATGTGGAATGTTTGGGAATTGAAGCGACAGTTCTATCTATGTTTGTGGGATTTATATTTGAATGGAAGAACTTGTAAGCAGTTGAACTACCTTTGGTTGTACTGTGTCCATCAGACATGCACCTTTATGGGGACTGCAATGTGGAATTGGTGGTGTTATCACTACTGTAAATAATGGCTTTTGCGACGGGTTATTTGCGTCGGGATCCCGTCGCTAATAGGATTTTGCGACGGGTTCCTGTCGCAAATAGTCCATCGCGGAAAACGGCGTCGCAAAAACAATTATTTGCGACGTGCCTGTCGCTAAAGGTATTATTTGCGACAGAGATCCTTCCCATTGCAAATATTAGTCCGTATATTAGTGAAAACTTTTAAAAAAACTAGTTGCGACGGGCCCGTCGCAATTAGTTTTTTAAAAAAATTAAAAAAAATTAAAAAATTATTTTAATTAATATAATAATAAAAGAAATGTATTTCAAAAAGAAAAAAATAGAATATTAATAAATGATTTTAATTAATATAATAATATTATAATTATAATTATAAATAAAAAAATATTAATAAGTTATTTTAATTAATATAAAAATAATAGAATTATTTTACATTCAAATATTAAAATAATTCAAATATGAAAAAAAATATAATTAAAATATAATATTATAAAATTTTAATATATATATATAATTTAATATTATAAAATATAAATATTATTATTATTCATATTAATATTGTTATTTCAAAATATAATATTATTAATATTTTATAATGAGACAGAAACTACAAATAGAAAAAAAATTCATATTTTGATTTAACAAATTTTATAACATAAAAACAAACTCTAATCTAAAGGAGGGGGGAGGGGGGGATCTGCAGATTCTGGTGGATTAAACTCCATCCCTAAAGCATGAGTGAGTCGGCGCATGTACTCCATCTGCTCCTGATGCTGCTGCTGCCACTGACTCATCTGCTCCTCGTACAGCTGCTACTGGCGTCGACGCTCCTCCTCATGCTACTGCTGCTGCTGACACATCTGCACTTGCTCCTGTCGGAGACTCTCTATCAGTGCAGTCTGAGATCGCAACTCATCCTCATACTGTGTAGCAGATGAAGATGCACAAGCTCTTCTCGAGCTGGATGCCGACATCGCAACACTGCCATAATAATCTCCGGGAGTCAGTTGAGAGCTGATACCAACTACCCGGCCCTTCTTGAAGGCATACTGGGTGGCCTGCATCCATGCCGCCTCATCAAACTGATGGCCAGTGGTCTGATCTGATGACTTGTCCTGACTCTCAGGTCAGGTCTGTGACACTACGGCCTCATATGACTCCTGTAGTTGCAATTTAAAATTAAAATTGTGAATATATTATATGCAGTTACTTTTTAAACTTGAAAACAAATAATATTGACCACGATATAACGCTGACGATCACCTCTGAGCTCCCCGGTAGCAGGATCACTATACATCCTCCGATATACGTCGTACTCCGTAATATCGGGGTGCTCGACAGCCTATAAAAATAAAAAATAAACTGTTAATATTTATAGTTATATAAAATATTTATAAATAATGTACGTACCAGATGCTGTCTATGAGTATTGAAAGTATGACTCCCAGCTCGATGAGTCACCTCCTGTCTCCCCCGATTCTGCCTCCCCACCAATGATCTCCTCTGAAAGGCACCACTCAACCAGTGCACACATAATCCATCCCATACATGGGATGAAATGTACTCTGGTCGGTGTACTCTACGTGACTTGTCAGAAACTGACACTCCTGCTTTCTTCATGGCAGTTTTTCTTAAATTGTGCAAAAACTGACGAAAGCGATCACGCATGGCCACCTCCAATGCCTCGTGGACGACGTCACGCATGGTATCCTCGATCGGATTCCATAAACCCTACAAATAAATCAAAATATCAAGTTAGAAATGAAATAATTTTCAAAATAAAAATTATTTATTTACTTACGTACCAACCAATGACCGAACATGACCTGCTGCACATCAATGGGAATCTGCTCCCATGTGGTCCAAGGCTAAGAGAAATAGTTGCACAAAATAGCGCTGCCCTATCCGACTGCTATATGCGGAAAACTGTAAAAATAGTAAACATTTATTATGTGAATAGATTAATGAAATCTTCGTCAAATCCACAGGTTATCACACAAGTTATTACACCTCCATGTGCGTGGATCAAACCCAAGACATGGACGTCGCTTGGGGACGGGGTCAGGAATCATCAATCGTGCAAGACCGCGCCCCCTCCGCGTACTCCTTGGAGCGCCTGCAGGCTGAGGGTCATCTGCCAGCAACTCATCTGCATCGAAAGGTATGTCAGCATCTACCAACTCACGAAATGTGTCGTCGTCCATCTGAAACAGAAAATATTAATGTTGTTAGCAATTAATTGATAATTACTCTTATATATACATATATATTATTTATGATTGTATACAACTACCATGAAATTCTATCAGTGTTCATCTTCATCATCATCTTCATATATGTCAATGTCATCTTCATATTCCTCCTCAACATCATCAATATCCATTCGAGTTCCAGTTGCTTCATCTCTTACCATTTCAAATTCATATGTGACATCATTAACATCATCGTCATCACCGACTCTTAAATGCGGGGTGTCATCATTGATACTCATGTATCTTTGTAAAAAAGATTGATTTTGAGTACTCTCTTGAAAAACTTCAGTTTTTGCACATCAGTGAAACCACATTCACTTTGACTAAACTGATTGTCTCGAATTTTGATTTTTATTATATTCCACCAATCAGTCAACTCTCTGGATTTAGCACAGTACTTTGCATAATAAACTTGATGTGCCTGTTGAGCCAATAAGAATGTTTCATTTACTGCAAGAACAATTTTACATTTAATATGGATGATTCCATGAGTCGGATGAACACGCATGCCTCTCTCTGTATCCAACCACCGACATTTGAACATGGTTATGTAATGTTGTCAAGATAACAGAGATCAATGATTTCATCAAGTATGCCATAAAATTCAACTTCATTTTCTCGATGACGAGATCCTGTCAAGCTAACTCCAATGTTGATTGTTTTTTTATTCCCCATATGCATGTGTGTTAAATCGAAATCCATTCACCACATCTGCATTATAAGTTTTAACAAGTTTGGAAGGTGGGTTACTCAATATACATAGTTGTTTGTCAATTTTATCAGAATGTCGAGACACCTGAAAATTTGTGAAATAATTATCAATATAGTAAACTTTACATTGAATGAGTTGCTAAAAGATAAAGAAATTATGTTACCAGTTTTTGAAACCACTGAGAAATTTTTTTCTGTAGGCGTTCTTCGAGAGAAGCTACTGTAATTTGTGGAATTTGTTTCTTGATATGATTATCATACAACATATAAAAAAAGTTATTTACTGTAACATAAATGATATAATAAGTGATATAGACACTTACAGTACAACTGATGTCATCTCTTCACAGTTGAGCAGAACATACATATGAGCTCTGTGATGTTCATCATCCGAAAGCCAGCGTTCGTAAACTCCACCAAAACAAATATCTGGTTGGTTGAAAACAGATAATTGATTGTCGATTTCATCAATATTTCTCTCATTCTGTCCCATTCGGTTGTGTTTTTAAGGATACTCAGATTCAAAATAATGGGAGAAAAAAAGATATTTCCTCTTGCAAATATGCTTCTGCAATAGATCCTTCAATAAATGCTTTGTTACGTACTTTTCTTTTCAATTTTTGCATGCATCTTTCAAATGGGTACATCCATTGAAACTGTACTGGACCTCCACATTTTGGCTTCATATGACAAATGTAACATCAAATGTTCCATTGAGTCAAAGAAAGACGTCGGAAATATTTTTTCCAGTTTACCTATACTTACAACAACATCTTCTTCAAGTTGGCATAGAGCATCATAATCTGTTGTAGCCGCACAAATTTCCCGAAAAAAATGAGACATGTCAGTTATGGAATCCCAAATCACAGAATTCAACATACCTCTTAATGCAATGGGTATAAGTCTTTCCATTATAACATAACAATCATGACTTTTTAATCCAGTAATATGACCATTATTTACACATCTACCCAAATTGGAAGCACAACCATCTTGAAGTCTCAAATCTGCAATCCCCTAACAAAATAATAAACGGTTTTCTTTAGACTGTGTATAAGCTGCTTTTGGTTTAAGTAACCTTTCTGTTCTAACATTCTGAAACAGTTCCAGTTCTGGACGCCTGCAAATTTGGGCAAGATCTAAATGTGCATTTACATTGTCTTTGCTCTTTCCTGGCATATCCAAAACTGTATGAAACAAATTATCAGAACAGTTCTTCTCAATATGCATGACATCCAACATGTGGCGGACCAACAAATCAGACCAATATGGAAAATCCCAAAATATTGATTTTTTATTATTTTAATAATACTAATATAATTTTTTTCATAAATATTAATTATATAATAATAACATTATTACATTATTAGTATATTTTTTTATTAATATTAAAATAATATAATTTTCTATAATATATACAATTCTCCTTTCATCTGTGTGTTTAACATTCGTTCTCCACATGTAATATTTGCATTCACATTCACCTCTCCATTGGCGAGTAGGTTGATAATTTTGAAAAAAAATACAAATATTACTTGTGGAGACAGAAAACACACAGATGAAAAGATAATTGTATATAATAAAGAAAATTATATTATTTTAATATTAATAATAAAATATACTAATAATGTAATAATGTTATTATTATATAATTAATATTTATGAAAAAATTATATTGGCAATTATTACTAATTATTGGTAATTATTGGTAACTATTGGAAATTATTGGTAATTATTGGTAATTATTGTTAATTATTGGTAATTATTGGTAATTATTGGTAATTATTGGTAATTATTCCTAATTATTGGTAATTATTGGTAATTATTCCTAATTATTGGTAATTATTGGTAATTATTGGTAATTATTGGTAATTATTGGTAATTATTTGTAATTATTTGTAATTATTGGTAATTATTGGTAATTATTGGTAATTATTGGTAATTGTTGGTAATTATAACTAATTATTGGTAATTATAACTAATTATTGGTAATTATTGCTAATTATTGGTAATTATTGCTAATTATTGGTAATTATTGCTAATTATTGGTAATTATTTCTAATTATTGGTAATTATTTCTAACTATTGGTAATTATTACTAATTATTGGTAATTATTCCTAATTATTCCTAATTATTCCTAATTATTTCTAATTATTCCTAATTATTCCTAATTATTCCTAACTAATGGTAACTATTCCTAATTAATGGTAATTATTCCTAATTATTGGTAATTATTACTAATTATTGGTAATTATTCTTAATTATTGCTAATTATTGCTAATTACTGCTAATTATTGTTAATTATTGCTAATTATTGGTAATTATTGCTAATTATTGGTAATTATTACTAATTATTGCTAATTATCGGTAATTATTGGTAATTATTCCAAATTATTGTTAATTATTGGTAATTATTCCTAATTATTGGTAATTATTGGTAATTATTTGTAATTATTGCTAATTATTGGTAATTATTGGTAATTATTGGTAAATATTGGTAAATATTGGTAAATATTGGTAATTATTGGTAATTATTGGAAATTATAACTAATTATTGGTAATTATAACTAATTATTGGTAATTATAACTAATTATTGTTAATTATAACTTATTATTGGTAATTATAACTAGTTATTGGTAATTATTACTAATTATTGGTAATTATTGGTAATTATTACTAATTATTTCTAATTATTCCTAATTATTACTAATTATTCCTAATTATTACTAATTATTCCTAATTATTACTAATTATTCCTAATTATTACTAATTATTCCTAATTATTACTAATTATTCCTAATTATTACTAATTATTACTAATTATTACTAATTATTCCTAATTATTACTAATTATTACTAATTATTCCTAATTATTACTAATTATTCCTAATTATTACTAATTATTCCTAATTATTACTAATTATTACTAATTATTAATAATTATTCTTAATTATTACTAATTATTCCTAATTATTACTAATAATTGTTAATTATTACTAATTATTGTTATTTATTACTAATTATTGTTAACTATTACTAATTATTAGTAATTATTAGTAATTGTTGGAAATTATTACTAATTATTGGTAATTATTACTAATTATTGCTAATTATTACTAATTATTGGTAATTATTACTAATTATTGTTAATTATTACTAATTATTGGTAATTATTACTAATTATTACTAATTATTACTAATTATTACTAATTATTACTAATTATTACTAATTGTGACTAATTATTGGTAATTATTACTAATTATTGGTAATTATTACTAATTATGGGTAATTATTATTAATTATTGGTAATTAGTGGTAATTATTGGTAATTATTTCGAATTATTACCAATTATTACTAATTATTGGTAATTATTGGTTATTATTACTAATTATGGATAATTATTGGTAATTATTACTAATTATTTCTAATTATTACTAATTATTGGTAATTATTTCTAATTATTTCTAATTATTGGTAATTATTGGTAATTATTGTTAATTATTGGTAATTATTCCTAATTATTGTTAATTATTACTCATTATTACTAATTATTGGTAATTATTGGTAATTATTACTAATTATGGATAATTATTGGTAATTATTACTAATTATGGATAATTATTGGTAATTATTACTAATTATAGATAATTATTGGTAATTATTACTAATTATGGATAATTATTGGTAATTATTTGTAATTATTACTAATTATTGGTAATTATTAATAATTATTGCTAATTATTGGTAATTATTAATAATTATTGCTAATTATTTGTTATTATTACTAATTATTGGTAATTATTACTCATTATTAATATTTAGTACTAAATATTGGTAATTATTACTAATTATTACGAATTATTGCTAATTATTAGTAATTATTACCAATTATTTCTAATTATTGGTAATTATTGGAAATTATTACTAATTATTGGTAATTATTGGTAATTATTACTAATTATTAGTAATTATTACTAATTATTGGTAATTATTACTAATTATTCCTAATTACCATTAACTATGAACAATGAATATTAATAATTTAAATATATTAAGTAACAAAACAATCTAAACATAATTAAATTAAAACTAATTAAGAATAATTGAAACTAATAAAAAATTTAAAATAAATATTAAATTAAAATGAACATTAATACCTTTAAAATGGATCTGAGGTTGATCTCTGATCGCTGTTGAAAACTTCAATATCAACTCCGGAAAAAAAATATGAAACTTATGAAACGCTGAACTCTAAAAATAGAGTTTCGAGAGAAATAGAAGATGGAGTTTGAGAATGAATGAAAAAAATGGATGGGGGTATTTATAGGTTAGATTATTTGCGACGGGTATCCCGTCGCAAATAGCATTATTTGCGACGGGTACCGTCGCAAATACCGTAGCCCGCATTTATTACAGTCAACGGGTAAATAGTCATTTGCGATGGGTCCCGTCGCAAATACCAACCTGCCGACATACTATTTGCGATGGGGGGTATATTCCTGTCACAAATATCTTTTACCGCCGCTGGTTATTTGCGACGGGTTGTTACCGCCCGTTGCAAATAACTCGCGTCATACCTTTTGCGATGGGGGGTATATTCCCGTCGCAAATATCTTTTACTGCCGCCGGTTATTTGCGACGGGCAGTAATCGCTCGTCGCAAATAACTTCCCCGTGATTTGGCACACAAAGCGTGCCAGTCCTTTTGCGACGGGGAAAGCTATCCCGTCGCAAATAAGTTTCTAACGGGACTATTTGCGACGGGATTTATCCCCGTCGCAAATAGCCCGTCGCAAATACCCATTTTTCCCGTAGTGTATGCCGTGGGACTACAAGAATGGGTTTCATTCATTTTTGAGTTGGTTAGGGATTTTATTTTTTGGTAGTAATGGAATATATACTGTGAATCCCTTGAATAAATGAATAGAACGTGGTTAAATAAAAAGTGGCTAGATTATTCTTTGGAAGTATCTGTTGTGTGGGTTTTCATATAGCGGTAGCAACAAAAGTGTTACTATTGGGTTGTTCATTGTTTGGTTGAAAACTATAGGTTGGGATACTGTTTGATTATCTATATGTATATGAACATATTGTTTTTTGTGATTTCTATACACACCCTACCGTCATTTACCACCATATTTTTTTTTTGTGATTTATGGTTTTATTTGTTTTTCATGGAAGGGGTGCATCAGAAACAAAGAATTATTATTTTTATTCTGGGCAGCTTTTCACGGCAGTTTTAGTCATCGCTACAAGCATATTCGCGGCAGTTTCGCGGCAGTTTACACCGCCACTAAATAGTGAATACCGCCACTAAACCTAATATTAAATTTACATTTAGTGGTGGTTATAACCACCACTAAATAAGAGCATCGTGGCTGCCTCATTCCATGGCGATTACTGTGACTTTAGCAGCTGTTTTAAAGCCGCTGGAATTTGAGTTTATTCGCAGCGGTAATAACCGCTGCAAATAAAGTGATATCTAGGGCTCGTAAAACCACCGCTAAATTCCGAAAAACCGCCGCACAATGAGGCAGCGACGACGCTTTCCTAAAACCGTCGCTAAACGCAAATAACCACCGCTAATAGATTGGCGACGCCCTATTACGCGGTGGTTTCTGTAAACTGCCAATAAACGACGATTTTGTTGTAGTGGTGGAATTTTTTTAAAATAATAGCTTTCACTCCAGTAATTAGATGGCTCCTTATAATGCTCTCTATGGAAAGAAATGTCTAACTCTTACTTGCTTGGATGAAGTTGGAGAAATAAAGCTATTAGGACCTGAGCATGTTGATGAGAAGGCAGAAGAGGACCGATCTATTAACCAACACATAAGAGAAGATCATAGTCGACAAAAAAGTTATGTCGATAACTGAAAAAAAACCCTAGAGTTTGAAGAGGGTGATAAAGTGTTCCTACGAATATCTCCTTGGAAGAGAGTAATGAGATTTGGAAAGAAGGGAAAGCTGATCCCTAGGTATATCAGTCCTTTCGAAATACTGGATCATGTTGGGAAGGTAGCTTATCGATTGGTGCTTCCACCGAATCTCTCTCTAGTTCACGATGTGTTCCATGTATCTCTCCTGAGAAATTACATACCCGATCCTTCACATGTACTCAGCACAGAAGTTATACCACTGGAGCAAGATCTTTCTTATGAAGAACAGTCGATAGAGATTCTGGATCATAGCAAAAAAGTTTTACGGAACAAGACCACTCTCTTGGTGAATGTTTTATGGACGAACCCCCAATTAGAAGAAGCTACATTGGATCCTGAGGATATGATGAGGGAGAGGTATCCTCATCTATTTGTTACAAAGTGATGAATTTCGAGGGCGAAATTCATTTTAAGGGGCGGTAGAATTTAACACCCGAGATTTTTATAAGTAATATTTTGTTTATATGTTATATACATCATCAAAGAAATCTTTCACTACACACAACACTATTTTGGCTTGCTTTACACATAATCACGACCTTTCTCGATAGCTTGCATTGTACGCAATACCGAGTTTCACTAAACAACGATATGCTATTAAAATATTATTAAAACCCGCCATTATGAATTGTAATACCCACTTTTTGAAATTTTATAAATTTTATTTTTCAAAATGGACTTCATTTTTGGATTCGGAATATTGAAATTAGCCTAGGGTGAAATTTTGGTATTTTTCTGAAAACATTCAATTTTTGATGAATAGTGAAAACACTGGGTTACAATTTAAAAAATGACTTTTTATTTAAATAATTATTTATTTTATTTAAATTTATTTTTGGTCAAAATGTATACATAATACCTATATAAGTTCAATGTAATTCATAGGAGTCATTTTATAATAATTTTAGATATATACGAATTTTATTAAACTATTCACCCTCTTTTACCCACCTCCTAGGAGAGTTTAAAAATTTACATAAAACATAATTTTACCGCTTATGTGATTGGAATTTTAAAAATTCAAGATAAACGGTTAACATCATGGAGTAAAATTTAGTTCAATAAGATAAAAATAATTTTTGATGAATATTAATGTTTTACTTTTATTTATCATGGTTAAAAGTAATTAGGGTAATTAAGGGTAAATATGGAATTATTATTACCATAACACATGTCCTAGTTCTATTGGATAAGTTTAATTCGACCAAAAACAACCATAGGAATAACATATGACCATTTAGGTCCACTTTGATTAGATTAGGACATTTATTATTATTTTATTTAAAGAATAGTTAAAATAGTTAAAATCAATGTTTAATAACTAAAACATTTTTAATATAGGGTTATACATAAGATAAATTATACTATAAATATTCATTATAAATATAAAAGGATTTCCTTCATAATGGTGTTTTATTTATAATTTTTAGACTTTAAATAATTTAATTTATTTATGACACAATGATGATGCAGTAATTACCTTATTAATGAAATATTAACATAATTGAAGTTATAAATACCCAAATAAATGTAATTATGGACTTTTTATGAATTAAACTAATTTTATAGGTTAATATGACATGTTAGTATTTATTTAATTAAATATTATCGAACTAATCATGTTGTTATGAGTTTAAAAAAAATCAATTACCAAATAGTGTCAAAATTGACATAAAATAGTTTTTAAAACAAATATTATATTATGAATTGTTTTTTTACTCCTAAATATCTATGTTCCGGCCAAATGACTTAGATAAGGTTATATATATTAATAATAAAAAAATCGGGGTTAGTTTTTCTTGTTATAGTATGTTTATTAACCTTATAGTGTAAGAAAACAAGAAGACAAGGTAAAAGTAAAATTTTTAACTTAAAGTTAAATATAAATGATAAGGTTAAAATAGTAACATAAACTTGTCCAAATTATATTGGATGAGAGTATTTCGACCCATAACCATCTTAGCTACGAATTAAATCAATTTTGATCTATTAAAAACCCAATATGACTTTATAATAAAATAATATGTTTTGGTTTTTCCTAAATTTCCCCTCTCCTCCCTTATAAAAGGGCACATCCTCCCTCTCCTCCTCACACTACATTGATCCTTCAATCTTGGCCAAACCCTTCCAAATTCTCTTCTAAACTTCCCTATAAATATCCTAGAGGTTCTGGTATTCTTCAAAGACCATTTTTAGTGCCCTAAGTGGAGGTTAAGAAGAGGTGCTTCAAAGAAGAGGTAATGTCCGTTACCGATTATTTCAACATTATTTCATCTTCTACTTCTTATTCTTTAGTTATTTCATTATGAAGTAATAACATAAGTATCACTCATTTACTTACATGTTTTTATAAATATTAATCAAGACTATTTCACCCTCTATCCATCCTACAGAAAATAAAATCACCGCACGTGCATACGTACAGAATACCGTCTCCACCCCGTGGTGTAATCTGTTTTCCACCACCACCATACTTGGATGGGTATAATGGCGTAAAGAATAACTATATATGATTATTTTAAATTGATATTGATTCTGAAATAGTATACATACACTCTAATACAACTCCACTATCATAGTAAAGATACCATCACTCGTGCGTACGTACGGAATACCGCCTCCGCGATGTGATGAGACTCATTTTACATGATCTTAATTTCATAATGATTTTATAAATGAATTTAATTCATAAATATGATATATATTACACTAATACCATTCTGGAAATGAGGTATCTATAACCTAAAAAGTTGAACAAGAATTTATTTTACAAAACACACATAACAAGTAGCAATGAAATATTACTAATAAGAAGCTAAGAATATGACCATATATGATATCATAACAATGGGTATGATTCTGGAATAAGTCAATCACATTATTTAAATCACTATACAGGAGGTTCAGACACGTAGGATGCAAATCAGACCTAAGTTAATGGAAAATATCACTATCTCATTTTTATCCGAGATTTTTTATACTTTAGAATTTACTAGGAGATATTTATCATCCACATCCATGTTTCCTCAATATGTAATATTATTTATATCCTCCTACAATTTTTTAAATCCAATTTTACCTATTTGTTAGACTTTAGTAAAATATATGAATGGAATCTTTTGATGTTTTTTTAGTACGATTTACTTTTTGACTTTTCCAGCAAAAGTACGTGAAGAATGTTTTTTAACTTATACGGCTTGAATGGATTTTTAGAAAATTATTTACATGAAGAGTCCTTTACAAGTTTTCATGTTTATATTTAATCAAATTATTTTAGTTTAAAATTTTATGACATGTTAAGAAAGGAAAAATGTTTTTGAAGCATAAAGGTTATTTTCCTCAAGAATGGAGTTCAAGTGTTTTATCAAAATTATTTTCCATCTAACATAATATAAGGTTCTGTTTCTATCCCTATTATTACATTGATTTGATTATATTGTGATGGAATTATTTTAATAATGTCCTTTATCTTATATGAATTGTTTAATGATGTCATGATGTTTAAGAATCCAATTTTTATTACATGGGTTATGCTATGATTTATGATTTTGTGGCACACATAAGAATGGTTTAATTATGAGATGGGTGGGTCCTGTATCTCCCTCCAATGCATTGGGTAAAGATTAATATCTCATGAGATAGACATGTCTGGAACGACAGGTTAATCCTATTCAGTGATACAGGATTGAAACGAGGAGTGAACTCGGTTTAGAAATGGACTTTATCCACTAAGATAGTTTTGACAATGAGTCTTGAATACTATGAAATTATTCTCTACTATTATGTGTGCATGACACAAAGATTCATGTTTCAAGTTATGATTATTTGGATTACATTTCACTATTATGATTGATCCTATGTCATGATATTATGATCTCTTCAGTAGGATAATATTTTCAAAATGTTATGTTCTTAAGAATGTTATATGATTGATATTTCTTTTGTTTACCCTTACTAAGAATTTGAGCTCACCATTTTGTATGTTTTATTTTCCCCAGTTCTGGAAGAAGGGTATCAAGTAGAATATACCAAAATGGACTCTAGATATGATGAAATAAATGGGAGACAACGTAGATGATTTATGAACCAGTTGTTTATGTTTCCCAGTTTCTAAGGACACTATACCTATAGGGTCCTTTCATGGTTTTGTTATATGTTGTAATAAGTATTCTTCAATTCTGAAGTAATAACAATCTATGTAAAGTATGGTTCATTATAGAATACATCCACCACTTCCCTCCAATTATCTCATACTAATATCCAAAAAAAATATCACAACATATTTATTAAAATAATACAATAGATATAAATTATGTAAACCTGTTAATAAACAATACCACCAAAATCTGTCATTTACAAAAAACAATATGACTTCTAAAGAAAATGATTAAAATCCCACTCAGGGAAAAATATCTTATAAGAGATCCCAAATCATTATAAAATTTATTTTTGAATCTAATAACTATATTATATTACCTTCTATTTGTAAAATGACCAAAATAACCGTACAAATTTCAATTACACAAATGTTTTATTTTCTAGGTATCTATAACACACATTACTTTAAAAAAAATTCATCCTCTAAATAAATAACTTTAATATTGATATAAAAATATCTCATAAAAATAATCATTAGAAAAAAAACATTAAAATGAAATCACATAAAAAATTTTAATGATAATAACAAATAAATTTAAAGTATAAACTATTATTATTATTATTTCAAAGTGATTTATTTTATTCCACCTCATTACCAAAAAACATTAACCTGAGGAATAACCCATTTGTGTATGAATGTTTCTATGAAATATTTAACTTCCACTACATACTAAATTGTGTTTATATCCTTTATAATGTGAATATCACAAAAATAAATCATATATGATGGATCAGGATAATACTTCATATGTTGAGTTATATTAAATATTTAACCAGTCATTTATAACTATGGATATTTAACTAACTAATAAGTCAACATTCTTATACATACAAACTCATTAAAGGGCCAATTAATGAATATAATTATTAATACCATTATTCAAACATAATTTTCAATATAGAGGAATAATATTGGAGAATATCTTGTCTCTATAAAAAAACATCCAATGTCAATCCCCTTTAATTTCATTGGATTTTTACCTACTATATATAGTACTCTTGTAATATCCGCTGACATAGACACTTTACTTCACATCCAATGTTATATATAAGAAAATAAATCTTTCCACATCAATATCCACATAACAAAGTAGAAGAAAACATAGTCACCTATAAAAACCATCATAATTTTTCATACCAATTGAATAATTGTAATTTTTATTATATTTAAAGTCAAAAAATGGTATATAATTTACATATTTCCCACAAAAGTTCACGATAAATTCCATCAACATATAAAACATTGTTTTAATTTTTTTTAAAATTTTTACCTCAATGCATGGGTGAATTAAGGCACTAAGGAACCAAAATTCAATAAATAAATTTTGGAATCCCATATTCATATGTGATGTAAACCAATTATCATGATCTAATACTAAAATATTCATAACCTTATGGGTATTTATTGCATCTATCATCATCATCATATCTATTTTTACTAAAAAAAGTTAGATATGATGCCTATAAAAGTTGACATCATGATTTTATAATGTTATTAATCCAAAAATAATATCATATATTCACATTTATATATATATATTGAATAGGGGAAATAGTTAAGAAAACACCAACAAAGAATAATCTCATTTCCCATCCACAACCAATGCTCTCACCTCTTTGTTTCCCAACATTATTGTATTTTGGGGTTTAATGGAAACATTGGTCAACACTATGCATTCTCTCATGGTGTTTTGGATTATATTCTTATATTTTTATGTAATATATCAAAAAAATTATTAATCTAGTTCAACAATTGAAATGGAAATGTATTTATCCAGGAAAAAAGATATCTTACAATGACAATATCAACCTCAATGATATGTTTATTTCTAGTACAATATTATGGATTGAAAAATATAAGAATGAACCAAATTTTATAAAAAAAGGATCACAGTATCTAATATTTTTCATAAAATCATTACCGATACATATTTATCATTAATCCATATGTAGGTTTTAATCATTAAATACACTTGTCTATTTCATCCATATTAACTGGGTTCGATGTTTGGCCCTTATTGGAGATCATCACATAATAGATCCTTTAAATCCCCTTAAATTTTTATAAGGTTATGAAAAAATAAATAAAGAATTTAATGTTTATCTATAGATGTTTTATTATGGGTAATCATTCCTGATGGTATTTCACATTTCCCGTAGTGACTACCAACCCACCATAAGAAAATAATTGTGGATATAATCCATCCTATAGAGGTCTTGTAACCAGGATGATATCATGAATCAAAAAGAGTTATCTAAGTTTTATATTCCTCAGATACATTCTACTAGTTTCAAAAAATACCCCTCCATGTATCTTTATATACAAAAATACTAATTTATAACTATTTTTAATGGATCTAAAATATATGCATATAATTTACATTTAAATTACCCAACATTAAAGACCATTGAATTTTAGAAGTACAAAAGTCCATGATCTCTATAATTGGAAGCTCATATTAGCGGCGATATATTTTTTCCACACCAAAATTTTATATTCATAATTTCTTATGAACCACATGCCTACTTTTATAAAAATAACTACCGATGAAGGTTTCAAAAACACTACGGGAATAACCCCATGGTGTTTTTCATTATTGTGTTAGATATTTTCTATATGATTTGGATGATTTGGGTCCATATCTTCCTAGATGAAACTAGTATTGAAGCTATCTTTTTAATAATATATGATTAAGAAAAGAGAATCTCTAGAAGTAGCATTAACCATTGAACAAATAAATTTTCTGTATATTAATTACATATGAACCAAAATCCACAATAAGTGCCGTAAAAAGAGATTTCTATTATCCATGATGTTTTTTCATATTATAGAAGTGTAATAAATTTCTTTTTTTATGATATCAAAGGCATTAACATACTTCTTTCAGGTAAACAAGGCCCAAAGAGATGACCCCATTTTCACATCCCATTCAAATTCTCCTCAGAGTTATTTCGAGGTATCCAGTAGGACCCCCACACATTTCCCCCTTAATCAGGTAGATTAGATAATATCCTCTAACATACCCAATGTAAACGTCTCTCCCCAAATGCATCAAAAAGGGGAAAAATTAATATTCATAATGGAACTTAGGATCATTTTGGGGACCATAATATAAAAAATGATATTGACTCCAATTCATAATATAACATGTTTTTAGATTAATTATTTAACTAAATGAAATGAAATATTTTCCACAACTTAATATGCACCCAATGATTTAGTCAAAAATATATTTAAAGTGGGGGATATGAATTATCCTATTATAATGTGTAATACAATGGTACAAAATTGGAAAGTATTTATAGGTATACCATGAACTATTTTGAGGATATTCATTATTTAATTATTAGATATGTAAAGAACATATAAACTCATTTAATGGTGTTGAGTTTTTTCCACTCTGTTGACTCCAACTCTTTAATAGGTAGTATATCAAATGAAATTTTCAATTATTTAGAAATAATATAAATAAAATAAAATCATATAGGGTTATGGGGTAATCTAGTAATTGAATCCATGTAATTATCATTTCGTATACAATATAGAACATTCAAGAGGTCCAATAAATCAACCCTAAACCAATGGTCATCTGTTACCTACTAACATAAAATATATCTGGATACAAAATTAACCACAAATTTATTAATCCAAATAAAAAAACAGATTCGTCCAGGAATAATACATTGTAAAGATATTTGAATAAACTATCATACCTGATCTATGAAACTGCCACAAAATTATCTCATTCAATCAGAGGAAGATATAACTTCGAATAGAATATCAATAAATATTACTTATTCTTTAACCAAAATATAAGATCCAAAACCTTATTTTATGATCTCTTTTCACATCTACCACACAATATTCAAATTTTTACCCATTAAATTATATCAAGAAAATGATGGAATCATCATCACATAAATACATTCATTATTTTCAATATCCTAAACATCAAGATGACATCCAGTGAAATATCCCCATATGGATTTTAAATAAATGAAAAAACTACTACATTATCTTTTTTTGGTACATGTAATCATCAAACCATAATATTTCATAAATTCCTCCCATAATATCCTCGATTAATTAAATTTTTATGGGAAATGAAATATCATATGTTTTTATAATATTTATTGACTATAAATAATTCAAAAAACTAATTACCCCAATGTATAAGTATAACCACCACTCTTACAATGTAAATATAATGTGTGTCATTATAGTGTTCATAAAAATGTAATAACTTACATTAATAATAAATAATAACCCTTTTTATGTTTTTTCACATCCAAACCCAAAATCTAATGTATGATAATATAAATTATAAGGAATTATCTCCTTGGTAATCAAATAAGTGGATAAATCATCAACTTCTCTTTTAATATTTTTGACGAAATTATACATTCTTCCATCTATGATTTTTTTTTCAATGTATAAAATAGAGTTTTCATTCATGAAAAATAAGGTCTAAACCACTTACAATAACCATAAAAGAGTAATAAAATCCACTATAACAAATCAGTATTTTTCTAGGTTTCATTACATATCACATTGATATTCATTGGGTCCATTTCTACACTAGGATATAAAATTACATGATCTAGGAAATTCCCCACAAAATCTATAAATGAACTCTAATACGTCTTCCCATAAAAAACAATTTTTCATTTATAACATTAACACAATCTTATGATAATCATCATAATTATCCACAAACATATTCTAAATTTTTATTTCATAAATTATGGCAACAAAAAATCAATATTGTATAGTTAAAACACCAATTAATTAGATTTATAAACATAATGAATTAATTCATTACTCCAAAAATAATCCCTATAAATTCAAAACTCCCATAAGGACAGTGAAGATATGTATTATGGATTTCATCATATTTAACCCTTATATAGTGATATATAAATAAAACATTAGTCTTATTAAATTATATATACTCTTTCAAATATAAATGAATCATCTTCCATAAGATGGTGATGGTGGTTTTGTTTTATTTATATGTTAAACTTCCAATAATCTATAAACAAGATTAAGATTCTATCTACATTAATTGAACGTCAAACCAAAGTATCCCACAGTAATTTATTATTTCAAATTACACCTAGGTAAACTTATTTATCAATTTTAATCCTCTAATCACAAAAATGAATTGGTTATAATTGTTATGTTTTCATATAATTAAGATAAAACCCCTTATATAAATCTATCCTACATTAAATGTCTTTCATTGAAGGTATCCAAAAATATTAATTCTAATAAAAATAAATATATTATTTCAATTATGAGGAAACATCCTCTTACTAAAAATTAGATGCCAAAAATCAATCAATCGACTAAATAAGAAAATATTTATCCTAAACTATACCTACCCCCAGAAAAGTAATCACATTCACAAAAATAACCACACAGTGTAATCAAATGATTGATTAAACAACCCTATATTGATATAGATAAATAAAATACTATATAAGGTAAAACTAATCCCTTCCATGGATAATATCTTATAGACTCATCCATAATGATAATATCTTTTAGAAAAATTTATATTTTCCTTTTATTAACTCAAAAAAATACTCACATGATGTCGAATCCGGACCATCTCGATGCACGATAACACCTTGTCTTGATTCTTGGTCGACCATTATTTTAGGGCACATAGATTAGGTTTATGAGATAATCATTACATCCTTCAGTCTCTTGGTATCAGTTGAGTTTTTTATATCTCCCTCAAATGTTGTTGATTAAACATCCTATTTATATTCATTTAATATTTTCTCTCTTAAATTAGTGTTATATGTTTTAATACTTCTTCATTGTTGCATTTTCAAGAACCCTATCAAAAAAAAATATTTTTATCATTGTAATATAGTTTGAGTATGGATATACATATTCACACTAGTGAGAATCAATGGTGACATATCTATATAATATTATTTCCAAAATTCTTGTATTAAGAAAAGAGTGTTGAGTGTCCCCATGTAACACTTCTTGTCTTTTGGTGGTATGGAAATGAGTTTATTTTATTGTAGAATATATGAATATATAGAGTTTTTGTCAAGCCTGTTTCAGTTGATATTCTAGAACTAATAGTTTTTACATTAAACATCATCATTATTAAAATAAGTTAATATAACTCAAATATATTATTAAATATTATTAATTATTCTACATTAAATTAATATAACAATTTAATATAATATATGTTAAATTTAAAGGTGAAAAATATTTCTCTACTATATTGAGAACATTGAAATTCTATGATGATGTTCTTAAATATTTTTCTATAGTCAGTAAAATTTATGATGGGATAAGTTTTATGATGATTTTATGGTGTGATTAATTATAATAATAAGAGAAATTACCACATGATGTTTAAACTAGGTAATCACTAAGATGAGAGATTATGAGAACGTACACACCTCTAGGAAATCTATATATTACATTGTTATTAGATATATTAGTCTATGAGAATTTTTGATGAACCATGTCTCTATAATATTATGATTAATTCACATATTTAATTAAATAAAATGATATACTACACAATATCATTACTATATATGTTCACTAGATGAAATATATGTTGGGTGTGTGATGAGTGATATGTTATTAATGTATAATTCAAGGAACAATTTTTCTTTTCTATTTTATTGAAATTGATATCCAACCCCTTTGATTGAATGGGAACCATCACATTAAATTCCCAAACCGTGCTCAATAGATGAGTTCAATTTACATAATAAAAGAAAGGTGTATAAAACAAATAAGTTGATGAAATGAGTGTATAACATGTTTCATGATATATCATAGAAAATGTATTATATTACATAGTGAGAGTTTATATATTGTCATTTTCATTAAGAAATAAATTATTCCTATATAGATTCTTTGACAAATTTATTGATCATAGTTTTTGACTTTAGTCAATCCCACCTAACGAGTATAAGGAATATTCATATAGTTCACATACAGAGAGTTTTTGTTGATCATAGAAAAATACAATGTATATTTATCAAATTGAGAATTTTTTATTTTCTTAATAGAGAGGTAATCTATATTCTGTACTTCTTAATCAATCACAAATATCAAATAAATATTTATTCTCAAAAAAATAACAATAATATATTTTTATTTTATGAATTGTTTTTATTAATTTGATAATTGAATAAATTTTATGGATTTTGAGTGGACCGAATTTCATCCTATGATAAATACGTATTTACCAAATTTTAAAAGAATATTTATTACTGATAATGTTATTGTGCAATGTGAAATTAATTATTTATAATATCACAATACATATAATGTGGCTTTATTTGTGTTTAATATTCTTTTAAAGTCCATAGTGATATTAGACAAATGTTTAACTTAGACCATAAGTCTTTAAATATACTTATATGTCATTTTTCAATAGTTTTATCATTGTGTTCTACATTCCTCATCATGTTTTATTTTTCATATCATAATCAAATGATAATAAAGAACAAATGAGAACCATTGCTTCGTAAAATAACATTAATATATCAATAAGAATAATTATAGATGATTAATCCATCATTCTATCACCTAGTGATTGATCAGTATTGTTTAGAGAATAATCATGTATGTGTGATTCACTATAATATATGATCAACTCTAGGTACACATAATTAAATCATGATATAACTATCTGGTTTGAATGATCAACACCGTCAATTTAGAACATTCTCATGTTTGTCATAATATTTTTTCTTATTTATTAAATAAATTATAAATTAATTTCTATTTATCATCTGTTAGTTTCAGAAAAAACATTTTCCAACAATTATTTGAAAATTTACATTGGCCATGATGTTCATCATCGTGTACATTGAAGGTCACTCATTGAATAAAATGAAAGAAGAGTTTGGTTTTGACCCAACAAGTATTTTTAATGCATCTGGATCCAACTGATGGTATCAAAGTGATCATTTTTAATATATAATTATTTATTGATTTCTGATTGATTAATATATTTTAAATTCATTTTTCATTTAGTGATTTTTTATAATCTAATTGTCATGATATCTTTGTTATCTTATTTGTTTCACACTAACATAAACCATTTCCAGATTTATTATTTAATGATAAATATTCAAAGATAATATCTAGAGGTATTATGAATTATAAAGAATATCATAGGAGGGCATATCAGGTATCATGAAGGTCCCAAAGCTTTATCCCAGTACATTACAACAAGAAGGAACCTGATCTTCATGGGTCATTCTGCAACAATTACACATTAATATATTCAATACACTCTATATATTGAATAGAATGGATTGTAACATGGAATGTTTGAATACAAAATATGTGTCTTGGTTTCACAATATGTAACCCACTTTATTTTAAAATAAAAAAACTGTATCAATTATACAATGTGTATAAGATGATATCTATATAATACAGAGTTCACATAGAGTGCACCAGTTGTGCACACTGTCTACCAGTGAAATATCCAAATAAAAATATACATCCAATTCATATAAAATATCATATATATATATATATATTGAGTATGATATTTTATGTATTTCTAGATTCACATTTTGTGTACCAATCATGATTACAGGGAACATTAAAAATTATTTTTTTGATACATAAACCATATCATTGCATTTTATTTTTTTTCATTTATTAACTCATTTACAGTAAATTATAGTTTTTATTTGATATTAATTTATTAATAAGTTTATATAAAAAATTATGAACATAAAACATTATGTATAATAAACACATCAACTACTCTAGGATCACTAAAAGTAGTACAAATTTTTTTAATTAACATTCATTCCATATTTAATTTATTGGATCATACATTCCATGTAATTATGGTGGGGGGGGGGAATGTGTCTATTAAATTCTATAAAAGTATACTATATATGATCCCAAAACATATTGTGTAGTTCAAATAGGTTTTCACAAATTTTTATTTTAGATCTTGTTATGTACTTATTTTATAAAATTCCAAATTTTGTTAATTTATGTTTAACCATATGGTGTTGAAATATCTATGAAAAATTATATGGATATTAAGATAAATTTTATTAATTTATAAATAAAATAATTTTTAAGAATATTTTTACTTTTTATTTTATTAATGTATTGAATCTAAATGGTATCTAGGAGGTTATTTTAAATACATAGTAATGAAAAAAGTGGATGATCATGAATTTACCCTTACATATGTATGTATATATTTTCATTTAATTAACTTGTTTCATGGGTTTTCAAAATTATTTTTATCAAAATATATTTATGACCTTTGTTTCATTTGTCTTACATTATTATGTAGAGGCATGTATGCCTATGTATTATTTATATAAAACCACCTTTCTAATTCTATTCACCTATATGTAAGATAAGTGTATTATAATGATAATGATCTGAAGAACATAGAGTTGGTTCAATGTGGATGTAAATATAATAAAACCAAGAATATATAAATGAAATAATAGGAATGTAGGTACTTAATCACTAAACAAATCCAATAGTGTTTTCCCACAGTTGATGGTTTTTTAGTATTTTCTCAATAAATAAGCATCTATATAATTCTTATGATCATGAAATGATTAATTTAAATTTTCCTATTTGATGCATTGTTTATATTAATGTTTTAAGAGAAATATCACCTAAAAAAATTGATTTATATGCAATGATGAAACAATAATAAAAATAATTATGCACAAGTTCTTTTTGGAAGACAATTAATCACTTAAGTAATATCCAAAACATATTAAAAATCCATATATATATTAAAAGTGATAGATCATGTATACAAATTTTCCCTCATTTTAATATTAATTTAAAAAAATATTTTCTAAACATAAAATTTAACTATAAAACTAAACATTTGACCAAAACTTATTAGGAAACTAACTTATATCAAGAGTCTCAAATAAAGGGTTTGGGTTTTAATTATTATTATTATTTATAATTTGGTTAACACATTCTATAATGTATGTTACTTGATATAATGTATTAATTAAATACATGTCACAATTTCTGGATTAAGTAGTCTAATCAACATATATTTTAACATCAAAACCATCGTTTTCCAGACTACCTACCTTAAAACCTAAGCGTAATTCTTCAGGTCCTTTACTGGGTTATGGGAAGGGAAATATAGATCCTAGACACAAGAAGATCAACATGATAGGGGAATTAAATTTTTAATGGGGTGGGTTGTTGAGACTTTCTAAAATAGTGGGAGGCTTAAAAATATATAAATAAATTATTATATAATATTAAATAATAAATTTATTAAAAATCTTCATTTATATTTTCATGGTATAAGGAATAGTTCATTGAAGATATTACCCCTATGATCAATAATGGATATCAATCTCCTCTTAACTATAATTTTCCTACTTGCATGGTTCAAAAGATAATAATATTTTTCATCTTTTTATTAAAAATTCATAAATAATGGGTTATATCTTTAGTTTTTTTACATCCATTTATAGTGAACTCAAGAATTAACATGAAAACATTTATTCTTATATCATGATTAAAAATATTCATGATATTTTTATAGAGAGAATCATATAATAACTATATGAGATATTAATGGAATAATTCAGGATGAAAACTAGAGAATGTGTACTTTCATGGCCTTGACTAATAAAACTTATTGGAAATATTGGGCATAAGATATAATAGGGTTTATAGAACTTTTTGAATTATATAATAATCTCACTATTTCATCACTCCCTTGAATATTTTTTATTTTTTTAATTCCAATTTAAAAAACATATTGAAGTATATTATAGATATCACCTCTCTACATCACAAAGTAAACAGAGATACCAAGTTAAAAAATCGTTCATTTATTATGGCGACTAAGATTAAATATCAGTAAATAATTTACAATAATAATATCATATTTATATATTCATCAAAAATCTGACACATCTGTAGGAGGATCCTGGGAAATTTGAGGGAATATGACACTATCTATTTTACATGTGGAAATAGAAGACATTAGAAGAAAAACATCCCCCATTAAAAGAATAATGTAGAAGGTTCAAGAGAACTTATTATAGGGGAAAATATATCAATTATGAAAAAAAATTATATGATTTAAAACAGGTTTTGAACAAATGTATTGAAATAAAATAACAAATTAATATATAGATGAATTATTTTTTTAGGTGGATCTACGAGCATCCAATATAGCTAGAATTATTATTGTGGGGACTACCGCAACACAATTGAAACTAGAATGATATAGTTTTGAATATTTTATTTTATGTTTCATTGGTTACAATAAACATAATTTTTATTCCCAAACATGTTAAAGATGGGGTTTTCATCAAATTTATTAAATATAGATTTTTATTTTATAACGAAATAATTTTTTATGGTAACACATAATTAGAAACTAATCCTTATGTACTAGTTTAGAATAATTAATTAATTTTAGTGGATAATAAAATAATTTTTCATGATTCGTACAAAACCCAACTATCAAATCACTAGCTAGGAAATTTTAATGAAATTGTTTCAATAGATTACACACTAATGGATATTTAACATCATTTCCATAATCACTATTTTTTATATTTAATTCATTTTTACAAGTATAAATGATTAAATAATTATTTATTGGAACTGGTTAAAGAGTCACAAATATTCTAGATTTAGCCAATACAAACTTTTGTGAAAAGATTTCCAATTTAATAAATGTATGGCTACTCATATATCACAACATTTATATTCTAATTCAGTATATCTGGAATGTTATACATAGTGGTTTATAATATGGATTCCATTGAAAAATATATTGAATAAAAGAATATATTTTTTAACCATCATGATAATAATATTGAGGAACTCCATTTATACTATAGTATAGAATATATATTTTTAAGTCTTTAGTAATTATTTATTGGAGTTTTACATTTTATCTCTACTCACTCCACCACACAACCCACTATAAAATATTGTATGTTAATGTAGAAAATAAAACATGATTAAAATAGTTAGATAAATGAAAATACATGTTAGTCTATTATATTAATTTTATGTGTATGAATTATAAATATTAGTACACATACTAATCAATGTGGAATCTAATATATTAAATGGTATCATATATGAACTATGGTGTCAAAATATTTTTTTTCGAATTCAAATGTGTGGGGTTTTGAACAATGTTTTCAAGGAATATTTGGGTAAAAAACTTACAAATTAGTGAAACAACTCTACCATTATAGGAAACCATAAGAAAATACTATGATTTTACATATATGATCCCCTAAATGATGTTAATAGTAGATTTAAATAGTGGGAGGTATATATAAATTAATAGAATCCAAGATAAGGAGGTACATGTGTTTCCCGAACCACCATTAGAGGACTTTACATTTCTTATATTACAAATACTAATGAATACATATATATAATCCATATTTGTATATTTTGATCTCACTTCGCAGGAGGATTCAACTTGGTATTATATGTATAGATATTAAAAGAGAAATAGAAGGAATGGTTTTAAGAAAAATCACGAATTTTTATTTGAAAACAAGGTTTATCTTGATAGAAAAAAAATTCATAAAGATAAATTAATAGGACGAAAAAAACTAAAATATTAATAATGGGAAACACATATAGATATACATTATTACAAATTTTGTTAAATAATATAACAATAATCAATCATATCACTTGTGATATATGATTTGTAGGATAGGGTGAAACTGTATTCCAATGATAATAATCCATGTCACATCCTTTAGTTATAATTGTATACCAATCCTTCTATAGATACTTGGGTTGGGGCCCTATAAGATCACCTAAGAACTATTCCTAGATGACCTACCAATGTAACTCAGGTTCCCATGTTCATTGTACCATTTTAAACCCATGTTAATCCCTTTTTGGAAAAAACAAACTCATCAGAATCCATGTTTATTAATTCAATGATTTTTCATAGGGGATAACCATTTGTAAAGAATGATATGCACTAATAACATAGAAAATAACACAATTTTACATACTTTATATATCCAAACACATTATATTTCTTATAATGAACTTTTAATTCATAAAATAACAATGACATGTGGAACTACATACATTTCTCTCTTAATCCACCATTAACAAGGTGAATGTCACAATCTCAAACAAGAGGAGATAATAGGGAATAAAGAACACACCAAAAACATGAAAACCCTTAAAAAACATATTGATCCCACTATATGATATAACCCCCACCGTAGATTGGAAACTCAAATAATGACGGGAAACAAGGCTAGTTGTGAAAGATAGGAGGAGCATACATGAAGTTTCATGTAGAAATCGAGCCAAAACCACCCATGACTTAAATCCAAGAAGATATCAGATATTCTGATTGGTGAAAAGAAATATTGTAGAAACATTATTGGGAGAAATGATGATAAAGGGGCTTATAATAGGGTAGGAGAACAATTATAAACTCCATTTTTCTTAAATTCCTGGAAAGCTAGATGGTCCAGCCACACAGTCTAATAGACCATATAACAATAGTGATAGTGCCTCTATCCCAAGGGGTAGAGGTTGTATGGATTGTCCCATATAGTTCCAATAAATATACTCCTAATCATGTGGGACACTAATTCCACTATCTGATCTGTATGGTATGGCTGGGGATGGGGAACTATCGTGCACCTAAGCGTGAAATCTCTTCATTCCTTCTATAAAACCCCATACGATTTTTAGAGGTCTTCCCATGATTTCACCAAACCATGTGTTGACCATGAATGATACCTCAATCACACCCTCCATATTAATTTTTATTGAAAAACTACATCTTAATATATGAAATATAATAATGATAAAAAAATAATGAATATTTTCTGAAAAAATATGTTTATGACACTTCACCCCTACATAGAAATTGTCCTCAATAGAAATTGAATTCCTAGTCTGACAATATAAAAAGTGGGTGTGATGTATCTAAATCCAATACATCCATTATAATTTCTCATTATAATAATTCAGATTCACATATTATATCTAAAATAATTATAGGGATTTCCTACAATGTAGTTTCATTTGGGAATCCACAATCTGAACTCACTGATATATTAATATCAAATCAAGTTACAGTTTATGTTCATCTTAAACCCCCATATGAAAATAATCTATATTGTACTTATACATCACAGAGACTTTGAAAACATCAAGAAGTTATGTAAACATATAATTAATATCCATGTTTTATAAATAACACCCCATTTCTATGGTATTTTTATTCTTAAATAAATTCAATTTATTTGATAGTTTATGCTAAACAAATGAACCGTGATATACATTTAAATATTATCCGGACCATATGGAATAATAATATTTCAATTAGAAAAATAATCTCACCAATGAAATTCTAAAAAATATTTATTGATCACATAATTGAAAATATGATATATAATTATTATGGAAATAGTAAATAAATGTTATAAAAAAGATAATTTTTTTATTTTTTGAAATGTAATTGATTATTTTCCATTTTACAATTAATATAAAAATTGAGAAGAAAATTATATTCATAAAATATATTCATAAACCAATATTTTTTTTATTATGATTATAATGATATTTTATAATCCCTTAATTGATTTTCAAAGTGTATTTATTTCAATTATAATATTTTATTAGGTATTTATCAAGTAAATGATGATTTTAATTGATAATTAAACTCCTCATATTTGTTAAATTATTTTAAAAAATGGATTAAAAATTTTCAATATAAATGTTGAAAAATATTATGGTGATTTTTTTATTATTTTGAAATACGTGTGTTGGTGGTGAATATTGAAATATAATAATTTAATGTATTAGCTAAATACATGAATCATTTAGTTATTTATGAAGTATGGATGATGTAAAAACCATTATTTCGAACTCACACTAACTAGTTACTATTCTTGGCCAAATGAATCATCTCGATCAATAGTCTTGAGAGAAAATATTTATCTAATGAATAATATAATAAAAATACACCCCTCTCCTACAGAATAAGTACCACCCCTTCTCCTCACACCTTTTAAGCCTTCAAGGTTTCTTATATTCTGAAAAATTACTATCTGAAACCTCTTACCCATATTAATTATTTATAGTATCACCAAAAGAAAAATACCACATTCCTTAAGAAGGTTCTTAGGGAGAGGATATAATAGAGTTAAAATCCTTTTTCTTTTAATTTCATTTATTTTAAGTTTTTTTATTCCTATTCGTACATCCGATATCAAAAAATAAAAGAAAACTCTAAAAAATTATATATACTATAATTTTATTATGTTATTGGAATATCCATAATCAAACCATTAATCCACTCTCTTTTATTATAAAATTGGAAACATCATCTGGGATTTGTCGATTTACTGCCATCATGGGTAATGTGTTTTCATTTTCTATTACCCCCTTCATGAATGGCCATAAAGCCATTATTATGAATAAATTATATTTTTTTACATATTATAAGTTATATAATGTTTTGAATATAATATATAAAAATTATATTAAATGAAATTATATATTTTCCAGATGGTATAAAAAATTTCCAAAAAAATTAAATCTTTTACATTAATTTTTTATTTAATGGATCATTATAATACCATATAAACAAATAATATATATGACCTTTGTAGTTTTTTTTAATATTTTTAATATCACTTATTATTTTTTGTCGATAATTATTCCCATTTACCTGAACTTTTATACTTTTGTAAAAGAAAATAGATCATGAAAACCATGAAAATGAACACTCGAAGAACAACCAAATTAAATATTATAACATATTAAAATGGTTGTAAATTAACATTATAAAATAATAAAAAAATTAAAAATAAATGTTTAAGAATATTTTATTTATGTAATTAATGAACATAATTTGATTATTCAGGATATTATGTCTAAGTGAATAATTTTTTCAGACATATGTTAGATGATTTATTAACTCAATTTACATTCATTGGGTTAAACATCTATTTCATTGGTTATTTTTTTGCCAAAAATATAAGTTAAATTAACTCTAGTTGTTATATAATAAATTTCCACATTTATTATATGGTTTTATATTTCTCACACACAATTATTTCATTGATTTATCCCTACTCCAATGATACGTTATTTTTAAGGGGCTTTTATTTCTTTTTTATTTTTATGAGATATTCTTTATTCACTTATTATTCCTTATGTGTGGAATATGGGTAATGCCCCATTTTATTTTTGATCATCATTTACTGTATATTTCATTAAATATCCATATTTAGTTTATCATATATGATTATTTTCATAGACATATACCCTTTTTACCTATGTTGTTTGTTTGGAATGTTCAATTAACAGGGTAAAAATAGAAGAATCTGTATCCTCTATTTTAAATAGTTATTTTGATAAGGAATATTGTTATTAAATTAAATCTATGTTTACATAATTATATAGTCATACAGTGTTGCATGTGGCTGATATTATATAACACCTCAAGGCATTGAAATGTCTCATGGGATATAACATTTGGTTAAAAACCATTCATGTTTGATCCTAAGAATAATTATAGGTGTTTCAATCCACATACGTAAACTACCTTGTCATGATGGTAGTGGTTCATATAACAGATACATGTTGTACAATTTTTACGTTTTTTTATTAATTTAGTATTCAGTTATTACATTGCATTATATTTTCACTACAAAAAATTATATAGTATCATTTTCATTCTTAGTTTATTTATGTCCTGTGTTTTTTACTTAACTATTTTCCCATAATTATTACACCATTGTGACTTTTCTTCATAGATTATTAATTAATAAAATATTTAACGTTTATATAAACTCACCCTTTTTTATCCTTCCCAATGTTATGAAGATGAAATATTTAAATAGGTTCTAGGGAAGAAGTTCATTATCCTTCGTAATGTGCTATGTATAATTACCGATCTAATAAGGTAACCTTGTATTTATCTAGTTCTTAAATACTACTAAACCGATGGATTATATGTAATGTAATCTCTTTTATCTGTTAAATTTTAATGAAATAACCACTATCTTTGGGAGACTATGTTTGGTTTTGTTATTGTTGGTATCATAATAGGTTTAGTAGTAATCGTAGGAACTAGATGATAAATAAAAATGAGAATTATAATAATTGTTTAGAGTGATTTTTTTGTTCAATGAGATTGATGATTATGAGGTAACAATTGTATTCTAGTATTCCATGGTGGTACCTATGGAATAAAGTTAATAAATTCCCACAAACAATGTAGGGAGTTCCCCATTAATAAACTCAAAAACATTAGTGTTGTAGATGATTATATTATTTTCAAATTAGGAATACATATACTACACCTATTTTTTATCCTTTAATGTATTATAATCAACCAGATATTAGTAGGACCAATAATTTAGTGGTAACTAATTAGTGCATCAAGTACATTGAAAAGTTATTTTTTCCAATGAGATGCAATGAATATGAAAATATAGTATTAGATGAATATTTTCTCAAGGAATATATTGATTAATGGTGGTCATTGAACCATATTAATCAATATAATGAAAAAATAGAACACATGGAGTGAAAATATTTTAATGAAACATGATTTTATATATATTTACATCAATAGTAATGAACTAAAATAAAGATAAAATTCTCTATCTTGAAAAAAATGATGAAGAGATTGTTACATAGTTTAATGAATCCTTCAATAGACATTCTAGGTATTCTAAATATTACATACATGATTTTTAAGATAAGACCGATAATTTTACTTAAGGATTTAATAAATGTCTCATAATGCACTGGATTCTCAATATTTTACATCATATGATGAAATAGTTTCAAGTTCCATCAAAATAGAGAAGGTATTTTGTATAGAAAAAAGTTTAAAGGTAAATTAAATAATGAAGTTGTCTTTTGATAACCATGTAAAAAATATGTATTTTATAAGAATAGGGGATTTAAGCAATTAATTATGTGATAAGTTTGTAAAGAATCGTCTTATAAAATGATAGAAAAGCATGTGATATTTTTTTATGTATAGAAAAATGGGTCATCATCCTAATGAATGAAAGTGGAAGAAATAATGAAATGATGTGTAATTTTCAATTATAATGAAATGGTCCTTTATATAAATCAATTTACAAAGCATCAAAGTAATCTACCACATACTCTTCAAAGTTTAGATGTCCAACCTTATATAGTCACCACAACTTATATAGAATATCCTAATATTGTGGAGGTAGTAAATTAATTCTATTTTTAAATTTAGACAATAATTAATTTTATTCTAGATTATCTCACTCAATTGTATCTACTCATTTTTCTAGTAAAACTATAGATTTATCTTTTTATTTAATAACAGTGTTGTCAGTCATAACCCCTAAGGGATTTTTAATAATAATAATAATGATTCAGTCATCTTTTTTTATGAAAAAAATGTGATTTAGTTATTAAACTTATCCTCATACCAATGGTTGATATTTTTTGAATCCTCGATGTGGTCTGGATATCAAAATATGATGTGAATATTTATTTCCAAAAGAAAGAAATTATTATTTTTTAAAAATATACGTAAGACCTTATCATTTGAGAAAAATCTTTATCCCTTGTCTCTTATCTATATCCACCCATAATAAATCTACTAAATGAAATTCATAGGGAATAAGAATAAACAACAACTTGGGATGGATAAATTAATATTCTAATTGAGGATGCACCAATTTTAGGGGAATACATTAATTGATTTCTTAGGGAATTTATTAGACATCCCAAGAACATGATGTAGAGTTTACCATTGATTTAATCCTTGATAAAAGACTAATATCAAAGACTCCTAACTGAATGTCCACTGTGGATTTAGTGGAGATGGATAAATAACTAGATGAGTATAGTAATAAGGGATTTATTATCCCTAGTTTTTATCCTTGGGGATATGATGTTCTCTTCGTAAATAATTAATATGATTCCTCTAAGATGTTTATTGACAATAGAGAAATCAATTCTATTACAAAAAATAAAATGTATCTAATTCTTTTTATTGATCATTTATTAGATCAGCATGATTAAGATCACTATTTTATGAATATTGGAATTCCTTTTAAGTATCATAAATTGTGAGTAATGAAGGAAGATATCCTAAAGAAAACTTTTTAGACGAGGTATATAAATTAAACATTAACAATACTTTCATTTTTATTTACAAATGAAACCTATGTTTTCATGGACATAATGAATAGAGTATTCGAGAGATATATTGATTTTTTGTAGTTTTCATGGACAATATTATTGTTTATTCTAAAATCTATTAAGATAATTATAATCAATTGTGGATAATTTTCAAGAATCTGCAATGGAAAGAGTTATAATTTAAATTTAGAAAGTGCAAATTTTGAATTCAATAAATTTAGTTTCTTGACCATATTTTTCCTAAGTATGGAATATCATTTGATCATGAAAAGACAAGTGGAATCCAAGATTGTTCTATGAAAATGAACGTAATTGAGGTTTGTATAATATTTTGATTAATAGGTAATTATTGGTGTTTCATTCATAATTTTCACAATTGGATAAAGCATTAAACAAGATCAAAGTTAAATGGGTTATGTTCCTATAGATAAAATAATGTCCATAACGTTTTTATGAATTGATGAAAAGATTATCCAGTGCTACAATTTTGACTTTACCATCATGAAATGATGTGTTTGTGATATACAATGACGCATAAATCAAAGGACTCAATTATGTCCTAATGAAAAATGATTAAGTTATTTCATAGGCATCAACATAGTTTAAGATTAATGAACAAAGATCACATACTCAGGATCTTGAGTTACCGGTGACAATATTTTCTTTAATGACATAGATACACTATCTCTATAATGAAAGTATCGAGATATATATAAAGAAAATGATTTTGAAATACATCCTCACACAAAAAGAACTAATCACGAGGAAAAGTTGATTGATTGAGTTAATAAAATAATATTATTTCTCAAAAAACTAAAACCAAAGAGAACTAATAAGGTAGCACATGCATTAAGAAAGAAAGATCATGGACAAATGACTAAAATGAGGATTAAGAAAGATCCTATGTTCATGGATTTTGTTTATATGGATATGGAAAATTTCATAGAAGGGGAAACCAAACTCCTTTTTCAAATGATTGGTAAAACATATTTATTATATCTTGTAAAATTTTCTCAATATAATGATGAGAATTTTCAAAATAAAATGAATTTCGTTAAGGATGGATTCATGGAATAATTTATATATGAGGATGAAATTGTGGGAGTTGGAAAGTGGTTTTGTGTTTCATCAATACATGAGATGAAAAGTAATATATTATGTCATGTTCATAGTTCCAATTTTTCTATACACCAAGGTATTAACAAGATGTATAAAGATTTGATAGATAATTTTTGGTGGGATAACATGAAGTGTGAAACTGAATACTATTATTCATGATTTCTTATTTTTGAACACGTGAATCACTATAGGAAGATTACAATTTTTTGGAGGATATTTTTGGACATGGTGGTGGTTTAAATCGTTGTTTTATACATCTATAGTGGTTTCCCAAAACCATGGATAAATTGTGTTCCAGGAAACTATTAGCAGTGGTTAATGTATTTTAGCAGCGTTTTATGGGATCCATCGTATTTGGTGCATTTCACGGTAGTTATAATTTTTTTAACAACGGTTTTTCCAGCATGGGGCATAGTTTATTTTAGCGGGGGTTTTAACCACAAGAAGAAAAATTAATCCCCTAACTGGAAAAACCACCGCTAAAAACATTATAATCTCCAAGAAATGAACGCGGAATATGGGACACTATAGCTGTGGTTAAAACCTGAACCAAATTTAAGACCGCAATGGAGATTAGAACCACCGCTAGTAGAAAAATACCTATATTTATCAGCGATAAAAACCATCGCTACATATATAAGTGTTACAGTTAGTTATGGTTAAAACCTCCCCTGAAAATATATTTACAAAAAAAAAGAGTTTCTGCAGCCCATGTATTAATGCCCTAAAAAAACTATTCCCTGAATACCAAAAGGCAAACATAATACATACTATAGTAAACATGAAAAGAGATGCTTAAGTAAGCACAACCAAATGCATAATTCAAGGGGTAAAGGAATGCATATAAACATATCAAATGGCCATTAGTCCTTTAAATAAAATTATAAACAAGCATGCACGTCATATTTCATGAAAAAAAGGTGAAGCCTAGGTTCAACCTATTCCATCTATACCAGTTCCAACCCTAACATAACCATTTATATCAACATACATTCCACAATCATTGGTGTTAACTACTCTAAAAACATAGGCCTCCCTACCCATAGATCGTCAACTAATAGCCTTCCCATGATCACATAACATCATATATAAATGCCTACATCTATAGAAATAAATAGACAAAAATCATATAATAGAGTCAATATGAAATCTAGTAACTCAAATAACAATCCATACATCATAATAAAATGGGATTACTCGACACCATAACATTATCTTTATTAAACTAATAATTCAATTAAAGTCTTGGATTAATCGATTTATTTATTATGTGTTCCGAATATAGAAAATATATATTAACTATATTTTCCATTAACAAATATTCTGGTTTAAATAAAATTCAAAGAATAAATTCACAATAATATGCCTCTAATATTAAAAAACAACCTGAATTTTCAGCTTCATTTTCTTTATAAAATACCATTTACATGTTGATTAACAATTTATATAAACATTCATTAGGCATCAATTTATTTCCATCAAATTTTTATTAATAATAGAGTAGTAAAAAATCAAAATTTTATTATTTTGGAAACAAATTAAAACTAAAATTACTTTACACAATGAAATTAATCATATTATACATTACTGGAACTTGGATTGATATACAATCCTTGGTTGAGTTCACATAAAAATAAAACTAGAATTAAATACAAATAAAATATTTTTATGCTCTTTATGGTTTGATGTTTCACTCACTACTATGTTAGTATTTGGACGAGAGGTAGTAATTGTGGGTCGTTCATGATTTTAGAGGAATTTCTGAGATAGTACTAGATCAATAATAATTTAATCACTTCTCATTTAAAATAGAGATAAAATGAAAATTTTAGGAGGAAAAACATGTAATTCATTGTGGGTGTCTAAGTTTTATTATGGGAGACTTTTCAATTTTGTAATCCATGATTCCAAATGCAAAGGATGCTGACACTTATGTTTATGGGGCTGTTCATGATTATCAAGTGTGTCATAATAGTGGAAATCTATTTGTAATTTCTTCTACAATATCAAGTAATTTGTGATGTTATACATGTATTTTATATTCAGTTTTATAATCTCAATCCAAATTGTTTGAACTACTATGAATATTTTCTGTCGGAGCCTTACCCAACATTAGTGGAGCGCTTTTTGTGAATCACAGACTGTAGTGAGAAAATGTTTTGATGAAATCCAATTTCACTTGTTAGAGTCATATGAAAGTATGGGTGTACACATGAAGAGTCTTACAAGTGATAATAAGATGCATGAGCTCAATAGCCGCAATTTTTTATGTGAGAAATACAGAGGCACTTCACAAGGATGCTAAATCCTCAAAGGGGGACATTATAATGACTTGATGTTTTCTTGGGGAATTAATCCTTAAATTATTCAATTTTTAATTGTTTCTGAGATATTATTTTATTGGGTGAATTCTTAGGTTGTTTTCATTTTGGTTTTAAGCTTTATAGTTGTTTTTAATTGGTTTCATAATAGGAACATGGTCATGGGAAACCATACAGTTCTCCCTAAAAAACCATGTGGCTTTGTTGAAGAAGGATACTATTTGGGGAATGGTTGGAACACTGTTGGAGATGATCATGAATCATTTACCTTAAAATATATGTGTCTTACAATAGAGGAAAAAAAATTGTTAGAACACAATTTACCAAATGATAATATTCATTAATTGATGAGGTGCTAGAATATCTTATTCAAATAAGGAAGAATAGAGCGAAATGAGTCTCAGAGAAAGTAGAAAAGACCAAGAGTCTTATGAATACCAGGGAAAGTAAAAAAAATTATTTTCAATATTTTTAAATGTTAGAAATGGAAATGTAGTGGTAAATGCATTGGGATTTAAAATTTAGGATATGGTATAAAAAATTTCATTAGTTGAATTTTATATCTTATCATAAGTATAATAATAGTTAGTGGGTGTAGTTGAGGGTTTAGGGGAATCAATGTGGGTACCCTTAAAGATAATATCTTCATTGGTTGAACATGTAAAGACAAGTTAGAATATTGTTCTAGATTGAATTATGTTCTGTTATAGGTTGGAAGAATGTGAAACTATTTCAAGATTGAATTTTCATATATAGGTAGGGTTTATAGTTCATAGCATGGTAATTGTCACGTATTCCATGAGAGATGAGTTTATGAGATTCTATAATGATATGAAGTGGGATGATAACCCATGTATGACAAAACAAATAAATTTATTAAAAATTAATCATCACAATAACGAATCGACATATATGGTGCGTACCACACTCAAGAAATCAAGACATAAAAGGAAACATCAGAAATCAATAAAATACATAAAAAGAAACATGAGATATCAAGAAAATGTTAGGTCATTAAAATGTTTGGTGGAAATAATGTGCAACAAATGATACCTATAAAAATCAGTTTTTACCATATTTTTCCAACATATCAATAATACAACTAATCACAGTCTGACAATGAACACATATTGTCACCCTCTACACCTCCATCTACACTTCCTGCTACGACCTATAAAAACATTATTTAGAAAACTAAATAGTGTTGAATATTTATATTTAAACATAAAACAAATAAAATTTGGTAATGTAAATGATTTTGGTTTTTTTGGGATTTATCTACTAACCACCGGTCTATGCAATACCACCTGGGGAATATTTGCTCATCTGTTGAGTTATATCAGTCAATACTTTCTACAAAGTGAACATCTGAGCCCCCTAGTCTTGAACTATGTTTCATAGAGAAGAAATGTTTCTTTGAGCATCTCCATGTGTTAACTAACTACAACAAGTTGTAGATGCAGCTACAATTCCTGGTGGCCTTCCAAGACCTTAGATGGTATAAGTCCCAAACCCATACCACACACTCTACTAGGATGCTCCTTCACAAGGACATTAGCAACCTAGTTATCTTGGGAGACTGAGTGGGAAATCCCATGATTGTAATCCCATAGTTCTTTAATTTTTAACAATGAATCAAATATCAATATATATTAATATAGTAAAAACTGATACAATGTTATTATAATGAAAAAATTAGTTCATAACCCAACTTCTTTGGAAGACTCATTAACCAATCTTCCATCAGATTTTTTTGTGAACATCATACCACACTTCAGTTCGAGATGCTTCGTTCCCTAGACTCTGTGAACAAATTAAAAAAAATAAATCAACAATTTAATATATTAAACATATAATTTTTCTTAAAAATATTTAATCTAATTAAAAGATTACCATATTTGGTCAGCTTCTAGGAATGCTTTTTGACCCCACTATGTGAGGGATGAATTACGTAACCCATATTGATGCATAATTTCTTGAGAGGCCCTGAAATAAATAAAATAAAATTTAATAATAATTTACTTAGTGTCATATCCTCTTCATATACATGTATAAATGTAAAATGAGGTTAATATAGTAATATATATTTAAATACCATCTGATTCTCATCTCAATGTTCGTAAAAAAACATTCCACTATTCTTTGGGTGCCTGATTGGGTAAATTCTCATACATTTGTTGACCAGTCAATGAAGAATCATTAACATCGCTCAATAATCTCCATTGAATGTCATTCTATTTTGTACCAAGATTTTTCCCGTCCACTTTCGTGATGTCACATCAGAAACTGTGAAGTGGATAAATATCTGTATAGATATATTTATTTTGAACATATTAATAAAATGAAATTAAATTAAAACAAAATGTATTAAAATTACCTTTATTTGGGAATAAAAAAACATCATTTTTCCAACTTGGAGGCATGTGTCTCCAATCATAATAAGAAATAGGAAGGGAAATGGGCTCCACTGCCAGCTATCCTTGAATTTGACCATGTATTCCTATGACATAATCCGTAGGGACCCCATATGAATCAAATGGGACAAATATTTTTTCACCATACATATTACACACATCTGAACATTATATATATTTTTCCATATTTGTATTTTTTTCATCTTTAATGAACATAAAATTAGTATAAAGAAGTGAAATAAATATATATATATTAAAATTTGTACCCATAATAGTGACCCTTCAGTATGTATATGATGAACTAGAAGTAGCATGACGCCACCCCACTGCTGAGGCTGCTGGAGGGGGAGTTGAAAAATTATCATCTAAATTGACTCTCACAAAGGGTGTGATTGATGTTGTAGGGGGAGATGGTGTAGGGGGCAGGTAGTTAGTGGCTAAGATGTTCTATGGACAGAGACAGATGGATCTTCATTTCTCATAGTAGTGGATGAAACAGTGTATCACTTCCTCCTTGGCATTCCTATCATTTAATAAAATAAAATTAATTTTAGAACATATATTTCAAAATAATCATGAAAATATATATTTATAAATGATAATAGATGCCCAGTTCTAACAAACAAAATATACATAACATTGATAATGAATGACTCTACAAAAGATATAAGTGGTTGATGAATGAATAAATAACTGTACATATAATCATTTTTCCCTTCAATCAAGTCGGTATCCTGCTCCATTACTTCATCCACTACATTCATATATTCAATAATAATATTTTCAATATCATGATGGAAAAATTATTATACTTCTACTTATTGATGAGATTCAATTTCAGATGTCAAATCTTCCACTTCATCGCCCATATCTTACAAATCTCTTTGTATTACATGAAAAACTACACTCCAACCTTCATCCACAACATCATTCACATAATATACCATTTTTCTTTATATGATAAGATATATGGATCATGTAGTTCATGATCACCAACATCCATCAGGTGACAGAAGTTCACAGAAGTAAATTGCAAGTAATCTCTTTTAACACATCTGATAATATCTACCCAAATGAATTCGAATAAAACAACTAAAAAATTCCCATGGTAGTTTAATTCAACAATATAAGTCATCTTTTAATAGTATCCCACTTCAGAAAATGTAAATATACCACTATTTTGTGTTCTCAAACCCTCTTCTTGATCGACTATAATAAATATAAAGCCATTCACATTGTAAATGTCAAACTTTCTAAAATGTTTTATAGGACCTCAGGAAAGAAAATTAAAATATTCTAAAAAAATCTACTAGACTATCAGTATTCATGATATAGGAAAAGAAATATACTTTATTATATTTACTAAATATCTGTGTCAAACTAACATTCATATTTATTGCAATATTTATGAACTTAACGTCGTGCAACCCATTCTTCAAGATCAACAGCCTTTGTTATATCATTCTCAATTCAGGATTGGCTTATCATTTGTCTCGATGTTTGTATCCTCAAATCATTAATAAATGGATATTCAATCTCACTATTTAGCAGCACATATATATGTTTCTGTAATAATTTTAATTCATTCAATGTCACATTTGAGGTCCTCCAAACTGATCGCCCAACAACAAGAAATATTTTTGACATCTGATGTATTTGAGATTGAGTCGATGTATCGTCAACCCATCCATCTTGATTAAATATTGTCCCAATATCATCAAAGTATCTAACACAAAATGTAAGACACTCCTCAGCCATATATCCTTCGACAATAGAGCCTTTGGGTAGAGCTTTATTTCTCATGCATGATTTTAAATGACCAAGATATCTATGAAATGAAATAAACATAATTATTTATTTATTTATGTGAAAAAAATTATTTACATACCTAAAAAACATATAAATAAAGTACCACTCAATTGGATACATCAATAAATAATGAAAGGGGCCTCCTAATTTTGCTTCCTCAACCAAATGCATAGTTAAATGCATCATGACAGTAAAAAATGATAGGGGAAAGATAATCTCCAATGCCAAAGGGTCAATAAAAACTTCTCCTGGAGGTTTTCAAGCTAATATATATGTGGAGATTTCTCACATAGTTGTATGATAAATGTACCGAATTAGAGTAAAAAAGTAGAAACTTTTTCTGGTAATAATGCACGTAATGGAAATGGTAGTAACTATTGTAACAAAATATGTGAATCGTGATTTTTCAATCCAGGTTACTTATAATTATTCATGTCAACACACCTCAGGATGTTACTTGAATACATATAAGATAACTCAAAATTCTTTAAAATTGAATGTAATGTATCTTTATCCCTATTTTTCATTGCGAAAATTGTTGGTGCATGCATTTGATTCTCATATGGCCATAGATCACATTTTAGGTTCATTACTTATAAGTATTTACGAGCATTGAGATGATCCTTTGACATTCCAGGATAATTAATCAATATGAAAATCAAATTTTCATAGAAATAAATCTCAATATGAATCACATCTATACTATTCAACAACAAATAAATTTCCCAATACAGAATTTTAAAGAATATACTTTTTTTTCATTCTTGTGTTCTGATTTCACATGATGATGAACTTTGAAGTTGTTTCCCACTATCATTTAAATGATGAACCTTACCAAATTTTGATTAAATATTTTCAAGTTTTTACAATATTTCAGAACAAGTTAACAACATTGGAGGTGGTATACGTTTAATGAAACCATTAAATTTTGATCTGTTTAATCGAAATTTATGAGATGCATTGAGAAGTTTTCGATGGCACAAGAAGCACCATTTTCTACTCTAAGGTAGCCATTTGGGTTCAAAATCAAAGTTAAAAATAGGGAAATACAAACATGTGTAAATGTCCCAACAAGATAAATTCCCAAGCCTTGGTAATTCACTAATGGTCCACATTAAAGAAACATACATTTTGATATTTTTTTTAGAAGAAGCATCAAATGTCTCGACACCGTTGCTCCATATCTCCTGTAATTCTTTAATCAAAGGATGCATGTATACATCAATATCATTTCTAGGCATTGTTTTTCTAGGAATAATCATCGAAAACATAAAATATGTTTTTTATACACATACATAGAGGCAGATTATAAGGGATCAAAATAACTCGACAAATTATATAATTGGTACTCAAAGTTCAGATGGGTTGAATCCATCGGCATCAAATCTCAATCGTAACATTCCTAGGATCAACAGAGAAATCTGGATGCAATGAATCAAATTTCTTCCATTATTGTAAATCCTATTGATGACTCATTAACCTATCATTGTTATTATCCACAGAATGCCACTTCATGTGTTTGATAGTTTTGGATGACAAGGATAATTATTGTAATAAGGGATTTAAATGAATGTAATGCATAACCTTTTTATATGTGTTCCTTTTCTTCTTCTTCAATAAATTATGGTGATTAATACTTCAACATCATCCATTGACTGCCATCTAAAAGAATAACATTTTATGATGTCTTATCTACTTGAATCATCTTTCCGATAAAGAATACAATCATTGGGACACACATGTAGTTTTGTATAATTCAGACCAAGCCTATTAATAACTTTTTTCATGTTATAAAAAGCCTCGAGGATTTTTGATTCACTAAATGTATCACGCAACAATTCCAATATCATGGACATTTCTTTATTTGTAATTCCACGTAGACATTTTAATGATACAAATTCAGCTGAAAAGAAAGATTTAAATATTTCAAACATTCACTATACAACTCTTGATTTCCATTGTCAACTAAATCATGAAAAGTATGTTTCTTAGTGATGTTTTATCTTGAATTGGTATCTACAGAATCAAGAAGAGGATCCAATGATATGATACAATCATGATCTGGTTGTGTTACAACCTCAAAAACATCACTTATCATCTTGCAATTAGTAGGACCCTCATCTGGTTGTTCTGTTATGTTTTGATGTTGATAGTGGTTTATTGAAGTGTCGAATACATCATTTATGAGATTTTTCATTTCATTTTCCATTGTCAATGAATTTGGGAGGTTATTCTATGGATTGACTTCAGTTCTCAACCCTTATGTAACGTTTGATTCTCCATGCCAAATCTAACACAAATATTGATTAGGGAATTTCTTCAGTATTAAATGTTCATAAACATCACCTCTCTTAAACCATATTCTAAATTTACATGTATGGAATAGACATCATATTCTCCCTTCAACGTATATATTGTAAATTTAAAAATATAAAAACACATAAAAAGCCATAACATATATTGGTGTGTTCCTTGGTAATTTTATCCAACTTTTAACCACGAATATCACAATGTACCCACACAGAATTAAAAAAATTAAAACACATAGTCAATACTAAATAGGGAAATAGATTCATATATAAGAGTTGAAAAAATATATAAAGATGTTACATAATGTTTTCCTATATAAATACATATGGTAAATCAACCACTAGAAAACAAAACCATGTAAATTAAAAAGATCCATAAAAGAATAAAAGATCAAGGATCCCATACTTTTATTGTTTTCTTGTCATGCTCCACCAAAATAGATAGAAAACCTGATGATTCCATAATATTTATATAACTATGGTAAGGTCTTGATAAATAAGATAATAAATGAATAAATGTTAGGAATATAAAATGGAAACAAACTCTTACATTAAATTAGTGGCCTCAACTTAAGATTCAAAGTGTTGGGTATGGTCTGGGGTTAAGATTTTTAGAACATGTGTGGTATCATGGTGAAGTGTTATGGGTAGAAACATGTTTTGACCCTGATTGTGATTAAAATTTTCAGATCTGGGGTGGATCATAGAACATCAATGGGGTCTGAAACATAATGTGGACTTCTATCAGAAAGAAATTATAGTTGGCCCTGTCTTGTTTTCCTTTTTGTATCTAATTAGATAGGAAAGTATACAATTTATTATTTTACCCATAGGTGATTACTTATATGTGGTATAACAAGGATATAAAAAATCCATGTCTTATTTGAAATATAGAGTTTGGTTTGTCTTCATTGTTTCTCTTGGTCCTAGTGTGGACTATCTTGGCATGGTATTGAAGTCATACTATGACAACGGAAATTGATAAGAATAAATTCTTAGAATTGGATGTCATTGTGGAATATAGAAAGGAAAATTTGAAGCATCCCTTTGTAAACTCTTTTTAGATTATTACTAGTAAGAGAGCATGTGGCCCATGTGAATTATAAAATAAACTTGATAGATTCTGGAGAGTTGATCACATGTCATGATAGAAGTTCATGAAATCTAAAATGACCAAACATATACAATACTGTAATATTATAGAAACATAATATAATAAATATGATATATTGATCATAAATAAGGCATTTAAGACTGTGGATTGTGCATTAAAAGTTTAGAGTGAGAGTACTATATAATTATTAGGAGATAATCTAAATAGAGGAAAATGATGATTCATATTTTATTAAATATCAAGACAATAATGAGATATTTTTGGTGATGAAATTGTTCATAATTTTATAATACAAGTTAACGATATACCCTTTTCATTGAATCATGCATGGTGATTCTAGTGGATCATATATGCTTAGGTGATTCTGGATCATTCCATGGGTTAATTATCAATTTGGGTGGGGAAACTTGTATATCATGTGTCTTTTTATATTTTGTTTCCATAGTGTGTGTGAATTAATCACTGAGTTTTATCACTCTAATAGATAAATTAGGATTGTTTTTTAAGAAATCATACAATGAGAAATGATTTATTTTACAATGGTTCAAACCCATCTCACCTAAACAACTCTATACCCGGGTCCTTCACATGATGGTGTTGATCATATTTTATTTAATCATAGAATAACTACACCTTATTTATCATTCTATTCACAAAATTTAGTCTAAGATTAATTAACTGTCTAACCTCATTCAAACACATTAAAGATATGTAAGAACATTAATACAATTATTTAAACGGAGTTTTACGATTGTTTAATAAATTGTTATTATCATAGTAAGACTCAACCAAATGAAAATGATTTATCCAAGAATATATAAAAACATGAATAAAAATGTTTAATACATCCATTATCATTGGGATTATTATCTCTATATTTCCTTCCATACAATGATGAAAAGTACATCTTAAGAAAAAATAATGAAAAAAATGAAATCTACAAAATATTTTACAATTGGGAGGTAAATTATTATCTTGATCATAGATGACCATTATTGAAACCACAAGAATCAAAAATAAAATGGGTACCTACAAATGGAAGAACATACCACAAAAATAAATATTGAAAATAAAGAAGTATGATTCATCCAACTTTAAATAAACCATTCCATAATCATACCACAACCGCACTATAATGGTATACAAACTTGAATGGAGGGGAAACAAAGGCAGTCAATGAAGGTGATGGTTAGTGAGGCATGCTAAGGGGCTATGAGAAGCATCCAGTTGTGGAATGGGTTAGGATTGGCAGTAGATAGGTGAGCTAGGGCTTCGAGGGGTCGTCTGCGATGGGCGGTGAGGCATGCTGATGGGCGAAGAGAACTATCACTGGTGGCATGAGTGGAGAGCCATACTAGGGTTTGGGGTTCACGGGTGGTCAGGGAGGGGGAGAAGATGGGGTTGTGAGGAACCATGGGAGAAGGCAGGAGAGGGTTGTGTTTTGGGGGGAAGTGTCAACACTGTATATAAAATGGGGTTTAATGACAAATTTTAATAATCCACAGCTAAAAACTTTTAAATAATGGTTTAGAAGATGTTTTGTAAACCTCTCCTAAAAGACTTCCGCTAAAGGAAACATATGTTATAGTGAATGATGAGAGATGAAATCATATTGGATCCATGAAACATCTTCATATTCTTACATGGAAGTGAGAAATTTTTTGGGGGAAATTTCCATAGGGATTCCAAAGAATCTTATAAGGAATGATGGGATATGGGTTATTTTTTATTACATTATCAAATTAGTGATTTTTTTGGATATAAGATAATATTTACATCTTAACCCCCTTAAAAATCTATATTAATGAATTTTTAAGACATAATGGTTTTCCACAATCGATTGTGTCTGATTGAGATCCCCTTTTACATAAAAATTATATAAATATTTAGAAGGATTTGGATATTGAGCGTCATTTGTGTACCGATTATCACCCTCAAACTGATAGAATATGAAAGGACTATTAAAACATTTGAATTCATGATGAGATTTTTCTCACATTACATTTATGTTATGTGGATCATTATCTACCTTGGGTAGAGTTCTCCTACAATAATAGTATCCATTGATGTATTTATGTGGCTCAATAATAAGTATTATTTAAAAAGAGATGATTTATTACTCATGTAGGGATAATGTTAGTGAGTAAAAATATATAGGTCTATAAATTTATGAAAAAACAATAAAAAAGGTAAATACTCTTCATGTTTATATTAATGCAGCTCCAATTAAAAAAATGGTTATATTGAAATCCAAAAAAGGATTTGGAATTTCAAGTGGAAGATCATGTATTTATGAATGTATCTTCATAGAAGATTTTCATAATGATTAGTAATAAATGGATGTTTAAACCCAGGTACAACAAATAATTTGACATTATGGATATAAATTGAGCTATATTATATAGATTAGCTATGCTGCTAAGAATATCTATATTTCAGGATGTGTTCCTCATAAATTTTTTAAAGAAGTGCATTCTAGACCCAATACATGTACTCAAAAATGATTAAATACAACCATAACCTAATTTTTCATACTATGAATATACTATCTAAATTATTGAAACTAGATAGAAATTATTGAGGAATTAGAAACCTATATTGGTAAAATATCTCTAGATAAACCAATTAATGGAAGAAAAAATGTGGTTACCTAATGATATTTGGACGATGTACCATCCCTATCTATTTAGAAGAAAATATTTGTGAAAACTCATAAGGCTTAAATTGCTGATGGTGGGGAGAATGTAACACCTTAATATGTTATGGTATGTATCTTCTTCAATTAATTCAATTTATTCGATAGCTTATAGCTAAAAAAATGAATGATGATATACCATAAATTATTAACATGGCAATTATTTATAGTAATGTGTACGTTTTTATAATAACATTGCCTATTTATTTATTAATAAAATTTATATACCTCAAAAATGAGAAGATGATAAATTAATATTAAGGAATAAATAAAAATTTATTAAAAATGATAAATTTAATGTTGGTATTTTGTAAAACATTAATGATTAATTAAATTATTTAAGTTTACAAAACAATTTAACCAAAATTTTATTTTCATAAAATAGATTCCAAAACTAATATGTTTTTTCAATTATTATTATATTATAATTTTATAAGACCATATTTAATATTTCAAAATTTCATCTAAACAGATATAATATTATAGTTATCATTTTTAAAATAAATGATGGATTTAATAAAAAATAAAATTTATCATAATTAATAAATTAATTTCAAAAAATGGACTCTATATTTTACATATACATGTGGAATAATTATTAGGGTTATTTTTTTGGACTTTTTTGAAATAGTTTAATTTTTTTAGATTAGTGAAATACAATAATTTGTGGTATTAGATAAAGACATGATTTATTGATCCATGGATGGTCTACGACTAATTTATGCACCGTTGGTTAAATCTCACATGCACTTGTTACTATTAATGGTCACATGAATCATCATTATTGACCATATTGAACCAAAATAATAAAGTATTGACTTAAATAATCAAACAACACTTCTCTCATCTACTATAAATACCACCAATCAAGACCCATTCTCATAAAATCTAAAAATATATAGATATTCCTTATATTTGTACCAATTTCACTCCAAAACATAATATACACACCATTTTCGTGATATTATCTCCAAAATACCAATCCCATGTTCCTTGGTGTGTTTCTGAAGGAGACGATATATGAGAGGTAAAATCATCATTTGTTTTATTTTAATTTTTCTAATTTATTATTATTTTTTTCTATAACATACCGCCTCTATAAACAAATTCAGTATAAAAACATTATATTATATATAATATAATATTATTTTGTTAATGTAATATTAATAATCATGCCACTTATTCTCTACTTTTTATTTGAGAAATGGAAACATAATATGTGACACATCGATTTACCAAAAATTGGGGATGATGCATTTTCATTTTCAATAACCTCCTTCATAAGTGGTTATAAAACAATTATTATTGTTAAATAATATTTAATTAAACATTTTATAAGTTATATAGTGCTCTAAAACATATATATAATCTTGATGTTAAATAAAACGATATAAGTTGGTGATAGTCGTAAAAACCTCCAAAATAAATTAAATCATGTTCTTTCAAATTTTATCTGCGGAAAAATTATTGTACCATATAAAAAATGATATATGATATCACTTATACTTATTTAATTTCACTAAAAACATATAATTTTAATTATAGTAAATTATCCTTATTGTACATGAACATCAATAATTGTATACATGCAAACAGATAATGAAACCCCATAAAATTATCACTATGATAACAATGATATTAAACATTATAACTCATAAAAATATCCATAAATGAACTTAATAAATTATAATAAATAAATTATATGTCTAATGGGTTATGAATTATCTGATTATTGATTAAAATTTTATTATATTGGATATTATGTTCTAGGGATGAACGCTTTCAGACATATTGTAAGAGATTTCATAAATCAATTTTCATTCATTGGGTTAGAATTATTTTTCATTAGTTTTGTTATGACAAGAATGTGTGTGAAATTTACTATGATTTTTTTACTTTATTTACACATTTATATTTTCTATTTACATTTTGTACACCAAATTATTTTTCTTATTTCTTCTCACTCTAATTATACGATCTGTAAAAATTGTTTTTCATCTCACACTTTTTTTAGTGTGATATGCCTTATTAATCACATATTTAATTTTTGTGTTGTATGTATGATAACAATTTTTATTTATGTTAACAATTCATTGAACATTTCATTAAATAGATATTTTTCTTATATCCAGTTTTTTATTATAGTTTTATTTATATACCAATTTTATATATAAGGTTTATTTTGAAAGATGTTTTAATTGGGTAATTTTTTATGAATGTATATCCTTTATTCAATACATATATTTTGGTACAACATATTTTTATTAAATTATATATACATATAAATAATTCTTTGGACATGTAGATAATTTTCAGTACGAAAATTATATTTCCAAATTATGAATTAACATGTCTCCTGAGAAAATTTATTTGGCGACAAACCCTTAACATTTGTTTCCAAAAATAATGAGACGAGTTTCTACCCACAGACTTAAAACATACATTCTTGGTGTTAGTGGTTCTTGTACTAGATACATGATTTCGAATAATTAATCATTTTCATCATTCATAATTGATTTATTAAATTCCATGATAATTTAAATTTGAAATAATCTTTAATTGTGTTTTCATTCATAGTTTATTTATTAAAATTGTTTTCCTCTAATATACCTTTCTATAATGGTTATGAATTATTGAATATGATTTTCTTATAATTCATTCTGGTAACCCTTAATAATCATTTTAATTCACCGATTAATTTTCTTCCATCCCAAGGTTTTGATGATTAAATCATTAAATAATTTTAGTGGAAACATTTTTTTTCGATTATTCTATTATATGTTTAATTATCAATCTAATAAGGGGAAATATATGTATCTTATTCTTCACAAATACTAAACTTAATAATACTTTTTTCTGTGATCTAATTAATTTATTAAATTTTAATAAAATAACCACTCACTCAGATATATTAGGTTCAGGTTTGTTACTGTATACCACCTTATGATCTTCTCATCTATATAAAAAGGTACAACATATGCTTCATCAGATTACCAAAATGGAAACAACTAGAATGAGGTGTAAAATTTAAAAACACACATTAAACCAATGATAATTAAAAATATTTTTTTCAAAAATTATTAAAATATTAATAATGAATCTATACAATAATCAGATTCTACCAGGTCATATTAGCATTACTAGTAATCTCATGATTGATGTTTAGCACCTTCAATGATTTCCTACATCTATCCATCCATCCTATAGGTGATCAACATTATATACCATAAAATGTTTTCAATGTTACCCTTTTAATTGAATTTTGGTATGTAATATTATAAGATAATTACATGAATCCATGAAAGTGATACCATTATCCTATAATGAATAGCACACAGGTGAAAAGAATAAGCTACAGAAATGGATTCACCTTAATTTTCGGACCAATGTTTAAGGGTATAATTCAATATAAGAATTACTTGTGATGCAAATATCTATTTGAATTCCTTCCCAAAACTGAGATGTAAATTAGACTCCCCACCCAAAAAATTATATGTCAATTCAAGTAGCCTCCTGATTGTTTATGTATACAATATTCCCAATTATTCCACTTTGGTAGAGTCCTTTATTAGAATGTTGTGAGATATGTTTTTTATGAAATATATAAGGAAAAAAATTGAATTAATTCCCTAGGTTTTACTAGGTAACATCATAATGAAATCCATGGCTACGACATCCCACTTCTAAGTAGGAATGGGAAGGGGATGATGTAGTCAAGAGGGTTTTTATTGCTCATCTTTCACTAGCTGAGTATTATAGAATCGAGAAAAAAATGTCATATATATCATAAATGAATCATAGTCACTAACACTAGAATCAAACTTCATAAAATACATTTTCGAATTACAAGAATGGTCCACTGAAACCCACATAATTCCTATAGCATGACAATTCGTAAAGGTTACAGAACAACCAAGTGGAAATTGAAGAAAAAATGTTCTCTGAAGAAAACAAACATTAACTATGAATACCCCCCATTAATTTGAATAAGTTAAGAACAATAGAGTAACTCATATATTAGGCTTTCATCCCAAATTACCTACAACATATAATGGTTTATCTAAATACTAGACATGAATATAAAAACACTCTATTCCATGAAGACATAGTGCATCTGATAAAAAATATCTTTGAGAGCCCAATCATCAATGGACTCATTTATAGATTTTCTTGAAAAAATTGTACCTAAGGAATTAGAAACCATTATTCCCTTACCTCAGGTGTGGATGATATCATAGTCAAACCCCTAAAGGTACTCGATTAAACTTACCTATCTTTAGATAATTTTTTAGGGGGATATTTTTGTCCTATTTTTATTTCCCATTTATATTATATAATTAACCCTAGAGAGATAGTGACTACATTATTTGAGATAATTCATTATTATTTTGATATCATGGACATTGGTTGTGTAATTGTTTTAGGTGGTAAAAGTTGGTGATAGAAAAATTTCACCACATGGTCACCCTAAATAAGATGGAAACCAAAAAACATATTTGAAGTGTCTCAATAAGAAAATACCACCCTATAAAAAAAATTTAATATAAATATTGGTCTAGTTTTCAATTACATCAAAAGTTAATCAAATGATTCTAAATCTCTATACTTTAAGAAAACTTATCCCTTTCGTGTGAGTGTTTTCATAATCAATGAATGTAAATATAAGTATCTAATAAACTACTTGAAATACCCTTGTAAGCCCTAAAATTTCCTAATCTGAATGAAAATCATGAGATCCTCCAAAGAACTGACTACATTGACATTCTCTATATAAATTATAACCTATATTTCATGATTACATGTCCCAAAAATAGAACATCCAATAAGCAGAATAAATTCTTCAACAATATATCATAAATACAATAATATCGCAACATTCCCATCGTAAATATCGATGTATTCTCATTCAAGAATTTAGATCTGGAATATAATATAATTTCATTCATATGAACCTTGAAAAAATATTTGAGGCGTCTTCAGAAACAATGGTTCATTAGAACAATGATATCCTTTATAGAATTAGACAATCCGAATGGTTTTACCAAACACTTACAATATTCATACCCAAATTAGAAGACTATCTTAGGAATGTCTTAACTTCTCAACCTAACTTGTTGTTACCCTGAATATAGGTCAATAAATTTTAACCAGATCTCAAATTATATCTAGAAACAAGATAATAATTACAGGGAAATGAAAATTTAGTCTTGGTCATGACCCGATTTGGATTTGATAGTCAATACACTAGTGGAGATACCCATTTTCCTTAATAGAAAATAGCACTAGATCAACCCAATGAGATATTATCATAAAAATGAATCCTTTTAATTCAAAGTATTAAAAATTTATATTTAACTCCCTCAAATCGGTGGGGGATATGTGATTTTAGGGAAGAGATATTGACTCTGTTCTCTCTTCCAAATTATTGGTGAACTCTGAATCTCATTTAGCCGGTAGAACAAAAAATAATTTATAAATACATTGGGGAAATCAACCACTATTTTATGTATTCCACTATAAAATCCCTTCGCATCATTCTCAATGATGAGAGATGAAACCTAACAAGTAATACGATCTAGATTTTGTAATGGTGGTGGAACTCATCTTTACAGCATATCTCGTCCTCCCTAAATGACATGAGTACTATATCCATGTTTTGAAAAATTCAAATGATGATGAGTTAAATCAATGTGTCCATTATGAATTTCATCCCACCCATCCCTAGGATGAAATCAAACGGCTCTATCTCATAGATCTATATATCACATTTCATATTGAGATCAAAAATGGATATAACACAAGATGGGCATCGAAACCCATACTCCCAACTCTTGTAAAGTTGTGTCACTGTCCCCATGATATATGAAAAAATCAAGATCGAGCATCTAAAAAAATATACAGAAAGGGTAGAAACAAAAAATTGTTATCACTGATATAAAATAATTAAATTACCATAGATGATGTAATATGAACCATACCATGAACTATCATATGAAATACATTTGATTCTATTGTTTCCTAATTTATACCATGAAGGTTATTTAATTATATTTATGGGATTTTTCATCTTATGACATATGGAACCGCCTTATGATGATTCTATCTATAGTAATATCCATCATTTACACAACACCAACATAAATGTGACTAAATAGATGTGGATGCATCACACTTAGAAACCATAACCATAATAAGTGTTGAGCCTAAAACAATATTTAAAAGAGGTCAACCCCTGCATAAACATTATATATGTCCCATTCATCCATATAGTGAGAACGTATTAGTTGTAGTTTTGAATTTGGACCTCACTTTTCCTAGATTTATAAAACATATGACATAAAATTGATATAATAACTCCAGGTGGGGTTGAAGAATATCATGGAGGATTCCAAGAGCTACTACCACCCTTATCCACCTTTTCATTATTCTACCACTTATTCCTACATGATTAGAACCCACTATGGCCCAAAATTGAATGTATCCCAGACAAGTCTAACATATAATATTAGTCGATCAATACCATTTGAGAATGATAAAAAACATCAATAATGGTTTTTATATTGAATAAGAAACCCTGATTTATAATGTCAATAATCATCTCAATTTAAAACCACAAAGCTTTAATCTTTTTTCAGGAATACATTCAAGGAAAAGATAACCATATATTAAATGAGGTTATCATACTATATCACTGAATGGTATACTTGATGGAGGTCCGAAAACAATCGATACATGAAAATAGTTAATGAATTAGAATAGAAATACTGATTAAAGATGAACTTTAATTCCTTCTATTTCGGCCTCTCATGATACAATAATAGAACCATAAATTCACACCAACACTGAATATGGACATCCAAAAAAAACACAACACATATTTAATTAATGACCTCAGGGGTCTCAAGGAATTGGGGAATCCTACCAATAATATCTACCTAGTTATCCATTATTCACGGGTCTATAATTCCCTGAATAGAATTTGTACTTTTATTAATGATTTTATGATCCCAATCCTGTTACGGACCTAGTTTGGATTCCATCATCTATGTAGGATGAGTGAATTTTCCATGTCTTGGAGCATGGGAATCACAAACAATTACCATAATTAATATTTGATCAACTGGTGATGTAGAACTATATTCGGCCACATCCCTTGAATGTAGAGGAGATCTTAGGGGATGATGATAATACATGACCCTATTGAAAAATAAAAGATCCACAAATACATATTTACATGGATAATCAATCTTCCTCCCTATAAAGCATCCTCACAAATAATATGAAACCCACAACAACTCATGAAATAATTAAAACCACCACACCATAATATAGTGACCTTATAATTCTACAACCTATGAGTTAAATAATAGGTAGGATTCCATGAAAATCCTTTACATCCCATGGTGACTCAAGGATTTCCATGAGTTTTGTTCGAAAGACACCTGATCTGAAGAAAAAAACATAATCTACAAAATCCCTTGATCATCTATATTTTAACCATCAAATTTAATAAAACCCAAAAAAATAAATCATCCCACTAATACAATTTTTTCATGAAATATTACAAGATTTCATCCTTCCTAAGAACCAAACATGTTATTGGAATCCCTCAGAGGAAATTCCTAATCCCTACAGGCTCGAAACCATTTCTTAAGAAAATAATAAATCATTAGGATAAATTTTCAAATATGAAAAATAGTCAAAATTAATAAATGGTTACATTTAAATATGAACAAAAATATCATATACATATTATATTACACAAATACAAAAGGATTCATGTAGAGGTACCATCGTACATTTACATTTTAATAAAAAAATGGTGTGTGAAGAAAAAATTAAATAAACAATCATCCTAGTGACATAAGAACCATAATCCCCTATTCCACCAACAAAACATATCCCAAAATGATATAAACAATCCTGATAATACACCACCTCGAGGTGGGGACTTAACATTAACTCAATCATCCAAACAAGGTATACATTTACAAAGTGGTTATATATAGGGTGGATCTAAATTTATTAATTGGATCCAACTATAATTTCTATGCATATCCATTTTAAGACAAATATATGTAATAGTATTAAGAAAAAAATATTCAATTCCATTGAAAAATGATTTTTTAAAAAGATTCATGAAAGAGGAATAAAAAAGAATAAAAAAACATAGTATTAGAACTATGGGAAAATCCAAGGTAGTTAGTCTATTAGGGTACTAGGTTTACCATATCTTTGTGATAAAAAATATCCATTAACTTGCCTAAGATATTGGAGACGAATCACTCAATATATAGTGGTAATGGTCCATGTCACATTGTTTTGTTAGTGGTAAATTGTAATAATACTAGAGATACATGGGACAAGGCCCTATCATCTCACCTAGCTGCAAATCCTAGACTACCTTCCTAGGTACCTAGTATTTAAATATTCCCTATTCTATATCAAAATCATATTAATCACCTATTTTTCTAAATCCAATTCATCACACGATATATATATATCAATTAAAATAATTTTCATGAGGGACTACCATTTCATAATATTTACTATTAGAAAATCCGTGGAAATCACACCTATAAGCAAAATCTAAATACTAGAAAACATTTATAAATCAATGAAATCACTTGGAATTAATCAAACAATATACCAACACAAAACCACATTCTTTTCCCTTTGAAATTCTATAAGACTAGGTGAAAACCACATAAAAAATAATGGGGAGATCCTATTAAAAAATTACAAACATTAAACATCAAAACCCAATACAATTCAACATTGAACTAAATTTAGGTCACCAAAATAACTAATGGGAGGAAAACACAATAAAGAAGGGAGAAGAGACCAGGATGATATGTTAGATGGAATATAAATGATTTTTTATGGAGAAATTTATAAAAAAATACATATATTTAATGATAATAGGATATAATAGAATATGAGATGTGAACCAAGGTATGCATAGACTGAATGGGGGTAAATGATGGTGAAAGTTATTAAAATAAAGAGGGATAAGAATTTTTTTTATAGTCTAAATAATAATTAGGTTTAGTATTAGTGTATGATAGGCTATGTCCCAACATTATTATAGCCTTAATCCAATGTGGTGGAGTTTACCAAGACTGAGAATCATTTTTCAGTAAACTATCTTCCTTACCTCCTAGGTTCCCTAGTTCCACTAGCCAATCCAAATATTTTATACAGGGATAGTTCTTAATCATGTACCAAACCATAAATGCTCTTAGGTACCTCTATTAAACCATATACAGTTTTTAGTGGTTGAAGCATGCCTAACCCTATCCACGTATCAACCATGCACTAACCAATTCAACTCTAGGATTCTAATTTTTCTTTGAAGAACAAAAAGAAAATCTATTAAATAAATGAACAACCAAAAAATGAAAATTAAATAACAATAACAAGGTGGGGTTTATATAATGTGTCCTCAAACATATGGGGACTGACATTTTATAACCGGGATTCCATATGCAGTGGTGATTGGGTTAATCAGGTATATTGTACTGTGTTCTATGTCAGATCTAAAATATGAATAACGTGTTGTAGGATGCTACTAGAGGAACTATATGGACATGAGTAGATAAAAGTCGAGAATAAATTTATGTATATAATGTCGATAAAGGATATCTTCCAGGTCTATGTAAGAGATGACGAACTATCTAGTAGGATAAATACTTCTTATAGTCTCAATGTAGTTGAATATGATCTAAAATTAAATTCTGGGTACTTATTCAATCTTAATGGGGATGATGTGAGATAGAATAGCTAATGTCACATAATATTCATCAATTTTATAGTAGATTATAATTATGTTATAACTTATAAGGAATATAAATTAGTGGTATGGATATACTACATAATCATTGATAATAAGGTGATGTCTATTATTAAAGATCCTATCACACTATATTATGATAATATTGTAGTTGTGTCTCTTTTAAAAGAACCAAATACACATCTGAAGATGAAAAAAATACTCTTGAAATATAATCTCTGGGGGTGTTTTCCCATGGAAGTTGTGCGAGAGTGAATGGGGATTCCATTGAAGAAAACATAGTGACTCCCTTAAAAAATAATTATCATAGAAGAAACATGATCACAATTTGACACCTATTAAACTAAATTTCTTTACTAGTTGACTCTAATCCAAATGTGGCTCTGTTGGAGTTGGTGTTATTGAACCAAGTATTTATAAATTATATTTATTTTGAATTCAATGAAATGAATATAAATAAAATACCTTATTACATATTATTCATTATTCTACATGACATAAATTGGATGATGAATAAAATTATTTTCCCATTGAAAATGGAATAACAGTTCCCTTCTATAATGAAAAATTTGAAATTCAATGATGATATTTCAAAAAATTGTTCTATGTATAGATAAAATTTTATTATGGGCAAAATAGTATATTAACTATCATTTGTGATTTCTCATAAGTTTATATGACTTTATGTCATGATGTTGACACACGGTAATCTCCCTGATAACATTTTATGAGAACATACCTACATGTATTAAATTATCATGCCAATGTGTCATTAAATTTTCTTTTCTAAGAGAATGTGTAATGATAATTAGACAATAAGATTATCATTAATTTTTCACATGAATCATTTAATTTTCTATACTAAAAAAATTATTCAATATGTTTTTCAGAATTATAGAATTTTTGGTGTGGCAAGCCTAATTTTATACACATGAAAAATTAAATGAATGATTTTCCCCTTAAATATTTATGGAAGTTAATATTTAATCTCATTCATTGAAATAGTACATTCATATTAAATTCCAGGGATATGGGGAATATAATAGTTCATTTAAGATAATATAAGAAATAAATATCATTAATATAAGTGGATTACATTAGTGTGAAACCCTCTTGATGATATATCAAGGTAAATATATTATATTACATAGTGACTATTCATATGTGGTAATTATCACTATAACATTTCTCTTTTCTATATGGGTTCCTTAACCTATTACTTGACATTAATCATAAAATTAATACATATTTCTTAATTAATCTATAGAAGAGGTAATTATAGTCACATTGAAATGTGTATCCACTTATATAATTTAAATAATATTTCTGTTTAACAATTTGTATAAATATTATTCCATATATCAAGAAGTAATATTTTATAGGATTTATAAATCAACCATAAATGTTAATATAATAATTATTAAACAAACTATGAATTTAAAATTTACCTATTTATTAAATTAATAATGTTTATTTATTAACGAATTTTACTAATGTGAAAGAGGATTAGATGAAAAGATTTTTCCTTTCGATGAATATTTATATTCTATATTGAAAATTAATATTTATCTTTGTTTGGGTTAGTGAAATGAATTAAATTAAATAATAATATTATTATATTACATGTAATGGGGTTCCTTTTGGGTTTAATATATTATTTATGGCCTTTTACAATTAATTAAATATTAAACTCCAACCCTAGATCAATAAATATATTTTTCTGTCATTTGGGAAGTAGTTAATCATTTTTCACAATATTAACCTCAACTCAAATCTACTACACTATTACTATAAATAAAAATAATAAAAAGAGAGATTATTTCAAGGATAACCGAATGTAAAATAGTCATGAAGAACAATTTATGAATATCAATCGACTATGAATGTACCTAATCTTTTTTTTTCAGAGTTATAAAGATATCCAAGGAGAACATGTTGATCACCACTAAAGGTGATATTATTTTCGTCTTAATGACACAAGAATGACAACCATAAAATTTTAAATAATGAACATCCTCAATGTAGAATGATAGCAGGTCTAAGGTTACCATTCTTTTAATACAATTAATTTACTATAATTTAATGTAAAATGATCATTTCTTGTTTTCAGAGAAATGTTTTCTGATAATATTTGAAAAAAATACATTGGTCATGATTTTCAACATCAAGTACATTTTTTATTATCTATTGAATATGACCAAATACAATTTATCCATTGACCAAATAGGTTCATCTGCTAAATTTTAGAAACAGCATTTCATTGTATCATTATGGAATTTATATTATAATAATTACATATTCCAAAGGAGGTATGGTTAATATTTTTTCTCTTATACATTTTTATGGCTTTCCAATTTTGAGTATATAGTATATTTAAGATCATAAACATATATATATGAAATGTGTATTAATGATGATGGTATCCTATGTGGGTATCAATATCCCTTAAGAGAGTTCTATGATTTGGTATTTTTTTCATATAATGTCAAACCTTGGCGTGGATCAATGAATTCCAACAAAAAAAGAGTGTCATAAGACTTTGGGCATACTCGAATTCCTATAATAAATGTTTCAATATAGTAGTGAAGATCTATGACTTGATAATAGGGAGAAGAAACCATATTATGATAAACAACAGAAAAATCATAATCAACTCTAAAAAAAATTGAATCATAATAGAAACGATATCATAACATAATATAATGTTCCATAATTTCTATAATCTAGGCATGTGATTCACGAAATAAAAAGTCTTTCTAAGTATGATAAAATATAAAAATACATAAATGAAAAAAATAATTCCACATACTAATACTTAAGAACCACACCAATCATCAAAAAAATCATATCATCTAGCTCAAGAACCTGTTTTAATTCCATATCTAAAAAAATTTCAAATATTTGACCTCTATCCAAACCTATAAGATAATATATAATGTTCGTACACATCACTAGGTTGTCATGAAAGGTGTGACATTAAACATACTAGTCCACCAATTATAGTTTCAATAGATAATAGCCATATGTTTTCTAGTGTTTGTATGTAGAAATAATTAGAATCCAAAACAAACTATAAAATCATATGTGATCATGTTTCGCCTTCCCAAATTGTTCCCCATCCGAACATGGAAATTAATTAAGTGAATCAATACATATAAATTCCGTTATATTAAAATTTCCCTCGAACAACATTCCCAACCCAAATAAATATGTTCATACATAATCTAATACTAATGTGACCACAAAAGGTGCCCCATGTCACCCCACTGATATATAATTATAAAACCCCACAAGATAAACCAATAAAATCTTTTATTATATTGAACAACACAATAATATTCATTTATCACTCTCCCACCAACAATTATTGAATTATATTTTTTACCCCACATTTATACCAATGGTCAAAAATATCACCAGTAAACCAATAAAACTATTGAAAATTACACCTAAACTAAGTTGAATAAAACACCTCATGGGCCACAACATATGTGAACATGAACCCAATGGTCTCTAACCTATGGTGAGTGGGTATCACCACCCCTAAGTGGTAACCTAAAAAAACATTATTTCCACTTTAGTAATGGTAAATATAATATAAATCACATTAAAACCCCTTCAAGAACCACTTTGTAATACATGACATAGATCCCATTAGGACATAAGACCATAAACCTGGAAATAATGTAATACCAAACCACAACCACCATTTTTCACTCAAAACTGCCCATCTGTAACTCATAAAATAAATAGAATCAAAAAGTTTTTTTATTCTTAGTCACACATACACTACCCTACTTAAAGCATTTATAATAAAATGTATAAACACATGCATAAATTTGGAAATGTATTAGAACCACCTTCCAATATTTTCTAAGAATATAGTCATTGATGAACTGTATCCAGTAGAGCATCACTTTAGTGAAATAAAAATTGATAAAAAATTATAGAAAACATTAAATTTGTGATGGAAATTGATTATAAATATTATAAGGTTATATCATTAACTATGGTAACTCCCTTATCCTAACATATTGTGAAAATATGAAAAATTTGGGAATATATTTATTAGAAAAAAATAGAGGATCATGAGAGATATTTAGAACATATTCTGTATGTTTTAGGAAAAAATATTCCATAAAATTTTTTTATATCAAATTTTTATCATATATAATCTTTAAAATAATTATTGGAATAATTTGGAAATGAATCAAGATAATAAATTCTTATAAACACATTTACACATACATATACAAAAGTTTGACCCTAATATATCAAAAAGGTGCTCACAAATGTCTCTTTTGTATTGACATAATTCCGATCAAAATCAGGTTCATTACCCTTACATATCCTAGGGTTTCTTAGAGTTAACCTCACATTTATCTAAGGCCAATATTATGAATAAAAACATACACATATAAATATTAAGGATTTTAGTTTTTTGAAATCCCTTTTTCCTAATTTTTACTATTTTGTGACCATAGTTTCTCGAAATTTAACCTCTCTTATAAAAATAGTTATTTCCCCAAAAACATCACAGAGTTACTTTTTAGAATGAAAACTTTACTCATAAACATAATGATATTTCATTTAAAATTTTTATATTGCACATAAATAATACATGATCCAAATAATTAATTTAAAAAAATTGTTACTCCCATAGTTATCCACTTCCCGATCATGTTATCCACTTCTTGATCTTCTCAAGAAACCTAAAATCTTCTAAAAAATCTACTAGAGTATCAGTATTAATGATAAAAAAAATAAATATACTTTATTAGATTTACAAAATATATATGTCAAACTAATATTTGTATTTATTAAAATATTTATGAACATAACGTCATGCAACCCATTCTACATGATCTTTATTAACAACTTTCGTTATATCTTTCTCATTTCTGGTTTGGATTCTCATTTGTCTCAATGTTTGTATCATCAAATATTCTATAAATAGATATGAAATTTCACTATTAAGCTGCACATATATATGTTTCTGTAAAAATTATAATTCACTCAATGTCACATTTGAGGTCCTCGAAACTGATTAGTGTATAGAAAAAAATATTTTTGACTTATGATGTATTTGAGATTGATTTGATGTGTCATAAACCCGTCCAACTCGATTAAATCTTGTCTCAATATCATCTAAGTATATAACAAAAAATTTAAGACACTTTTTAGCAAAATATCCTTCAAAAAATGAGCCTTCGAGTTGATCTCTATTTCTCATGCATGATTTTAAATGCCCAAGATATCTATGAAATAAAATAATCATAATTATTTATTTAATTAAGTGATAAAAGTTGAATAATTAACTAAAAAACATATAAATAATGTACCCTTCAATTTGATACAGCAATAAATATTGAACGGGACATCCAAATTCTTCTTCCTTAACCAAATGCACAGTTAAATGCATCATGACAGTAAAAAACAATGGAGGAAAGATAATCTCCATTGCACAAAGGGTCAATAAAAACTTATCCTAGAGGTTTTCAAGCTAAAATGGATGTGAAGATTTCTCACATAGTTGTATGATAAATGTACCGAATTAGAGTAAAACATTATCAACTTTTTCAAGTAATAATGTACGAAATGGAAGTGGTAGTATCTATTGTAACAAAATATGTGGATCGTGATTTTTCAGTCCATGTTACTTATAATTCTTCAAGTCATCACACAAAGAGATGTTACTTGAATACCCATAAGACACATCCAAATTTTTTAAAATTCAATGGAAATTATATTTATCCCTATTTTTTATTGAGAAAATTGTTGAAGCATACTTTTCATTCTCATCTGGTCATAGATCACGTTTTATGTTCGTTACATGTAAGTCATTGGGAGCATTGAGATGATCCTTTGACATTCCAGGCTCATTAATCATTGTGAAAATAAAATTTTAATAGACATCAATCTCAATATGCATCAAATAAAGACTATTAAACAACCATTTAAATTCCCAAGACAAATGTTTAGAGAATAATCTTTTTTTCATTCATTATTGTGTTTTGATTTCACTTGATGATGCACTTCGATGATATTTCCCACCATCATTAAAATGATGAAACTTCCCAAATTTTGATTAAATATTTTGATGTTTTAACAATATTTCATAACAAGTTAACAACTTTGGAAGTGGTATACAATTATTGAAACCGTTAAATTTTGATATGTTCAACTGAAATCTATGAGAAGCATTGAGAAATTTTTGATGGCACAAGAAGCACCATTTTCTACTATGAGGTAGCCATTTGGGCTCAAAATCAAAATTAAAAATAGTGAAATACCAACACGTGTAAATGCTCTAACCAGATAAATTCCCAAGCCTAGCGAAGTCACTAATGGTCCACATTAAAGAAACATGCATTTTGAATATTTTTTAGAAGAAGCATTAAATGTCTCAACACCATTGCTCCAAAACTCCATTAATTCATCAATCAAAGGATGCAAGTGTACATAAATATCATTTCCAGGAATTTGTTTTCTATGAATAATCATAGAAACGAGAAAAGATGTTTTTTCATACACATCCATAGAGGAAGATTATAAGGGATAAAAATAACTAGACAAATTATATAACGGGTACTCAAAGATCCAGATGGGTTAAATCCATCGGTAGTCAATCCCAATAGAACATTCCTTGGATCAATAGAGAAATCTGGATGCAATGAATCAAATTTCTTCCATTATTGTAAATCCTATGGATGAGTCATTAACCGATCCTTTTTATTATCTACAGAATGCCAAATCATGTGTTTGATAGTTTTGGATGACATGGATAATCATTGAAATCGAGGATTTAAATGAAATTAATGCATAAACTTTGTATGTGTTTTCCTTTTCTTCTTCTTCACAAAATTATGTTGATTAATACATCAACATCATCCATTGACTTCCATCTAATAGAGGAACATTTTATGATGGTTTATCTACTTGAATCATCTCTCCAATAAAAAATACAATCATTGGGACACACATGTTGTTTTTTATAATTCAGACCAAGCCTATTAACAACATTTTCATATTATAAAAGGACACTAGGATTTTTTCATTATAAAAATAATAATGAAACAATTCCAATATCATTGACATTGCCTTATTTGTAATTCCACATAGTTATTTGAATGATACAAATTCAGCTTAAAAGAATGATTTAAATATTTCAAACATCCACTATTCAACTCTTGATATCAATTGTCAACTAAATCCTGGAATGTATGTTCCTTAGTGATGTTTTATCTTGCATATGTATCTGTAGAATCAAGAACATGATCCAATGATATGATTCAATCTTGATCTAGTTGTGTAACACTCTAAAAAACATCACTTATCATATTCCAATTAGTATAACCCTCATCTGGTTTTTCAGTTATGTTTTGATGTTGATATTGGTTTATTGTAGTGTTGAATGCATCATTTATGAGGTTTTTCATTTCATTTTCCATTTTCAATGAATTTGGGAGGTTATTGTATGGATTGACACCAGTTCTCAACCATTATGCAATGTTTTATTCTCCATGCCTAATTTAACAAAAATATTTACTAGGGAATTTCTTTAGTATAAATGTTCATAAACATCATCTCTCTTCAACCATATTCTAAATATACATTTAGTACATACACATATTATTATCCCCTCAACGTATAGATTGGAAATTTTAAAATCTAAAAACACATAAAAACTCTTAACATACAGAGGTGTGTTCCTTGGGAATGTGATCCAAATTTTAACCATGAATATCACAATGTACCTACACATTATTAAAAAAATTAAAACATGTAGTTAATACTAAATAGGGAAATAGATTTATATATAAGAGTTGAAAAAATATATAAATATGTTACATAAGGGTTTCCTATATAATTAAATATTGTAAATCACCCACTAGAAAACCAAAGCATGCAAATTAAAAAGATCCATAAAAGAATACAAGAACATGAATCCCATCCCAGTAGTGTTTTGTATGTAATTCTCCACCAAAATAGATAGACAAACTGTTGGTTCCATAACATTGAAATCACTAAGGTAAGGTCTTGAAAAATAATATAATATTTGAATAGAAGTTAGGAATGTGAAATGGAAACAAACTCTTACCTTAAATTAGTGACCTCGAATTAAGAATTAAAGTGTTGTGTATAGTCTGAGGTTGATATTTTTAGAACATGCATGATATCATGGTGAAGTGTTATTGGTAGAAACATGTTTTGACCCTACTTGTTATTAAAATTTTCAGATCTCGGGTAGATCATGGAACATCAATGGGGTTTGAAACATAATGTGGACATCTACTAAAAACAAATTATAGTTGGCCCTATGATGTTTTCCTTTTTGTATCTATATAGATAGGAAATTATACAATTTATTATTTGTCCCATAGGTGAGTATGTATAAGTGGAATAACAAGGATATAAGAAATCAATGTCTTCTTTGAAATATAGATTTTGTGTTGTCTTCTTTGTTTCTCTTGGTCCTAGTGTGGACTATCTCTGCATGGTAGTGAAGTCATACTATGACAATGGAAATTTATTAGAATAAATTTTTTGAATTGTATGTTATTGTGGAATGTATAATGGAAAAGTTGAATCATCCATTTGTAAACACTCTTTAGAGAGTTACTAGTAAGAGAGCATGTGGCCCATGTGAATTAGAAAATCAACATGATGGATTCTTGAAAGTTGATAACATGACATGATAGAAGTACATGTAATCTAAAATGACCAAACATATAAAATAGTTTAATATTATAGAAACATAATATAATAATGATGATCTATTTATCATAAAGAAGGCATTTAAGAGTGCGGATTGTCCATTAAAATTATAGATTGAGAGTACTATCTAATTATTTGGAGATAACCTAAATAGAGGAAAAGAATAATTCATATTTAATTAAATTTCAAGACAATATTGAGATATTTTGGGTGATGAAATTGTTGTTAATATTATAATACAAGTTAATGATATAACCTTCTCATTGAGTCCTACATGTTTATTCTAGTAGATCATATAGGGTTAGGTAATTCTGGATCATGAAAATGGTAAAATTGTCAATTTGGGTGGTGAAACATGTATATCAAGTTTCTTTTTATATTTTGTCTCCATAGTGTGTCTGAGCTAATCATTGAATTTTCTCACTCTAATAGATAAATTAGGTTTATTTTTTATGAAATCATAAAATGATAATTGAATTACTGTACACTGGTTCAAACCCATCTCACTTAAACAACTCTATACACGGGTGCTTCATATGATGGTCTTGAGTATATTTTATTTGAGCATAGAACGACAAAAAATTATTTATCATTATATTCACCAAATTTGGTCTAAGATTAATTAACTGTATAACCCCATTCAAACACATTAGAGATTTGTAAGAACACTTATACAATTATTTAAATGGAGTTTTACCAACGGTTAATAAATTGTTATTATCATAGTAACACTCAACAAAATGAAAAATATTTACCCAAAAATCTATAACATCAATAATAAACATCTTCAATACATCCATTAGTAATGGGATTATTCTCTATATCTGACCTTCCATCCATGGATGAAAAGTACTGCTTATGAAAAAATAATAAAAAATGAAACGTGCAAAATCATTTACAATTGGGAGGTAAATTAAGATCTTGATCATAGATGACCATTATTGAATCCACATGAATCATCACTAAAATGGGTACCTATAAATGGGAGAACATACCACATGAATAAATATTGAAAATAACGAAGTAGGATTCATCCAACTATAAAGAAACCATTCCAAAATCTTACCACAACTGCACTATAATGGTATACAAACATGCATGGACGGTAAACAAAGGTAGTCAATGAAGGTGATGGTTAGTAAGGCGTGCATAGGGACTGTGAGAAGCATCCAGTGGTGGAATGGGTTGGGATTGGCAGTAGAGAGGTTATCTAGGGCTTCGAGGGGTCTTCAGCGATGGGCCGAGAGGCATGCTGATGGGCTAAGAGAACTATCACTAGTGGCACGAGTGGGAATCCATACTAGGGTTTTGGGATCATGGGAAGTCGGGGGGGGGGGGGAGAGAAGCTGGGGTCTTGAGGGTCGGGGGAGAAGGGGGGGGGGGCGAGGGTTGGGTTTTGGTGGGAAGTGTCGACAATGAATATAAAATGGGGTTTAATGATAGTTTTTAATAATCCACTGCTAAACACTTTTAAAAAAAGGATTACAAGTAGTTTTGTAAACCTCTACTAAAATACTGCCTCTAAAAGAAATTTATATTATAGTGAATATTCAGAGATGAAATCATAGAGGATCCATGAAATATCTTCATATTCTTACATGGAAGTGGGAAATGTTTTGGGGGAAATTGAAATAGGTATTCCAAAGAATCTTGTAAGGAATGATGTGATATGTGTTATTTTTTTATTACATTACCAAATTAGTTATTTTTATGGATATAAGATAAGATTTACATATTAATCCCCTTAAAATATCTATATTAATGAATTTTTAAGACATCATGGTTTACCTCAATCGATTGTGTCTGATTGAGATCCCCTTTTACATAAAAAATCGATAAATATTTAGAAGGATTTAGATATTGAGCTTCATTTGTGTAATTATTATCACCCTCAAATTTATAGAATATGAATGGACTATTAAAACATTTCAATTCATGTTGAGATCATTCTCACATAACATTCAAGTTCTGTGTATCATTATTTACCTTTGGTAGAGTTTTCCTACAATAATAGTATCCATTATTGTATTTATGTGGCTCGATAATAAGTATTATATAAAAAGAAAAAATTTACTATACATGTATGGATAATGTTAGTGAGTAAAAATATATAGGCCTATAAATTATTGAAAAAAATGAATAGGTAAAGACTATTCATGTTTATATTAATGCAGCTCTAATTAAAAAAATGGTTATATTGAAATCCAGGAAAAAGGATTTGGAATTTCAAGTGGAAGATCATGTCATTATGAAGGTATCTTCATAGAAGAGCTTCATAATGATTTGTAATAAAGGGATATTTATCCCCAAGTACATCAGATAATTTGACATTATGGATATAAATTGAGCTATAGTATACAGATTAGCAATGCGGCTAAATATATCCATATTTCAGGATGTGTTCCACATAAAGTTTTTAAAGCAGTACATTCTAGACCCAATACATGTACTCAAAAATGATTAAATAAAACCATAACCTATTTTTTAATACTATGAAGATCCTGTCTAGATTATTGAAACTAGATCAAAAGTATTGAGGAATTATAAAACTCTATTGGTAAAATTTCTCTAGAGAAACCAATTAATGGAAGAAGAAATGTGGTAACTTGAAGATATTTGGTTGATGAACCATCCCTGTGTGTTTACGAAGGAAATATTTGTGAAAAATCTTATGGATTAAATTTCTGATGGTGAGGAGAATATAACATAATAATATGTTATGGTATGTGTCTTCTTCATTAAATTCAATGTAGTCGATATTTTATAGTTAAAAAAATGAATAATGATATACCAAAAATTATTAACACGACCATTATTTATAGTAATTTGTATATTAGAATAACAAAATTGACTATTTATTTATTAATAAAATTTATATTCCTCATAAATGAGAATATGATAAATTAATATTATGAAATAAAAAATAAATGTATTAAAAATGATAAATTCAATATTGGTATTTCTGTAAATCAATAATGTTTAATTAAATTATTTAAGTTTACAAAATATTTTAACAAAAAATTTATTTTCACAAAATAGAATCCAAAACCAATATTTTTTTTAATTACTATTATAACATAATTTCATAAGACCATATTTAATATTTCAAAATGTCATCTAATCAAATATAATATTAAAATTAGTATTTTTAGAATAAATGATGAATTTAATTAAAAATAAAATTTATCATAATTAATAAATTAATTAACAAAAATAGACTATATTTTTTATATATACATGTGGAAAAATTGTTACGGTATTTTTTTTGGACTTTTTTAAAATCGTTTAATTTTTGTAGAATAGTGAAATACAATAATTTATGGTATTAGATAAAGACATGAATTATTGATCCATAGATGATGTGTGAAAAATTTAAGCATCATTGGTTAAATCTCACATGTACTAGTTACTATTAATGGTCACATGAATCATTATTATTTTCCATATTGCACTAAAATAATAAACTAATGACTTAAATAATCAAACAACACTTTTCTCCCCTACTATAAAAACTGCTAATCAAGATTCATTCTCGTAAAATCTAATAATATATAGATATTTCTTATATTTGTACCAATTTCACTCCAAAACATAATATACACACCATTTTCGGGATATTATCACCAAAATACAAATCCCATGTTCCTTAATGAGTTTGTGAAGGAGGCGATATATGAGAGGTAAAATCATCATTTGTTTTATTTTAATTTTTCTAATTTATTATTTTCCATTTCTATTACATACCTCCTCTATAAAAAAATCAGTATAAAAATGTTATATTATATTATATATAATATTATTTTGTTAATGTAATATTCATCAGCATTCCCCTTATTCTCTACTTTTAATTTGAGAAATGAAAACATAATATGTGACACATTGATTTACCAACAATTGGGTATGATGCATTCTCATTATCAATTACCTCCTTCATAAATGGTAATAAAATAATTATTATTGTTAAAAAATATTTTATTATATATTTTATAAGTTATATAGTTCTCTAAAACTTATATATAATCATTATATTAAATAAAATGACATAATTTGGTGATAGTCGTAAAAACCGCCAAAATAAATTAAATCATGTTCATTCAAATTTTATCTGCTGAATTATACTTGTACCTTATAAAATATGATTTATAATATCACTTATACTTATTTAATTTCACTAAAAACATATAATTTTAATTATAGTAAATTATATCTATTTTACATGAACATCAATAATTGTATACACTCAAACAGATAATGAAAACCCATAAAATTATCGCTCTGTTAACAAAGAAATTAAAGATTATAACTCATCAAAATATCAATAAATGAAAAAAATAAATTATAGTTAATAAAATATGTGTCTAATGGTTTATGAATTATCTGATTAATGATTACAATTTTATTATATTGGATATTATGTTCTAGGGATGAACGCTTTCAAACATATTGTAAGGGATTTCCTAAATCAATTTTCAATCCTTGGGTTAGACTTCATTGTCATTAGTTTTGTTATTAAAAGAATGTGTGTGAAATTTAATGTGATTTTTTTGTACTTTATTTACACATTAATGTTTTTTATTTACATTTTTACACCAAATTATATCTTTTATTTCTCCTTAATCTAATTATACGATCTGTATAAGTTGTTTTTCATCTCACTCTTATTTTAGTGTGATACGACTTATTCCACACATAATTCATTTCTGTGTTGTATATATAATATCAATTTTTATTTATGTTAACAATTCATTCAATATTTCATTAAATAAATATTTTTCTTATGTCATGTTTTTATTATAGTTATATTTATGTAATAATTTTATTAAAAGATTTTATTTTGAATTATGTTTTAATTGGGTAATTTTTTATGAATGTGTATCCTTTATTTAATACAGATATTTTGGCATGACATATTATTATTAAATTAAATGTACATATCAATAATTATTTGTACATGTAGATAATATTCAGTATGAAAATTATATTTCCACATGAAGCATTAACATGTCTCCTAAGAAAAATCAGTTGGTGAAAAACCCTTCACATTTGTTTCCAAAAATAATGAGACGAGTTTCTACCCATAGACATAAAACATACATTCTTGGAGTTAGTGGTTCTTGTACTAGATACATGATTTCAAATAATTAATAATTTTCATCATTCAAAATTGATTTATTGAATTACAAGATAATTAAATTTTGATATAATCTATAATTGTGATTTCATTCTCAGTATATTTATTACAATTGTTTTCAATGTATCTACCTTTACATAGTGATTATGACTTATTGATATGATTTTCTTATAATATATTCAGGTAACCCTTAATAAAAATTTTACTTCACCAATTATTTTTTTTCCTTCCCGAGGTTTTGATGATTAAATCGTTAAATAAATTTAGTGGAAACATTTTTTTAATTATTCTATTCTATGTTTAGTTACCAGTCTAATAAGGGAAAATATATGTATCTTATTGTTCATGAATACAAAACATAATAATCCATTTTAATGTGATATAATTCATTTATTAAATTTTAATAAAATAACCACTCACTCAGAGATATTAGGTTTAGTTTTGTTACAGTATACTACCTTCTGATCTTCTCATGTATATCAGAAGGTACAAAATATGCTTCACCAGATTCCAAAAATAGCAATGACCCGAATGAGGTGTAACATTTAAAAACACACATTAAACCAATGATAATTCAAACGATTTTTTTTCAATAATTATTAAAATATTTATAATGAATCTATACAATAATAAGATTCTACCAGGTCATTTTATCATTACTAGTAATCTCATTATTGTTGTTTAGCACCTTCAATGATTTCCTACGACTATCCATCCATCATATAAGAGATCATAATTATCTAAAATATTTCTTTTTAATGTTACCCTTTTATTTGAATTATGTTTTGTAATATTATAAGATAATTACACGATTCCATGAAATTTATACCATGATCCTATAATGAATAGCACACAGGTGCAAAGCATAAGCTATAGAAACTGGTTCACCATAATTTTCTAACCAATGGTTATGGGTATAATTTATTATAAGAATTACTTGTGACCCAAATATCTATTTGAATTCCTTTCCAAAACTAAGATGTAAATTATTCTCCATACCTAAAAAATTATAAGGCACTTCAAGTAGCCTCCTGATAGTTTATGTATACAATATTCCCAATTATTTCACTTTCGTAGTGTCCTTGATTATAATGTTGTGATATATGTTTTTATGAAATATATAATGAATAAAATGGAATTAATTCCCTTGGTTGTACGAGGTAACATAATAATTAAATCCATAGCTACCTCATCCCTCTTCTAGGTAGGAATGGGAAGAAGATGATATAATTGAGAGGGTTTTTAGTACTCAACATTATCTAGCTGGGTAGAATAGAATCAAGAAATAATGTCATATATATCATAAATGAATCATAGACACTAACACTTGAATCAAAATTCATAAAAAACTTTTTTGAAGTAGAAGAATGGTCCACTAAAACCTATATAATTCTTATATCATCACAATCTGTAAAGGTAACAGAATAACCAAGTAGAATTTGAAGAAAAGAATGTTCTCTGAAGAAAACAACCTTTAACTACAAATACCCCAACATTAATTTGAATAATTGAAAACAATAGAGTAACTCATGTCATAGGGTTTCATCCCAAACAACCTACAACATAGAATAATTTATCTATATACTAGACATGAATATAATTTCACTCTATTCCATGATGTCATAGTGCATCTAATAAAAAATATCTTTGAGAGCCCAATCATCAATGGACTCATTTATATCTTGTCTTGTAAAAGTCATACCTATGTAATTAGAAACCATTATTCCCTTACCTCGGGTGTGGATGATATCATAGTCAAACCCCTGAAGGTAATCGATTCAACTTACCTATATTTGAATAAATTTTTTTGGGAGAAATTTTTGACCAATTTTTATGTCCCATTTATACTATATAATTAACCCTAGAGAGATAGTGATTAAATTATTTGAGATCATTCATTACTATTTTGATCTCATGGACATTGGTTGTGTGATTTGTTTATGTGGTAAAAGACGGTGATAGAAAAATTTCACCACATGGTCACCCTAAATAACAAGGGAAATAAAAAACATATTTGAAGTGTCTCAATAGAAAATATCACCCTATAAAAAATATGTAATAGAAATATCGGTTTAGTTATAAATTACATCACAAGTTCATTAAATTATTCTAAAACACTATACTTTAAGAAAAATTATCCCTTTCGTGTGAGTGTTATCATAATCAATGAATGTATAAAGAAGTATCTAATAAACTAATTGAAATACCCTTCTGAGCCCTAAAATTTGACAATCTGAAAGAAATTCATGAGATCCTCCCCAGAAATGACTACCTTGACATTCTATATATAAATTATAACCTATATTTCATGATTACATGTCCCGAAAACAGAACATCCAATAAGCAGAATAAATTCTTCGACAATATATCATAAATACAATAATATCACAACACTCCTATCATAAATATATAATGTTTCTCATTATAGACTTTTGATCTTGAATATAATAGAATTTCATTTACATGCACCTTGAAATAATAGTTGAGGAGTCTTTAGAAAAAATTCTTCATTAGAAAAATGATATCGTTCATAGAATTAGTCAATCCGAATGGTTTTACCGAACACTTACAATATTCATACCGACATTAAAATACTATCTTTAGAATGTCTTCACTTCTCACCCTAACTTGTTGATACCATGAATATAGGTCAATAAATTTGAACCACGTCTCAAGTTTTATCTATAAAAAAGATAATCATTATAGGGAAATGAAAATTTATTCTTGGTCATGACCCGATTTGGATTTGATAGTCAATGCACATGTGGAGATACCCATTTTCCATAATAGAAAATAGCACTAGATCACCCCAATGAGATATTTTCAAAAAAATGAAACATTTTTTTTCAAGTATTACAAATTTAATTTTAACTCCCTAAAATCGATGGGGGATATATGATTTTAGGGAAGAGATATTGATTGTGTTCACTCTTCTAAGTTGTTGGTGAACTCCACATCCCATTTAGCAGATAGAACAACAAATAATCTCAAAATACATATGGGAAATCAACCAATATTTTAGGTATTCCACTCTAAAATCCATTCATATCATTCTCAATGATGTGATATGAATCCTAACAAGTAACACGATATAGATTTGGAAATGGAGGTGGAACTCATCTTTACAGCAGATCTCATTCTCCCTAAATGACATGAGTACTTCAATCATGTTTTAAAAAATTCACCTGATAATGATTGAAATCAATGTGTCCATTATGAATTTCATCTGAACCATCCCCCGGATGAAACCAAAAGGCTCTATCTCACAGATCTGTATATCACATTTCATCTTGAGATCTGAAATGGATGTAACCTAAGCTGGGCATCGAAACCCGTACTCCCAACACTTGTAAAGACCTGTCACAGTCCCCATGATATATGAAAAAAATAAATATCAAGTATTTAAAAAAAATATACAATAATGGTATAAATGAAATGTATCACTGATATAAAATAATTAAATTACCGTAGATGATGTATTATGAACCATAACATGAACTATCATATGAAATACATTTGATTATATTGGTTCCTAATCTATACCATGAAGGTTCTTTAATTATATTTGTGGGATTTTTCATCTTATGACCGATAGAACAACATTATGATGATTCTATCTATAGGAATATCCATCATTTATATGACACCCACATAAATGTGACCAAATAGATATGGATTCATCATACTGAGCTAACACACCCATAATAAGTGTTGTGCCTAAACCACTATTTAAAGGAGGATAAACCCTATATAAACATTACATATGTCTCATTCATCCATATAGTGAGAAAGGATTAGTTGTAGTTTGGAATTTGGACCTCACTTTTCCTAGATTTACAAAACATATGATATAAAAATGATATAACAACTCCAGCTGGGGATGAAGAATCTCATCAAGGATTCCTAGAGCTACTGCCACCATTATCCACAATTTCATTATTATACCTCTTATTGCTATATGATCACAACACACTATGGCCCAAAATTGAAAGGATCCCAGAAAAGTCTAACATATTATATTGGTCGATCAATACAATTAGAGAATGATAAAAAATCTGAATATTGATTTTTATATTGAATAAGAAACCCTGATTTATAATGTCAATAATTATCTCAATTTAAAACCACAAAGATATAATATTTTTTCGGGAATACCTTCAAGGAAATGAGAACCATATATTCAATGAGGTTAGCAGACTATATCACTAAAAGGTATACTTGATGGAGGTCTGAAAACTATCGATACATGAAAATAGTTAATGAATTAGAATAGAAATAATGATTAATGGTGAACTTTATTTCCTTGTATTCTGGCTTCTCATGATACAATAATAGAACCATAAATTCACACCAATACTAATTATGGACATCCAACACAAACACTACACAAATTTAATTTACAACATCAGGGGTCTCAAGGAACCGGGGAATCATATCAATAATATCTACCTAGTCATCCACTATTCACGTCTATATAACTCCCCGAATAGAATTTGTTTTTTTATTAATGATGTTACGATCCCAATCCTGTTATTGAACCAATTTGGATTCCATTATCTGAGTAGGATTAGGGCATTTTCCATGTCTTGGAGCATGGGAATCCCAAACCATTACCACAATTAATATTTGATCAACGGGTGATGTAGAACTATATTCAGCCACATCAACTGAATGAAGAGGATATTTTTGGGGAGGATGATAGGACAAAAACCTATCAAAAAATAAAAGAACCATAAATACATATTTCCATGGATAATCAATATACCACCCTATAAAGCACCCACAAAAATAATATAAAACCCATGACAACACATGAAATAATTAAAACCACCACACCTTAATATAGTGACCTATCTATTTTACAACCAATGTGTTAAATATTAGGTAGGAATCTATGAAAATCCATTACATCTTATGGTGACTCATGGATTTCCCTGAGTTGTGTTAGAAAGACACCCAAGTCGAAAAAAACTCAATCTACAAAATCCCTTGATTATACATATTTTAACAATCAAAGATAATAAAACCCAAAAAAAAATAAATCATCCCACTAATACAATTTTTTCACAAAATATTCCAAGATTTTATCCTTCCTAAGAACCATAGAGGTTATTGGAATCCCGTGGAGGAGATTCTTAATCCCTACATGCTAGAAACCAGTTCTTGAGAAAAAATAAATAAATCATTTGGAGAAATTTTCCAATAAGAAAAACAATCAAATTTAATAAATTGTGTCATTTAAATATGAACATAAATATCATAGACATATTATAATACACAAATAAAAAAGGATACATATATAGGTACCATGTTACATTTACATTTTAATCAAAAAAACAAAATGGGGTGGGATGAAAAAATTTAATAAACAAGCCTCCCCGTGACATAAGAACCATCAACCCCTATTCCGCCAACAAAACATATCCCAAAATGACATAAACAATCATGATTATCCACCACCTATAGTTGGGGACTTAAATTTAACTCAATCATCAAAACAAGGTATACATTTATAAAATGGTTATATATATGGTGGATTTAATATTATTAATTCGATCCAATAATATTTTCTATGCGTATCTATTGTAAGACAAATATATGTAATAGTATTAAGAAAAAAATATTCAATTTCATTTAAAAATGATTTTTATAAATATTCATGAATGATGAATAAAAAAGTATAAAAACATAGTATTAGCACCATGGGAAAATCCAAGGTACTTAGTCTCATAGGGTAATAGGTTTACCATATCATTGTGATAAAAAATATCCATTTAATTTCCTATGATATTGGAGATGAATCAACCAATATCCAGTGGTAATGATCCATGTCACATTGTTTTGTTAGTGGTAAATTGTAATCCTACTAGAGATACCTGGGAAAAGGACCTATCATCTCACCTAGCTGCATATCCTAGACTACCTTCCTAGGTACATATTATTTCAATATTCCCTATTCCATTTCAAAATCATATTAATCCCCAATTTTTATAAATCCAACCCATTATAAGATATTCATATCAATTATAATCATTTTCACAAGGTAATTCCATTTAAAAATATTTACTAACAGAAAAACCATGGAAATCACACATATAAACACAATCTAAATTCTAGAAAAAATTTAAAAATAAACGAAATAACGTGGAAATAATAATAAAAAATATCCCATCAAAAAACCACATTCTTTTCCCTTTGAAATCATATAAGACTAGGTGAAAACCACATGACAAATAATGGGGAGATCCTATGAATAAAATTACAAACAATAAACATCAAAACCCAATACAATTAAACAATATTGAACCGAATTTAGGTCACCAAAACCACTAAAGGGAGGAAAACTCAAGAAAGAAGGGAGAAGAGACCGGGATGAGATGATAGATAGAATATAAATGATGATTCATGGAGACATTTATCCAAAAAACCAGATATTTGATGATAATAAGATGCCATATAAGATGGTATGTGAACCAAGGTATGGAGATACTTAATGGGGGGAAATGTTGGTGGAAGTTATTAAAATAAGGAGGGATAAGAATTTTGAAATTTTATTTTTATAGTCTAAATAAGAAATAGGATTAGTTTTAGGGTATGATAGGATACATCCCAACTTTATTCTAGCATCAATCCAATGTGGAGGAGTCTACAAATATTGAGAATTATTTTTCAGTAAACTGTCTTCCTTACCGCCTAGGTTCCCTAGTTTTACAAGAAAATCCAAATATTTTAGCCAGGGATAGTGCATAATCATGTACCAAACCATACATGTTCTTAGTTCCCTGTATTAAAACCTACAATGTTTTTAGGGGTTGAAGAATGCCTACCACTATCCACTTGTCAACCATGAACTAACAAATTCAACTCTAGGATTCTAGTTTTTAATTGAATAACAAAAATAAAATCTATTAAATAAATGAACTACCAAAAAATGAAAAGTAAATAACAAAAAACGATGTGGGGTTTATAAAATGTGTCCTCAAACATATGGGGAGTGACATTTTATAACAAGGATTTCATATGAATTGGTTATTGGGTTTGTCAGCTATATTGTAATATATACTATGTCAGATCTAAAATATGAGTAATGTGTTGTAGGATGTTATCTAGTTGAACTATACGGCCACCAGTAGATAAAATTTGAGACTAAATTTGTGTATCTAATGTCGATAAAGGATATATTCCCAATCTATGTAAGAGATGATGAACTATCCAGTAGGATAAATACTGCTTATTTTTTTCAAAGTAGTTTAATATGATATAAAACTAAATTCTGGGTACTTATACAATATTAATGGTGATGATGTGAGATAGAATAGCCAAATTCACAAAATAGTCATCAATATTATAGTAGATTATAAGTATGTTATAACTTATAAGGCATATAAATTAGTGGTATGGATATACTAAATAATAAATTATAATATAGTGATGTTTATTATTAAAGAAACTTTCACTCTATATTATCATAATATTGTAGTTGTGTGTCTTATAATGGAACCAAATACACATATAAAGATGAAAACAATATCTAGAAATATCATCTCTTGGGGTGTTTTCCCATGGATGTAATGGGAGAGTGAATGTAGATTCCATGGAAGAAAACCTAGTGACCCCCTTAAAAATTAATTAACATAGAAAAAACATGATCATAATTTGACACCTATAAAACTAAATTTTTCTATTTGTTGACTCTAGTCCAAATGTGGCACTGTTAGAGTTGTTGTTATAAAACCAAGTATTTAAAAATTAATTTATTTTGAATTCAATGAAATTAATATAAATAAAATATCCTATTACATATTATTCATTATTCTACATGACATTAATTGGATGATGACTAAAATTATTTTTCCCATTGAAAATGGAATAACAGTTCCCTTTTAAAATTAAAATTTTGAAATTCTATGATAATATTCCAAAATTTTGTTCTATGGATAGATAAAATTTGATGATGGGAAAAATAGTGTATTAACTATCATTTGTGATTACTTATAAGTGTATTAGTCTTTATGTTAGGATTTTGACACATGGTAATCTCCCTGATAACATATTATGAGAAAAAACCTACATGTATTAAATTATCAAGCCAATGTGTCATTAAATTTTCATTTCTAATAGAATGTGTAATGATAATTAGAAATTAATAATATTATTAATTTTTCACATGAATCATATAATTATCTATACTAAAAAAATGATTCAATATGTTTTTCAAAATTAGGGTATTTTTGGTGTGTCACGCCTAATTTTATACACATGAAAAATTAAAGGAATGATGTTTCCCCTTTAATATTTATGGAAGTTAATATTTCATCTATTTCATTGAAATACTACATTAAAATTAAATTACATTGATGTGGGGAATATAATAGTTCATTTAAGATAATATAATAAATAAATATCAATAATATAAGTTGAGTACATTAGTGTGAAACCCTCTTGATGAAATATCAAGGTAGATATATTATATTACACAGTGACTATTCATATGTGGTAATTATCACTATAACATTTCTCTTTCCTATATGGGTTCATTAACCTATTTATTGATATTAATCATGAAATTAATAAATATTTCTTAATTAATCTATAGAATATGTCATTACAGTTACATAGAAATGTGTATCCACTGATATAATTTAAAAAATATTTCTATTAAACAATTTGTATAAATATTATTCCATATATCAAGAAGTAATATTTTTTGGATTTATAAATCAATATTAAATGTTAATAAAATATTCACTAAACAAACTATGAATTTAATATTTACATATTTATTGAATAAATAACGTTTATTTATTATTGAATTTTACTAATGTGAAAGAGGATGAGTTGAGAATATTTTTCCTATCGATAAATATTTATTTTCTATATTGTAAAATAAAACATATCTTTGTTTGGGATCGTGAAATAAATTAAATAAAATAATAATAATATTATATTACATGTAATGGGGTTTCTTTTGGGTTTAATATATTATTCATGGCCTTTTAGAAATAATTAAATATTAAACACTAACCCTAGAAAAAAAATATATATTTTCATGTCGTTTGGGAAGTAGTTAACCATTGTTCACAATATTAACCTCAACTTAAACATACTACTCTATTACTATAAATAAAAATAATAAAAAGAGAGATTCTTTCAAGGCTAAATGAATTTGAAACAACCACAATGAACAATTTATGAATATCAATCAACTACGAATGTACCTAATCTTTTTTCAGTGTTATAAATAGATCAAAGGATAACATGTTGATGACCACTGAAGGGGATATTATTTTGGTCATAATGACACATGAATGACATACATATCAATTTTAAATAATGAACACCCTCAATGAATAATGATCGCAGGTCTAAGGTTACCATTCTTTTAATATAATCAATTTACTATAATTTAATTAAAATTGATCATATCTTGTTTTTAGGGAAATGTTTTCTGATGATATTTGAAAAAATACATTGGTCATGATTTTCAACATCAGGTACATTATTTATTATCTATTGAATAGGACCAAATATAAGTCACCCATTGAAAAATGAAGTTCATCTACTATATTTTAGAAACAACATTTCTTTGTATCATTATGGAATTTATATTATAATAATTACATATTCCAAAAAAGGTATTGTTAATATTTGTTCCCTTATAAATTTTTTATGGATTTACAATTTTGAGTAGATAGTATATTTAGGGTCATAAACATATATATATGAAATGTGTATTAATGATGATGTTATCATATGTGGGTGTCAATATCTCTCATAAGAGTGCTTTGATTTGGTATTTTCTTTCAAATAATGTCAAACCTTGGCATGGATCAATGAATTCCAACAAAAAAAAGAGTTTCATAGGACTTTGGGCATACTCCAATTAATATAATAAATTATTCTATCTTGTAGTGAAGATCTATGACTTGATACTACGGAGAATAAACCATATTATAATAAACAACCCAACAATCATAATCAACTATTAATAAAAATGGAATCATAATAGAAATGATATCATAACGTAATAGAATATTCCATTATTTCTATAATCTAGTCATGTGATTCATGAAATAAATAGTCTTTCTAAGTATGATAAAATATAAAAATACGTAAATGAGAAAAATAAATCAACATCCTATTACCTAAAAACCACCCCAATCATCTGAAAAATCTTATCATCTAGCTCATGAACCTATTCCAATTCCATATCTACAAAATTTCATATATTTAACCTCTATCCATACCTAAAAGATAATGTATAATGTTAGTACACATCCCTAGGGTATCATGAAAGGTATGAGTATAAACATACTAGTCCACAAATTATAGTTTCAATAGATAATAGCCCTATGTTTTCCATTGTTTGTATATAGAAATAATTACAACACAAAATACACTATAAAATCATCTGTGCTCATGCTTCGCCTTCCCAAATTCTTCCCCATCCTATCATGGTAATGAATTATGTGAATAAATACATATAAATTCATTCATATAAGAATTTCCCTCGAACAACTAACCCAACCCATTAAAATATGTTCATACAAAATCTAAAACCAATGTAACCACAAAAGGTTCCCCATTTCACCCCACTGAAATATTATTATAAAAACCCACAAGATAGACCAATAAAATCTTTTATTATGGTGAAAAATAAACTAATATTCATTGATCACTCTCACCAACAATTATTGAATCATATTTTTTACCACTCCTTTATACCAATGGTCAAAAATATCACTAGTGAACTAATAAAACTATAGAAAATAACACCTAAAATGAGTTGAATAAAACACCTCATGGGCCACAAAATATGTGAACATGAACCAAATGGTCTCTAACCTATGGTGAGTGGGTATCAGCACCCCAAAGTGGTAACCTAAACAAACCTTTATTTCCACTTCAGTAATGGTTAATATAATATAAATCACATTAAAAACACTTCAATAACCACTATAGAATACACGACATTGGTCATGTCATGATTTAAGACAATAAACCTAGAAATCATGTAATACCAAACCGCAACCACCATTTTTCACTCAAACTACCCAACTGTAACTCATAAAATAAATAGAATCAAAATGTGTTTTTATTCTTAGTCACACATACACTACCGTACTCAATACATTTATAAGAAAATCTATAAACACGTGCATAAATTTGGAAATGTACAGGAACATCCTTCCAATAGTTTCTATGAATATAGTCATTGAAGAATTTTATCCAATAGAGCATTATTGAAGTGAAATAAAAATTCATTAAAAATTATAGAAAACATTAAATTAGTGATGGAAATTGATTTTGAATATTATAAGGTTCTATCCTTAACTTTGGTAACTCCCTTATCCTATCATATTTAGAAGCTAAGAAAAACTTGGGAATCTATTTATTAGAAACAACTAGAGGAACATGAGAGATATTTAGAACATATTCAGTATTTTTTATCTACAAATAATCCATAAATTGTTTTATATCAAATTTCTATCTTATATAATCTTTATAATTATTATTGGAATAATTTGGAAATAAGTAAAGATAAAAAAGTCTTATAAACACATTTACACATACATATAAAAAATTTTGACCCTTATATATGAAAAGGGTGCTCACAAATGTCTCTTATGTATTGACATAATTCCATTTAAAATCACGGCCATTACCCTTACATATCCTAGGGTTTCTCAGAGTTAACCTCATATATTATCTAAGGAAAATATTGTTTATAAAAATATACACATATAAATATTATGGATTTCAATTTTTTGAAATCCCTTTTTCATAATGTTTACTCTTTTGTGTCCATAGTTACTTGAAACATAACCTCACTTATAAATATAGTGATTTTCCCAAAACATCATAGAGTAACATTTCTTGAATGAGACCATTACTCATACACATAATAATATTTATTTTAATTTTTTTGAGAATTCACATAAATATTACATGATCCATATAATTAATTTTAAAAAAATAGTTACTCCCATAATTATCCACTTAATTATCAGGTCATGACCCTTATGCAATATATATATCTATTTTATCTAAACAGTATGACCCTTAATAATGGTTACACTTACAAAAATTTGTATTATTATGTACTATATTTAGGTAAATTGTAATAAATATTTTGAGAATTAAAAAACCACAAATAATTATAAATATAAAATAATTAAAATATTATAAAAAAACATCCAAAAACGCATTTAATATTCTTCCCATTGCTGAAAATAAGAACTAAATAGATAAAAAACCATTGATACTCATTAAAAAACATACACTATAACAACCAATGATTTTATGAAATTATTTATTCAAATAGATTCTCTATTTTCAATATTTTTTATCATAGAAAAAATATTCTTGGATAGTGTTACAGACAATATTGAGTTTAGCTTGCGTTACATGTGACAATAATTTTAAACAAACTATGACATACCATTAAATTTTTATTTTTTAATAATACATTTATCAAATAGATATTAAAATTTTGGGTATGAATATTATTAACTATAATTTGAACAATTCTTTTTCACATTTATATATAATGATTTATTTTTGACCAATTTCTTATAAATGATAATAAAAACTATTTGAAAATAATGGTAATCTGTTTCTATGATCATTATTTTCATGAAAATAGTTTTTTACCTCAATAAAATAAATAATAATAAAATTTTGAATTTTTTTAATGGTAATTATATATTGTATATATTAAATAAACTATTTAACATTCACCTTATTTGTTTTCTAGACAATAGATAATAATAACTCCAATTTTATTCTTAAAAGGTGTATTGTTCTTAATAGAAGTTTTATTGCCTTTTTATGGAATATTAATTTTAAAACTAATTTTTTCCACTATTAGAAAACTAGATTGATTAAATAAAAATAATTTTTTAAATAATAATATCTAATGTTTTTCACCGTGATGTTTTGGGATTTATGGATAAAATTTATAATTTTTAATAGTAAAAATTAATGAATTTCAATGTGAAACTACATTTTCATTTAATTTCATTGTAAATATAATTATATTTGAAGTTGGTTATATTGTATAAATATATAAATTATTCATATATTAATCTAATAAATTTCATTTTAATCAATTTCATGAAATTGGATATGGAAACATTGTAAACTTGTGACATTTTGGCTTTAAAACCCATCTTTCTCGCCAAGTATGCAGGACTAAATTTAAATTAATTTTTTTTCCAATTATTTAGATATGAATTGGAAAAATTAATTAAATATTTGTAATATTAATAATATATATTATCTAATAAGTTAAACGTAATTTTTTTTGAAAATGAATAGTGAATGAAGTTAAAAATATTTACCATGTTAATGATACAGTTTGTTTAGACGGGGACGAAACTAAAAATATAAGGGTAAAATTTACCAATACACATGTCAAAAAAAATATTTTGTCAACATATTTAAACCTTATAACGTCTATGGTTTTAATTTGATAAATTTTAGAACCATTTTTCCTTGTAAATAATTTGTAACCGTATGATTTATTTAAAAAATACCAATTCTATCAACTCCCCCACTTATAAAAGGCCATGCTCTCTCCTCCCATATTTAAACATTATAACCTCTTTTTTTGAGTCATGTTCTACCCAAATAACATCCCAAAATCTCTCAAATCATATTCTATAATTTAATTTTTTGTATAGAAATAAAATAGGAATGGTTTAGTAAAAACCTAAAGAAAATACATGAAGAAGAGTTGATGTACCTCATTAAGATTCATTATTTTACTTCATTGTCCACTTTATTCAATTATAATTATTATATCATGAATATATTTTAATATGAGTATAATATTTATTCAAATTCATTTTTATCATCAATGAATGACTTTAAATCATATCAAATTCCATCACATGGGATACAAAATCATCATTCGTCTGTACGATGAATTACCGCCTCATGAACTGATGATGTTTATATTTCCATTACCAAGTCATAAGGGAGGTCACAATGATAGATTTATTGATTATATTATATATATATATATATTATAATTATTATTTTATTATCATTATTAAATTTTTATATCACACATATTTTTATTCCCTCCATTTTGTAGGACTATAATAATGGTGTTGATTTATACATTGGACTACAGCCTTGAGAAGCAATTTGATTCATTCATGTGTTACATAGAATGTATTATTGATTAGATTAATAAAATTTAGTTATAAATATGACCTAATTATTATTCAATAATGATAATATTTATAATATAAAGTTATTTCATTCATCCCAACCAGAAAATGAAAAATTGTGTTCCAACGTTTGTACGACCTTCTATATCCATAAATGGTGTATATAATTTTCTATCACTAAATATTATTGATTTAAATGAACAGATATATACTGAATATATAAGATATTTATATTATAGATATAATTATGTAGATTATGGAACCCTTATCAATGTATGTGGATAAAAATAATCAAGAACACAGAACATATACAAAAACAAAGTGGTTAGTACCCTAAACTTAACATTAACTTAGTATTGTTTTTAAATGGGTAATAAATATTATTAATTAAATAATATATGGTAAAATTAATATTAATACAATTATATAATAGTTATATAAAAAAATATTAATTATATATAATGTTATATTATGTACCATAAAAGTCATTACTTAATATATGCGGTGTCCTTCAATTGTATTTAGTTTTTGGAGACACATGTTAAATCCCCCACCTATTTATTTTATATTGTGTATATAATTTCGTTGAATGGATATTACTATTATTATAATGAATGATATTTGTGATTAAATTTTCATTTTAGGATCTTTCTTTTATGGGTTTTACACTTCAAAAGATGATAAATCAGTGAGGTATTTTTGTCTCAATTTTCCTTCGTTGAGATAGAAATTATGTTGTACACCTATATTCATTTATCAGATATATATTATAAGATACAACCATTTTCTATATTATTCACAATAATAATTATAGTTACCATTTTTCCTCATGTCATGTACATTTTAATTGGGGATTACCTGGGGGTGAGTTTGGGTGAATTTTTAGAAAAATAGAATGAAAGAGGATTATGCATGGTTCGTGAAAACCATGCACCCCAGCCCAAAAAATGATGAAACCTTGGATAGTGTGTATTTTAATGTATATTTCATGTTTTAGCAAATAGATTTTCCTAAAATTATTAATTTTTGAACCCCGAAAATAATAGGCCGACTACTAATATACGGATTGGGAAAACTGTGATCCCCTTCCCAAGAAACCATGTACAATATTTTTAATGGAAGGAAATTTGTTTATATTTCTAAAAAACCCTTTAAAGTCACCAATTTCAACCCATAATTCAACACTTAATATAATATATTTTTTAATAGATTTTAGATGTGATTAAAATGTCATTTGACCTATGTTTTATGTGTTTCGATGCTTGGATTGAAGATCTACACATTTAATGATATGTGAAACCTATCCCACATGCATTCCCATTCATCTTCCATCCTAATATCATTTATTAATGGAAGATAATTTCTATTCCTAATATTATTTATACCAAATAGTTGATATTTTGATTTATGATTTTGGATCTAGATCTAGATTAATGGGATCATGGTCTTTTTGAATCTTTACTTTGGTTTTAGATCTATAACCCATTCAAAATTATTGTACTGCTCTTTTTATTGGGATTTATATTGGGTGAACCTTCATCATTGAGTTGAGGAAGTTGGTATATTATTTAATTCCCAAATTAATTATAATAATTTAGTGTATGTGATTGTTTAAATTTCTAGGGTTCATTTCACAATTGAAAATTCTATTGGACTTGGAATAAATAATTTTTTAATTAATTTATCGAAGTTGTAGTGGATAATTGTGATATGAGGATTTTTGTTTATAAATCATGGTTTATATGAAAATTTGAAAACATGGGATAAAGAGATATATGTTATATTGTGATGTTTTATAATGTATATGCACGGGTAATAAATGGAGAACTAGACATGGTGATCTTAACCAATGATAAATATGTATTGTCAACAAATAAGATAGTAGACTTGATTATCTATAAAAATGGCACACAAAAACACACACACACACACACATATATTCATATTTGATAAATGGGGTGTTAGAGATGAATATCTATACCAATGATATATATAAATATATATCCATTTTTTATTAACGGCGTTGCAGACATGATGATATACGCCAGTGTCATATATGCATGATTGAGAATTGGGGGGTTAGACACAATATCCAACACCCATGATATATATACCAGATTGATAAATGGGGTACTAGATATAGATTTAAACACTTAATGCATTCGTATTAGACTAACTCTCCAAGTGGGAATAATAATGAAATTTAAGTGACATAGATAATGTAATCCCATGTGATATAATGAAATCTGAATTGAATATTTCACATAGATTAGACTCGGCACTGGATGAAGTTTGTATTGTTGTACGAGTATCCTTGAGAACCCATTGGCCAATGTGGTTCAATAATGGTTAATTGATAGTTTGATAACTATTTACTTATAATTATTTATTTATAAATATACATAAACATGTTATTGATAGTATTTGTTTTATGAAACGTTGATGGAGACCAACAAAGTTGTATTGAAACCCTAATCAGGATTTTTAATCAGTATCTGAATAGACTTCATTTTTATAAGATAAGGTAATGGAAAATGATCTATATTAGATGGTTGATTTTGGGATGTATCATGGTGGAGGGAACAAGATATGGTTTTGGACCCTCTTGGTTTTGTCCATGTCTTACATTGTGGTTTTCATTTTAGACACACTGATACATAAATCAGTATGGCGTGTCTTATTATTTATTTGAGATATTATATCTTGGGCTATGATCATTATGAGTTATTTGTATCTTTTATATATATATATATATAAACATTATTCTGATATATTATATTATTTGTAATAGTGTGTTACTCTAATAAAATAGGGTACATTCTCCCCATGATCGACTTATGAGTCACTCACAACTAGTCATCTGGATTTGGCATATATGGAGGTGTAATTGAGGTCATGTGATCGACTATCTTAAGGCATTGTTGTGTGGCATCTGGGCCAATAGGTTACAAACTGTTATCACATAAGTTTTTTTATTTTATTCATTATTAATATTTTTGTAATGGTAATCATGGGACTAGGAATGTCGATCCTTGGTAATATTCTAATTCATGGGAGTTGTAGAGCCATATATGGGGGAAACCCATGTAGACAAAGTGGGATTATAGTTATGGATTAGTGTTGTTATTGTTGAATATTATTTCACCATGGATGATAGACTTTTTATATGTTGTGTTTTATAGATATTTTCTATGAATTTATTCTTGGCCTATGATGTGAAAAGAGTGGAGTCTACACGAATCATTCTAAGAAATTCAGATTATTTTGTGGAATGCATCATTATATCCATGCATGTGATAATAGGTTTTGGGTATGTTTTTGAACGTAAATCATTTTTTCTTCCTTGTGAAATTTAATTGAGAATGTAGACTAATATGAAATTGATAATGGAATAATCATTAAAAATACGAATAAATTAGTGTCTAAATGAGAAACCTGATATGAATATGTCTACTATTGTTAACTAGGAACTAGGTGTAGTATTGTTAATGGAATTGATAAAGCCTCCGCTTTGACCAGGCGGTGAGGTTTGGGGAAAGATAAATATTTTGAGTTTTTATTATTATTCGTCTTATGTAAATTTGATAAAGTTGTGTTATGAGACCTAAGGCTTGTTTTTAAAATTGAAGATATATATCTCATCAATGATTTATTTTCATAGGATGATAAGAGGATATGGTTGGATAATATTTACCATTACTGAATCCTAAGGGACTGATAGTGACAGGTGACGAAACTTGGGAGCAGTTTCGAGAATTTTTTTCTCAATTCATGCATTTCATGGAAAGACACCCAGGGTGGTTTTTGAAGAGAATGTGTTACATGACGAGGGTGTTTTAGTTTCAAAAACCTTTGACTTTTACTAGAGATGGTGGACCAACGTATACTAGGATCTGGGTTGAGTCAATTGATAAGATACTTGAGCATTTGGATATCCTTAGAGAATTGGGCCAAGATGGATGATAATATTCATTAGGGATTAGCAAAGAACAGGTGAGAAACTCATGTATGGAATAAAATAGATGATTGTATTATATGGAAATATTTTTGAGATAATTTCTTGGAGTACTTATACTCAGATACACTGAGAAAAGATAGAGAAGAAGAGTTCATTTGGTTGACTCGGGGGAGTAGGTACGTGATGGACTATGATGGACACTTTATAGACATGCATCTATGTGATCCATTGTTAGTGGAAGATGAGGATACATCAGTAAAATTATTTTAGGATGATCATATGTGTGAAATTATGTCCCAGGTGTATATCTTCAGGCTGAAGGCATTTTCAGAAGTGGTGAATCATGATCTCATCTCAGAGGGGAACCTGAAATAGGTTTCTAGTGGTGGACTGGAGGATTATTATAAATGATATGGTGTTGCAAATTCCTAGATAATGAAGTGTCATAATGGAAAATTTATCTAGAGTAGTGGGTATCATATTTCCTAGTAAGGGGGGTCATCCACCAAAGATCATTCCCAAGGGCCGCTCCACTAGTGTGGTAAAAAGGGACACATTTAAGAACAATTTACCCAATAAACAGTAGAGTACCAATCTTGATGAGTGATGAGATATATATAGAGGTTCTACAATATCCTCAGACATTATGTTAGTCATGAAGGAGCTAGACATAATCAGGGTGTAGATTTAATGACGCTTACTTTTTGAATGATATTTGTTTCCTAAAAATTTGTGTTATACAATATTATAAACAATATAACAATATATTATTAAAAATGAAGTGAATATAAATTGAAAAGTTGACAACATCTTTTGAACATTATATGACTATTATTTAATTACAACCGCTGGTCAATATTACTTTTATAAACAATAATCATAAAAAAAATTATTCCATAATTAGTGTTTATAAGTATAAATGAAAAAGGATTATTAATGAAAAAATGGGAAACATTTACCCTAACTAGTAGATTTGTGTCATATGAAGCCCATTTTTGGAGCTTGGGAAGGAGGTTTCATCAATTGTATTATCTCATAACCAATCCCAAGAAAATCTTCAACACTTGAATCTTGAAATAAATATAACATGGGGGATGTTTCAGTTAGTGGATATTAGCACTCGGGCGATGTTAGCCGAGCTGACCCATGAATATATCACCGTCACACACCTCACCCTCAAGTCGTATGCATGAGTTAAAAGCGTTAATGTTTTTATAATTTATTTAAATAAAATTTAATCCATTTTTATAAATAAATGTCTTATTTAATAAAATATTTTTTGAGAATTATTTTTTCAAAAATGAATGATGAATTTAATAAATTTATTTTCCAGATATAAATTTTAATTTTTAAAAATTGATGTAATTATAAAATAAAATATGTTACTATGAATAATTATTATTGTAATTATATAGTATTATTAAAACCATTCTATGTTAATATAAATATTGAAATAATTTTATTTTTTTCAAGTGTCATTAATTTCCCTATGCATTTTGACTATTCATTTTTTATCCGTTGTTTTTTTAATAAATAATGAATTTTTAATTTTAATGTTAAATTTATCATATCAGAATTATTATTTTAATAAAATGAATATAATTTTTTAAATAATCTTGTTTAAATTAGGTTCGGGTGATTTTATAGAAAGTTTATTAAATGATTAATTTTTTATCGGTCGTGAAAAAACAATTTTGGGTTATCAATATGTTTAATGATAGCATAATGATGTAATAGGTAATATAAAGTCATGGAAAATCTTGTGGATTAAAATATAGTAATATGTGTCTCATGATTCTTATTATATGGGAAAATTAATGGCAAATCCCATGGTTCTATATTTACCACTACATAGGTCTCCAAAGAAATTAATAATAAAATCATCCACTTTTTCCAAAAATACCCACCAATTTCTCCATTTACCCATACTTAAAATTAATAATCCATGATGATATGATATTTTGACCTCACAAAGAGTCATTCAATTTTTTCCCTAAGCCCCCAAATTTTTATCCTCATTTTTTAGGAGTCACTATTCTAGGTAATGAAAATATCAACATCACATTTCCTTTCATGTTCATTTTTTTGTGGTATGTATTTCAAATTTCTAAAAAATGTTCTTATATAGATTTTCTATAATAACAATACTATATTAAAATAATTTTATGAATATTAGACCATTTTATCTTCTATTGTTTCTATTTTTTAAAATAATGTTTCATACCTGTTTTTACCGAATTTTAATATCAAAATTTCACTCTTTTTTCAAGAAATTATCTTACTTTATTTTGTGAGTAAACACAACTATTTATTACATATGGATATTATCCTTGATAAAAAATGATATATTTATATTGGAATTAATATAAATTAAAACCTCCTTCCTTTTTCTTTTGTTAATAATGACATAAAGATATTGTCTTTAAGCACTTATCTTTAAAAATCCATAATTTTGATATAAAACACATTTATTTTATTCTATATAGGTTAGTTATGAAATGTTTTTTATGATATATGTGGCTCACATTAATTATATAATATGAATGGTGTTCCTTGATAGAACACCAACTCATTGAGTAACGAATTTAATCTGTAGAGATGAAAAATTTTACGATACCTTAATGAATAACCTTTATAATTTTTATGTCACCTTGGGGACAAAAATCATTTATATGTTTATTAATGTCCCGTTTAAATGTCTTATAAAAATTTCAATGTTATGATTAATGTTCATATTATTATTATATTCTTCTTTCTCATTATTTTATTATATTACTCGTGTTTTAATTTATTTTTCTCAAGATCTCATGTAAACTATTTCCCTTGATTTCCTTTGTAAGTCCTTATGCTCACTGTTTCCTTGTATGTGCATCACTAGGATCTAAGATATAGTAAATGTACTAAATATTAACCAATTAGGAATAATATCAAGTGTATTATAATAATTGTTTATATTATCATGTATTATGTACATTATAACGAGAACACTAAACAAGAATAGATCCTCTTTTTTTTACAATTTAATGAAGTTTTTTATAATAAAAAGGTGGGATGAAATAATTTGTATCAAGAGAATATTTTGTTATTTTTGGAAATTATTATTTGAAAACATTTGGAGGAACTATAGTGACAAGTTTAACATCATATTATTTTGGTAAATTATTATATAAGTGGTTTTTGAGCAAAGAAATCTCCTCATGAATATGATCAACTGGACCTGGTACTAGAATAGATGTAACTAGGGGTAATAACTTCGACATGGTACATCGGCCCTGACTTGGAATATCCTGTTTTGACACTGCCGATGAATATGTTTTTACTAATTACATGATTTTTAGGAATCCTTATAAAGTATATATAGAAAAATTAATTGTTGTTAAGGAATAACATACTAATGTTTTATGATATAAAATTATTAAAGAATTATAATATTATTAAAATAAACAAGTTTCATAATAAGGTTTTCTTCTTTTATAAAATGGAGGGAAATGGGTGGAATCAAATAATGGGTGAGCATAATGGACCAGTTTTCAACAACACTTCGATGTAAGCTGGATTGGAAAAATTCCTGAAAATTATGAAAAAAATTACTCAAGTTATTAATAATAACACGAATCATGATGATACAATAGATTCTCCTTGAATGTAACAACATTATGTTGAATTATTTATGCATCAGCGACCACCTTATTTCTGTGGATCAATTGACTATTTATTTTTGAATAATGGATATGCTCTATAGAAATGTTTTTAATGTACTCTTTTGTTCGAAGTATGAAAATTCACATTGGATATGTAAAACTTAGAGGGAGAAGCCGATCAGTGGTGGAAACTGGTTAACAAAACAAATTATTGAATGGATATTGATGTTATAGATTTGGAAGAGTTCAGGAAAAACATTTTGGAAAAATATTTTCCCTATTTTATATGAAATAAAATGGATAAGAAATTCCTAGATCTAAATGAGAAGGAAAATGAATATGTGGGAATCTATGAGAGGAAATTCACAAGACATTCCCATTACACCTCTATCTATTTTATTGATACAAATGTAATGTTTGTAAGTGTATTATGGGAACTATGATGCCATAAATGTATACGATTTCCAGTCAATACTATGAAACCTATGAAGATATTTAGTGATTTTCTATGAAGGTTTAATTGAGGTTCATGGAGATATAGTGGTCCCATTGATTGAATAAAATTAAGAGATCATTGGGGACATGCATTGGATGTAAGAATAGCCATGGAAGTGTTAGAAATAAGGTAAAACATCCCATATGGAAAAAATGTGGGAAGAAGATTTCTAGGAACTGGTTTCCTAGAGGGGGAAATATTACATGTATGGAGGAGATGAATATATTTATAGGAATATTCAATTTTTAGTAAATCCTAAACATCTAAACACTAAAAAAGAAAGATGGTGCATTCCAAGCCAAAAGGCCATTAATCTAAATGTGGAAAGATTGTGAACTTTTCCAATAACTATCCAAATTTTGAGTTTATGCAGGGGAATCACTATCAAATTCATAATAGGACAGGGGAGAAATTTTAGGATTTTTTTTATTATGACGATTAAAGTTGAAGCTTCACATAATGTGGTGGAAGGTACTCTTGTTGTTCTCTAAAACATAACATGTACATTGTTTGATTCCGATTCAACACATTCATTATTTTTTCCACGTTTTCAAAGAATATATAATAAATATCTAAAATAATTGAATTAGAGTTATTTTTTAAGACTCTTGGAGAAATTATCCAACCATCAGATGTCTGTTGAAACTCTAGAATTATCAGTATTGAGAATAATCTCATCACTAATATACTATCCATTCCCTTGATGGAATTATAAAATATACCAGGGATGGATAGGATCTCAATGTATAATACTAAATCCACTATATATGTAAGTAAATATCAATGTTTATATAATTTAAAACCAATAGTTTTTTTTCAAAGAAGAAATAACTCGAACTGAGAATTGTCTAGAAGCTTCTCATATAACAGTCTCTATAGAGACAATCAAGGAAGATAAATATGTAAATTAAAGTATACAAAAAAAATATTCCCATAATTTAAAAAAACATTGATGTATTTCCTAGAGTGTTACATAGACCTACCCAAAAAATATATGTAGATTTATACAATGATCTCATTCCAAGATCCAAGGTAATATCAAAGACCCCATATAGAATAGAAAATATAGAGCTGGATGGTTTAAAGAACAACTTCAAGGTCTTTTCATGAAGGATTTTATCTGTCTAAGTGTGTCTCTTTGGGGAAAACCTATTCTCTTTGTGAATAATAATGATATATCAATGTATTTATCCATGGATTATATATAAATTAACCAAATAATAGTGAAGTAAATGTACCCTCTACCATGAATTGACACTTTATTAGGCCATCTTTGTGTGATTTAATTATTCTCCAAGATTTTTCTTCAATCTGATTATCATCAATTTAGGGTACATAATGAAGATATTACAAATACTTCATTCCATTAAAGACATTGGAATTATGAAATTTTTGTTATTCCCCAAGGATTTAAAAATAATCCTTATATTTTTATGTATTTTATTAATAGAGTCCTTAAATACTTCCTTGAAAAACTTATTGATGTTTTTATTAGAGATATTCGAATATTTTATAATAGTCATGATGATATTGGGGATCATATATGGGATAAATTTAGAACCCTAAGGAATGAGAGGATATTGTGAAATTTATAAAAATATGAATTTTGGATACAATAAGTTTATTTTTTGGGGGAACATTGAATCTAATGAAGAAATATCTATTGAAACTACCATGAAAATGGTTTTGAAGGAGTGACCTTATCCTAAAAATGTAACTATGATTCATAATTTCCTTGGTTTTCCATGATATTATAAGGGGTTTGTGAGTTTTTTAGGAATTTCCATTCCACTATCCATGTTTACTCAAAAGGGGTCAAATTCGTCTGAAAAAATGAGTGTGAACAATGTTTCCATGATCTGAATAAGATCTTGGTTACTTCACCAATGTTAAATATAACCTCTATCAGAGAGGGATTCATTATTTTTAGTGATGCATCTCGGAAATGGATTGGGTTCGTCCTAATGAAAATGACATTCTGATTTCTTTTCTTACTCAATAGTTAATACCTCAAGAGAAGAAATATATGATGCCTGATCTGAAGATAGATGTGGTTCTTTTATCTTATAATACATATAGAATATATATGTATTAGTATAAATGTGACATATACACAAATCACAAATGTTTGAAGTATATTTTCATGAATAACGAGTTGAAACTGAGACAGATGAGATGATTTTATCTTTTAAAGACTTTTATTATTCAATTTATTATCACACCAGTAGAGAAAAAAAATGTCCCTAATCATTTAGTAGGAAATACCCTATTGTGTTGGAAATGAGGATGATTCATGGAAATCCTCTAATCGAATACCAAGTAAAACTACACATGGGATTCATAAGGCAAGAAACATCATCAACCTAATACCAATTGATTTTTCAACCATCATTACTATAGATGATCAGGAAATCTCAAATAGATTATCCTTAATTAAGGAATGTTATATAGGTTATAAAGAATGGAATGTTTTCTATTTTCAAAATTGAACAAGACGGTTTATAAAAATTTCACACAACACTATTTTTCCATCTATTCCTAAAATTAAGATGGTTCTTAGGGATGAATCTCCTAGCCCTATATTCTATATATATCATAGAACTGTGTTAATGTGTTGGGACCTTTAGGATCATTATTGGTGGGATAACATGAAAATGGAGATTTATGACTACACTAAAAGGTTATTGGTGTGTCAAAATGTTATGGTAGAGATACATTACATTAAAGGGGTATTGCAACCATTTCTCATACAAACATGGACATTAGGACACATCACTATGAACATTTTAACTAGTATCACAATAAAATATATAAGAAACAATGTTATATGGGTTATAATGGACTTCCTCGTTAAGAATTATAATTCTATCTCTAAAAAAGAAGACTTATTTCTGGACCAATGGGTTAAGATATAGGTATGAGATGTTGTGAGGTGGCATGGGGAATAACTTTATAACATTTGTAACCATCTCACACAGTTCAAATAAAAATTCTTGTTAAGTATTCGACATGATCTGAGTGTGAAATAGAATTTCTGTATAGTCTATCACCCCATACTGATAGAGAATCTAAAATTATTATTAAAAAGTTTGAGGACATCTGAAGAACATGATCAATGGAATTTAAAGGTGTATGGGATGAACATCTGCCATAAGTTGAGTTCTCAGTCAACAATGGTTTAAATTCAAGTATTAAAATGGAAACATAATAATCTCTATGTGGAAGACATTGTAGAATTCATACATGTTGGGATGAAGTTGGTGTGAGAATGATTATTGGTTCTGATCTTGTACAAAATATGAAGGAAACGTTTCATTCCATCCCACAAACACATAATAGATTTTTAGAGTCGGTAGAAGATTTATGCTGAAATACTATGAAGGGACTAGGAGTTTGATGTTTGAAATAATGTGTTCCTACAAATTTCACCCTAGAAGATAATCATGAATCTTCGAAATAATGGGAATATTAACCCCAAGTACAAATAGCCATATGAAATCATTGATTTCATAGGAGTAGTAGCCTATAGGCTTTCACATCCACCAAATCTAGCTCATGTTCATGATGTTTCCCATGTATCTCTCTTCAGTATGTACATATATGGCCATTCACATGTAATGAATCTAGATAAGGTAAAACTGGAACATGAACTCTCTTATCAAGAGCACTCAGTGGAGATCATGGATCATAGATACCTTTTTCTACACAACAAGACTACCAACCTCATAAAAGTGAATTTGAGGAACCACAAATATGAAAAAGTGATGTTGGAACGAGTGGAGATAATGAGATATATGCACCCACATGTTTTCACAACCATGGGAATGAGTTGAAATTTATGGGGAATGTATTCTTAAATGATATGAATTAAAAAACATAGACTTTTTTATTTATAATTTTTTCCAAAATTTTTTTACTCTATTATATATAATAAAATCTAACTAATTAAAAATTGAGTGATTTCAAATTGAAATGTAACCATCATGTTTTGAACATTATATAACCACATGTCAATTATCACTATTCTTAAATAGGACCCTTGTAAAAAATACACTTAATAATAATTTTAATATTATAATTAGAGTTTATAAGATGAAATGACGAAGGGTAATTACATGGGAAAGGAGAATAAATTGAAAAACTAATAGAGTGATTTCATACAAAGCATATTTTTTGGATATTGATAAAGAGGTATAATCATTTCTATTTTCTTTTGAACAATCCCAATCCCATCTTCAACACGTGAAGCTTGAAAAAATCTCATGAGGGAGAAGTTCAAGTTAGTAGAAATATCCACTCGAGTGATGCTAGGCAATATTCCCTATGAATCTATCTCAATCACATGCCTTAACCACAAGTTATAAGTTAGTTTTATAAAGGGTTATGTGTCATGAAATTATTAATATAAAATGTAACCCTTTTTTGTAAATAAAATTGTTAGTCCATCAATTCTATTTTTAGATTTTTTTTTAAAAAATATGATGAATTCGATAAATTGAATTTTCTGATAGAAACTGTACTTTTCAAACGAGTTATAATTATAATAATAAAATAATTCATTATGAATAAAGATTATTTTAATGAAATATAATGTTTATAAACATCTATTTAAATAAAAAATGAAACAATTTTTTTTTTCAAGTGTAAGAAATTTAACTATGAAATTTCTCTATGCATTTTCTATCCGCCATTATTTTTAATAAATAAGTTATTTTCTATTTAAATCTTCAAATTATAATATTTAGATAATTTTTATGATAAAATAAATATAAATGTTTAAATAAGTACATTGAAAATATATTATATGAGTTTATGAGAATTTTTTAAAATACTTTTGTTTTTTGTGAGTAGTAATATTACATTTTTTGTTTTCATTATTTTTAATGACATAATATTGATTTAATTAGTAATATAAAATTCTATTTGAATATTTTGGATTAAAATATCATAATAGGTTCCTCATATTTTCAATAAAATTTAAAAATACCGTGGGAATGCCAATGGTTTTATATTTATAACTAACTAATTGTCCAAGGAAATTAATAAAACAATATTCCTCATTTGCTATAAATACACACCCATTTCTTCAATTAAATTAACATATAATTAATCCTCCATGATTATTTAATATTTTTATCTCCCATAGAGTCCTTAATCACCCATGGAGTCAATCCTCATGTTTTAGGGGTCACTCTTCATGTTTAGGGATATCTCAACTATTCATTTCCTTTCAAGTTCCTATTTTATGTTCAATGTCTTTCAAAAAATATTTAAAAATTTATTCTATAAATTTTATTATATCCTATTACTATATTACAAGTATTTTATTTCTGTGATACCCCTAACCCTCTATTTTTTATTTTTTCAACAACTATGTTGGATACTTGTTATGCTGACAAGTTTTTTTTCTCAAAATTGCTCTCTTGTTCTCAATATATTATCTTATTGTTTTTGAATAACGAAACATTTTTCTATTGGGGTATTCAAATTTATGTCAAAACAATATATTGTATCTATTATTAACAAAAAATTAATCTCTAATTCATTTTTCATTGGTAAATATTGACATTGAGATATCGTCTTTTATATATAATCTTTAAAAATCCCTGATTGTTACATGAACCTCATTTCTTTTTTTATCCAAGGGTTATTTATGAAATTTTCTATTATGATATACGTGGATTACATTAATTTAGTCATATTTAGGGTTTTTTCCAATAGTTCACTAATGCATTTTTTAGTGAATATAATATATAGATATGACATGTTTTATAATACAGTAGTAAATAACCAAGATAATTTTTATGAAACCTCAGTGAAAAAACTTGCTGATATATTAAGGAATGTCTCATTTAAATGTTGTGTCAGAATTTTCTTGTTATTATTCATTTTATTATTATTATTATGACATGCCTATTTATCATTCTTTTATGATATTCCTCATGTTCATATTGGTATTTCTAAAGATCACATGTCAATTTTTTTAACATGGTTTCTCTTACTAAGCCTTATGCTCACCTATTCCTTTGATTTATGTCTTCAGATTTTGAGATGTAGTAAATTTAATTAGGACTAAACTATGATGATTACATTTAAGTTTATTATAATGTAATTTTATGTGTTGATGTATTATTTATCTTATTTCAAATAATCTAAACATAAAAATATATTAAGTTTCAACAATGTAATGAAATGTTATGTAATTGAAAGGTAATATCCCTAAGAAACAAAGAGATCTATTACACCATATTAGTCTAGAATATAGAGTTCTAATGGATAAAGAGGTAGATTTATTAGACGTTATGATTCTAGGTAAGAGTAACCACATCACCAGAGTGTTGAAAATATATGTATTTAGATGATATCACAAATAATATCGGCGTAGAAATTTCATGTGATGCAACCTATAATTTTGGATACTGAGGATGGACCTTCATCCATGAAAGTAACAATTATTGTATCTTTAACATTATCTACTATATTATTTTATACAAGTAACTCTCATTCATTTATATTTATAAAATTGTTAATAGTTGGAACAATGTGGTGGTGTTTTTGAGTAGGATAATGATCATAGAAATACTATTATGAGTTCAGTATAGAGAAATATGTTGGTGAAAGGGGTGTTCTATCCAGATTGGAGATTACCATTTTCTCAAGGATCATTATATTCAATATATTTTCAGCTTCTACCTAACTATGGGTATAGACTGACTACTTTCATATCAGACCCACATTGATTTTCACCAGAGTAGAGTGAGCATTACATTTCTAAAGGTTGAAAATTACATACACTATGGAGAGTGAGATATATATGAATTATGAGCATATCTAATTATACAACTACTAGGAGAGCTCATAGCCTAGGATTCTAATTTATTGTTGGATGACGATGATCCAAATAATGATGTATTTCCATTAGTATTTGAATTATTTTAACAGGTATTTTCTGAATATTCTCAAGATTTCCACTTAAGAGAGATGTGGAATTTTCCATTGATCACGTGCCTAGGGCAAATCCCGTACCAATTCCACAATTCCGAATGGTTCTAATAGATCATAAAAACTCATGACTTCAACAGAGGAAATTGAGGATATGGTATTTATCAATTCGAGTATGTCCAATTGTGGATCACCCATGATTTTTTATATGAAGGATGATATGGATATATGCATGTGAGTTTATTACCAAATGTTGAGCCCAATGACTAGGAAGAACAGATATCCTCTTCCCTGAATCGATTGTTTATTTGACTAGTCATGAAACGTTTAGGTGTTCTCAATGATATACTTGAGAAAGGGACATCATCATTTGAGTGTTAAGAAATCTCATATATTAATAACTGCTTTCGGATGTAGGTATGACCTATATGAGTTATTTGTAATACTTTTTGGGTTATTAAACACAATAAAATGGATTATGGCCTCGATGAACATGATCTTCCATCCATATCAGGATTAGTTTATTATTCTGTTTGTGGATAACATCTCGGCGTACTCCACGACTCATGATGATCATGGAAAACTTCTTAAATATGTATTAGTAAACCAAGTTATCATCGTCTATACACAAAGATATTCATGTTTCAATGTTTGATCGATCAACTACACTTCTTGGGACACATCATACGAGATGAAAGTGTTGCAGTGGACTTAGAAAAGGTTCAGGATATGGTTTCATGGGAGTATTACAGTAATTTATTCAATAGTCTTATCATTCTAGGATTAGATATATATTATCAAACATTCAACAATGAAATTTCCTATTTGGAAGTTCCACTTTTAGGGTTTACCAAAAATGGGATAAATTTTGATTGGTCAGGAGCATGGTAGAAGGCCTTACAGAAGCTGAAGAAGCATTTGACGAAGACACTAATCTTGATCCCACCAGATCCAAGTGAGGATTATACAATTTATTTCAATTCTTTTGTGATTATAAAAGGAGTTTTTATATATATAAAGATTATGTTGTGGCATATGTGGCACGTAAGATGAGGAAAAATGTTTAGAAATATACTACGGGTGACCTCATGTGGGAAACTGTGGTTTATTCCTTGTATTGTTGGGAAAATTATATGTTGGTGAAATATTTTATTGTCTATATGTACTATAATACATTGATGTTTATCTTTTTTTCAATGATATATGAATCTTCAGCTGTGGAAATGAATTGATTACATGTTGTCTTTTGATTTTGAGCTAGCATATAGACTCAAAACATTAAATAGAGGAAAAGTAGCATTAAGTCTTAAAACCAAAACTCAAATGGTTTAGGAGTATAGTGTTGAGTTGAATATGATAAATTAATTTACATAGATTCATTTGGTAGTTTTATAGAGTAAAGATATAGTGAATCTAGAATCAATTTAAATGTAGTCTACAATTTTGAGACGGATCCGAGATAAGAAGGATGGGTATTTGGAATGTTTGACCTTGAGGGAAATGCTTGAAGGTGGGGATTCACCATCTGATTGGAACATATATGTGGATGAGATAATCTATGTTAGTGATTCTGTTTTTGTGCCTATGGGCATGCAAGAGGAGCTCAAGTAGGAACTTCATTCATTGAAGTGGGTGATAAATCAAGGTGCGACCAAAATTTACCATAACCTATCATGATGTTCTTTATGGTTGGGCATGAAAAATGGGGTAACATGGTTTGTGACATGATGCTACAACATTCAACTGGTGAAGGTAGAGTATCAATGACATAGACATTTACTGCATCTATTTCCCATTCAGAAATGGTTGTTAGATGACATGATAATGGAATTTTTGGTTGTTTCTCCAATGATTCATTTGAAGATTGATGTTATTTGGGTTACTTCAGATATAATGAAGAATATAGAGAATTTACCCCAATTACGAGAGAATTATTAGTGAAAAAACTAAGAGATTATTATGTTAAGGATATAACACATTTTCATGGGCTGTCAAAGACTATAGTAACATATCAAAAGTCATGTTTTACTTAACTCTTCCAGAAGGTCTTACAGAAGGTGATTTGTACATAGTTATTATGGAGTACATCCATCCACCCATAGACAATTTTATAGAAAAAACATACAATACATGTGCTTGATGATATATTATCAGTGTGTGTTATTGACTTTGATGGGTATTTTGAGAAACACCTATCATTGATGGACTTTCCCTATAAAAATAGTTATTAAAAAATGTAAATATTGAACCATATATAGAAATATATGGTAGGACATGGCGATAACCATTCTATTGGATGAAGGTATGTGAGTCTATGATATAGGGGATGAGTCAAATGAAGGACACATTAGAGTAGGTACATCTGATCTAAAAACATCTGTCCACAGTTCAGAATAGATAGAAGTCAAATGATGATATACATCGATGAACCCTAGTTTTTATAGAGTGTGATTTATTATTCCTTTAGATGTCACCTAGGTTGCGTCACTACATCATTAGAGACATGGAATGATGATGTCCATGTTCGTTAAAACTTTTGAGTTTGTGGAGAGAATTGGGCCTATGACATTCCATTTTTCTTTTCCAAATAAATATAGTTATATTCACGATGGTTTCAGAGTATAAAAACTTAAGAGTTATCACCCAAAAAATTTTATGTGATAAATATAGATGATGTTGATCTTGAGGTATATTCTTCCTTTGAGGAGAATCCAATAAATGTGTTGGATCGTAGTGAGAATGTTTTGCGGGAAAATACCATACTGATATTTTGTGTATTTTCGAATCCTAGGATTATGTAGGAGGAATCATGAGAAAGGACATAATATTTGAGGGCATTGTGGACAAATATTTTTTGGCTAAGAATCTTAGGGATGATTGGGTGTATAGATTGAGGATGAGTTGTTATAAGGTGGTTAGATAGTAAGATCCTAAACATTTCAAGAGTTGATACCAGATTATTTTTAGGTACACTTTGTTCTTATATTGATTAATTTTATATTGGATTTTACATTGGGGTCTATTTTGGTGAATATTAATAAAAAATTGAATGAATGATTATTGTGCACTATTGAAGAAAAGGTGGTGAAAACCTTGAAACCTAGCCCATCAAACCGTGAAACTCTAGATGGTGGGGAGTTACAAGGATGGTGCATGATTTTTCAAACCACACAACCTAAAAAGAAACACTCCAAACCTATAATATGTATTAGCCACACTGTTGGGTCATGGTTAGGGAAAACTATACACCCTTTCCCAGGAAATAGTGCATGATATTTTTAGTTGCCAGAAAAATATTATTCAATTATTAGAACCCCCGATAGTCACCAATTTTGACCCAAATCATACCATTATGATTTCTGAGGATTTAATATATTTATGGAGGGATTAAAATTCCATATGACCACCATTAGATTTTATTTGAATCCTGGATCAATGTTCTACACCACCCCCAATAAAAGGATCATATCCCACTTACTGTCTTGTTCTTTTCACGTCTTTATCCTATTATTTAAGGGAAGTTATTCATTTTTCATGGTTAGATATATACCTAATATTTTATATTTAGATATATGATTTTGGAACTATATCTAGTTAAATGATATATTTATTTTTTTAATCTTTATTTAGGATTTAGATCCCAAACCAGTTCTACGTCGTTGTGCTACTCAATTTTTGAGGATTCCCATTAACTGATCGTTTATCAACGAATCAATGTATATGGTCAATTATTAAATTATAATTGTCATTATATTAATTATGGGTATGTGATTTAAGAAATCTATAGGGGTTTTTAACAATTTGTATTCCGAAATTGAATTATTTAATGTAGACATATAATTTATTTAGAGATTTGATGTTTTATTTGTGTAATATAATTGTAGAATAGTGATAAAAAATTTATCATTTAATTATCATAATATTTAATTATAAAATCATGTATCATTAATTATGATGTTAATTATTGGAATTTGGAATATTAAATTGAGGTCAATTAATTTCTTAATTGTAAATTGAGAATAATTAATAAGTAAACTAATTATTTGATGTTGAGTTTTTGAAATTTTAAATTATGTATTGAATTTATTATTAGTGCAGAAGAGTTTTTTTAATTAGTGAATTAATTAATGGGAAAGATATAGTTAATTAATTGTTAAATTAATTAATAGAAATTGATATTAATATTTAATTTTTAAATTAATTAATGGACTTGGATTAATTAATTTTTTATTTATTTTAGGATGTAGTTTTGGTTAATTGTGAGAAGAAAATTAATGTTATTTAATATTGGTTGAAGTGATAATATAAAAACATGTTGTAATGAGATACATGTCATACTATGAAGTGTTATGATTTATAGGAATTTTTGATAAATGGGGTGCTATACATGGTGATCAACATCAATGATATATATGAATCTTAAAAAATGGGGTGCAAGACATGGAGATCTATCCCAATGAAATTATATATATATATATATAGTTGATAAATGGGGTAGTAAATATGTGGATATATTCCAATGATATATATTCTTGGTTGATGAATGAGGTGTAAGGCATGATGAATTATGCCAATGCCATATATGCGTGGTTGTGAATTGGGGTGCTTAAAATTATGTTTTATGCCAATTATATATGTGCCTGATTGATAAATGGGGTAATAGACATTGTGTTTTCCACCCAAGGAATTGGAATTGTACGGTGGTTCCAAGTGGCATAAATATTAAAAATTAATTAAAATGCATAATTTAATCCACTGTTCCATATTGAAGTTCATATTAAATATGTAACATAGTTCAGACCATGTGCGGATCAAAGTACGCATTGATGTATGGGTGTCCTTGGGATCCCATTGGCCTATATTGTTTAATAAATATTAATTGATAATGTGATAACTATTTATATATGAATTGAATTTTTTCATTATATAACTAAATATAGTTTTTATTGAATGGATTGGGTTTAGATAATGTTGGTGGAGGCCTAATGAGTTGTAGTAACAGCCTACTCGAGTAGGCTAAATGGTACCCAAATAGACATTATTGTCACATTGAATGTTTAGGGAAAATGCCATCTGTATGATAGATTATTTTGGGATGGAGAATTTTTTAGGGAACCAAGTGTGGTTCCATACCCATTTGGAGTCATTAGGGTATTTCTTTTGGGTTTTAATTTTAGTAACTTGACATGTTTATTATTATGACATGTTTTCTACATTAGTTGTTATATTGTGTCCCCTCTAATGACTGTCAGGTTATATTGGTAATTTTAAGGATATATATATATGATTAAAATATTGTTTATTATTTCCATTAATGTATTACTTTGATAAAATAGGGCACATTCTTCCCATGATCGACTTATCAGACCCTCACTGCTTGTTGACAGCCTCGGGCATATGGGGAGATGCAGTTGTGTTCATGTGGCCAAACAGATCCAGGCATCAATGTGTGGCATCCAAGACTGAAATTTATGATTTTAAAAACCCTTTTAAATATTATATCACGAATTTATTTATAATCATTATTTTATAAGTTACATTTTATGTTATTTATTTCATGGTGCTTATGATTCAATGTTATCAATTTGAAAATGTTTTTATGTTATAATATCATCATTTATAGGAACTATTTATGATATTGTTTACAATAATGACATCTCAAGATCCAACTCTCAAGGAATATCACAAATTATATTCTCCTACATTAATTCAATGATAATACATGTTTTACCTTCATTATCTTCTCATTATGTGATGAAGAGTTCCAAAAAGAATGTTTTTATGAAAAATCCACTTTTAAAAAAATATTTCTTCTTCCATCACCATGTTTTATAAAAATGTTTACAAAAACTATTCCATACTCAATTACGATGTTTAAAAACAATTTTACTGAAGTATTAATTTTTTTCAAAAATGAATCTAAAAGACATTTTAAGAAAATGCTTATTTGTATTTTAGAAAAAATGTGAGAGTAATCATTGTTTTAACATGTATGGAACTAACAAAACATACAATATCCATGGTCATTGTTTTTTGGGATGAATGTTTCCTAATTTTCCATGCTCATTTTTTTTAAAAGTATTTTCAAAATGTTTTTTTTGTAAAAATTATTTTCAATTTGGAAAGGGTATTTTCCTCAAGGATTGTTTTAAGTGGGCATTAAAATTTATTTTCCATCTAAGATGACATACTTTGATATAATTATTTTTTCCAAAATAATATTAACCGATTATAAAATTATTATTTATTATATCAATGGTTTTTGTTTATGAAACCTGTTTTAAATTCATGGGTTATAACATGACATAACTCTTATAAAACTATATTATTTTCAGGGGTTAGTCTATTATTCAATAATGAAATGATTATGAAACATGTATCTTTTATATAGCTTATAATATGATGAACTGTTTTTTAATAACACTTCATTTCATGGTTCTTGATATGATGAACTTTTCATAATATTTTATCACACATATTTATGATTTTCATTATGTGATGGTGGTTAGGTAATAATTTAGAAAGGTAAATATGTTATATCCGTGGATAATGGAAATGTTATAACCAAATATGGTTGGGACCTATATCACCAAAAAATGAATTGGGTAATGATTTATATATAATGATATGTATTGAATTATCATAAGAAATGAACATGGTTTAGTAAGACGTGATTTGAACGAGGTGTGAAACTGATTTATTATGATTGGGATAGAAAGGGGAGTAAACCAGGTTCAGTAAGATAGTTCTATTACAGGGAGTGATCCCAGTTCTATATATAATTCATTCCATTATGATGGTATTATTAGTGAATCATGCATCCTAACATTGTTTAGGGTTTGAGCGATTTATATTAAGAAAAAATGGCTTCCACTGGGTATGGTGGTGTGTCCCACCCATGTGTTTTAGCCACTAATAAAGTTCCCTTATAATTTTTTCAAATGATCACTTCTACTAAGTTAATGACTTTATATGATTATGTGGGAGTCACAATTATATGTCTTATGAATTTTTTATTCTCCAATAGATTATTTAGATATTTTTATTTTTATTTTTGTATTATGATCTTCCAATCATTATTCCATGACTCATTATTGTGATCTCTAATATGTTCTATATGGTATTCAAATGATATTCTATTGTTATTGTAATATTATGATCTATTAGTACTTTTGTGTCTCCTTGGATTTTTCATATTAAGCATCTAATACCACCCGTTATTATGTTTATTTTCCCCAACTTATGATTACTGACATTAAGCAACATTACTAATTAGATGATCATTTTGGGAGAACCTATAAACCATTAGCGATGTTAGAAAATTTTGTACCTAGTCTCTAAAGACACTAAAATAATATGGTACTTAAGAGTGTCATGTTTAATGTATTGAATGTTCATCTAAAAAGATAAAATATCTATGCGTGGGAATCCAAGGACTCTATATTTAGTATCAGAGGAAAGGTTTAGTAATCCTTTCAAAACAAGGACTAAACACTTTAGTGAAATCCCAATGGATATTTCTAATAATATGTCTTCTGATGTCACTAAGGATAAGTATAAGGATTATATAATGTATAGGAAAATGTCACGGAATTTTTGGAAAATGTTATGGTGAGTGGATTCTATGAAATTAAATCCATTTCAAGATAATACTAATAGATGTGGCTCTAGAATAGATGTATCCATGGGTAAAAACCACAAAAGCATCTTACTTAGAAAGAATCTTTTGGGAACTGCTACACAAAAATAGGCCATGCTGCACACCTAGTTCGACACTCATTGGTTTTATAATTTTTAAATTCATAAACTCTTTATGAACCATGAAAAATAATTTATTTATATTATGATAAGGAATGACATATGATAGACCTAAAGATCCATTTATTTAGTATATGTTCACCTGATTTAGACATCATTAAAGATTTTAATGCAATTTGATCTTCCATTATAAATAGAGTTTCTCACACCGTACATTCTGGTCAATGTTCATGGAGGGAACTAGAGGAACATGATTAATATGGAATAAGAAGGATGATTTACATATGAGAAACTAGATCAGATGATGACTGGAGTAATGCATTTTATGATTATTTCTATCCAGTTTTCACAATACATGATTAACAACGTGTACCATAAACAAATCATAGACTCACAAAATAAGATTAAGAATGATTTCGTTTAGATTTAAGGTGGTGGTAACCATATAGTAAACACAATAGATTTTCTTATATGTCGATAATGTGGAATGAATCAACAATATGAATGTACCATAAGAACATGAAGGTGTTTTAATTATAGAAAATAAGGACACAAAAAAGTAACTAAAAAGGTAAAAGGTAATATTTAATGAACACAATGGTTTGGAATATTTTTCTCTATATGATATGATGTATTATTTAATTTCATAAAATAATAATGTATGGGAATTATGAAAATAATTTCCTTAAGGGTAAATTCCATGATTGAAATCATCATGTTTTCATTAAAAGTGATTATATTGAAAAAAATGAATTGAAAGTTATTTAAATGGGAAGGGAAAAATATATTATTGAATATGATGATAGAGCCTAAATAGTGGTTTGATAAGAAAGTGATATTAATGAATTATTTATGTATTTAATTCAAATAACGTGTTATCAAAATAATGAAATATATGTGTATTTTTTATTATTTTTTTGATATTATATTGGAGAAAAATATGTTCACTGGCGTTGATGAACTAGAAATGTGATTTAATAGAAATGTGATATTTTAAAGACAACCCTTAAATATTTTTTGGGTATTTAGAAAATGACTTCAAAATAAATATATATGGGATATGAATAAGAAAATTAAATAGTACTTTTTATATTGGAACTTATTAATAATTTCTTGACAATGTGGTTTATGCTATCATGGATTGACTTTACAACACTTTTGGATCTTGAGATTATATCCAATAGCCTACCGATTTTTTAAAGAATAAGTAATTATTCATGTTTTGAAAATTTATTTATGGTAATTTAGGTTATTTTTATGTTTCAAGAAAATACATGGTGAAGTAATTCACATGTTTTGTTTGTGACAATCAAGGGACACATTTTGATATATGGGGATTAATGATATAACATTTCTTAAATTTAGTGTCCTTATTTTTAATTTATTGAATTTTATTCATTCAGTAGGGACATATGGTTAACTATTTATGAAATATATGTTATTAGACATTGAATGAGGTTTGAGATATTAATTTATTACTTCGAAATATGATGATTTATCCATATTAGATAAGAAATGAATTTCTTAAGTAGTGAAATAAGGAATGATATATCATTATATTATGGTTGTTATGGTCTATTAGTGCTTTAGGAATAATAAATAAACTTTCAATTCATAGAGTAAGATATGAATTAAAAATTTATCAAGCAACAACCAATGGTTGATATCGTGCTTATGAAATGGATGTAAATAAATAAAATATATATTCATATAAAAAATAATGTAATAAAATATTTTTATATTATCACCATTTATTATTATATAAATGACCTTTTAACACCTCATTGTCTAATGGATATGGTTGATAACATTCTATATATCACCAACTTTATTTTCATTAGTGATCTGTATCACACTTTTTAATTGTTTCCAATTTTCATTCATGTCCAAATCTTCCCTCCCCACATATGTTTTTGTATGTGGAAACCTAGTTATGAGTTACATTGGGTAATCATCATGTTTCCAAAATTAACTATAAAAAGAATATGTATTATTCAATTTTATGATGTTGTTTCAAGTAAATATGATTCTAATGATAAGTATTTGATGATTGAGATGAATTTTAAGGTATAAATAAATTTTAACAGTGTATAATATAACACCTCATGATATTGTGAATATGTTATCCAAATAAATTTGATTTTAAACATATTTAATGAGACACCAAACAATTTTTTTTATAAAAACAATAATATGTTTATATTTTCTTATATGAATAACTTAGTTTAATCAAAAAGATTCACACAATGTAAATATTATCATTTAATATGATAGTTATAACCTAGCGATTGGAAATGAGGGTATGAATAAAATTATTTAAATTATAAAAATATGGTTAAGAAATTTATATATAATGGATTGTTTTAGGATATAGTAATTATGAATGAAAAGAGAAAATATTTCAAAATAATGGAAATATTTTGCTAAAAATATATTTTTATTCCAACAAGCATGTTATACCTCAATAAAATAAACCAATTTTTTTTAATTATATTAATGAAATTTATATACGATATATATTAAATAAAATATTTAAATTCATATTATTTGTTTTATATCCAAGGTATTAGATTAAATCTAATTTTATACTCAAACATAATATTTATCAAAAAAGGCATTCTGATACATTTTTATGGTGAAATTATTTCCAAACTATGTTTTTACAATTTTAGAAATTTATTTTGATAAAAAAATATTTAAATAATAATATTAGAATTATGTTGGGGTATATTTTTGGGATTTTTTAAAAATGATAATTTTTTTAGGAATTGTGGAAAAAAATTAAATTTCATTGAAATTTTCCTCATCATTATATTTATTAATAATGATATATTATATTTTTAATTGAAATTAATGTTTAATTATTTCAATTATACATATATCAATCAAATTTAGGTTATTTTATCTATTTAATAATGTAATTCGATATAAAAACATTTTTAATCCTTTTAACATTTCAACATTGAAACCCTTCTTTCTCTTCAGTTGTGTGGGATTAATTTTGAATAATTTTTTTTCTGTGTATATGAAATGATTTTTAAAAATTTAGTTATTATTTGGAAAATTATAATTTCTATTATATAAAAATTTCAAATTAAATTTTGACCAAAATAAGGGGTGAATGAATTGAAAATTATTTACCATGCTTAGGGTAAAAACTGGTTTACCATGGGGTTAAACTAAAAAGATAATGGTCAAAATTACCTAAAAAAATTATTTTTTTTTGAAATATTTATACACTATTATGTCTAATTTTATATTTTTATCCATTTTTTCCTTTTTACTTGTAAAAAACGTGGGTTCAATTATTTATTTTCAAAAATATTGAGTGTGTCCTCTCCCCCACTTATAAAAGGCCACCCCGATCCTCCCTCCTTCACAACTTCACCCCTATTTGGATCATTTAATACTTTCCCAAATAACAACCAATATTATCTTCGGTCAAACTAAAAGCCTTATTTTTTGTTATAAATAGAGTCATGGAAGGCATTAATGAAAACGTAATGTGAATATGCGAATAAGGGGTTATATTCTTTATCATGCATATTTATTTTTTTATTTATCCACATTATTTGATTATCATTATATAAAAATTATAGAATAAATCAGTATCTTAAATATATTTTCATTTTTATATTTCAATTTCATTACATACAATCATCCTCAATTCCATAACATGGGTTATGAAATCAGAATTCATGTATATAGCGGGCTACCACCTTGAGAATGAATGTCGTTTGTTGTTCCATTACCATACATAAATATTTTTTAAATTATTGACTAACATTATATATATGATACAAATTATATTTTTTATGATATTATGATTCTTTAATTTTTATATCACACATTATTTTACACTATCAATTTTACGGGTATTCAGAAACATCATCTATTTGTACAGTGGAGTACAGCCTCAAGAAGCGATGTGGTCCTTTCACAATCTAAATTGAATGTATAAATGATGAGGTTAATAAAAAACAATGATATATAGGAAATAAAAATTATTCTAATAGGATAGTATATATAATTTAGTTTTCTTGATTTTAACAGAATAAGAAAAAGAAAAACAGTGTTCAGCCATACGTATGACTTCCTATCTCTATGAATATTGTATTTCATTCAATATAACTATATTTTATGGATTAATATAAAGACATATATACTGAATAGAAATGATTTTTATATGATTTTTATAATTCTTTTGATATGTAATATTGATAAAATTAAGACGACCAAAAATATAAAAATCAAACCATATACACAAAGAGGTTATTACCCGAAACATATCTATATCATGGAATTTATAGTAAATATTTAATAAAATGGTATAAGTAATTCATATAAGGTATAATGTGTATTAATATTGTCAGTTATTATATTTATAATAAAATTATATTTATTATATATATTGTTTGACTGTGTCTGATAGAAGTCAACACTTATGGTATGGGATATGTGCCTCACTTTTTTACTTCAGCGGGACACAAGTCATATTCACCATGAATTAACTTTATGTCATGTATATACTTCCCAAGAATGTATATTATGATTATTTTAAGGAATAACTTTTGGTTTTACATATCTAGTTTTCTATCCATCTTTTATGGATTATATCATTTAAAAGTTATGAAATCTGTAACTAGTTTTTTTCTCTATTTTACTTTCATGAGAAAAATTTTCTATTATGAACCTATATTATTAAATGAGATTCAAGGATATATATATATATATCAACATATACAATTAATATTATAAAATAATTTTTCATTCTGATATTTAATTTTTTTATTTTTTTTTTTATTTAATTTGGATTTTGATTCATGGTTACCAATGTTTTACGGTTTTTATTTCATCATCTTATTGTTTTTCAAGAATAATTGTGATTAAGTCTCCAGTATTGACATATCATGATTTTCTTATAAAAAGTTATAATTAATTTTATAAAATATATTTATTCCATAAAAATTAATGGTTTTCATTAATTTTACTCTTTTATTGTATTGAAGAGTGAAAAATAAAATTATTTTATGAAAAATTTTATTTTTGGAGAAAAATTCCATTATCTTTCCAAAAAATGTTTAATAAAAATGTTTTAAATTAATACATATTATCTAATGATTATTAAAAAGATTTTATACATGTTTTTTACTTTTTCAAAAGAATACGTAATAATATATTTGTTTTACAAAACAATGACAATTTTGATGTTACATATAATGTGAAAAAAAATCTTTACTTTAACATTTACAACATTAACAATGCTTCTCTTTATCACAACCATTGTTTTTCCAGAATACTCCTTTACAATTTTTCAACTTTATTTCAATACTATGGATTCTAAAATATTATATGTTTTAAAATTCATTTTCAATGCATAATGTACCTTTTCCACAAAATTTCTTAAATGATGTGTAAAATTATTTCTCCACATATGGTTACATCCACTGATAAATTTTTTAAATTAAATAGAATATGATCAAAATATTCCATTTTTATTCATTAAATTATTATTTTATGTTTTCTTTGATATGATTTTTTTGAAACACTTTTATATTTCATGTATTATAACACGATATAAATCTTATGAAACTAAAAACAAAATTCAGGGATTATGCTATGATAATGTGATGAAATTATTATGAAACTCATCCTTTTTCCGCAAGTATTAATATGATGAAATGTTTATGAAAGTAATTTCATCTCATGGGTTATTAAATGATTAATCTTTTATGATTATTTAAAAAACATATTGATTATTTTTATTATGTGATTGTAGGTACATTATACCCAAGGATGATGGGTACGTTATAACTAAGGACAATGGTTACATTATAACCAATGATATGATGGACATATATCTCCCTATAGTACATTGGGTAAATATATATATCTAGTGATATTGAATGTAATGAAATGGATAGAAGAATATATTCAGTATGATAGTACAATAATGGTGAGTGAACTAGGTCTAGTAAGACATAGTTGGAATAGGTAATGAAAATGTTTCTGTAAGATATCATCAGAATGGGGAGTGAATGTAGTTCAATAAGGGACTTTGTATTTTATGATGGTATTTGAATTAATATGTGATTACTATAATGGTTTAGGGTGTGAAACCATTAAACTATGAGAAAAATTCTTCCACTAGAGATCGTGGTTCATCCCGCCTAAGAGGATTATTTACCCATATAGTCTCCTTAGATATTTTTTAGGGAGCCTTGAATAACAAATAAATTATTTTTTATTCTTATGTGTATATCACAGTTATATGTATAATTCAAATTTTATAAAGTCATAGTTCATTTAATTTTATTATATTATGATTCAATTTTTATGAACTACCAATATTTTTTCTATGAATCTGGATTAGGATATCTAATATGAAGGGTTTAGTTTTCAAATGTTATTCTCATGTTCTTATAAAAGTATGATCGTGTTATGATTATGTTTCTCCATTGAATACCCATACGGAGAATCTGAGATCACTAATTCCTATGATTTATTTAAATATGTAATTAATAAATGTATAAATTATGATTTTAAAACTGGATTATTTTTATGGGAGGAATTTAATATCATTCACCATGTTATATGAGTGTGTACATTGTCTACAAAGGCACAAAACAATTATAGTCCGCATGGGTGTGTTTGTGTAATGAATTGAATATTCATCTAAAAGATGTGATATCCATGTATGTGATGAATGGGTCACTATATATTCTGACATAGTTAACTCCTAAACACGGAGAAAATTTAGATTCTTATATATCATCATATGTTTTTTATTTTTAAAATATTTTAAGGGAATTACAAATTTTCTTTTTTGGTGTATGGGAGGAATTTTAAACCAATATTAAGAATGTAAATATTATCATTTGACACATAACATTGTTGTTTTAAAAAGAGTTTTATGGGATAATATGTGTCTTAGGTGCTATGATTAGTTTGGGGAGTTGTAGTTCCAAATGACTGAGTTTTTTGTGAATTAGACAAGGGAACACATTTGGACCAAGGTAAGTTATAATCATATTGTATAACTACGGGGCATGTTTTTTTATTGGGACATGATATATTTAAATATCATTTCCCTCTAGGTGAAATATTGAATCCCAGTCTAGGGGGTCTGAGGGTGTCACACATTTTGATCTAATCATGCAAGAGGATGCTAACGGACGCACGTCTTATCTATATAAAAATAAAGAGGTGATATGCATTGGATTGACATTTTTTTGAAAACATGGTCCAATCCTACACCATTACTTCCAATGTGGTAGTTCCACTACAAAGCTAGTTCATTTTTATCCAAATTTTGTTCCAAACCATGAAATTCATTATATTTGATGATTTTACCCTTTTACCCTCTCTTTTTTTAGGGTTTATCCTCCCTCATTCTCCCTCAAGTCCAATTTGTAGTATCCCTAAATGAGCCCCTCCTATGTCTCCACTTATATATGGATAAATATTATTCATACAGTTTCTTGATCGAAGGATTTCATGCATATTTTTATGTTACTAATAAGCTCTAGTCTCGTGATGCATCTTATTGTCTTCCCTAATAGTATGGACGGATTAATTAGTGAAAGATTATTCCACATATTTTTAAGGAATTTATATAATATTAAAATTTATCTTGAACCACATCAGATCAATGTCATATAATAGAGTATTGGATATTATTCAGAACAAGTTCGGTGGTTTGTGGATTCTTACTCAATGGGCTTATTGTTATAAAATTGTATCATTGTGTCGTAAGCCATATTTATCATGTATTACTCTGAAAATATTAAATAAAATGAATAAATTGTCTAAAAAATCCCTAAGACCCTTTGTTTTCCCAGTTTCTTTCATTGCAGGTTGGTTACCTCATCTTGGTTGTGTCCTACTAATTTACCTTATTAGATGTTTTTGTAATTATATCATGATTTGGAACCATTTAATTAGTGATAAATGATTAATATAATATTATAAAGGATCAGGTGTACTTTTAAGTCCTCATTATTACATATATTTAAATGAAATAATTACATGGTTAATCTTATGAACTTGGAAAGTCATAGATAAAATAGAATAAAATGTTTACAAAAATGATCTATACAATGCATGTATCAATTAATGAAGGAATTACTAGCACTTATCAAATGATAAATTTATTGTGGCACTGGACTTCCCATAATCATCTAAATTTATATAAAATTGGATTGTCCCTATATTTATTATCGAAATGTGGTATTTCATGCTTTTTGATATAGCATTACATAGTTCTTATTTTAAATGGAATTTAATGACTATGTTGAGTCATATATTATAATGGATATACATGCATGAATACAAACATACATACATACATACATACATATATCTATTTTGTGGAAAATTCATAATTAGTGAATTTGTGTTTTATTCATATAATTTAATTAAAAATGACAAAACCATACTATGATACTCAGGAATGGCTCCACATTATTTTGATACTCACTAATGGCATTCCTTTGATGGAAAACTCATGCATGACATCCCATTATTGTTACACTTGGTCACGAAAAACCACTATTGTTATACATTGAAATGAAATCCCATAAATGTGATTCATGGTCATGGTCTCTCATGATTTTTATATCCATTAAAGAAATCCCTTTATTTTTTTACTCAGTAACGATGTCCAATATTTGGATAATAGGGCATGGTGTTTGACTGTTTTGATACCTGCACACGAAGTCCCACCATTATGATGAATGACTATGGTTACCCATTATAAAGATATATGGGAATGTAATCCCACATGAACTATGATATGTTGTAATTAGGGCCTTATTGACTCATGATCCTCGATTATAGTGTATCTCATGTTTTTTACTTTTTGGACATGGAGTCACTTGTCACTCTATGATATTTTACTAACAATGAATGTGTGCCTACGTTACATCTCATGTCTTATATTGTTATAATAGATGTATGTATTTCTATTAATTCCACTGAATTTATATGTCACATACAAGACATATTTTAAAGGTATTTTTCATTTAATTTACAACCTTTCTTTTTTTGGGGGTTTCCCTAGGTTTTAGGGAGGAATAGATGAGTATTCATGAATTGGGCCAAACCGTGAGCCCAATTCAAGATTAAAAAATAAATTTTGTATCTTTTATAACTATTTAAATTTTCAACATTTTTCATCCATTAAAATTCCTACTTTACCTCCCCTAACCTATTAACACCACCAAGTTAATTTGGAGCTTTTAGAAATCCATAACCAGGGGTTATTTGGGTTTTTATCTAAGGGGTTGGGCCTGCCCGAAAGCCCAATTCCAGTTTTAAAAATAAAATTTGATTTTGTTATAACATATTCAATATTTGGGCTTTTTTGGTGATTCTAAGTCTCACCCAAGCCCACGTAACCCATCCACGCGTCTGAACTCTCTCCCACCTCTTTAGAGCTCTAGAGAATCGCGATTTGGTGCCGATCTTCATAGGGTTCTTCAAATCTCCCAGATTTGAAGAGGTAAAGTATTTCTTTCATAACTCTCTCAATTCTCAAGATTTTTCCTCCAATCCAGTTCCTAAATGAGATAATACATATTTTTCTAACGTAACCTAAATTTTTACTCTTTTAAATTTTAGATACTAGAGTTTTGGAGTGATTACTTCAAGATACTTCAAGTAAATGATACCTTTTTTTCCTCTTTCAAATTACTTTGGGTATAACTCATTGTTCTTAGGGTTTATTCGGTTATAATTGAGTTTACTAATGTCCAGAAACTAGGATTTCGATCCTAGGGTTTAACTTTTGGATTTCTTGGATAATTTGTGTGGTTTTAGGTTTGATCTAGTTCTCTCTTGGTGCGGCGGGGTGCGATTTGATTTTCGCACGGAGATTCAAGGGGTTTTGTTAATTTGGTAGGTGATTCCATTGCGAGTGCAATTTTTGTGAATTAGCTTTCTGTTTTCATGGAACCTTAATGTTTATTTCACTTGACTGTTTCTGTAAAAATTGGGTTTAGTTGCATTTATAATGCAAATGAATTTTAAGTTCCAATTTTTGGTGAAATTGAGGGTTTTTCATTCAAATCATTTATTGGTTCATTTTGGGATGCCCCATAACTGATTTCTTGGTTTCATTAAAGGGTTTCGAACTGAAATTTTGTTTTAATAACTTAAAAGTATTATCATAGTGTGAAAGGTGGATATCTTAAAGAGATTTGGGTGAAAAACAATGTGATGTTTTGAGAGGTTGTTTTATTGGAAATAAAATTATTTTATTGTGTATTTTAAATGGTACAAAATGTGTGTAGCTACTGTACAATTTGTTTGTGACCAGTAGTGATATTTTATATGAAAAAGGATGTGTGTTGTTTGTTGAAATTGTTGGAGCACAAAAAGGGGAAGCCCAGGTACTTAGGTGGGGTGGATTTGTACTAGTACGGCTAGTGGATCGGATGGGTTTTGTCCCTATTCCACTTAGCATATGGATAACGACAATTCTAACTAAACTATTTGGATGATGATTGGGGACCACTAGGTTATGGGTATGTTCCCTACTATTGTCTTGTGCATGAGAATAAATTTTCTATGGTTACTCTACACCGAGGTACGAGGTACATAGGGCTCGAGACAACCTAGTGCTTAGGGGTGTTCCCAATTTTTATGCTCATAGGATTTGTGGTATTTACCCTTATTGTGGGTTGTTTTTGTTAGTACATTACAGTAGCTCACATGTCTATTTAATGTGCTAACATTCTGAATTTATCGAATTGAAAACTTTTTTTATTAAAAGTTGCATTACTTTGAATTTTAACATTGTTTCACCTTGTGTATTAAAATTGCTTATTTTTCTCACATTGTATTGCATGCTCTTTGGAATCATCTGGTGGTAGCCTATTGGACTTAGGCTCACACCCTACTTACACCCCTTGGGTGTAAGAAGACCTGCTTATGCTTGACTCAGGTAAAGGGAAGGCTAAGGGTGATGGTGGTTCGGGATGTTAGTCCCCATAGTTGGGGCGGAGTTGTGGGGATGGCTTGCGGGTGATGATCCCCTTGTTGTGTGGAGTCCATGGGGATGTATTTATGTTGTCTTTATTTGTTTTTAGACCACTTGTAGTGTCTTTAAACATATGTATTCAGATATGGTTTTGTTAAGAATTGTTTAGCATGAAAATTTCAGATTTTAATAATTGATTGTTTTTTATGATTTATGCTTTCATACTCGGGTAAATCATTCCCAAACTAGATTTGTTTGATACCCGGGCACTTCTGCCAGCCTGTGGGGATAGAGAACTCCCTTCGGGCCTTGCCACGGGCCGGGTTTGGTGCTGTTAATGGTGGCTACCAGATCCGGTTTGTGACAAAATGGTATCAGAGCAGGTTAATGTTTTGGGGTTATATTGTTATTTTGAGATGAGTCGGGATAGACAGGAGCTAGGACTGTCGGGGATCAGGGTATTGGTTGTGAGTAGGGTGCATGACCTACACCTCTCAAGGAAGACCTTGAGTCACTAGAGGATGTTGGAATTTACTGATTGACTTCACTTCCAGGTGAGACGTGTGGGCTGCAGACCACATGTGGACATCAGGCAGATGTGGAGTAGTTGTTTCTTTCATTACAAGAACATGATTAGTTTGTTTATATTTTATGTATTTGATTACAATTTTCAGAATTTTGGTATTTAATATTGTTTTGTGACTGTTGCATTTTTTGGAAACATGCCTCCCCGGAAAGCTCCCACGCACCCACAGGAGGAAGCTGGAGAGAGTTGTCCCACGCCGATTGATCAGAGGCTCGTGGAGGCTGTTGTTCGGGCTATCCATGATTTGGGAAATTGACCATCTCATGCTACAATTATTGTTAGGGCAGAGGATACATGTCCTAGAAAAGATAAAACCGAAGAGTTTCTGAAAAACAAGCCTCCTGCCTTCTGAGGTAGTACAGAACCCCAGGAAGCAGAAGAATGGGTCGAGAAGATCGAGTGTATGTTTGGGTTCCTGGAAACACCCGAGGAGCTCTGGGTGAAGTGTGCCTCCTTCCTGTTGGAGGGTCCTAGTTGTAAATGGTGGGTGTCAGTGCTTCAGGCTGGGAAGAATGATCACATGCGCTGTGCAGATTTCATGGTTGTCTTTAATGAACAGTATAGCCCTAAGGTGTTGGCTTATTCCAGGTCTAGAGAGTTCATGGAACTTGTTCAGGGGAATCTATCTGTGATGGATTATGACAACTGTTTTGCTGAGTTGGTTCGGTATGCTCCAGAAATGGTCTCTAATGAGCAAGTGAAGGCCCAGAGGTTTGATAAAGGATTGCGACCAGAGATATACTCCCATGTGTTTTTGTTTAAGCTGAGGACCTAAGCTGAGGTTGTTGATCGGGCGTGCATGGTGGAGATTGATAGGAAAGGCAGGGCTGGTTTCTATGGTTCAGTATCAGCAGTGGGTAGTGGCAGCTCCTCAAAGAAGAAAAGGAAGCAGGGGGATCTTGTGAAGAAAGGAGGGGGCAGTTCAGGCCACTCTTCCAGGCAGTTTTCTTCTGCGGCTTCTGATGCGATATCGGTCATGTGCCACCAATGTGGGAGGCCTGGGCATATCCGACCAGCATGTCCTCTTCCTCTGAAGCCTTGTTACCAGTGTGGAGGTATAGGGAATTTGCAGCACTTCTGCGGTGTGGCACGTCCACTCCCATGTGGGTCAGGGTCAGTGGCTTCAAGAGGAGTGCCAGCACAGTCCGAGCTGTCGAGGACTAGGGGATCATGATTTGGTGGTCGTGGTGGTAGGGATAGATCATCTTCTAGGCAGAGCTAGTTCATGGCACAACCACAGACTAGTGGTCATCTTCAGGCAGATACTGGACATCTCCAGGCAGTGGATCAGTCACCAGCAGGATCAGAGGCGGGATCGTCGACAGTTTGAGGTACCGTTCTGATCGCATCTTCTATAGCTACTGCTCTTTTTGATACAGGTGCCTCTATTTTATTCATTTATGGAAATTTTGTAGACATTCTGAATTTTCCAACTATGTTGATGCCTTTTGCGATGGAGTTGGTGACACCATTGATAAAGAAGAAGGAGCAGGACCTCACGTGCCCCTCATGTGCACTTTTTGTGTCAGGGGTCGAGATGGAGTGGGACCTCTTGGTCTTAGATATGGACCTTTTTGATGTCATACTCGGGATGGATTGGCTAGTACACTTACATGCACACATCGATTGCTACAGATGACGTGTGAGTTTCACAGCACCTGAAGGGAGTCGTCAGGTTTTTCATGGAGAATTGGATCCACGACCAAGTCGCGCAGGTCCTCCACTCCCAGATTTGGGAAGTGTTATCTTCCAGTTATCTTTGCTTGTGCAATAGTATTGTCTTTCCCCTAAAGTTTCACTACCTTGTGTAGTGAATGAGTTTCCCGAGGTATTCCCAGATGATTTTTCAGGGTTTTCCCCCAGAGCGGGATGTGGAGTTTTCGATTGATCTGGTGCCGGGAACACAACCGATATCTCTTCCCTCTTATCGCATGGCCCCCACCGAGTTGAGGGAATTAAAGATACAGTTGGAAGACTTAGAATCCAAAGGATTCATTCGCTCGAGTGTCTCTCCTTGGGCCGCTCCTGTGTTGTTTTCAAAAAAGGCTGATGGATCCCTACGGTTGTGCATTGACTACCGGAAGCTGAATAGGGTAACAATTAAAAACAAATACCCCTTTCCCAGAATAGATGATTTGTTTGATCAGTTGAATGGGGAAAAGTGGTTCTCAAAGAGAGACCTGCGTTCAGGGTATCATCAACTCAGGGTGAAGGAGTCAAATATCCATAAGACAGCCTTCCGAAGAAGGAACAACCACTTTGAGTATTTGGTCATACCCTTCGGATTGACCAATGCTCCATCGGTATTTATAGCACTTATGAATAGGGTGTTCCATCAGTATCTAGATTCCTTTGTTGTGGTGTTCGTGGGTGACATTTGGGTATACTCTTTCTCTGCGGAGGAACACGAACATCACTTGAGGATCGTTTTGGGTATATTATGAGATCATCGCCTCTATGAAAAGTTGTCAAAGTGCACTTTCTGGATCAAAGAGGTGAAATTTATGGGGCATGTGATCCCAGAGCATGGGGTTTCAGTGGACCCTGAGATAATTAGTGCAGTGATGTCGTTGGAGAAACCGAAGAATGTGTTCGAGATCAGGAGTTTTCTTGGCTTGGCTGGTTATTATAGGTGATTCGTTCGGAATTTCTCTCGTCTTGCTTCACCGATGAATTCCCTCACCCAGAAAGGTGTGAAGTTTGTATGGGTTCCAGAATGTCAGGCATCGTTCGAGGAGCTGATGAGGCGGCTGACTACCGGCCCTGTGCTGATTTTGCCAGAGGCTGGAAAGGGATATGTGGTCTATTGTGATGCTTCAGGTATGAGTCTTGGGTGCGTGCTTATTCAGGATGATCACGTGGTCGCGTATGGCTCTCTCCAACTTCGACCACATGAAAAGAACTACCCAACCCATGACTTGGAGTTGGTAGTGGTGATGCATTCTTTGAAGACTTGGCGTCACTACCTCTTTGGGGAGAAGTTTGTGGTATACTCTGGTCACAAAAGCTTGGCTTATATCTTCTCGCAGAAGGACCTCAACTTGAGGAAACATCGCAGGATCGAGTACATGCAGGGTTTTGACTTTGACATTGTCTATACCCCAGGAAAGGGTAATGTAGTGGCCGACGCTTTGAGCAGAAGAGTTCCAGTGCAGGCTTTGAGGAAGTCTAGTGATGAGTGGGCATTGATGGGTCTCTTTTCTCAGATGCATGTGGAGACCAGGGAATACAGTGGAGGGGCATTCTTGGCAAGCATCCAGTTGACTCCTTCTCTATTAGAGTTGATTCAGCAAGAACAGACCAGTGATGATCTTTGTCAGTGGTCTAAGCAGTTCATTCATGGTTGGGAGACATCATCTGATTGGTCGTCGTCTCCCGAGGGAATCTTGTGCTTCAAGGGCCGTTCAGTAGTGCCATTATCTCTGCGGAAGGTGGTGATGCAAGATAGCCACTAGTCTCAGTGGGCTATCCATCCGGGTGCCACTAAGATGTATTATGATGTTCGTCGGCAGTTTTGGTGGCCTGGTATGAGACAGGACATAGCAGACTTTGTTTCGAGATGCTACACATGTCAGCAGGTGAAAGCAGAGCACCAAATGCCATCCAGTTTGCTCCAACCACTACCCATTCCTAACTATAAGTGGGAGAGGTTGCCATGGACTTCATTGTTGGATTACCTCATACACCTCGGGGTAAGAATTCTATTTGGGTGGTGATTGATCATCTGACCAAATCAGCCCACTTCATTCCGATAAAATATACACCTAAAGAAGATGAGTTGGGCCATTTATATCTTCAGGAAGTGGTGAGACTCCATGGTGTACCATCAGCTGTTGTCTCAGATAGAGACCCCTGCTTCACTTCTCGATTTTGGGAAGGCCTTCAGAAGGCCTTGGGGTCTCAGATTAAGATGAGCACGGCATACAACCCACAGACGGATGGTCAGACAGAGCGGGCGAATCAGATATTGGAGGACATGCTTCGTTCATGTGTCATGGACTTTGGAGGTTCTTGAGATAGCCATTTGGGATTGGTAGAGTTTTCTTATAATAATATATACAAATCTACGATTCGAATTGCCCCTTTTGAGGCGCTCTATGGTCGGCCTTGTCGGTCCCCCCTATGTTGGGATGAGGTTGGAGAGACTTCACTGTTGGGGACAAGACTTGTACAGGAGACTTTTGAGAAGGTCAAGTAGATTAGGCAGCGCTTATTTACATATTAGAGTCGTCATAAATCTTATGCTGACCGGAGGCGTCGAGACCTAGAGTTTTCTATGGGTGATAGGGTATTCTTAAAAGTGGCCACTCGTTTGGGCCATCGTCGATTGGGGAAGCAAGGTAAGCTGATGACATGGTATGTCGGACCCTTTGAGATCACCGAGATTATTTGAAATGTGGAATACAGGTTGGCCTTACCTTCTTAGTTGACGTTTATCCATGATGTCTTCCACGTCTCTCAGTTGAAGAAATACAATCCGGATCCATCCCATTTGTTGAGTTGGGAAGAACTGGAGATAGAGACTGACTTGTTTATTGTTGAGAGGCCGGTGAAAATACTAGACTCCCAAGAGAAAATACTTCAATGAAAGTCCATTCCTTTAGTCCGGGTTTTATGGCAGCATGGGAATGATATACATGAGACATGGGAGCGAAAGTCATGGGTCGAGGAAGAGTACCCATTCTTGTTTTCCTACCGAGATTCATGTTGACTTTACTAGGCGGAAAGTCCGTCATGTTGGGGAGAATTGTCACATAAAAGACATATTTTAAAGGTATTTTTCATTTAATTTACATCCTTTCTTTGTTTTGGTGGTTTCCCTAGGTTTTAGGGATGATTAGATGAGTATTCATGAATTAGGCCAAACCGTGAGCCCAATTCCAGATCAAAAAATACATTTTGTATCTTTTATAACTATTTCAATTTTCAACATTTTTCATCCATTCAAATTTCTACATGACCTCCCCTAACCTTTTAACACCACCAAGGTAATTCGGAGCTTTTAGAAATCCATAACCAGGGATTATTTGGGTTTTTATCTAAGGGGTTGGGCCTGCCCGAAAGCCCAATTCCTGTTTTAAAAATAAAAATTGATTTTGTTATAACATATTAAATATTTGGGTTTTTTCGGTAATTCCAAGTCTCACCCAAGCCCACTTATCCCAGTCACGCGTCTGAACTCTATCCCGTCTCTTTGGAGCTCTGGAGAATTGCGATTTGGTGCCGATATTCATATGGTTCCTCAAATCGCCCAGATTTGAAGAGGTAAAGTACTTCTTTCATAACTCTCTCAATTCTCAATCTGTTTCCTCCATTCTAGTTACTAAATGAGATGATGCATCTTGTTCGAACGTACCCTAAATTTTGGCTCTTTTAAATTTCAGATACTGGAGTTTTGGAGTGATTACTTTAAGATACTTCAAGTAAATGAACCCTTTTCTTTCCTCTTTCAAATTACTTTGGGTTTAACTCATTGTTCTTAGGGTTTATTGGGTTATAATTGAGTTTACTAATGTCCAGAAACTAGGATTTCGAACCTAGGGTTTAACTTTGGGCTTTCGTGGCCAATTTGTGTGGTTTTAGGTTTGATGTAGTTCTCTCTTGGTGCGTCGGCGGTGCGATTTGATTTTCGCACAGAGATTCAAGGGGTTTTGTTAATTTGGTAGGTGATTCCATTGTGTGTGCAATTTTTGTTAATTATATTACTGTTTTCATGGTACCTTAATGTTTATTTCACTTGAATATTTCTGTAAAAATTGGTTTTAGTTGCATTTATAATGAAAATGAATTTTATGTTCCAATTTTTGGTGAAATTGATGGTTTTTCATTCAAATATTTTATTAGTTCATTTTGGGATGCCCCATAACTGAATTTTTTGTTTCATTAAAGGTTTTTGAACTGAAATTTTGTTTTAATAACTTAAAAGTATTATCATAGTGTGAAAGGTGGATATCTTAAAGAGCTTTGGGTGGAAAACAATGTGATGTTTTGAGAGGTTGTTTTATTGGAAATAAAATTATTTTCTTGTGTGTTTTAAATGGTATAAAATCTGTGTAGCTACTGTACAATTTGTTTGTGACCAGTAGTGATATTTTATATGAAAAAGGATGTGTGTTGTTTTCTGAAATTGTTTGAGAACAAAAAGGGGAAGCCCAGGTACTTAGGTGGGGCGGATTTGTACTAGTACGGCTAGTGGATCAGATGGGTTTTGTCCCTGTTCCACATAGCATCTGGATAATGAAAACTCTAACTAAACTATTTGGATGATGATTGGGGACCACTAGGTTATGGGAATGTTCCCTACTAGTGTCTCGTGCATGAGAACAGATTTTTCTATGGTTACTCTACACCGAGGTACGAGGTACATAGGGCCCGAGACAACCTAGTGCTTAGGGGTGTTCCCGATTTTGATGCTCATAGGATTTGTGGTATTTACCGTCGTTGTGGGTTGTTTTTGGCAGTACATTAAAGTAGCTCGCATGTCTATTTAATGTGCTAACATTCTGAAATTCTCGGATTGAAAACTATTTTCATTTGAAAGTTGCATTTCTTTGAATTTTAACATTGCTTCACCTTGTGTATTAAAATTGCTTGTTTTGTTCACATTGAATTGCATGCTCTTTGGAATCATCTGGCGGTATCCTATTGGGATTAGGCTCACACCCTAATTACACCCCTTGGGTGTAAGTAGACCTTCTTATGCTTGACTCAGGTAAAGGGAGGGCTAAGGGTGATGGCGGTTCGGGATGTTAGTCCCCATCGTTGGGGCGGAGTTGCGGGGATGGCTTGCGGGTGATGATCCCCTTGTCGTGTGGAGTCCATGGGGATGTCTTTATGTTGTAATTATTTGTTTTTAGACAACTTTTAGTGTCTTTAAACATATGTATTCATATCTGGTTTTGTTATGAATTTTTTAGCATGAAAATTTCAGATTTTAATAATTGATAGTTTTTTATGATTTATGCTTTCATACTCGAGTAAATCGTTCCCAAACCAGATTTTATTAATAGCCGGGCACTTGTGATAGCTTGTGGGGATAGGGAACGCCCTTAGGGCCTTTCCATGGGCCGGGTTTTGTGCCGTTAATAGTGGTGACCAGATCCGGTTCGTGACATTATATTCCATATATATTTATTCATTACTACATACATATATACATACCTTTAAGGACACTTACTCTTAGGTATTCTGGAGTAGGCTAAAGCAGGTATTTTTGGCCAAGAGTCCATTTAGGAAACTAAATCCTTCTTATTGAAGCATATTTATTTATTACATTTGTATTATACCATCAAAATATAGTATTTTTATTAATATAATTGAAATAATTAGACTATATTTTTAGTGTCTGAATATGGTTATCTCATAACCTGTTAGAGTTAATTCTTATTAATAGAATAATTCTCCATGTTGGTGGATTATGATGATGGATTATACTTTTTTAACACTGGTGCATCGGATTTTAGTACAAAAGGAATGAGATGCATATCACAATTATCAATAAGATATCCTTTGGTTGTTTTTTCTTTTAATTTTTTATTGTAATGTATTTCATGTAATATGACTTCTTCTTATATAGCATAGTCTCACTTTTTCATGCATAGATTAATTTTTATATTAAATTTCTAGTTTTTTATTCATTTATTCATATATTCTATTGTAATTTATCCATTTATTGATTGATTTATTTATTTTACAGATGTCAGTATTTTTTCATGAGGGTATAGTCTCCCCAAAGTACCATCATTTGACCCTCACTTCTAGTCAGAAACCTTTGGTGTGTATAGCGGGATACATGAGGCCATGCGACAGACTCACTCCGGGAACCATCTTAGGGGTTCCATAATAAGGATGTTTCCAATTGGTATTAATGACTTTATTTCATTTTTTTACTATTTTTGGATTGTTGATAGCAGACTATAAATGTTTTAGAACATGGTAAATATTCATGTATATGATTGATCAAAACGACACTGTAAAAAAGACCATGTATCTAGGTATGTGAATATTGTTCTTGTTGTTAAGGATTAATGTAGATTACTATTTCAACTTGACTGATTTTTATACCACTGACTGCTTAATAACTTAATGTATTTATTAAATTTTACCCTTTTCATCATATAAAAATGAAGTATTTTAAGATGTATAATTGTAGGAAAAAAATTATCAGATTTCATGCATATGGATTACATGGTAGGTTGCATTTCATGAAATCATAATACATGTTATATTTGACTTGTGTAATATTTCCGCATGTTTATCTATATACCATGTTTAGGTTATCACTTACCCTGAAATTTGTTTATAGAATTCTTCTTTGGTAACTTATTCTACATTTTTATTCATTATTTATATGTGATATCATGCCTCGTTATAATTAAAATATATGGTTGATTATTAATATATATGTGTCAACTTAAATGTCATTTTCCCATATATTTTGATGGTGGAACCTTAACTAACTACCCTTGACTTGTTTTTTCCATGAACCATTTGTTTCATGACCTAAAAAAATTAATTCTTTTGATTAAATGGGTATCAATAATATTTTATTAAGTGAATACTCCATTAAAAATAAGGAAGGGCAACTCATATAATAAAACCATTAAAACAAACATAGTATATTTCGAAATCAAGGGGAAAAATGTTTTGATGAAAGCTGAATTCCAATTGTAACTTATAATCGATAGTACCTTCAAAAAAATTTAATGGAAAATAATCTAACTAGACCATTTAATAAATATATTTTTTAAATTTTTTGTAAAATAAATGAAATTATTTTCAGTTAAATTGAATGTAATTATGACTTATAAGAGAATTCAACTATAAAATTTTTGAATGAGGACCAGTATAAATATAATATTATTATTCTTGAATCAATAATAGTAGGACAATCTTGTTGTAATATGTCATGATACTAAATATACAAATTCAAATCTTGAGTTAGGTTGGTAATTTGGGGACTATTTATTTTGAGATAAACCCACTATTGATGTTATTAGATATTTGAAAAACAGATTGGATCCTATTATGTTGGCTTTGAATCGTATTATTTAGTCTTAACTCCATGGTGGAATACTAATGATAATGTATTAGTTATTTAATTTGTCATCATCCACCTATATTTTTTTACATATAGATTTATTGTGGAATGATACATAGTCAATGCCACATTAAATGACAAAATATCATTGTTATTATATTGATATTTATTATCATGAGGCTTTATTTCATTAATAAAAATCAAATCATAATGGGTGTATTCATCTATAGTTTGGGATTGAGAATTATTTTAAACAAGCATGTAGTTCCCCTGACCCTAGTATCCAAAAGTATATGTCTACATTATTTTATTAGCATAAGATACATGGAATTACATCTCAAATGATATAATATTTTTGTTGTATTAATAAAATAGAAACATACATAAGATACACAAAACATTATAAAACACGAAATAAAAGAATAATTGGGAATTTCATTACTCTATTTAGTTTACTTCTGAATATCAATCATAAGACAAATCCTCATATGCTAGTAAAAATGAAATATAAAAAATGGGTGACATCACATGATATGTAATGGTATGTGTACAAGGGAAAATATGAATAATAAGGAATAATCAATATGGATATGTATATAACCTATACAAAATCCATATAATTAATAACTTCAGTATAATATGGCAAGATTAAATGATGTCCAAATAATACTATATAAATAACCACATGATCCTGGATCTTAACCACAAATATTCTCACTAATTTAATAATCAATAAAAACATGAATAATTGAATTCATATGGATGAAATTAATAATTTTGGACTTCTAAAACATACAGTCGAGACATTATTCCAATAAATCTAATATCATTGAAGCCATATTCTATGACATCGATATAATTACATAAGGTCTTGGTTAAAACCCAATTTATTTTGTCACAAGAGTACTACAAACACATAAAGAAACTATAGCGGGACACATCGTTCAAATATAAATTCCAATAAATTACTCGTATGAAATGGGTTAATCCTAATCAACATAAACATTCACATAAAAAAGCGCAATTTTTTTTACAATTACCCTAATTAGTAAACATAATTATAAACCGTCTTAAGTAATATTAATGGTGAGAAACTAGTACATCCCCAATGAAAATGATCATAAATCATCAAAATAATGAATATCTATTATAAAAAATAACATATTCCCATTGGATCATATTTAAAAATAATGGTTGAGGTCGATGAATAATTTAAATACCATAAAATATCCTTAAATGATTTATGAGGAAAGTAAATTTTTTATTTTGAAAATGAACATTAAAATAAAAAAAATTAAAAACAAATTAATATAACTCGATTTGAAAATAACATTAAAATAATATATAATAATTTTTAAAACAATCAGTGGTTATTCTGGTATCAAATTAATTTCATTTTGTACAAATTAAAACAATAATTACTTTCAAATTCTTTGTAAAGGAAAAACTATCAATTTTTTGAAACTGAAAAGAATATTTCATTCATAAAAATAAAAAAATAAAAAATGGGTATTTTATGAATAAATATTTTTTAAAATTTTAATAAACCAATTTTAAAACATTTTTATGAATCATGGGTTTTAATAAAATTTGGGTTCGAACCAATGAGAGAAATAAATGATGGTTTTATTAAAAATATTTTCTCAACCACTTTACATACCAACGACTATAAAAAATGGTACTATTGAATAAATAGTTCATGAATAACCATATGAGAAGAAACTATATTTATTATAATTTAGTAATATCACATTATTACCCAAAAAGAGATGTAAACATAACTAATATATAATAATGATGAAACTATGAAATAAACCCTTACCACTTTGGTAACATTTGAATTAAATGATCTATAAAAACTAAAATCAAATAAATATTTAAATTTCAGGATTATATATTGTTTCATGATATATCATATCATTGTGAATCTATATTCACCATAAAAATAAAGTATTGTCTGAATATGACATATGTCTCACGAAAGTAAAAGTGTGTCGAGATTCCCTTACCTAATGTATTCTATCCTCTATAATTGACTGATCCTCTTGTATAATTTTTCATAAATAACATAAAAAATTTAAAATAGAGTTATAAAAATATTTATAATACCATATATTATACTATTATGTCTCTCGCAGCGGCGATTTCCGGCGAAACCCTTGATGGCGTAGCATGACCTCGCGGCGGCGCGCCCCCTCTGTGCCTCGGCCAGATGGGGGCAACGACTCTCCTCTGTCACAGCGTGTGGATCCATCCTCCTTCCCTGACTTCCCGGAGATTGATGTTTGCCCTAAGGTGCCGAATCGGGTGAATGGTGAGATATCAGTTCCGATTTCCTCTTTGGAGTTCGTGAAGGCGGTGTCGCGGTTGGACCTCATCCTTGTCGCAAGGTTTGGCAAGTATCGACCTTCAGTGGACAGCTTTAACAGGTTCGTTTCCTCCACCTGGTTGCTTCAAGAACAGGCGGTTGTAGGGATTTTAGACACGAGGCATTTCCAAATCCGCTTCTCCTGTGAGGATGACTTAATTTATGCCTGGTCTTCTGCATCGAGGGTGATTAATGGTTCCAGATTCTCTCTTTTTCGCTGGTCCTTTGATTTCCATCTTCACCGTGACCCTCCTACCACTGCGTTATGGATCACGCTCCCCGGTCTTGCTTTACCATTTCAGAATCCTGCCATCCTCCGTGTCATTGGAAATCTGATCGGGCGCTTCCTGTGTATGGACACGAGAACCCGTGTTTCCTGCCATCCTGTTGCTCCGCGCATCTGTGTCGAAGTAGATGTCTCGAAGGAACCAGTTAAATCGGTCTGCGTTGAAGTGGAGAATGAGATCAGATGGCATCAGTCTGTCTTCTTTGAGTCATGGACTCCTTATTGTGCGAATTGTCATCGACTTGGACACTCGGACCTGCAGTGCCGCCGGAATTCCTGCTATAGACAGGATTCTGCTGCGATAAGGGAGGAGGTTCCTGGTCGATGTATGCCACTGGAGATAGGTGGGTCAGCGGAACTTGCTGTTACCACAACTGCGAAGGATGCAAGCATCGGGGCCCCGAGTGCCAATGCCAATGATTCTGTTCCGAATGAGGAAACCAAGGAGGGTGTCAATCCCTCGGTTGGGGATGTTTTTAAAAGGCTGAAACATGATCTCAATTATGGTGCTGGTGTTGATTCAGGAAGTACAAAGGGCTGTTCAGATACTGACTGCGGCAAATGGAAGCTGGTTAAGGGAGGCTGTGAGAATCTTCTTAAGCAAAGCAGTGATGTATCCCTGGATAACAGATTTGCAAGCTTGAATGAGCTGGACTCCACTGTCCAGGAAGCACCCTACCCACATCAGGATAGGGCTAATACTGGTCCTGTTATATCTGATAGCATTGGGAATGGGGAAATAGGAGGGGCTGCTGGAGCTCATGTCATCACGCTTCAGCCGGAGCTGGATAAGGGATGTGGTGTGCCACAAGGGAGTGATTTGTTGAACACAGTGCAGGAAAGTCTGGAGGAGGATGCTGGAAAAATATTAGAGGGGGTGTTGAATGGGAATAAGAATTCGGAGGAGCAGAAGGTCTTGGAGGGATCTTTGAACGGACAGGAATTTGTAGCGGCAAGCTACAAAAATCAGAATAGCAGGGACCTTTATCCGTGTCTGACACCTGTAGACGTTAATAAGCAAATTTCCAAGTTGGCACCCTCCTTGGTGCATGAAAGCACTCTAGGGATGGATGAGGGGAAAGAAAATCAAGGAGGCAGACTAACGAGTTCTAGGAAGGAAACTTATAGTGACATTCTTAGGAAAGGGGAGAAGAGGGATGAGAGTATTGGGGTTTCCACTGCTCCACCAAAGAGGAAACCCAGGAAAGACTACTCCAACACGCTGAGGACCATATCCACCAGATCATCTACCAAAAATGGAAAGCTGAAAGATTTGGATCAGAAGAAGGGACGACAGAACAAAGAGCCAATGTCCCCAGCAAAGTTACGTCTGCGGGAGCAGTATATCCACATGTTGAATCAATACGCTCCACAATCTGAATGGGAGTCGGCAGATCCAGATGAGTTCTCAGAAGGTGGTGGCGATGATGTGTTTGATGCGTTCTAAGGTATGAGGCTGTAAGGTTTTGTGGTTTGATGTCTTTTTATGGTTTCTCTCTGCTCTTTGCAATTTCTTTTTATTAATAAATTTCTACGGGACTGGGCATTCGGCCTAGTCCTGCACCTTCCTTGCTATATTATACTATTATGAATATTTTACACTCATTTATTAATGATATATCATTATTTTAATTGTTTCAGTCATTAATTTCTTTTTTTTCTCATGCATGTTTTTTCCTGAATGTTCTTGTTCATGTCAATATGATTTATATATATATATATATCATCTATAGAATAATAATAATTTAATTATTATATTTACTATAACTATACATTTTTATAACCCAACTTAAAATTTGGCCATGGAAAATGAATCACATCACTTCTTGGTAATGGTGGGTTGTATATACACAAAAATAATGATATCATTACCTTAATGTGTGAAATGGAAATGATGTTGGCGATAAATTAATTTTATAGTATCAGTATAATCCCATATATATCACATATATTCATTAATTTTTTCCTTATTACATTCCATGTCATGAATATGTGAAATGAAAATCACATAGCATTGTGAGGTGGGTGTCCTCCAAACACTTGAGAGACATTATCATATTTAAAATAGAATGCAACGTAAAAAGGTGTATTTGATATTATAATTTTAGTTGTATAATAATATAATAAATATCATATTAATTTGGTATATTCATAACTATATAAACACTTGAAATGTGGTGATGGAAAACTAACTTCATAGGTTCACAATGTGATAGTGCATTGTAAACACTATTGATGATTTTGTTTCCAATTTATGCAAGTAGAGAAGGATAAATATTAGTACATAGTTATCATAAAGTATAATAATATGTTAGATAATATTAATTTATATTTTATTTGTTATGAAGTAATATTAGGTAAAAAAGATGAAATAAAATAAATGATAATTGTTATTATAGTTACCTTATGAAAGAGAAACTTCTTTTAGATCTACTCTTAAGGATCATAAGGATGGTCCTCTAAGTGTAGATGTATCTCTGGAATTTGAATAAGTTTTTTATGGAGAGAATTTGATAGTATCATCTCACTAAAATGGTCATGGGAGGAGTGAAAATGTTAGGGGGGGTCAAGTCCCCTTTTATATGTGGGGAAAGGGAAAACTCTTGGAAATTACCAGTAAATTTCACAAAAGAATCGAAAATAATAAAGTCATGAACCTCAAAAAATATTCATAATTACTTTATATTATATTTTACAGTGTATAATATAGAAACCTAGTGATACAATAAGATTTTTTTTAATGTTTGTATTTTATTTTATACACCCACCTTTTTAGTTTAACCCCTGATAAACCTGTATTTACCTTAACTGTGGTATTTCATTTTTACTATTATCACTATTAATTTTGATCATAAAAACAACTTTATACTATTATAAAATATAAATAATTATGATTGAAAATATGGAATAAATTTCTCCACAAATCATTCACATAAGTGGAAATTTTAAATTTTAAATTAATGTTTTAGACACGATGAGAAAACACGTTTTTAATGAGAAATTAGTCCAATTTTTATAATGTTTTCATATCAACAATGAATATATAAAATTTTAAAACTATATACACTATATTAATAGACATATAATTAAACTACTCACATTTTAAGCCTAATTTAAATTATAATTTTCATCTATAAATAATTTAAATGCGAAGGTATTTTTCAATTTGAATTCATTATTTCTTATTATTCATCAAAAAATGAGACTTCTTCGAAAAATAATAAAAAATTACACAAGGTTTTTTTTGTATTAGTATTTAAAAATTTATACTTATTATTTATAATAATTATTAAAAATGTTTTAAATATTTATTTAACATTATCTTTACAATGCATGAATAATCTATCATTCAAAAAATACAATTTTCCTAAAAACATATCTTTTAATTTTAAATTATTATTATTTGTTCTTATTAGGAAATAACAATATATTCCACAATTTAGGTATGAAAATTCATAACTGTGAATTTATCATATCTCTATAACTATATTGGGGTTAATTTTGATTGGGATTTACATGTTTTAGAAGCCATCTAAGAGATGAAATTTGAAGAAATATATTTTGGTGGTTGTGTGAGATAACAGTTGTGTTTCACATACACTATAGAAATAATTTTATTTGTTTAAAATCTCATAGAGTTACAATGGAAAATTTTTGACATCCTTGTTGTTGAATAAAAATTGATAAAAATGAATTTATAATAAAACATTACTAATTGAAAATTGGATGTTGGGTATATATTTATAACATGAGATGAAATTTTTTACTTCTTGAATTGTATCCTTACAGAGTTATCTAAATACAGCGCTAAAAAATTTAGAATCTAGAAGGGTAACTGGTGTACAAAAACGTGGTTCAATGTGATTACGTAAATTAACACAATATAATATTTCCCAAATATAAAAATATAGTTGGTGAAAACATGATCAAGGGGGCCTAAAATGGTGAATTCTAAGGGAATAACCCCTCATAATGTCACTAAAACCAATATGAAGAGTACCAAAGATAGAAATATACATATAAAGACTATTCGAGCTTACCTAAGATGCCAAAAATTTTGCAGTAAGGTTCCTTTCAATCCAATTATAATGTAGGATGTTGTGGACATTAATAAGATTCTTGTATCATATTGTAAGATAAATAATAGAATATGAATATATGATCTGGACATTGAAAGAGTTTTTCACGACCCCCTCCCCAAAAAATGTACCCCTCCTTATCCGGAAATTTGATAAGGGATGTAATGACCCTCGAGTCCTGGCTCTTGAAGGCCTAGGTTTGGTGACTAGCAACGAGGGTATAGTAAACACACAAATGGGAGGCATTACACTATAAGAGAATACATGTAGAAGAGTTAGATAATATAGACACAAACCAACTCTAAATAAAGCAGTAATATGAATTAAATCCCATGTACACATAAGAAATGTAATGGAAAACCACTACAACTGGAAGGGGGAAAACTACAAGTTCCCAAAAAGGGTTTAAAATAGCAGCAACCATAAGCCATAGCAGCTCCTGCTACCGCAAAGCTAGTAGAAACCAGTATGATCTTCAAACTGCACCAAGTGACCTAGAAAATAGTTTATATATGCATATGGAGAGTTTAATATTATACAAAGAAGGATCCTCCTCGAATCCTCTTGTGAAAATGTAATGAAATATTGCAAAAGCATAGTGAACAACAAGTGAAACTAGCTCGTCACTTAAAAATGAGTACTTTTTTTTCAACCTCCCCATGGCTACTCTCACCAAGTAATGCATAAAATAGTATATAATATTAAAAAACATCAAGGTTACCCTACTAATACTTACCCACTGGTTTGCCGCTTTACCCCAATGTCACATGTCCTATGCATCTCTCTCCAAAAAGGCATGCCTGCAAACACCTGGGCGAAGCACCACAACATGAATTTCATGAAAAAAAAACCACCACGTCCATGCAAGAAAGTAACCAGCTAGTTTCCGGGATCCATCACAGCTCACATAACATGTATCATATGTCGGGTATTATACATCAAGCCATTACAACCCATACACCGAGTAAGGATCCTCAATCCATAAGAGCCTATACACGATACAGCTATAGTAGTACATAGGATACTATATCCAAAATATATGTCTATGAATAACCACAAGACATTACAGCCCTCTACACACATATATGGGGAAAACAAACCATTGTTCCTACCAGTACATGTATCTACCAAGAGAATAGAGCAGGGCCAAAGGGAGGTGGTCAGCCATCCATCCACCCACCATAATCTTGGGGAAAACACACCCAAGGGCTCAGAATACTTGGGGTGTTAGTTTCTCTTACTGAAAGGGTGGATTAGTATATAGAAACAAAAAAAGTATAGAATATCATATATCTCACAACCACACTATGGGCATAACCTTTTATTAGACTCAACTGCAGCTAACATTTCTCAGAATCCAGGATGCCACTTCTATGACTAGGTATCCTATAAGTACACAACCATTTAAAAAGCTTTATTGATTTAATTCATTCCATTTTTATCAGTTTCAATAAAAAATAATTAATTATTTACAAATTAATATACTATTTACAATTCCACATTAAACTTCATTATCATCAAACCCAAAGTCCATTGTCCCTTTAAAATTGCAACCTCATCATTATGTTCCAGCAACTCCAACCCCAAGTGTTAACATCATTTATTAAATTATTCATTACAGAATAACTTTCCCATATCCCTAGGAATTCTATGAAAACATTATATGATATTAAAAACAAGGGGGATAAACATGGTGAGTAGATGTACTATGCATCGTGTCTTTATCGCCTATAGAAAGAGCGTAGACCCATCCTCCCTTGAGAAGATAAACACAAAAAGCACGTGGCATACCCTCCAAATATTCACCTCCTTCGGAAGAAGGGTAAACAAGACCAGCTTCCTTGATTAGTGGGGAAATTAAAAGAGATAATAAACTAATATGATTTAGTAAGCAACCAAAAATCACATCCAACATGTTCTATCATCCCTAGTGTCCTCCATAACACCCACATGCATAAACTGAAGCATTTCCCCACTCTAGGATTCATCTTCTTCTACAACCAAAAGGCCTCCAAGCCCCCACATATCACAGTAGCCATCGAGGCCCACATCTCAACACAATCAGTAGGGAAAATACATTTTTACAATTGGTCTCTTGTTCCTTCAAGAAAAATAGGGTAACTCAGAACCCTATAAGGATTTATCTTTTATCAAATAACTGGTTCTTTAATCCATCTTAGATTAATCAATTACTATTCTTAGGTTCCAAATTCATGAAACATAATTAGTATGATTTCACAAAAAATTAAACATGCTTACTTCACCATTTTTATTAACATCAAATTACAACAAGAAGAACTAGATTCATTTACATGCCACTTTATCATTAGCCAATCCATTATCAATTAATTCCTGCTTTAGGTTCTTTACCAATTTCCATCATGAACGAAATGATAAACACATCAAGCATTAATATCACACTATATATAAAAATAAGATGAAATAACATACGATCAATATCATTTTTTTATCCAGTTCATATATTTGTTAGGTCAATTCCATTGTGATCCAGTGGGATAAAACATCCTAATAATACAGTTGCACGTAAAAGAAGAGTGAAGCAATGGATCCCTTAACTCAAATGGTTCTTGACGTTCTTTATACAAGAATGGTCCACCCAACAGATCACGATCTCCTCCTCTCATGACTAATATATCCACCATAGGATTCCACAGTACGACCATACCAACCAAAACCCAAGAAAACTACATTATAAGAATAGATATCACATGATTTAATAAGGAAAGGAGAAACATGGGAAGATGAACCCCAAAAGGACAGTGATAAAACACACCTCATATCAAATATTGATCGGTAGAGCATGGTTGCATCCAAACAGAGTGAAACCAATCCAAGGAGGAATGATTGATTGTGAAACTCTTATGAGAAGGAATGGGATGTTCGAGCATCTCACTTCCGAGACCAAGAATAAAGAATTAGGGAGGAAGTTATCCCATCCCTTTAGAAGATTTAATGGAGTGGTGGTTTAAGATACACTGGATTTCCCATTAATAACAAAGCGCACTAAACCATGCGATTTGAACAAGTAAAAGAACATCATTAGCCTTATGAGTAATTAATATAGGAGTTACAAGATTTTATTTGGCCTAAAATCCCTTAAAACAAGGCCTTGAATGCATTTTATGTCAATGGAAACATCCAAGGGGTGTAACTGTAGGAAGCTAGAAACACTGTACACCCTACAATTTTGGAAACATTGTAAACCCTACCGTTCTAGAAACACTGTACACAATACCATTCTGGAAACACCGTACACCCTAAGGTCACTAATTTCACTATTCAAAGAAGGGCACTGATGTCACTATTCAGAAATGGTCACTAATGTCTCTGTTCACAGAAGGTCACTGATGTCACTGTTCATAGAAGGTTAATGATGACATTGTTCACAGAAGGTTAATGATGACACAATTCATAGAAGGTTAATGATGACACTATTCACCGAAAGTTAATGATGACACTGTTCACCTAAGGTTACCGTTGCACTATTCACAGATGATTATTGATGAAACTGTTCACAGAATGTCAATGATGACACTATTCACCTAAGGTTAACATTGCACTATTCACAGAAGGTTAATGATGAAACTATTCACAAAAGGTCAATGATTACACTGTTCACCTAAGGTCAATGATTACATTGTTCACCTAAGATTAATGTTGAAATGTTCACAGAAGGGTAATCATGACACTGTTCACAGATGGTCAGTGATGACACTATTCGCCTAAGGCTAACATTGCACTATTGACATGAGGTTAATGATGAAACCGTTCACAGAATGTTAATGATGATACTGTTCACCTAAGGTTAACGTTGCACTGTTCACAGAAGGTTAATGATGATACTATTCACAGAATGTCAATGATGATACTGTTCACCTAAGGTAAACGTTGCACTGATCATAGAAGGTTAATGATGACACTGTTAATAGAAGGTCAATGATGACACTATTCAGCTAAGATTAATGTTTCACTGTTCACAGAAGGACAATGAAGACACTATTTACCTAAGGATAGCATTTCACTATTCAAGAAGGATAATGATGACACTGCTCACTGTAGGTCAATGATGACTCTGTTCACGTATGGTTAACATTGCACTGTTCACAGAATGTTAATGATGACATTGTTCACCGAAGGTCAATGATGACACTATTCACCTAAAGTAACCATTTTACTATTCATAGAAGGTTAATGATTACACTATTCACATAAGGTCAATGATGACACTTTTCTTCTAAGGTTACAGTTGCACTTTTCCCAAAAGGTTACCATTGCACTGTTCACAACTGAATACTGTTGGAACTATTCAACAAACTGGAAAATTGGAAAAGTGTTGGGGATAAGTCACCTTGACCTCCCAAATCACCTAATACACCTGATTTTCACTAATGTAATAGGCCAGAGAGATCTGGGCCATTACATCAGATACCTCTCAAAACATTCTCATCCTTGAGAATTCAAAACCGACATTACGAGAAAACAAACAAGGTCCAATCATCCACCCGTCGAGATACCTCTCAAAAGAGACCAAGCCACATGAAGCAACAAAAGAAAACCACATTATAAACATGAAAGGTCTACCCACAAAGGGGATATCATTACATGGAAAGACTTCAACATCAAACAACTCTAGGTAATGAGCACGTATCTGTGACACATGTTCCCAGGTAATCTCCTCCACGCCACCGTGTCACTAGAAGACATGAACCAATCGGATAGAACACCCGTGCAACACCTTTTCTTTTTGTTATGGGATCTCCATAGGTCTCTCCTCTAAGGTTGCATAATAATCAAAATTTATCTCTCCTTAATCGATCACATGAGAGTCATCATAAAGTTAACGACATAGCTGTGATATATGGAACACATCATGTATCTGAATCATCTACGAGGGAACTGCTACTCGATACGCCACATCACCATCACGATCTAACACCACGAAAGGCCCAACAAACCGGGGAGAAAGCTTACACCCATGACCAAACATTTTCTGCCCACAACGGGGAGTCACCTTCAGAAACACGTGATACCAAACATCAAACTCTAAGGGTCTCCTCCTTTGATTGGAATATGATTTTTGACGATCCTGTGCTGTCTTAATCCTCTCGCAAATCACCTGAACCATCTCTGTTGTATTCTAAACTAGTTTTGGCCCTAGAATTGCTGGCTCTCCGACCCTAGTCTAGAAGAATGGAGAACGTCAAGGATGAACATAAAATGATTTAGAGATTTCCATATCGATGGTGGGGTGATAACTATTTTTGTAACTGAACTCCACCAGGGGTAAGTTCATCATCCACGAACCTCCAAAATCTAAGACAGAAGAGAAAAAACGTTTTCAATTGTCAGGATGGTTCGCTCTGTTTGACCATCCATTTGAGGATGAAAATTAGTGCAAAGGAATTGTTGAGATCCAAAAGAATGTTGGAGACCTCTCCACAACCTAGAGGTAAAATGATGATCTCGATCATAAATGTTCATCCTAGGGACTCCATGAAGTCTAAACACCTCTTATATTAACAAATTCCATTGATATGTACTCCCACTTCCACTGAGGAATCAATAATTACTGGAGCAGACACCCAGAAACACGATGTTCGACCTTCATCTTCTAGCAGAAAAAGCATTGAGACAAAAAATCTGCAAGTGTAGGCATCATCCCAAACCACCAAAACTCACTACTCAAGGCATGATATATCTTTTCCATGCCAGGATGCACCGCTAAAGGAGAAATATTAAATTCACTAAGAACCATCTCGTACATCATCAAAGGGGAAAAATAATTTTGTGATACAACACTCAATGTTGTTCATCCTCTAACCAACCATCAAGGAACTCATCACAAAAAATTCGGTCTCTTCATACCTCCACCTCATGATCTCCCAATTGGGAATCTTCCACATTATACACCAGATATGATTGTTCCATCATCTAAAAAAGACAACCTCTTCTCCCAACATCTCCTAGATCAAGATGTAACACAGATAGTTCTTCCATTACTCTCCAGGAATCATTGGATTCTGACACAGAATCACTACATGAATTTCTACTCAACACATCCGCTACAATATTCCCATTTCCTGGTGTATATGATATCTCAAAGTGATATTCCTATAAAAACTTCATCCATCGATGTTGTCTTAAGTTCATTTTATAGTGGGATAAAACATACCTCAAACTCTTATGATCAGTGAAAACCACAAAGCACTTGACAATGAGTTAATGTCTCTACAACATCAGAGCAAACACCACAAATACCAACTCAATATCAGGGGTACTCTTTCACGACCCCTGCCCCACAAGGTGTGACCTCTTGGGTTGGCAATGTGAAAAGGTAGATAATGACTCCCGAGTCCCACCACTAGTAGGCCCTGGTTTGGAGACCAGGACAGAGGGTATAGTAAACATACAAATGGGAGGTATTACGCTCTAAGAGAACACAAGTGGAAGAGAGAGATAAGGTTAACACCAACAAACTCCATCTCAACCAGTAAGATGAACTAAATCACTAGTAAATATATGAAATGTCAAGTAGAATAACTATAACTGGAAGGGGGGAAAACTGTATGTACTCAAAACGGATGTAAAACAGCAGCAAACACAAGCCCGAACAGCTCCTGCAACCTTAATCACGTAGAAACCAGCTTGATCTTTAACCCGCTCTAAGTGACCTGAAAACAGTTTATATATACATAGGGTGAGTATAGTATTATACTCAGTAGGATCCTCCCAGAAGCCTCTCATGGAAAAGTAAAGAAATCATGCTAATGCATAGTGAAAAACACGTGAAACTAACTCATCGCCTAAAATGGTTTACTATGTTCCCAACCTCACTATGGATACTCTCACCAAGTAACTCATATAATAGTATATAATATAACAAAGAATTTCAAGGATAACCCACTACTACTTCCCCACTAGTTTGCCTCTTTTCCCCAATGTCACGCGTCATAAGCATCTCTCTCCAAAAAGGATTGGCCGCATACACCTGGGAAAAGCACCACAACATGCTCCTTGTGAAAAAAAACCACAACATCCATGCAAGAATGTAATCAGGTAGTTTCCGGGAGCCACCACATCCCACATAACAAGTACCATATTACTGGTATTATACCTCAAGCCATTACAGCCCATACACCGAGTAAGGATCGTCAAGCCATCACAACCTATACACTTTACACATATAGTATTCTATAGGATACTATATGCAAAACATATATGTGTGAATAACCACAATCCATTAAAACCCTCTACACACATATATAGGGAAAACATAACATTGTGCCTACGAGCACAAGTATCTACCATGACAAGAGAGCAGGGACAATGGGGGTGGTCAGCCATCCATCCTCTCACCCGAATGTTGGGAAAAACACCCCTTACAGATCAGAATCCCCAAGGTGACTGTTTCCCTTTCTGACAGGGTGGAGTATTGTATAGAAACACAAAAAGTATAGAATATAATATATCTCACAACCACACTATTGGAAATACCTAGTCTTAGACTCAACTGAATCTAACATCTCTTGGACTCTGGTTTTCCACTCATAAGACTACGTATCTTATAAGCACACAACCATTTAAAATTCATTATCTCCTTACTTCATTCCCTTTTTATCTGTTCCACTTTTAGTTAATTTATTCTTTAAACATTAATTAACCATTTACAATTCCACACTAATCTTCATTAGAATCACACCCAAAGTCCACTGCCCCTTTAAAATCTCAACCCCATCATTATGTTCCAGCAACTCTATCCCCAATGGTTAACATCATTTATTAAATTATTTATTACATAATTACTTTCCCATATCCCCAGGAATTCTAGAAAAAGACTTTATGCTACGAAACACAAGGGGACTCAACACGCTGAGTAGATGTACTACCCGCTGAGTCTTGGCCGCCTATAGCAAGAGCGTAGACCCATCGTCCCTAGAGAAGCTAAACATAGAAAGCATGTTGCATACCCCATCAGTCTTCACCTCTTTCGGAATAAGGGAAAACAATTCCTTGTTCCATGAGTAGTGGGGAAAAGTAAAGCTGATAATCAACCAATTAAAATTAGTACGAATCCAACAATCACATCCATCCTATTCCATCATCTCTGGTGTCCTCCCCGACTCCCACATGCATAAAACGATTCTTCTCACCACTCTAGGTGTCATCTTATTCCACAACCAAAAGGCCTCCATGCCCCCACATATCACAACAACAATCCAAGCTCACACCACAACACAATCAGTAGTAAAACAAACATTATAACAATTCGACTCTTTTCCCTTTAACAAAAAATAGGGTAACTCAAAACACTACAAGGAGTTATCTTTAATCGATCGACCAGTTCTTCAATCCATATAAGATTAACCGATTATTATTCATAGGTTCCAAATTTGGGAAACATAATCAGTAATCAATCACAAATAATTAAACATGCCTACTTCACCATGTTGATTAACATCAACTTACAATATAAAGAACAAGATTCATTTACATGAATATTTATCGTTAGCCAAACCATTATCAATTAATTTTGGCTTTAATTTCATTACCAATTTCTACCAAGAACGAAATTCTAAAAACAACAAGCATTGATATCACACTATCTAGAAAAATAAGAGTTAATAACAAATGATCGATTTCAGATTGTTTATCTAGTTTAAATATTTATTAGGTCAATTCTATTGTGATCTAGTGGGATAAAAAATCTAACAATACAGTTTCAGATAAAATATGTGAGAAGCAATGAATCCCTTATCTCAAACGGTTCTTGATGTTCTTTATACAAGAACAATCCACACAACGGATCACGATCACCTCCTCTCGCGACAACTGCATCCACCCGAGGATTCCACAGTATGACTGTAACAACTGAAACCCATGAAAACTCTATAAGAAGCATAGAGATAACATTATATAATATGAAAAGGTTAAAAAAGAGATGATGACCCCCAAATTAATGACGATTAAACAAACCTTTTATCGAAGATTGATCGATACATCTTGGTTGCATCAAAACAGAGCCGATCCATTCAAAATATGAAATTTTATTTTGCAACTACAATGAGAAGGAAAGAGATCATCGACCATATGACACTTAAGAACAAGGAGAATGAACTAGGGAGGAAGATATCCAATCCCTTTATTTGATTTAACAGAGCAGTGGTTTATGATACACTAGATTTCCCATTAAAAATTGAGTGCACTAAACGACGCAGTTTGACCATGTAAAAAAACATCCAGAGCCTTAGGAATAGTTATTATAGGAGTTATGAGATTTTATCTAGAATTAAATCCTGTAAAACAAGGCCTTGATTGTCTATTATGTTAAAGGAAACATCAAAGGGGAGAAACTATAATAAGATGGAAACACTGTTCACCCTACAGTTCTAGAAACACTCTACACCATACCATTCTAGAAACATTGTACACCATACTATTCTGGAATCATTGTACACCCAATGGTCCCTAATGTCATTGTTCATAAAAATTAACTAATTTCACTGTTCATAGAAGATCACTGATGTCGGTGTTCATTGACGGTAACTGATGTCACTGTTCACAGAAGGTCACTGATGTCACTGTTCACATAAGGTCGCTGATATCACTGTTCATCGAAGTTTAATGATGACACTGTTCACCTAAGGTTAACACTTCACAAGTCATAGAAGGCTAATTATGACATTAGTTCACATATGGTTAATGATGAAACTATTCACAAGAGGTTAATGATGAAATTGTTCACAGAAGGTCAACGATGACACTGTTCACCTAAGGTTACAGTTGCACTATTAATAGAAGGTTAATGATGACATTGTTCATGAAAGGTTAATGATGACACTGTTAACCTAAGGATAACATTGAACTATTCACAGAAGGTCAATTATGAAACTGTTCACCAAAGATTCACATTGCACTTTTCATAGAAGGTTAATGATAAAACTGTTCATAAAAGGTCAATGATGACATTGTTCACCTAAGGTTAACGTTGCACTGTTCATAGAAGGTTACTGATGACACTGTTCAAAGACGGTCAATGATGAAACTTTTCACCTACGGTTAACGTTGCACTGTTCACAGAAGGTTAATGATGACACTTTTCACCTAATGTTAACATTGCACTGTTCAGAGAAGGTTAATGATGACACTGTTCACCTATGTTTAATTTTTCACTGTTTACAGAAGGTTAATGATGAAACTATTCGTAGAAGTTCAATAATGAAACAATTCACCTGAGGTTAACGTTGCACTATTCATAGAAGGTTAGTAATGACACTATTCATATAAGGTCAATGATCACACAGTTCACCTAAAGTTACAATTGTACTATTCACATAAGGATAATGATGAGACTATTCATAGAAGGTTAATGATGACACTGTTCATCTAAGGTTATAGTTTCACATTTCACAGAAGGTTACCATTTCATTGTTCACAACTGTCTACCATTGGAACTGTTCACTAAAATAGAAAATTGGAGAGGTGTTAGGGATAAGTCACCTAGACATCCTGAAACACCTCATACACCTGATTTTTATAATGGAATGGACCAGAGAGATTTGGTCCATTACAGAGTTAATAAGATTCACTGAGTTTGTACCCACATATGATAATAAGACGTTTGTATTAATAAACACTTCTAGAACATACCTTATTGCACAATACATTCTATAAGGGAATCACCCAATAAACTGGAAGAACTGAATGTGAAGAGGAAAAATCCATCTGGATCCCAGAAAATACCATCTCCATGAATATACTCGAAGTATCAATATTCATCCAGATTGTTATTGATTCCACTTGAGGGATGGATCTAGAGAATCCAATGACCCTAATATTGAGAGCACTAACTGGGGAAGGAAGAGATGCTAGAATGCATGATACTCCTAAAGGATGGGGCATACTGCAATTTTATAAGAAGGGATATCATCTAGATCACCATGAATCTAATTCTGGCCACCAAGAACAATCAATAATTTGTAACCCCTCATGATGATCATTTTACATATTATCACATAGAATCCTACAACCATCCACTATTAGAATAATCCTCCCCTTCCTCTCAATATTTCCCCCCATAAAAACATTAAATTGTAGATAAAAATCACTATCATCAAGAGTAAGAAAATATAGAATTATAGAATCACCAAACACTCTTCAAACGGACAATTTCATGTAACCATAAAAAATAGGTGATAATGTAATTCATTTTGTGGATTCCTACAACAAGTTTACCTTGAATCAAGTTGGACAAACTCTCACCAGATCTAGTCATCTGTGGTTAGAACATTTTTTCAAATTCCATACCCTAGGAATATATATTTAGGAGTATGATCATTAGAAGAAATTATATATCCACCTACATTGTAAACTAAGTTTATATTACTATCACTATGATAAACATTATCTGAAAATGTACATGATGAGAATCCCATGAAAATATAGAATTATAGATAATAATTAGTGTATATTCTTTTCAAAATGACACACTAGTGGTGGTTTAAAACCCTATTAATAAATGAAGGATATTTGAATAATTTGTTGAATGAAATATATGGAATCAGAAACCTCATGAAGCCTTGTGATACGCATGCCTAATTTTGACTCCAAAACCAATCTATCCACATCAAAATATCCCACAAGAACTATCCAAGAAAAAAATATTACTATTAATAGAGTTATCAAATTTAAAGACCTTGCCCCTTGAGTATCTCAAATTCAAAAAATAATTCTTATTGATGAAGCTTATGAAATGTGTCTACCCTTCAACTACATCCCATTCCATCATTTCATGGATATTATGCCTCACACCCAAAATGCACTTGAGGTTAATAACACCCACTTCCCAGGACCTGTCTAACCATCCCCAAGAGGCCCAATGACACTGTCCATCAAAGGGTGCATCCCAAATGAAATAAAACATATGATTTTAAATTTCATTGATCAGTGATATCGTAAATTTTCATTCTGAGAGATCTTCTATAGTAATTGAGGATGAAACATGGTTTACGAAAGTAATCCCCCCAAAAAATAATGAATGTGATTATTATAGTTACTAATGTGAATATAAATTTTAATGAAAACTCTATTGAATTGATGTATGAAAACTCACCCAGTGGATATAGGGGCTCCAAGATACATCCCATGAAAATTTCTCCTCTATATAACCATGTATTATTCAATCAAGGTAGCACATCATGGGGATCGGGAAGAAGAGAGGTATATACTAATTTTATCAAATTTTATGTATTTTATACACCATTTTTAGTAATTATATATAATATTGTTAATTCAAAATATATATCTCATACACACATTCACAAAAAAATATCTTCCACAAATAATATATTTGAAATCTCATTATAAACTACCCACTTCTAAAAAGGTTGAATAATTTTGTTGTCGATTTTCTAATTTATGTACCTACTCAAGTGGTCGTGACCCAAAATGAAATATTTTTGGGAGTGAGCATCCCCCTGACTCAAACCCCTAACTGCCAACACAAAGTCATATTTATAATATATAAAATAAATTTCCATTCAAAAGGATATAAATCACTTGATATGTATCTTAGAAACCCCTTGAGTGAATTTCATGTAGCTCATGACGTTGAGGATGAGATTACATTCTATCTTATTATACACTTTATCATTGTTAATTTTGATGATAATGTTGGAACCCATATTGTTTATATTTTTTTCCCAAACCATTTCATTAGAAATACCAATGGAACCATGAATGGATTGCCCTATAATAAAACCATGTTCCTCCCCAGGGATCCTGCTATTTTTATGAATATACATCCTTTCTCTATGAATGTTGTCTGAGACACTGTTAATGAAATTATACATACTTATTAGATGAAAATAGTTGATATTTGATGGATACTTAACCATTTGTATGATAACCAAGGTGGTAGTGGATCAAATAGGGGGAAGAACTCCAATATAAAAGAAATGATTGATGGCCTTGATAAGATCATCTTACACCAGATCCCATTAAGTCATGTAAAAGGATCCTGATAATACATCCAACCTATGGTTGCCCTCTGTGTTCATATAATTAGCTTCATCACAAAACTCACATTAAAGGGGAACAAAACAAATAATATCATTATAATTATTGGATATCACATGTGGTTTGGCATAAAAATGATGGAATGACCACTCAGATAACAATTCTACATGAATAGGTTAATATCAATAAGAATATAATGGAAAAGGAAAAAAACATACATCGAAAAATTTAATGATAATTATTATATGAACCATAATATAGGACGATATTTGGACTGTTTTCCAATGATTCTCCATGATTATGGCTTGTAAATATGGTGTATTTCACTCTCCCGCTTTAATATATGTGTTTGTGGACTCACCTTGAGGGTCCATTTCTTTATCCAAAAATAACTCTTAAGTTCCAATATTCTTTCCATTGATATTTATCAAGGAAATCATCAATTAATTCCTTAAGAAGGTACTCAATGAGTTCAATTTCACCCGAGATCAGCTCTAGGTTATTCCAATATGTGGGGATTATATGATTTAATGTCTACAAGGACACTTTCATGTGGTTTCTTTTTTTTTTGAAACTGAACCTATCTGCTACCTTGTGTGGGAAAACCAAAAATCCATCTCCTTATAAAGAAATTATGGTTTAATTATATATTAATTGGAGAATAAGAAGAACCATTAACCATTATTTTGAGGAACAATGTTTATGAGAAGTGGAAAATGATTAGATATAGCTTGAACCAGATGATTGAGACAAGTATTTAAAATGAATAAAGTAAAACAGGTTTATAAAATAACCTTTGTATGTGAAAAAAATTCAGCTATTCCCCTTAAAATTATTATAGCACGGGAAATAATATCCCATGTAGTCCATGTCTATAAGGCTAGAATGAGAAAAAAATATAAAAAATTACATCATATCCTTCTATGGAAATATTTCACTCCCTATATTATTACATATATCCAAAATGGAATTGAAATATCCTTCTATGGACCATTGAGAAGAACCCACATTTAGGGATCCAAACACATTCCACAACATCCCCCTTTCAGAATCCTCTAAATTAGAATACACAAAAAAATATGGTTATATGAGGAACCATACATAACCATAATGGTAATAAAATAATTTTAATCTCCAAATGAATTCATAGATATCAATATGTTCCAAACAACCAAAATGTGTTGATTCACTATAGTCCCATATATGCAATCTCGAACTCCCATCCCACATGAAATCTCTAATACTATTGTTTGATCATTTTTTTGTTTCCATGATAACAACATGATAAATGTGGTTCTAATGAAACTCATATACAAAAAATATATCATAATATGAGTTTCTATGCCTCATACATTCTATATAAGAAATTAAATAACTAAAAAAGATGATCACAAAAAAATAATCATGAGGGTGAGGATTCAAGAACTAGAGACTGAAGACCATATAACCTTTTCATGCACTAGGAAAAAGTATAAAACGACTAAGTAAGGAACATCCCAATTAGAAGACAAAGAAATTCCACTAAATCTGATACTTGGGGATATATATTTGATAACACCTAAAATATATTTGATGGAGGGAGGGTGGTCTATGATAAGAACCTTGTTCCAGAAACATAGATATGGTGTGAGGAAGAAAAAAAATACCACATCCTTTATTCACCTCAAAGAGGGACTTGGTGGAATAGAGGAAATCTGGTGAGGAGAACCCACAGTTGATGGAATATGAGAAGCTTGACAAAATTTGAACATTAATAAATCTATCCTTAGGAATCATATCACTAGGGAGGATGGTGGTATAAAAAGAGCTGGAAGGTAATTAATATAAGAAAGAATAACCTAGGGAGATCGTTAAGATAAAGCATAATAACTATCAACAGTATGAGTCTAAGAATCCAAACCTAAGGAAACATACAACCCCTTCTCAAAAGCCATGGTATCTTGAGAAGAGATGGATGAGAACCCTAGTGATGAATCATTGATGCCAAACCGAGGCCAACATAAAACCAATAGTTAGTTACCAAGGAATTGGTACATCGATCAATAGTGATTCGAAGAAGAATAGGGTTTAAACTCTCGATAAGAGAAGGAGATTCCAACATTTAGTATGATCTATGACAAATAGTACTTGAAAAAATACATATATATACTGATCCACACAACCTAGGAGGCCAAAAAAATAGAAATCATTCATTTTCACATGGTAACGATTTGAGTGCATAACTGATTCCTCATAAGAAGAACATATGAAGCATTGTAATGGGGGACCTAGGAGATAAATCATATCCACTGCCTAAGGGATGTCCTTACAAATGTGAACATCCAATTTCCATCTAAAGAGGTATAAGAAATTATTGATTTGAATGTGAGTGTAATGAGGCGAAGAGTGAAAAAAAATTTCCATGGAACCATGAACCACACAAAATGACATCCGGTGGAGGATTTACTCCCTCAAGTCAAGGAAGATAAACCCATGAAGCAAAAAAGAATAAATAAATTTCGATAAATAAGGGAGATTTAACCCAAAGTGAGATAACCACATCCAAATGTGGAAATAAAATGCTACATAAATTGTATTTCTGGGAAAGAAAATAATAGCATAGAATTTTATAGAGAACCACTGCAGGTCTAACATAAGTATTTTAGGGATCTCCATATGGAGTGAAGACTAATGCACTCTGTGGATGAAATCATTCATTGGTGTGATAGTAAGTGAATTATTAGCATTTCTAATACCACCCATACATGGGTAGATAATATACCAACAAATAAGGTATTAGGGGTGAATTGTATCAATTGGGGGAGGAGGGGGATCTGTCTATATAGTAGGGAAATGAAATATCCAATGGGTGGGATAATTTGAATAAAAAAGTAGTGTGTGGAGATCATTTATAGGAACAGTTGAGAAATAATTTTTGTATCACATCCCCATGAGTTTATATCCATTTAATACATTAAATGAACAATTAATAGTTTTTTATATCTTGTACTTAATGTGATGGATGTTTATACCTTTCCCATAGTTTTTCCTTGGTTGAAAAAATTATCTTTTCAGGTAGACTTATTCTTTAATATCTTGATCCTAAGTGATAATTTTATAGGCCTATTTATCATTTGCACCATTATTATATTTTTTGGGTCGATGACTTGTGATATAAAGGAAGGGGAAAGCCTAGTTTCTTTAGTTCCCTTATAAATTAAATCATTGATAAATGTTGTGATGATTCATCAAATATTAGTTTCCATTTTGGGGTAATTTTTCTTGAGTTATACTCTTATTTTCTATAATTAAACCTAGGTGGAATGTGTTTTAAGGGGGTTAATTTACCCTTGTAATGGAATGGATAATTGAGTAATTATATAGTTTAAAGGGTTATACATGCATAGGTAATTATTAACCAATTGGTATGTTGTGGGCCCTTATTATTATATTGTGATGGATGAAATAGGAAGTAGGTAGCTAGATAATAGTTATAATGTATAATAAAACATTTTTATAAACCTTATTTATGACCATATATTACAGGGAGTATAGGGTTGTTGGATCTATGGGCTATATAAATTGGTAAAACATTGTATAGAGCAATTTTAAGGGTTGTAAGCACCAATAATTTCGGTACATGTCTAGTTGGTAAAATGTTCCATTGAAAAATTTGTGTTTGTTAGAAACTGGTAGGCCTTTATATACCACATTTTGATGATATGTCATCATTAAAGAAGCGTTTCTTGGTCATTGAATAAAATTTGACTCATCCCAATTATTGGGATGATGTAGAAAAATGGTTTGGTGACGAAACACTAAAATTAATATTATTTATTAAATTTTAAGAATGATACTATGTGCATGCATCAGGGTGTCATAGGAGAGTGTCACACATCCATCTTGGGTAAATCAAATATAGTGAATGGTTAAGAAGTTGGTTTTTGTGCTTTTCTAGTTAGAAAATAGTAAGAGCATGTTGTTTATGTCCATAAACCTTGTTTTGTGGTGGATATAATGTGATTCATGGAAATGTATTTGGTACTAGTAAACATGGACTACGAAACTCGTATGCTATAGAGAATCACTTCGATCATGGAATAGAGTGTCGTTCTAAGTAGAGAGAGAGAAACTGAAAAAGACCATTTGGTAGTGGTTAACATTTCCTTTCAATTCATGAGTATATAATTTCATGAAAACTATTCCTTGAGAAGATACTAAAGATTAATCATGTATTTAGGTTTGGATGTAGTCTAGACATTATATTTTGGCTTCTAATGTTTGACCTTGGTGGTGTAACACTTGTATGAAATGTAAGTTCTTGTGAGGTATCCTGATGGTAATATTTTTGTAATCCATTTCAATTACATTGTCTTATATAAGAAAGGAGTTTCCTGAGACTTATTAGTAATAATTTACATCCTCTTACTTTATTATTAGTTTTTGGCATGATCGTGTTCTCTATCTTCAAATCATCCTGTACACACTAAAGGAGCATTAGTTATATGTTGATATGGATAAATAAATAAACTCTTTTCTAGGTCCATAAATATAATCTATATAGATTTTCCCATGGGTATCATGGAAAATCATAGAGGATTGTATTGTCCCAAGAGATTCTTGGATTCCCATAAAGAATGGAATTGGATGGAATTACAAAAAAAATACATTTCATTAACATCACTACCATGTGAATAATTTTCTTTGGCTCACTATGTTCTTGATGAATTGATGTTTCAGCATGGTACTAACATCTCACTAGTAAAAACTAGATTATGTACTACCTTGGATAATCAACATGGAATGTAGTGTTTGATAATGAGAGTACATATGACTTATAGTTAAGATCAATTTTTTTTAATTATTTTATGTAAACTCAATAGTGGATGATCGGTTATGAACCCATGTTTGCACATCAGAAAGATAAAATAAATGATTTTTTTTCTAGAGGAATCACCAAAATTCGGTAATATTATATTATGAGAATTATTGAAGAATAAATTATTTCATTTCATAAAAGGCATCGTCTTTAGTTTTAAACACATCAGCTACTAAAACTAAACATTTTGAGGGATATTCAATGGGGGTCTTCATGGAATTATTTTTTCTTTAATCAATGAATGTGGTCGATGATAAAATACATTATGAATGTCCTAATGATTATATAATTATAATGAAATATTGAAAAGTTATTTTTTATCAAAAATATTACATGATCGTGCTATTTTTATTGATTTGAAATCATTGGATAGACATGTTGAGAATCATTCCAGTGGCGTCATTAGAAACTATTGGACATGAATACATAAGTATCTTTTTGATGTAGAAGTACCATAACACAGAATTGGACACTAATGGATACATATACGGAGTATACTCCAATATGTTTTAAGCTATTCTGATGTCCAATAATTTTAAGTAGTTTTGCAGTAAAAAACACTAGAACAATCACTCATTGCCAAGTGCACTGCCTTTATAAGGTTTTAGGGATTGCACACTACATCCCTTAGAACACTTTCACTGAATGCCCCTTTCTCAACGTGTTTTGAAGAATCCGATCTTAGATTATTTACATGAAGGTCCCTTAAATGGGTTAACATTAAATCATACATCCTCATCTATAGACATATGCTCTGTTGAAGTCCATTTTTTACTTTTAGATGTTTTCCACATTTCAGTTCACTATTAGTTACGAATTTTTCCCCCACATATTGACCTCCTTCCTCTACAATCCATATTGTACCATGTACTATGAGTGCTTCCTCCATAGACTTCTCTTTCTCTACCATGTTCTACGCTACTTCCACTATGCACTTCCTTTCTCCCTGTACTAAGAGGCATCCTACATATATTTCCAAACTCTGTGAACTAAGAGGATTCCTTCACGTAATTCATCTTCAAACCACTATCACGTGCTACCTTCACAAACCATTCCCACATAAATATTATTCTCAGAAGTCCAAACTTCTCCTCTAAAAAATATTATTCTATGAACAGGCCTTCTTCCACCACATACTATCTTCCATGAAATTATTTGCACATCACCGAATTTGTTGTATATTTGTTAATTAAAGTCATTGCAGGGTGGTATTACCAAAAAAAATTCTATATTTCTTTTAATTCCTCATGGATTATTAATATCAGAACCATTATCTAATTAAGGTATTAGTGCCCCTTATATAAGAAATTTTATCTACACAGTTTGCTAAATGAATATTTACAAAATATTTGATACAAAACCTCATTTACCGCATACATTACATGTACCATGGACTATATTACCTACGTGGCCCACACACTAACATTGTCCTAATGATGCAGAAACAATCACAACCTCATTTTTGAAAATGACACCCTTTGTGGCTTCTTAAAACTTTACCTCTTTTTTGTGAACGATGTGTCATCCCCTGAAAATTTTTCCATCTGCAACCCACATGCCTTACTGCAAACCTCTTTCACTCTGTGAACCATTCCTCCTACACGGTTATAATATATTTTTGTGTTTAATGAACAATTCATGCTATGTATCTTAATGTTCTTAATTATGTGTGCCATAATTCGGGATCCATGATATCTTCCCAAACAACTAACTCCATGTATTTCCATTGTGAAAACACTTCTTTTCTAAAAAAACACTCAATTTTAAGGCATAATAATTTTGAAACAACTAGAAAACTATGCCACCATCAATACTGCTCTATGTCCCAATCATTATATCACATTCCATGCAATCTTCTTGATCAAACAAATTTGTATTGACAACAAACATGAACTATACTGCATAACCAATAAATAATATCCTTGGTTCCAAAAGAAGGTACCCATAAGGGATTCTCCGTAGTTCGGATGATGAAAGAGTTGGTGATGTGATCATGCATCGATTGATATAGGGATGAGTAATAACTATATGGATATATCATTTTTGCATACTGGCAGTAGCACATGTTTTAACTACTTAAGTACCTCTAATTGGAAGTAGTTATTGTTGATTTTTTGGGTATATGAAATGAAACACTACTATATAAATGGGAACTCAAGATATCAATAGGTCATGTGATGTTACATTCTTCCACATTTATACGTTAGAAAAATATTTTCTAACGTGGTGAGATTGTAGCATCCCATGTTTTTTGTACCATTGGTTATTCCAAGGGAAATATAATTTTTCCCAATTGCTGGGATGAATATTTTTAATATGAAGCTTTGAAAGGTAATTAAAATAATTATAATAACTAAAATAATTTTTTAAATTGGGTTAATGGTATAATTTGTCTCTCAAGTGTTTTGAAGAGTTTTATTTCCCAAAGATACAATTTCAGAAGAAGCATACAAGGGTGCACAATTGGTGTAATGTGAGATAAATCTGTGTAGAGAAATTGTGTGTCCAATTTAATTTAGAATAATGGGTTTATAAAACCATGCAATCCTTTTTCTGAGATATCATGTCATGGTATAAGTGATATTGTAGTGTCATATTTTTTTTATATAACCATGTTATAGGAGGTGCATGAATGTCTGCGATATCTATATAAAAATGCAGAGGTGATCTACACCGGTTATGCACAGTTGGTAAAGCTATGCACTCAGCCCACACACTTAGGGCATCTTAGGATGTGTCACTTCACAGTTGGTGCAAGATTATAAAAAATATGCTTCCAAACAATGTTGTTCATTATAGTGGGTGATATCAAAAAACCTTCTCTATCGTCAATAATATTTTATCCTCCCTCTATGACCCTCACATTCTTTGTATTGTAGCCCCACTCAACCTCTTCCATGGTTGTCTCCTTAGTATGGATAGATTTTATTCATCCTGTGATTGAATAAAATAAATTTTGGTGTGTTGAATGTGTATTGGTAAGATATAAAGTCCTTTAACTTATAATATTTTCCCATAACTGCATGGGATGTTAAATCCATCGAAGCTACTTCTCCCAATTTTATAGGAGTTTTTCAATTATTATGATTTCTATCAAACTGAATAAATTCATTTCCAAATACTAGATGAGTAAAGAATACTAAAAATAAGGTAGGTAGAATATGTATTTTCCCTTAAGTTATCAATATTTATAACATACAAAGTTGTTGCAATAGTTTTATTCCATGTATATTGCTCAAAAATTATTAAGTAACCAAAATTAATTGTACCAACCAAATCATAGTTCATTTATTTCTCATGTAATCATGATTTTTGTTTTTTGAAATCAACATTTTCCACACCATGGGTTTTTCTTAATAATTCCCCTAGTTGAAATTTTTTTTAATAATACCTAGAGTGGTAATTTATTCACGAATGATAAAATAATTGCTAGAAACTAAAAATGGACATGTGAACTTTTATGGAAATCCTTGTTAATTATTCATAAAAGGAGTAATTATATGGTTAATCATAGGAAATAGTAAATTACTAATTGAAAAAATATAATGTTGATGGCCAAGATGTTCACATTGGCTATTCAAATTAATGTATGAATTATTGACTAAAATAACATGATAACTTTCTAATTGCATGAACCTTCACAATACCATATAAATTTACTTATAAATGCCGTATCCCTAATTGTATAATAAAATTGTGGCATCCAATTCATATTTTAATGGAATTACCTAGTTCATATAATAAAATTAATGAATGAACATGATGAGTCATAATATGGAATACATATTAACAAAGGTATATATCTCATGGACACTATTATTTATTAAATGCATGTTATTATTTATATTTTAAGAAATGTTGATACTCGATCAGTGAATCCATTATTTTGCTACATCATCATGATGTCCAATTATTGTAATACTTATACAGGGAATCCCATAATTTCGATACTCTATAATAGAGTCCCATTAATATTATACTCATGAATGGCCTCCAATTATTATGATATTGTGGAAGGGAATACTGTTAATGTGATATTAGGTCCTGGAATCACATTAATACAATAGTTGTGTGTGGTGTCCCGTTATTGTGATACCCAATTATGGTGTCCCATTTCTGTGATACTAGGTCGTGGTGTACCATTAATGTGATACTCGATCATGGAAAATAATTAAGACGATACTTAGGAATGATGTCTCACATGAACTATAATGTATGGAAATTATTAACCCTTACACATTATACTCATTCATGGTATCCCACATGGTTTTTGACTTTTTAGCTGGGAAACCGTGTCCATTCTATAATATTTTAGTGACTGTGCATAGAATCTTGAATTATTCATGGGTTCCTGACTACTCATAGTATATATATATCGATATAAATGAAACTAAACATATATTCCATATATATATATATATACATACCTATATAAATATACAAACTTATTTTTGGAGATTCTTTTTTATAGTTATCCCATCTTTCGAAAACTATTCATTGTCGGGTGGGTGTCAATTTAGGAACCTGAGTCAGTTAAGTTTATAGTTATTTATTTACTAAATTACTATTTTACTTGTAAACATTTATATTTTATAAAAACATAATAGGTACAATTGGACACCCTTAGTACTCGCGATATTATATCCACTATTTAGAGCCTAAATAGATATACTAGTCATATGACAGATATCATATATTTTTCTTTATTTGTCAGTAGGGTGCAAGGGATATTGGAAACAATGTACTAATCTTGAGCATTGGTTATAGGTGGAGATATCATTTAGGGTTTTTGTTCTTTTCATTGTGTACTATCACGTATTACATACTATATGACATCTTCATTTAAATTACATAATCACATGGACTTCCATGGTTGTATTATTATTTTTAATTTCCCAGTTGTCTAATTTAATTCCTTATAAATGATATTTTAATTATATTTATGTTGAATTTTTTTATTATGTAATGAAATAAAACTCTTATTATAAGGGTATATTCTATCTTCCATTCCATTATTAGACACTTAATGTATGTTGGAAGACTATGGGATTTGAGGAGGCATGCTTAAGGCCATGTGACTGACCATCTCGGGGCACCATTTCAATGACTCATAGGTTTTGAAATTATAGCTTGACCCAATATCATATCTAAATCACAATTCCTATATTCATAGTAATGTAAAACATATCTAACCTATGATAATACATCCAAGAGATATCTTGGAGACATGAAAACTATTTCCCACAAAAATTCAATAACCCCTATACACACAATTCCTAAAACAATAAGGAAACATTTTAAACATATATCTCTTTATTAGACACCTTAGATACCCAAATCATATTTACTAATCCCTTTTATAGGAACTATCTACCAAAATAATAACTACCTTATCCTCCCCTTTATAATCTACGGAATATAATTGTAGAATCACACTCACCTATTCCAAACACTCTAATAATCCATATGTAGCCACAAATAATCAACAATCATAATCCCATTCTATAACAATTACAATTTCATAATGATGACAATTAATAATAATGTTATCATGAATCCCACTTGGTTATAACATATTTTGAATAACATTCCAAATCCATTCATCATATGTTCTCATCAATTACTATCACATGTCGTAAAACACTATAATTTTTTTCTCACAACATACATCTAATTATGTATGACTCTCTATCCAACACTGAGTATGTTGGATCAATTATATGTAGCTGATCTAAGGACTGAATTCCCATTGCATGTATTCTATATATTTTCACACTAACTATGGAACACTTACACCACTATGGGTTACCATGTCCATTGCCTCATCCTGCACTTGTATTCATTCTTCAAATACCATTTGTTGGTCCCACTAATGGTATTAACACTATCATATATATATGACCCACCCCCTTGAAACCTTGATTTCTATGAGGTTTTTTGATAAAATAACTCCATATTATTTCTCATGTCACATTCCATGAATGACTCTAGTGGTCCAAAATACTATCATTAAATATTCCTTTCCTATGAACAGAAGGAAAAAATTGTTTATGACCTAAATTATGGTGGTAACATCAACCCCTACTCACACTACCAGACTTGACCTCTTAATTTCTATTCTTATGGGTACCCGAGGCTCCACTACCTCTCCTACCTTACATGATTATCTATATTAGAGTTCATTCTTCTTCCAGATTTCAATACAATATTTGTTTCAGATATACTTCTTCTAAAAAAGAAGTCAAACTAATGATATTTACCTAAATCCTAATTAGATTATATAATTTTTTAAATGAAGATGACATCATTTTCATGTCCCCCACTAATATTGGTAAAAAAACATAGAAAAACTATGAACATCCTAACATAATTCCCAATTTATATAACTCCCTACTACATTTTTGTAAACATTCATACTCAATCTACCATCAATGTCTCCTGGAGGAAATAACTTCTTCATAACTCCCTTTGATATCAACAACATATATATGTCTATATATAATTATAAATTCCACAAGCATTACACTTGTATCCTAAAAATATATATAGAAATATTGATTCTTTATCATGGTGGAATATCAATTATATCTTAGATTATCTTTATGTACCCAACACATTATTTCTCAACATGGGGTACACCCTCACTAAGGAACAAAGACGGATATTGTGAATAAAACACAAGGGTAAATTATTCCATATATAGATCAACTATATAATATCACTAGAAAATACATTGGATGACCCACACATAGATCATAGTATGTATATAGTCCAACAAAAACTCTAGCTATCCTAGCCACAATGGATAACCTATTATCCATAAAACCTCAATTTGTGTTTCCTTATAACATCTACCACTAGGGGAGTCATCTAGAGAATATCTAATTTGAAATAGGCCTCTCCCCTCAATGTGCTCAAATTATAGTCATATAGGGGACATTACTCTAAGGAATAAAAAATTATTTTCAATATTTATATAACATCCAATATATCAAAAAAATATAAGAAAATTAATAGGAAACACAACCCACCAACCCTTACACTACCCTAATACACACATTATCATAAAATATGATATCATAGTCCCACTTTTGCTGTTAAGGGGTTGGTACCAAAAAATTCTTAAAAAATAGTATCCATATTCTTTTGACAAAAATAGTCATACCATTAGGTTTTCTTTGTAAAATACCACCAAAAAGTTATATAAAAAGACACCATATGTGATATCAGAAATACTATAAACTATTAATCCCCTATTATTTGACATCAACAGAAACACTATCTTTACTCAACAACCTGAATATTCTACTACCAGGAGACTATATTAGAAAACATTATTTATACTATTTTTAACACATTACACAAAAAACATTCTTTCCATTATAGAGTAAAATCGAAATCAATAAAAGAACATGAATGTCATGTAGGCCCTATGTTTTTCAAATAATATATGAGTACTACATATATCCTCTCAGTGGAATGAGTCAAAAACTATTATTTAATGAAATTAACAAACTATTTTTATAAAAATTGTAATGAAGGTCCCAAGTGAATCACTATTTATCTACAGGTGTAATAAAAATACCAAATTTATAAAACTAGGTCTAGTACAGTTAATCATCTAAAATTTAGTATGAAGTGGGTTCAGGAAAATCCCATTGAGATGATGAAATTAGATTGATTTGGTTTTTAAAATAATTGTGATATATTATTTGGTTTTAAGAGTGAGGTGATGAAAATTAAGGGGAAATTTTTTGAAAATGAAACAAGAAAGGAAAGTGCATCATATTGTTTGGTTTGAAATATGATTTGAGATGAATACTATGGTTTTATAATTTAAGGGTTTAGGTTTAAATGGGTTTTCAAAAATAAATTTATTAATCGATGTTGGGGTCAAATTTGACCTAAAGTGGATCTAATGGTCATGTTATCCCCTCCTCAATACGACAATAGCATGTTTACCATAGTTTTGTAACTCATGGTTTTTTGAATTATATTTCTATCCATAACATATTTAAACCTATTTTTCCTAAATTTCACAGTGGAAATTCCTCTATTCACGGTAACCTCTTAAAAAATTGAAAATCATGCTTTCTATTAATTTTCTCAAATTTCATTATAAAAGTATAAATAAAGGTGTTTGGATTTGTAAAATCGAAGTGCATCAACCCGAATACATGAATAATAATAATAATAAATACATCCCATGATAACATACACCCTTGGGATACATATTCAATAAAAATTTAGGGTGTATTCTCTCCTAATATTGATGTTGTAGTAATAGTGAACGATAAAAAATAATAATTAAACCTACAGTGAAAATTGTGGAAGATCTTGCAGTAGTATAGCTTCTCAAGCTAGACATTGGTCTACATAATATCAATAATAGTAGTTGAATAATCCTCTATATATAGATCTCTAAAGAGATTCAGGATGAATTTTATGCTTTAATAAATAGGTAAAAAAAGATCCCATGTGTTCCATTGGTAGTAAATTTGTCACACACAGAAAATATGGTTGTTTTTGGGTCATCCCATCACATTTATGTTGTGTAAATTTTTCAGAACATGTAAAATTCTCATAGTGAGTAATATTTTAATAGTCTATAATATATTCATAGCATGTAATATTTTCACAAGATATATTTTCAGAATATCGATATTTTCTTAATTTTTTTTCCCTAGAATCATCCCACTAATATCATTAATTGTGGGAATCCATATTTTTTTGGAAATAAGGGTTACTTTTGGATTCTTTTTCTCATTTCCCACAAAACAATGCATCCTTCCCAATATGAATATTTATATTAAATATTTGTAAAATAATTAATAAATTAAACATTAAAATTTATTCAGATTAATATAAAAAATAATTTATGAATTAGGATTATTAAATGTCCCCATATATGGACATTGACATATCCTTAATGATGGAATATCAAAAAAACAAAGGATGATCTCCCAAAAAAATATAAAATATAATATAAATAAAATAAATTGATCAAATAGGAAATAAAATTCACGATCATTAAACATGGAAAATTAAAAAATGACCAATTTTTCAAAGAAAAACAACCATGTATTTTAAAATTATCATTTGATATTGCCATGCATTTTAATTCATCCAATTTTTTTTTCAATTCGTTATTAATAACAATTGAATCTGAAAATTACCACACTGTGAATATTTCTAGTCATAATCTAGGTATAATTGTAAACAGATTTCAGAACATACAAAAATAATATGTCAGATAGCATTGGTTTTCAGGGAATATAAAATCTTTACTATGAAAATATAGATTCATAAATAATTATGAGGAATTTTGTGTTAGGTTAAATTGACTATATTGTTTTAGGGTTTGTTCATAAATGATAAAAAATAAAATATAAAAAAAATGTTTTTACTCTAAAATATAATGCATGATATAAAATTATAAGCCCAAAAAAAATCTTCCATTAAAGATTTCATATCATTATTCCACCAAAAACTCTATAAATATTATTATGAATAAAGAAAGAACAATGAATGAATCATCCTCCCTGGTTCTTTTTTTCTCGAAAAGTTTCTTCATGAAAAAGATCACATTAACCACCAAACCACATATTATAAAAAGATAATCAGTTCGGTAATGATGATTTTTTATTATCCTAATTAAAAAACTCATTTTATATTTTTTTTACTTTTTTTATCATGATAGGTGAATAAAGATAAATTCTAAGGAAAAGTATCATGACCTCTACCAAAATAATAATTTAAAACCATAATAAATTTCATGTCAACAAAATATATCCCATTTAATCATTGAAATTTCTTAATTTACACTTATTATTTAGAATAGAATTAAATATAGTTAGATGAAGGTGGGAATGTATAATATAAGATCTTAACTCAAAAAATATCATAAAAAAGATATTCATGATGTATATGGAATTTTATAAAATATAATATAAAGTGATTCTAAGGATAATGGGTTAGAAAATGATTCATTAATAATATTAAATGTGATTCCATTCAGTCATAGATTTTATAATATTTCAAGAATGTTCTAGAAGATAACATTACTTAGTTTCACATAAGAAATAATCTATAGAATGAATGAGAAATATTTGGCTTAATGGATTGAAAAAAAGGATTATGAAGGGTCGGGACAATCACTCAATGAAATGGATATGAATAATTAAATAAATAAACATAAATTTCAAAATTGAATGGAATTAAAAATCTCAAATAAAATCATTTAAAAAATCAACATGTTTCTCTAAATCATTATCTTCCAGAATCCAAATCCACATTCTTATCCCAACTAGTTATTTCTCCCATTATCTCATTGAGTTTTTTTAGAAGGAATTATATATTCATTAAATGGTAATTATCATAGGAATATTATATCTCTTACTTTATATGATTAATGTATGAATCAAATGATGCGTATGAAATTTGTAGTTATAAGTAGTAAATATATTAAATATTTCAAATAATGTATAAATTTTATAAATTGAAATTCTTTCTCCCCATTTCAATGATACATTGAAGTTTTCTGTGCATATTATTCCTAATAATAATTTACTTGGTTTATTTCCTTAAATTCATGTTGATCATGTGCATCGTGATTCATTTCAGTCAAGAAGACTCTTCTTATACTCCCCAATTCATGCTACAATTCTATTGATTGCCCAAATTAATATAAATAAAGCTGTTAATGAAGAGACCATTAATGATGAATTTTAAAATGTTTTAAGTGAGAGAATAAATCCCTATAAACAAAATAAAAAAACAATGGTTTCCTCCAATAAACACTTTGTTTTCAACTATTGGCTCGACCTTTCCTCCTTCATCATCATCCCTGGTCAGTGGTAGTTGAAACATGTTTACCTCGATGAAATACCTAAATTTCCTCAGTTGTTTTATATCCACCTAGGTTGTTAGCTATACTAATTCTCTAAACACATTAATTCTTATTGATTTCCATAAATTATTGTTATCCAACAAACCAATCGACTATTTCTTCTTTTGTATTTAATAAATAAATAGAAGGAAATTTAACATAAATACCTATTGGTCAATCTCAAGCTGGTAGGATTCATTCCCTTTTCTAGTGTCAATAGTTTTAACTTTTATCTTCTATTAAAATTTCTCAATCCATAAATATTTGGTATCCACATGTACAATGATAAAAACATAATTATTAACACACTATTCACCTTAGGTATTTTATCTTTTCCAAATTCATTTTATACTCTCAAATAATAAGTACTCATCCACTGGTGGATATTGAAATTTTTTGTTCACATAAAACTCTCAGACACAGTTCTCCATTTTGTACATCTATCATTTCACACCTAGGGTATATAAATCACTCCCCATAATGAGTATATTATTCTACTCTTTTATATTCATCGTAAATAAGAAGATTGAAAATTTGAATTTGATAACCTTTATTTGAATGTATTTAGAAAAACCATAGGGGAACATCCCTGTTGAATATTCATGATAGATTAAAATTCTTGTGGGATTTAAGGCCACTATTCTCAAGCTTTTGTAATATGTGTAGGACATGATATTGAAAACGCACATAAATCACGTAATGCTTCTCCAAATTTATTATCTATAAAAAATATAATAATATTACATCTACCTGGATCTTATTGCTTCTTAAATAAGTCCTTAGATACCATTAACAAACACTCATATGTGAGTGGTATAATGCTGATATCTTCTATATTATTCCTATTGGTCACCAACTCTTTCAATAATTTTTCATATGTTGGTATATTTAAGATATACTCTATAAAAGGCATATTAATATGAAATTATTTAAATAATTGCTAAAATTATATGTTTTTTCTTTTTTATTCACTTTTTCTAGTCTCTCAGAAAATGGTGGACCTAGTTTCTACTATAGTGGTTCTTCTTCAACATCTCCTTCAGCTTATTATTCCTCTCCATTTTTATCTAATAAACTTCTTTTTCACTAGATCCCATAATTTTTTATTAATTATTTCATGTAAATTCTATATCACTTCCATGTGTCTTTTTTTATGGAACACATTATATAGTTTTTGTTGTATACTCTAACTTTGATATTGATTACCAAGATTTTAAACAGAAAAATATTCATCTCCCATGTACATACCATGTCTGTTTTACTAATGGTCCTTCATCATGTTAATATTCATGGTAAATAATTCCATCTGTGATGTTATCCAGTCATTATTGTTGATGACATGAATACATTTTTTTTCATTCCATCTCATTTCCACTAGAAACAATTACAAAACATCTCACCCCAAAATCTGTAGCCCTTTTCATGATACATCTTCAACTTTCATCCTATATACATTACAACATAAATCAACATATTTCCCTATGATAAAACCATTTAAAAATTTTATACTAGTATCCATATTATCATACTAGGATGGGGAATATATGATTCATATATTTATGATAACCATAAAAATATTAGTGTGAATTATCCTCCTATTAATAGGATTTTATAATATTTACCCATATCTCAATCGATTTTGATGGTGGAAACAATCTGGTGAGAATGATTCATGCCAGCTCATCCCATGACATGAGAGAATGAACTCGAAATATTAGCATCCACTCCCTAGCTATATCTCTTATCAATAATTTATTGATACATATAATTACAATTTAAATTTAATCATTATAGAATCTGAATGTTTTATAGAGCTAAATGAAGCTTCTTAGATATAATTTTGGATCATCATGTAGTGGTCTGGTAAATTGTATGTTTTTTTAGATCATTCAAATTATTTATGTATTTATTTAAAATTTATTTAAAGCCTCTAGAGGTATCATAATTTTTCATTTCATTCTTGAGATTGATTTCCATTAATAGTCTATGAGAATATATTACTATGGATCTCATTGAAAAAAAAATTCATTAGAAAATAAATGAATTAGGGAAAAACCATAATTGTACCTTAAATTTTATTCTTGAATATTTTCAGTAGTTCATGAATGAATTCAAATACCACATTGGTTTTTTTACGTGTGTTGTGTTCATTAATTTTTGATTTAAAATAATGAATATTGTAGCATGAAACATCTAGTGTAAAAATGAAATTGAATTATTGCAATAGAAAAAATATACCCTAAAAATTATTTTGTGCCTCTCCTTTGAAATGGATCAACTTTTCACTGTCCCATAGAGAATAATTATTTACCTATGTTCTAATAAAAATATATTAAAAATAGACTACTATAATTATGTAATTAAAATTTAGTATTCAATAGGTCGAGATTGATTCCACCGAGACAATGAAATTAGTTTGATTATGTCATTCAAAATAATTATGTTCTATATTTAGATTTGAGAAATATTTTTACAAATTAAATGAGAATTTTTGGGATATAGAAACAATTTTTATAAGAAGAATGAATAATGAAAATCATAGAATATTGTTTGGTCTTATATCAGATATGAAATTTGATCCAGGGTTTGGTAGTTTCAGGGTTCATGTTCAATATTATATTAGAAAAATATATTTATTAATACATTTTAGGTTTCATATTCTAGTTGTGGTGGTTCCAATGGTCTTGGAATCCCCTCCACGATTTGTAAATACCTAGTTTCCCATTTTTTGGTAATTTAGGGTTTTGCAAAATTGATTTAGTATTGATACTATATATAGTATTTTCCCCTAAATGTGACAAAGGGCATGCCCCAATTAAAGGTGACATTTTATAGAAATTTAAATTTTCCCTTTTCTAAATATATTCAATTATACTGATAAAAATTAAAAAGGGGTTCAGAATATTATAATCAAATTATAGTAAACTGAATAAATTAATAAGAATAAGAAATATTTCTAATGGAACCTTGACCAATTTGATTAGATAAACAAATTTTAGGGTCGATTATACCCTCTCATATTAGTGAATTAAGAGTAATATGGATGTAATAAAATAAAATAAATCAAAAATATAATCATAGAGAATGTTGTGGAGGATAATGTAGTAGGGTAGCTTGTCACCATAGCCTTTGGTCACTATAATCTCTTTGAGAGAAACAACATAACCCTATATTTTTAGTACTCCAACAAGAATTATGATTCATTAATTTCATCACACATGGGACAAAAATAGATCATGGGTGTTTTTAAGTTATTAAATTTGGACTCCACATTATATGTGGCTGTTTTTGGTTCATCTAGTCACTTTGAACAATGGTGAATTTTTAACCACATGTAAATTTTCACAGTATGGAAATTTATACCATGTGTATATATTTCACCATGTTGATATTTTAACAATATATAATATTTCCATATCCGATAATATTTTCACAATAAATAATTTCCATATAAACATTTTTTATTCAATTTCACTCCCTATAATCATTCCATTAACATCGTTCTTCAGATGAGTACATTTTTGGTGGAAATCATGGTTTTTGTTGTCATATTATTTCCATTTCTGAAAAAAATTGCATCATTTCCAAAATGAACAATTATTTTAAATATCTGGGATAAAATTAATCATTTATATATCTAAATTGATACTTTTATATGTCAAAAATCATGGATGAAATCAGATTATAAAATAACACAATAATAACTATAAAAAAAATAACAAGCCCAAATAGTTTCTTTTATAATTGTGACTTTAACTAATTCATATCTCAGACATACATGGAATATTAAATATATCCCAAGTTGTATATAATTATGAATCAAATGAAATATCTGAAGGATCTATACATGAAAATATCAAACCAGAAGAAGTAATCACCTAATATAATTTTACCTCAACCACCTATGGAATCCCTTTATAACTCCAAAACCTATGTAACACCATAGTAATCAAACCAGAGTTTCACTATACACAGGCATGAATCCAAATATTCCATTTACTGTAGACTACCAGTGTGAGTCTCTTAGTTCATTGTGGCAAACCATTCTATTGAATGATGAATAACTACAATAACAAAATCAAATATAAATACCAGGGGATGTATTACCTAATTTAGATCCTAACATACAATATAATATAATAATATTTATATTTTCTATCATGTTATAAAACATTATACCATATCACCCTCAGGATGATCACATGTGAACATACAAAAATAACCAATATAAATATACGTCCCTATATTGATGAGCCTACCACAATGATGGAAAAATCATTTCATCCACATCAAGAAACATTTTCACTTCCAGATCCACTAGGGTCAAAACAATGATCCATTACCATTAACTATACCATAAGTGAAAATTATGAATTCATACCAAGGTCCCATCCATGGTGTGATTATAAACCTTGTAGGATACCAGAAATGGTGTCATGTGATAGTATATATATGTATTCTTGTGTATGGAAATGGTAATATGACTAATCAAAAGCACATTTCATAGCATGGTGTATTGAAACATGTCCATCCTTGATTTATCCTTCACCCACTTTAACCCATGTAAAAGGGGAAATATAAAACCATATTCTATCATATCATAGGTTTATTATACCTTCTTACCTAAACCATACCCTTTGGATAATGACCCATTCAAATTCAATGTGACAATCACATGTTTCCTCCAATTCTCATTTGGTATATCAAAATAATATTTCATTATATTGTCCAAAAAAATCTTCTAACATAGTGAGAAATAGACTTCAATTTTGGTATCTCTCTCACAACAAAAACTAAGGCCTTCTATGATGTACCTATCATCAATACCAATAGTTACCACCATCACCCCTTTATCACTCAGACAATAAAGGAGACCTCAAATTATGATCGGGCTATATATCATCATGGAATTATCTTGTTCCCACACAACCCCAAAGAACACAGCACCATCATTATTAAATATATAACACACAACATGTTTGATGTATTTTTTAATATATTTAATTTCTTTTAAATCTAATGATATACACAACACCGAATTTTAACAAATCAAATTATAATGTTAATATTATTATTTAAAATTTATTGGTTTCAATGATCAGATAAATTTGGTGATATAAATAAGATTAACACCATTTTTAAAATAATATATAATGTTATTAGATAATTAATAAATTAATATAAATAAATATTTAATTTTTAGCAAATTTTTTATATGTATCTTAGATACACTTTGTCATAGAATTATATTTGTCATTTTTTGTAAAAAAGAAGATTAATTATTTTTTGAAATTTTATGAAAAATAAATTGAAAAAAATTATAATCATATTTCGAATAAATTTTTAGAAATTATATTATGGTGAATTGTTTGTAATTTCATGAAATAAATAATTTCTAACTAAATAGTGAAAAATAAAATATTTTATTAAAAAACTCTTTTTCGTTAAATTTTTTTAAATGTTCCAACTTGTTTTGAAATATATTAAAATATTATTTGTTTATTTTTTGTGATAAATCAATTTATTTCATTATAATAAAATTAATTAAATCTTATAATATAAAAACTTTCTATAGATATGAATATTTTTCCCTATAGAAACTAACATTTTCTTTGTGCATATAGATTTCATTTAAAATTAATAATTTTTTTCATAAATTAATGGAATTTTGAAAAATTTATTTGATATTTAGAATAAAAATAATTATAATTATTAAATAACGACACACTATTTTTTTTCTGAAAATAAATAATAAAAAATGAAAAAATTAATTATTGTTGTTAATGTCAAAACGGGTTTCCCGGGGTTTTTTCTATCAATATAAAGAGTGAATGACTTATAAACATGTAAAACACCAATTATCAGGAAATATTTTTACATTATATATTTTATGGTTTGATAACACTCAATTTTTTATTTTTTTTTGCATGTTTAAAATGTATGTAGATATTTTTTTATTTAAAAAATTTATATTTTATCCCCACCCCCACTAATAAAATGGCACCCACTATCATCTCCTCTTTGAACTTATAAATCCATTTTTATCATCCAATACACACCCAAATAAATCATATAGATCTCTAAAAAGAATCTAGGATATAGTTTTTTATAAAAGGCTCATAATAAGGCTTTTTGTGCTAACCTATGGAGGTTGTTTCATGGAGATATATCATTCTTAACCGAACATTATTGTTTTCTTTTTTATTCCACATCCATTAAATACTTAATTTTATGATGTAAAAACATTTATATCTATAATATAATTATATTTTAAAATTTTAATTTAATAATAAACTTATACATCTTCTTGCATCAAATGTAATATAAAGCTATCGATCATGTGTTCAGTGGACTATAGCCTCGCAAACTGATGAAATTATTTTTCCCTAACCGTAACTATAAATTTTTATAATGATTGATTTAAATTATATATATATGATATTTATAATATAATTATACTTTTGAAATTATAATATAACATATACATTCTTACTTTTCACCCTGTGCGAATACGATAATGTCTCTCATGTGTACATTAGACTACCACCTCAAGAAATGATGAGATTAATTTTTAATAGAAAAATTATATAGAATGAAATACATATATATTCAATTAATATTTATTATTTTTATAATATAATAATTTCATTAGTGTGGTGATATATTATTTACATTAATTTTGTTTCATCTGTTGAGAAAATGAATTGAACGTTCATGTATATAAACGACCAGTCATCTCCATGATTGGTGTAATTCATTTTTTATATAAATTTATGGGATCACTATAAATAAATATATAAAAATTTTATGTGATATTTATATAATTATTACCACTGTTTATATTGTAATATCATGGTCAAATGAAAATTTATGAATAATAAAAAATAAAAACATATGTGAATAATGAAGCACTTACTAACCAAAATGTGATATTAACATAGAATTGTTAATTATAAGGTAATGTAGAGACATAAAAACCCATATATTGTATGATATATTTAATTTTTATTTTTGTAATATGTTTTTGAAAATTTAAATTTATTATATTGTATGTTCTAATGTGTATGATTGAAGTTGAGACTTAAGGTAAGGTATTTCCAGCTAACTTTTATTTATGTTAGACACATTCCATATTCACTCATTTTGTCATTTATTTATTGTATATATCACACAAGAATTTAATTTTTGATTTTTTAATGAATATTATTGGGAATAAAATATGAATCTGAAGTTATTTTTTTCATGGGGCTTATAATTTTTATGTTACCAATGTGGTAAAAAAAGCTATAATATCATTATTTATCAGGATTGTTTAAGACTATGTTTCTGATAAATAAATTATATGGTCAAACACTCAAGTAACACATAATGTTTTTTATATATTGGTTGTTTATTTATAAAAAATATATTTTCATTTTACTCATTTAAGTATTAATGTGATAGGAATAATGTCTTTAAGAAAATACAAATTCTTTTTTCACTTATGTTGAAAATCCTATTTCTTCCGTGTCCTTCTTTTTTTAAAATTTTTATATGTAGTTTTGAATATAAATAAATTATTGTTTAATATTTTTTTTTCAATTTAAAATTTCAATAAATGTAATCTTCTAACCATTCACTAAAAGTGGATGTTCGGTATTTTTTTAAAATATGAATAAAATAATTGTTTAAATGTGTGAGATATGAATGAAACATTCAAAAGACATAACAACAAGATTATTTAAATATTAAATTACAATTTATAAATGGCTGTTTTAAAATAAATTATTTTCCAAATTATTTGTTAAATATTTATATTTTTAAATTTTATTTTCATATCTAAAGGATATTATTCTAAAAAATGAATTAATGGTATCTATATGGAATTTATATTCATAAAAAATCCATAGGGGTATTTTGTTTTTATCGGTGATATAATATAATGGTGTTATACTAAATCTTTATATAGATGGTTAATTATTATAATTATGGTGAAGATTTTTTATAAAACCCAATTAATTCCCACGAATTATAAAATGATGAAATTCTTATGTATCTTATTATTTCCTTTCAATGGTTTATATAATGATGATTTTTATATGGCCTTACATCACACAATATAGGGCTATATAATGTGTGGGAAATATATATTCCTCAAGTTAATTTTATAATTTTTATATCTCATGTGATAATTTTTGGAAAAAATCAAATTTTCATGATCTTATATGGGAAACAAGTCAGTGTGATTGAAACTCTAAAGGAAACATGTGGATGTGCATGATCCACCTTGGAAAATGGGTGATAATGCATGATAAATTATAATATCTGAAATAGATTATGAAGACTGGTCAATTATGAAATGGGAAATAAAAGTCTAATTTTATAATATTTTGATCTAATAGACTCAAATGTTAACCATAATGTATGAAATGTTTTATATACTTCTGATGGTGTAAAACATAAATGAAATAAACATGTGATCTGTGGTTTTATTATGATTATTTCTCACATTTATGGTTCATTTGTTTTTAAATTATAATGTTCTCAGCCATGTATCTTGTTTGTGACCCTTGGTAGATAGGTTATGAACATATTCAGTCATATTTCTAATCGAATACACTTATTCTTATCATTTGTTTTCGTTAGAAAATCCATTGATATTTTACATTTTTTTATTATTGAGAATTTGAGGACACCATTTCATATGTTTCCTTTCCCCAATTTATAAAGAATGGTTTTAGTAGAGTATGAATATAAAGTGTACAAAACTGTTAGATCATTATAGAATATATGGATGATCATTCATGAAAAAAAGAGATTGTGTATCTAGTATCCAATGGAAATACTACATTACAATCTATGGGAATATATTTATGAAATGTATTGAATGGTTATATAACATTATGTAATATTTCATGACCCATCCCCCAGGGCTTGTATCATGACTACCCCATGCCCGCCTTCTATATGCCATGGGTTGTCGAATAGCACCAAAGGCGTAAATCCTTAAACTGAGAAGTCATTACCTTTAAAACTGAAAACAAACACATAATAGTAAATAACTGGAAGAAAAACACTAAGTAAAAATGTATAAAAAAGAAGTGCTGGAAAGTAAAAGGGTCAGAAAATACAAGCCCAAAAGGAAAGTTCAAGTACAACTGAAAACAAGTATAAATATAGAAAAGTAAAGCAGCTACTAGGTCGTCCTCTGGGGTTTCTATCTGAAGGGTAGGTACAGATGGCCTCCTCAGCACTCCACGTCCTTCCCTCTCATCCGTGTATCGTCACACTGAGTTGTCCTCAACCGGGTACCATTAAGTCTTGATACTCTCTGCCTCAGTCAGTGTTGTCCATCGTCTGCAACCAGCACGACGTGGTGCGGGAATAGCCTATGTAAGGATGAGTATAAGGATACTCAGTAGGGACCTCGAGACACTCAAGTCCTCACAATATCCACAAAGGATAAACCAAAAAGTATAAAATAAACAGATAACCATTACTTAGTTTTATGCCCATACATATACATATGTTATCTAGTAACCCATCTCAATCATAAGGAAAACACAAAAGTCATTGACTTAGCTCAAATAAGGATTTATTTCTAGGGGTAGTATCATGTAACATCTCCAGTCACAATGTTGGAACCTTGTATGGTTGTGTACTCATCCTCTATGGAGTACAATGGGCCTGCCTCATCACACAGAGGAGCTTCCCACTCTCCTAGACATATGTGGTACTCCTCTCGTTGAGTGCCTGGGTCTGCTGCACTCACACAGAGGCGCTCCCCACTATGGGTCTGCCGCACTCAAACAGAGGCGCTCCCCCTCGTAGCCTGTTGTGGTACTCCTCCTATTGAGTACCGTGGGTCTGCCGAATCACATAGAGGCGCTCCCTACTGTGGGTCTGCTGCGTCACATAGAGGTTCTCCCCACTGGGCTAGTCAAAACACTCTGAGACGAAAGGTCAGTAGTCGTTAGGTCTCAACCAGCTACTAGGTCTCCATACATTGCTCGCTCGTCTCTGAGAGGATCCTCTCAACCATCTAAAAGTATATCCTCCAACTATCACAAATTCCCATGTAGAAGTACCTCAAAAGTGTCCGCCTCCTCATAGGGGTCACAACGTAATAGACGATGCATCAAACGGATGCCCGGTCTGTGAGTTATTGGAATTTTAGTTCCTGGGGCCCAGTTGGATTTAGGTTCAAACCCTCCCGACCGTACCCCAATTATGTCCAAATTTCATGGGTATTATTCCAAATCAACCGTCTTTATCTATGATTTTTGTCGCCGTAGACGGTTCAACGATTGGACGCCCGTAGCCCAAGTTATGTGTGAAAAGGTGAATTCGGGTCAAATAGTTCAGGACTGGGGTCTGACCCGGTCTGGGAGTCCGACCCAGACCGAGGGCGGACCAGCCTGAGGGGGCGGACCTACCTGAGGGGGCGTCCCGGACCGAGGTGGCAGTAGGGACCAAGGGGGCGGCCAATCTGAGGGGGAGACCGTGCCCGCACTGGGTACGGCTTGACGGCCTGTCGGCCTACGGGGCATGGCAGGTGGCCAGCGTGGCCTGGCTGGCAGCTCACCCTGGACTGGCTAGCCAGCGGATGGCGGAACCCTTCGGGGCCTGCCCTAGCCCCATCCAGGGGGGAGTCCTTATTCCCCCTGAAATTTCGAATGGATGAGCCGTTCGGGTGGGCACCAAACCAGCACCAGGTGGCATCGATCCACAACGCATGACCCACTGTATCCCACTCCTCTAACTCGGCTGAGCGGCTAGCCGCTTCTGCAACGTCGAAGACTGTCCTGATGCCGACCCCCTCTGGTTTCCTTCGATGGACTGCATTGGCTACGACTTCTTCCTATGCACAATGCGACAACGCCACACCTCTCCGCCGCGGCCCGCGACTCATTTCCTCCACGTGGTGCGATGGCGTCATGCCCTTCTGGAATCCTGGTGGCCACCTGTGTACACCGCCATGTCCAAGGGCCACAGCCTATTCTTCGACTATAGAACAATGGTATCACTCCCTTCCGATAACCCGGTAGCCTTGTGCCAACGGTTTCATTTGCGACTGAATTTCATCATGGCCAGACCGACACCGGCCGTCGTTACTCTTCCACCGTCATCAACAAGTGAGGAAAAACGAAGGGAGAGGGTCAAGCCGTGTTCATGCGGCCGGAGCTCTGCATGTTATGGTGATACCATTTAATGATTTATAAACCATTATTTGTTCGATGAATAACAGAAACAAATCAAGCTTAAATTCCCATACTTTCGGTCTGTTGCTCATTGACGTTGTCACAGATATGGGGACGTTGTTTCATTGGCATTAGTAAAAAGATGAAGAAGTCGAGGACGATGACATCGACAATCTTCAAGGATAACACTTCCCCTTCTTTCCCCAGTTTATGATCGTTCTTCATTGGTGCAATAAGTGTTCTTCATTGAGAGAATTAGTTTCTCCAAGCTCTTTCAACCCCTCTATAAAAGTTCCACCAAAAGAAAAAGCCAACCCAAAAATAATGGGTTATGTAAACACATTATTTAATTTTCGGCCAAAATATTCAAAATATTTCAAACTAATTAATTAATGTATTGAGTGTATTGGATCTTTAATGAGGGAAGTTCAAGGGTTCTCCCCACATATGGGGTGTTTCAAGGAGGTTTAAATCCCAGGTGGTCCCCACCCCTTTAATTGATAAGAGGTGTTTAGACCTAGGGTGGGCCCCACCAACATAACCTCTCATGAGAGATTATTATGTGGTGGCCCCCACCTCTAACCTCCTCTTGGAGGTTTTAACCAGCAAATAAAAATAAGATACACACTTATTTTTATAATATTTTATTCTAAAAAAACTCCAAAAACTAACATTCATTCTCGACCAACTATCGTCGAGGTGAAAGTCTTCTTAAGTGAATAATGGCACTGTGAGTTCAACGGTGCCCTCGGATTTAAATTTTGAGCACCAGTTAAAAATTTATAAAATACCGCTCACATGTTTACTAAATGTACCTGAACAAAACTTCATAAATTTATTCCGCGCACACCGGGCCTTGGAATCAAGTGCCGTAAATTTTCATGGACTCGTAAAAATCCCATGTATTTAAGAAATATATTTTCCACAGAATTTACGGGTCTTTACATTATATTTATGTATGAAATGATTCATTCGTTCGAGTGGGTATTATAGTAATGTATAAAAATAGGATGAAAAACATTAGTTAGATCCATTGGGGTATTTATAATAATATATCATGGAATAGGAAATTATCCTTCAATATTGGTGAAAGATTTATCAAGAGGTTTATATGAAATTATATCACTATATGGATACTATAAGTGGATGTGGATCTATAAATGTTTTAAATATACTTTAAAACATTTAAATGTGAATATTGAGTTGGAATCAATCATTACTTAGTGTATGAAATGGGGCATACTTCACATCGGATTTGAGAGCCTTAGGGGATATGTTTTGGAAATTCATAAACACTTTAAAAAGCATCATAAATGACATGAATAAATGGTTACATCGAATAACATAGGTTAAAACTACAGTTTCATTGTATGTAATGAAAATGTCAATTTTTTCGAATATTGTGAATGATCTTTAATGAATGATCACCCTAATTAATGATGGACAATGATTATGATAATAATCTCCTTAATAGTATGGGAGTATAGATACAAAAAATAAAAAATTGTGGCATCGTATTTTTCTTAAATATTTTAGTGACAAATTTTTTCCAAGTTATATGAGTCCCTACATATTATGATTAGTATCTAGGGATGTTCATTTTTATCCTTAATGATTTTATTTAGAATAATATGTAAAAAAACCTTAATGGTATGATAATCAAACCTCAACTTTATGATTTATATATAGTATAAGATTCATATAATGTGATTATTTTTCATGCATTCATGCTTTGTTTGATATAATTTTATTGTATACTAACCATGGATTTGAATTCAATATATTAATCCTGCATTAATTCTTGAAGAATTAATGTCATTTTTAATTTTCCAAAAGAGAATATTATTTTCTATCAGTGTGATAATAATTATGATCTTCTGATGGAGAACACATCCATTATTTGGGTAATGATTCTCATTCAAAATATGATTTTTTATAAAATATTGTTTGGGTATAAACTCAACAATGATGATTATCATATTATTTGAGATGTTCATAATATATTTTAATATTATTTCATAGTATTACATCGAAACTTGATGTTGGATTATTAATAGAACTCACACATGGTGTCAGACCTATTTCAATGAATCCCAATAGAATAACATCTATTGAGTTAAAATAATTAGAGATGTAACTTTGGGAGAGCCTTGATAATGGACTTATTCAGCCAAATTTTTCATTGTGGTGTATACAAGTTCTTTTTTTATGAAATATGGGTGGATGCTACATTGAATTTATTATTGACTACTAAATAAGATCATGATCAAGAAAAAGTTTATTTCACCCTTTATTGATGATATTTTTGATAGACTATGTGGATATAAATACTTTTCAAATATTGGCCATCAGTTTGGATATCAAATTTTGAGGGTAAAGAAGAAGGATATAACCAAGATAAAATTATTTAAAAGGTATGTAAACTATGAGTATATAATGTTCCCACTCTTTTATACTAATTACCAAACAATCCTTGTGGATTTAATTATTAGTGTCTTTAGGGATATCCTTGATCAATTTGTGTAATCCTTATTAATGATATTCTAATATATTCAAAGGGAATGTTAGAGAATGAATACGACACGAGGATTCTATTAAAGACCAAAATAAATGCAGTTTTATTTGATTATATTAAAATGTTTTAATATTTACTAAAGAGAATTTCTCTTTTTTGTAAAATAAATTAATGACAGGGAATATTAGTGTATCCAGCATAGATATAGGCTATTGATAATTGGACCAAACCAACAACTATGATTATTATTTAAAGTTCTATATATTTAGTTAAATATTAATGACATGTAGTGGAAATTATCTCATGAAATACAAATTGACTCACATATATTACAGGGATGGGAGACATGTTTTATTGGATGGGTAAATGTTGGGAAAATTTCAAGGAACTAAAGAAATGTTTATTTAGTGTACATTTTTATGAATTACCTTATAATTAAGAAGGGTGTGTAATATATAGTGATACCTTAAAGAATGGATTTGGATGGGTTATCGTGTAGAAACTATAATTATAGATATTGTGTCACAAAAATTATAGGTCCCTTAGTAAAATTACCCAAAAAATAATTTTCAGTAATCTACAATGATTTTCTCATATAATATAGTGTGGAAATAAATTTTAGGATGAATTTATGTTATATATAATAATAAATTTTTTTAATGCATATATTCATGAATAAGGTTATGAATATGATCCCTAAATGACGGTTAGAGGTGATTAAAGATTATGGATTCTAAATACAGTACCCCCGTTAGAATGTGAAGAAGTCGGAGAATGCATTGAGTCAAAAATATCATGATAGAAAATCAATGATAAGGATCATAAAATATCTAGTATTTATGTACTTGAAAAGGATAGATCTTGATATCATGAATGAAGTGGAGAAATGTTATCTTTATCAAATATGTATTCAACTATCTATCAATGTGAGGATAATTAAGTCAAATAAATATGATATGTAATAAAAAATATATGAGAAATGATTTCAATTTCAACCTTTATTATAATAGAATGATAAGGATAAAATACCACACATGTTTTCCATCCATAACAGATTTTAAAAATTTTATTTTAGAAGAGGATCATATGCTCTTTATTCTATATTTATATATGTAGAACAAATAAGTATAGATATTTTAAACAGTATTTACTATGTGATGAAAAGAAGAGAGATTTCATATCATTTTTATCTCAAGGATTTTTATATTAGTAAGTTATGGTTGTGAGAAAAAAATTAAAATGGGATGTTACAATTATTACCCATACCATAATGGAAATGAGATGACATTACTATGGATATATTCATTGGACGCCCAAAAATGTCTAAATGGTATAATTTTATATTTGTTATAGACAGTTGCCTTATAAAATATTCAATCTTAATCAAAATAAAAGAATACTACTCCCCTGATCTGATTTCCAAAATATTTATTAAATAAGTGGTATGGTTGAATGGGAAACCAAATTATATTTCATCTGATTAAGTACCCAATATTATCTCCATGTTATGGAAATTTATTAAGCAAGAAATTGATACTTGGTTTAGATTCAACACTTTGTATCATCCAAAAATAGAAATTGAGTAAAAGATAGAAAATTAAACCCAATTGGATATGTTGAGATCCTAATATCATGATTCCAAAAGGTTGCATGGATCAAACAGTTCCTCTAGTTTAGATTTCATAAAATAATATCTTTCACTCAAGAATTCAAATGGTTCCTTATGTTGTCCTCTATGGTAAGTATGTTGGAAAATATGGCAAGGCGATGAACACACACATAATCAAAAAATGAAAAAGCATTAGAAATAAATTATTTCCCTCCAAACAAACAATCCAAAAATATAAAGTGGATTTGTTGAGACTTAGGATTTTATTGATGAAAATTAAAAGTTGACACAATAAAATTTTTTAATGGAAAACCCAAAAGGGAAAAACCACAGGACCTATTCCAAAAGAAGGTATCCATAAATAATTAAAAGTACAATGTAGAGACTCCCAATGATTAAAGGGATTTCCAAATATTACATTGACAAAATAGTGGATCAATGATGGAGAGCATATGAATTTTGAAAGAAGCATGAAATGAAGAATGTTTTATGATAAAGATTCCCAAATAGATTTGAATGTGAAATTACAAAATCACTATATGAAAAATGGTGAAGATGAAAAACCACCATGATCATATCAAAAACCACTTCTGGTGAATTCTGAGTAGATCAGAGTTGTTACACCGATTGCAGATCTAAAATCCACGGCATGAAATCCAATCTACACATCCCCAAAAATTAAATAGAGAAGATTAACATGTCTCATATATGTAGCAGTGTCTCCACATGATATATCATGTATCTCCTGAATAATATCTCAAATCTCATTAATGATAACATATATACCTTTTTAAAGATATCAATTATATCTCGTCAAAGCTAAAAAAATTCTTCTCAAAGATATCTGATATATCTTGCCAATGATATCAGAAATATATCTAGGACAGATGAAGTGACACCCTAGAAAACCCCCTCCAACTCAACTAGGAATCAATTCCAACCCTACAATCAACCAGTATGAACCAAATTTGATTCTAGGAAATCTCTTGGATAACATGTCTGACATATTTTTTTTAGTGTGAATCTTCTCATGATCTAACTATATGAAATAAAGGATGTCGCAGATCTAATGAAACTGAACATTGATATATCTCAAAATTCCATGAAAATTAAAATGTTTTCCCAAAAAAATAGAAATTTGACTATTGCAAAATAAAATATACCTTTTTGGATTAAAACTGAGCTTTCAAATAAAGTTTTTCATCCACAAAAATTATTTTCATGTCCTTATAGCTGTAATAAAATTAGACTATATAAAAGATAAAGAAACCCATCTCCCCAATCTATACTGCCAAGACATATCTTCCCCTACAAATGTGATCAAATTGACAAAATTATATTTCCTCAAATCGTTATCTACTACCATATCTAAATAAGTAAATTCACAAAGAATAGGTTCCCTACTGCCAAAACACAATCTCAGATCAGAAGTACCATGAAAATAATGCAATGGATACATCACTACTCTCCCAATATCTATATCTATATTAGATATAAAATTACTAAACACACTAACTATATGAGCTATATTATGTCTAGTACATACCATGAAATAAAAAAAACATCTAATGATAGATAAATAAGGTATGTGTCTCATCTCCTCTCTCACTTCTTCAATAGAAGGTGATTGACTATTATTGAGCATAAAATGTAAATAAAGGGGAGTACTAACCACTTTTGATCTATCCATAGAAAATCTCTGAATAACCTTCTCAATGTATGTATCCTAATATAACCACAATTTATTGGTATTCCTATCAATGGAGATCGACATGCCAAGAATCTGTCGTGTTGGCGCCATGTCTTTCACCATAAAATAATGCCGAAGAAACTAATTCAATCTGTCAATTCAAGATGTATCATGGAAAACAACAAGAATATCATCAAAATAAATTAACATTATAATAAAATCGTCATCACTAAATCTATTAACAAAAATATATTGATTGGAAGATGACTATTTGAAACCATGATGGGAAATGAAAAATTCAAACTTCTTATACACCTGCCTATAAGCATGATTCAAACTTTACGAAATCTTCTTCAATATGCAGACTTGATTTTCATTACCATTTTTATTAAAACCCTATAAATGATCAATATAAATATCCTTCTCTAAATCTACAAAGAGGAAAGCTATATTCACATACATCATCTCAATCTGTCGGTCCAAACTAGCAGCCAAACAAAGAAAAAATAGAATAAATGAAATTTTGACAACATGTGACAAAATGTTTTCAAAATAAATACCTTTCATCTAACAGAATTCATTAACAACTATCCCTACCTTTTATCAGGAAAAATAACTGGATTTTTATATTTAATATGAGAAATCCACCGATTTTTCAGAGATATCCTACCTTTTGTTAACATCACTAGCTCAAAAGTATAGTTATTGTGCAATTACGTCACTTCATCATCCATTGCTGCAACCCATATGTTTTTCTATTTACATTAGATTTCCTCATCAAAATATTTTGGTTTCTCCACTTTAGAGAAGTTGCCATACTGATTAGGTGTATACCATGTAGAAATGGTACGATGCTAAGATGACTTCTGGAGTGTAACTGTGAGTTTATTAATAACCCCAGGAACCAAATAATCAGAAATAAAAGGTCAATCAAAAAGATCAAATACAACCTATTCACCCAGATCATCATTATATACCTCAAAGCGATCATCAGAATCAAAAATATTAGAAAAATGTGGATCTAAACATGGCTCAAGACTAACAAAACCATCAGAAGATGGAGAAGCATATTTTTCTCCCATGAAAATGTCTATAATAGTTTTATCCTGCTTAAGCACTACATCAAGACTTCTAAAAAGTTTCTTCAAAAAAAGATAATAGATCCTATACAAAAACTCATAATTTCCATATCTAATAAAAGTAAACTAGGCTGTCCTACCATCCATACTATATCTATCATCGCTAGGCACGCGAACAACAAACTTACAACTAAAAACACGCAACTAATCATACATGATCTCTTTTTCATACCATAACATTTCAAGAGTGATTATCTGAAAAGAAACTATAGGTGATAAATTGATAATATGAGTATTAGTAAGTAAATCCTCACCACAAAAATATCTAGGAAACTTTTCTTCAGACAACAAACAACGAACACCTTCCAACAATGTCATGTTCATATTACCAGCTACGAAATTCAGCTAAGGTTTCATGGGAGGAATCTTATGATTTTGAATACCATCTTTATTGGAATAATGTTCATAAGGACCACAATAATCTCCCACATTTTATGTGATAATACATTTAAATTTCTATCATGATTCACTATCAAAAGAAACAAGAAATTCCATAAAAACACTAAGAACCTTACTTTTGGCTTTCAAAATAAAATCCCAGAGGTTAAATGAGTTTTCATAACTATTTTTCACAAAATAATGTCCTCCAATAAAGGTTATAGATTTCAAAGGACCACAAACATTATAATGTATCAATTCTAGTACAAGAGAATTCTAGTGTAGAGGATGACTACTGAAACTCAATCTTCTCTGTTTTCCAGCCTAGAAATGATCACATGTGACCGATTTTACACTCTTAAAATCTAAAAGAAGATTTATATGGTCCAAAAAACCAGTCCATTTATTATTGATGTGACTGATCCTCTTATTAAATAAAATGGATGAAACACTACACTCAATAATGCAAGAAGTATGACAAGAAATATAAGCCCTAGTCCAATACATACCTGACTGCTTCTTCCCTAGAGTTAAAATAAAAGATCCATTTGAAATATTCTATTTTAAATATCCAAACTTTTTGATAAACACTTCATCATAAATAAAACTATTATAAATTAGATTCAATCCAACCTTTGGTGCATGTTGAACATTCTTCAAAATTAGCTTACTTCCCTTATTGGTCTCTAAACAAACAGTCCTGATACCTTTAACATTAGCATGACCATCATTGCCCATCGTCAATTTTTAAAAACTACCTAGGATGTAAGATGTAAATAACTCCTTCTTTGAGGTCACAAGAAATATGAAACCACTCTAAAAAATGGAGAAAAATTCAATAGAAGCAATGTTAATGGAGTATTAATTGATTACATGATCACCGTTGTAGTAGTGACAACATGATCATATACATCACCATTTTTTCTAGAGATTTTACTTCATTATATTCAATATTTTCAGCTGATAACAAAACTTCTTAACATGGTACTTATGACCACAATAATGAAATTAAATATCTATCTTCTTTTATCTAGATTAGCTTCTGCCTCTACACTTACCTCAACTTCAATGTCCCTGGTCATGGATTATCCCCATGTTCTATGTGACTAACATATTTGAAGAATATTTCTACTAAGTACATCTCATGGACTATCCATTTTAAAAAAAAATCTTAACCAAACTATATTTCATTGCACAATTAGGATAATAACTAGTTATAGTAACTTTTTAATTCTCCAAAAAATTGGGTAATGTTTAAAGACACAAAAGAGTTAAAACCTTATCATCAAAATTGATTCCCATTCAAGAAAACTGATCAAAACATCCCATTATTCACATAAATAGTACGAAATATACATACCTTAGTTGTACATCAAATTACTCTTTTTATTGAGAAGAAACAATTTACTATTTCCCATCTTGGAAGCATAGGTTGTCTCAAGCTTCTCCCACATTGTTCTGGCATGAGAGATGATGAAAATATGGTTCATCACATTGTCTTCATCGTATTAGGTAATGAAGCCACAAAAAATCTCATGGGAGAATGCCCATTCTTCATAATACATTATTTCTGGATTCTGGGTAATTAACAATGGAAGATGCATTCAATTCACAAAAAGTATATCATTTAGTTTTTGTCACCACATATGGTAACTAGTTCCATTTAATAAAATCATCAAACTATAATTGGATTCCATATTAAATAAGAAATAAAAACCAAAACCTATGATACTAAATGTTGGAAATGATGGATAGGTGAAAAATAGGAAAACAACATAAAAATGAAAATGCATCTAAAATAAAATCTTTCCCTCCAAATAAATAAGCCAGAAAAATAAAACAGTACTACAATGACTAAGGATATGTGTACTGGAAACTAAAATTTGAGACCAGAAAATTTTAAAGTGGAAAACCCAAAAGGGAAAACCATGGGACCTTGTTCAGAAAGAGTGATCCACTAATACTCAAATGTAAAAAGTAAAGACTCATAAAATATGAACGACATATAAAAATAACACATTGTTATAACAATAGGTCAATGACATAGAGCATATGTAGTTTCAAGGGATCCATAAAAGAAGAATGCATCATGATAATGAACCCCAAATAGATCTAACTGTGAAAGCATGAGATTAAAATCTGATCAAAAGGTGCCAATGAAAAACCACCGAAATCAGATCTAGAACCACCGTAGATGAAAACCGATCAGATCAGAGTAGTTACACTGATTTCTGATCTGAATAAAACTCCTTGAAATCTCAACTACACAGCCCCCAAAAACTAAAGGGATAAGAGCTTCGTGTCTCATATATATAAGAAATAATCCATATGATATATCATCTATCTCCTAGAAGATATCTCGAATCTTGTTAATGAAATCATATATATATCGTTAGAGATATCAAATATATATTGTCATAGATATCCAAAATATTTTCCCAAAGATATAATAGATATTTTGGAAATGATATCGAAAATATATAAGGTATATATGATTTGGAACCCCAACAATGTAGTGTTGTACTCCAAACAATTAGGATGAAGGTATAGAAAGTAATTTTTTGGGACATGAGATAGCTGATGATTTGAAAGAGAATATTTGATCCATTCATTAGCAGAAAATGGAAACACAAAGTTGGAAGACAGATTATGATAATAACCATCATTGTGATTTGGATATTAATGTTAGTGACATGTCGTCTCTATGAATTTATCCATGGAAGATAGTAATGAGATTTTTTAAGAATGTAAAACTATGTCACAGTTATATTAGTCCCATAGAAACTCTTCATCATCTTAGGATTCCAGCTTATTGATTGGTTCTTCTTATGAACCATTCTCAAGTTCAATATAAGTTCCATGTTTCTCTCATGAGAAATTACATATATGATCGTTAAAATTTACTATGATCAAATGTTGTAACAATGGAACATGATATTTAGTATGAATATCAGTCAGTGGAATTCTAGATCATAGAGATCGTGTTCCAGGAAAAAATAACACTCAAATTTTCAATGATTTTTGGTGAAACCAGTAATTTGAAAAATCGAAATGGTAACTTCAGTATAAGATGAGGAATAATTATAATCAATTTTTTGTATTGGAGTGTTAAATTTAGAATTTAAAATATTTTTTAAGCGGTTATAATGTAAAATATTTTATTTTTATGAAATATTTTTTTTCAAATAATTTTTTTTCTTTTTAATAGCTATCGTTACAAAAAGACATCTAATTATAAGAAATCAATAGATAAAAATAATATTATTATTTAAAAAATAACATTATAAACAATTCATTAATTGTTTTTGGAAATACGAATGGAATTTTTTTTAAAATTATTTCTAATGTTTTTAGATAAGGAAAATACATTTATAAATATGTACATAATTTTTAGTAATGTATTTAAAATATTCTGGAATACCTTTTTATCAAAAAATTATATTTATGGAATTTTAAAAACAAATAACAAATTTATTTTTAAACTTTTTTAGAAATTTTATTTTAAAAAGAAAAAATAATTTTTATAATCGACATAATAATAAAAATCGAATTGTTGATAAATTTATGAAAAAATTTATTTTTCTATAAATAGTTTATAATACATATTTTTATTAAAAACACTCATTTAATTTATTGAATTTACAAATTTATATCTTTTGTTAAACTTTTTTTTACAAAAAATATTGTATTTATTTTATTACTAAACCAATTTAGTTTATTGTAATCAAATTACGATTAAATTTTTATATTGAAACATTCAAAACGTAAGAACATTTCCACTTTGTAAATCTATTTTTTTCATAATTTTTGTGGAATTAATTTTGAAATAAGAATTTTGAAGTAAGTGAATGGAATTTGTAAAATGGATTCCATTTATGGAATTTGAATAATTAATATTATAATATAGGGTAAACAAATTTTTTGTCCAAATAAATTGTAAAAATAGTAAAAATTTGTAGTCATGATATGGTTTAAATTTTTTTATAGGGGGTTAAACTAAATAGTTAATTAGAAAAATGACCTAGAAATTTAGTCAAATCTAATTTTATGCCCATATATCAACCTAAAATTATCAAATTTTAAATAATGAACCATTTGTTTCTTTTCATTTATATTAAATGTTGGTAAACATTTTTTGATTAAAAATTTCGAGTTGGGTCTTCTCACCTATTATAAAACTGAACCTTACCTCCTCTCCTATTCATAGTTCCAAAAACCTTTAGTTCGTCCAATACCATACCAATTCCATTCCTTTAATCTATCCACACATACTACAGTTGGATTCATTAATATAGAAACATCGTAATACAAATTTTGGGGAAAACATCATAAAGGTGTTTGATGAATATGTATCATTCTTAACCAATATTTTTTATTTCATTTTTCATTTATAATCCTTAAAATTATATTCAATTATTATAATATAAAAAAATAAGTACCTAAAAAATACTTATATGATGTTATGTAATTTTAATAGCAATCATCTATCTCCTCTCACATCAAATGGAAAATGAAATTGTTGATCATGTGTGTGATAGATTACCACCTCACAAACTAATATATTTTGTCTTCCATCATTACATCTCATGAATGGATATAAATATGTATATAAAAATATATATATATATATATATTATAATTATTTAATTATAATATAACATATACCATCTTACATTCCTCTCTGTGAGAAAACGGTAACGTCACTCATCTCTATGATGGACTACGACCTTGTGAACCGATGTGATTCATTATTCAATAATAATTAACATGGAAAGTAATAAAGATAAACTTAATGAATATATATGATATATATGAAATCATAATTACTTTTTAATGATGATATATTATTTATATTTTTTTCATCTATCTTGAAAATGGAATTAATAATCAAATGTATGTACGACCTACCATCTCAATTAACGATGTAATTATATTCATATATATATAAGGTATTTATATCTATAAATACATATATATTGAATATAAATTTTATAGATATAACGTTTAACCTTATTGATATAGTGGAACAATGATCAATGTAGAATGTCTTAAAATACGAAATAGAAACATTCATGAAAAATAAAGTAGTTGTTACCCAAATTGCGATTTTTACATGAAATTTTTAATTAATGATTAACAAATTTAATAATTAAATAATATATGGTATGATATTTAAAATTAAAATTATATAATATATTTTTCAACAAACCTGTACCTATTATATACGAGGTTAAAATGTTTAAGACAGTTGTTAAGGCTTACGGTAAATAATTTTAGTCTCACTTTTATTTCAAGGAGACACATGCCATATTCCCCAATTGTTTATTTTATGTAGTGTATATACTTCATATTAATGTATTTTATGATTATTCTAGTTAAAATTATGATTATTTATATATCGATATTAGTTTTTTTCGTTCATGAGGAGTGTGAAGGAAATGTTAACAGGGTGGAAAAACTTTTATATCAAAACCCTATTATTTCTCAAGATTCATTATCGTTATGCATATAATGGCAAAATATTATATTATGAATCTTAAAAAATACAATTCTTTTAGTCTCTTATGGTTAGTTCTGGATAATGTTGTTTTTTTATTTCATTTTCCTCTATCAAAATCAATGTGATTCCAAGAAAATGTTTTGAAGAAAAATCAACTTTATTTCACTCTTTGGTTGAAAATTATTTTTCTTCATGTACAAAACATAAAATAATGTTGTAGTGAATCTTTTTACAGTAATTAAATTAATTTATAAAAAAATATTCCCCATTTTTTACCATAGAAAATTGTTTAAAATGAATTTTGTTATCATTTTACAAATGATGTAGTTTTTAATTGTTACAAAAATGTTAATAAATTTTTTTATCTTAACGTGTTCCCCCAAAATATAATATTATAAAATCGTGACATCTGATATATTTTTAGAATACATTATTTTTTTTATGAATATTAAAAAAATATTTTCTTTAATATTTTTGATTTATTTTTATTTTCATGATGTTTTTCAAACTGGAAAGGGGTTTTTAATCAAGATTTTATTGTTGATATATTTATGGAATTTATAATAATCAGTAAAAACAACCATAATTATTTATTATATATTTCAATATATATGATCCAATGGTAACATACTCATTATTTTTTTGATGGGATATTATTTTTATTATGTCAAAGAGATGATTGTGCAACAGATATAATTCTGATGGGTTATACTATTCTTAAATTCTTATGAAACCCATTTCCTAAAAATAGGTTATGGTATAATGACTTTTTATCATTTTATGGCTCAAAAATGTATGAATAATGTGATGGGTGGGACCTATATATCCATCCAATTAATTAGGTTATCTTTTAAATCTCATGAAAAAATTAATAGAAATAAGTTGATGTGATTGTTTTGCTATAAGAAATAATAATATATTCATTGGTCTGACATAGAAAACTTGAATTTGAGTTTGATCCAATATTGTAAAAAAAATTGTCTCCTAATCCTTTATGAAATGGGAAAGTGGTGATGATACATCATTCATTATGAATTAGTAAAGATATTTTGATGCATAATATATAAAGATATTATAGACTCAAATTCTAAATTTTAAATATAAAATGGGTTCTATGATTAGGATGGTTCCACTCATATATGAAATGAAATTATATTTTATGATTTATTTATGATTATTTATTATAGTTTTGGTTCATTTAATTTTAAATTATAATGTCAAATTCCATGGCAATGCTTATGATTATTTATAGACTGGGTATGAGCATCGTATATTATATCTTTAATCGCACAACCTTATTCATATCTTATTCATTAACATGATCATTTTTATTGAATAATCTTTATATACCCTAATTTATCATATGGTATAACCCTTTCTTAGGTTACATTTCATTATATTATTAAGAAAGGGTTATATTGGGTATATCTATTAACGTTACTAAATAGGAAAATATATAAGGTAGATATTTAAGATTAACCATGAAATACTGAAGATTATCTATCTAGTCACATAAAGAGACTAACCCTTGATGATCTTTGGTATGGTTTTTGTGAAATGTATTGACTATTCATACAAAAATTAGTAATATTGACAAATGAAACTATATGGTTGTTATATTATCACCATCCATGAAGTCAAACTCTGATTATCCTTCATCACCATCGTGATAATGGTCAACACCATAAACATCATAGTCCAAACCCCAAATTCACTACATTACAATACACGGTTTCATGTCTATCGTGATATAAACATAAAAAAACATGAAACAATATCATTATTGACCAAAAAGACTATTTTACTCATGAAACTAACCAATAAAATCTCTTATCTGTAACGGTAACTTAAAATTATTCTATTCTTAGTAACACTAAAAAAACACTACTAGTGACCATCTATCACAAAACGCATAAAAAATTTTAAAACATAGGAAATATATAGGATCCACCAACCAATACTATTTAGGACTCCACTCTTTGATGAAATCATATAGATTTTCCATATTTTAAAAAAAATACATGGATATAGTAATATACCCTTTTCCATATAACAACTAATAGAAAACAACAAAAAATTAATGAGACCAATCACAAATTTTATATGTCAAATAGTATTGACCACAACTACTCCCAACATTAAATGACATGTAAAACCAAAAAGATTATTTGAAAATATTTCTTTGAGATGAATGGATGAACAAAAGATCTAATAAAAATTTATACCCATAGTTTTGGTTTAAAATAATCTCAAAATTATTCTTTATATTGAATTCCCCATATAAAAATTCATTTTCATTATTTTTAGAGAAATAAGGGGAAAAATATTGAATCATCTCCTATATTTTTATCCTAAAATACACCCCATGTATAACTTTACATATAATTAAGGTTCCCTAAATAACATATATATAATGATAAAAGTCCCCTATTCAACATGTACATTTCCATCACATTTCATAGGGTGGATTGGTGTAACCTTTAAAAATACACAAGGTTTCTTTAATGTACAAACACTTATACCTTTATGTTTAAACACTATTAATTTTTTATATCCACTTTGAAAACTATTTAATCATATATAGATAGGGTTACTCATAATTTACCCTCACATATACACTTATCCATTTTTCTCAAATCTATTTTGAGTTACTTTTGCCCCTGAATGGTTCAAAGGCCTTCTTTTGTATTTTTATTATAGATAATCCCCCTTTTATGGGTTGAAGGGGAACCCGTACATGACCCGTAGGCCCAAGGCACAAGGCCTAACATGACCCGTAATACATGAATTGAAGGCCCAGAGGCATTCCATGCCCAATACGTGACCCATAGGCCCAACCCACTAGAACTGCACCTCCATAGATTCTGCATCATTGATTTCCTTTAGCTCTCCACCTGCATTGGTGATCGGCTAGCATTTCCCCGTACAAAGCTACATTGTGCCTGGTCCCAATGGAAGTTGTCATACCCTCTCATTCTTTCAATTCGGTTAGCTCTACTTCTGGTGACTGCTACTACTGCTTTGATCATCATCTAGGGCCTGCTCTGTGTGAACTTGGCTTCTTCATGGTCTTCAAATCCCCAAAGTCCCTATGGCCCGAAGGCCATTGATGTCCCGAAGGCCCTGAGACCAGTAGGCCCAATCCGTTGGCCCAAAATCCCAAATCATGTGATTAGAAAAATATTTACTCAAAACTATTTGATGTTACGTTTTATAAATTAGGAGTTTCTTCTTACAAATTCCCTTATCCAGATATTTTTATTCATATATATATATATACATATATATATACATATATACGGGATATTATACATGGTTAAATTTCAATCAATTATATAACATTATGTTTGATAAAAACCATGACTTCCCATAAATCATGAGAATTATTTATGGAAACTTTTACACTTCACTTTTTACAATTAGATAATAGAGTTAAATTTTTTTGTAAATATACTAGTAATAAAAAAAATACCAAATACCATTTGAAAAATGAATCATAATTTATAATATTATTAAAAAATTATTAAATATACATCATTATTCAACCCAAAAAAATCATGGCCTAGATTATTCGATTCAATGAGACTCATTCCATGACATAGTCAAACACTTCTAAATCCTAAAAAATATTCAAATTAAGTTGTTTGATACAATATATTTATAAAATTTCGATTCCAAAATAATTAGATGCATATTATTTTGTTCTCCAAAATATATCTTTATAATAAATATAGATTTTTAGTCCTTTCTATCTATTTATTTTTATACATCTATTCTGTTTTTAATTGGAATAAATTAACAGATTTTTAATTTTGGGACATTCCTCAGGAATTATTTATATATTTCATTACGATGATACAATTCGTATTTTAGAATACTCGTGTTTTTATAAATTTCCTTATCTAGAATAGGTGATTATTTTGTTTCATATGATTATTTAACATATCTGGGGATGGAAATGCCATTGAAGCATTGAGGGATGATATGTTCTTTACTGATGGAATGTGGGCCAACATATATGAAATAATATATATAGTTATATTAGCCTATTTTAAAGACCAAGGAAGTCCCCATGTTGTTTCCTTACTATTTATTAGTGTGTGGAAACTAATAAATAATAATAATTATGGGATTACACATTGGGTCAATCTATTGTTCTAACATTAGAACATTTCAATTAACACACCTAATGTTAACATTATACTGGTCTATGTTTTTCATTTGTGGAAATAACATCCATTATATTGGATGTTGTAGTGCCAAAATTATTTGTTTTTTTATAATTTGTATGTGTAGTGAATTTTTTAGTATGTTTTTATTTTGATGTCCGGATTTTTTTCCCAGTATCTTTAGATTTACCACTGGTTGATGTAATTTTTCTCTGATTGAAAATAATGTTAAATTTTTCTCTATAAAAATAAAAATAAAATGACTTAGAAAACTCCATTAGTTATATTATATGAGTTAAATATAGTTTAATATGATTATTCTTTAATATAATCACTAACCCATAAACTATGTGAAGATAAATTTGTATATGAGGAGTACCAATATGAGTAAAAATATAATAATGTATGAAATAATGTAAAATAATACATCAAAACACCTATATTCCCCCCAATCATGATATTTGAAATTATAGTGTTCCCACTTATAAATAAGACCCTCCATATATAGTCTCCTACCATACTACCATTTTGAAAATCTCTTTATCCATGAAGACATTAATCTCCTCAAAAAGTCTCTATATCATCAAACCAATCACTAGTGTTCCAATTATTTTATATCCTATAACTATATTAGAAATAGTAAAAGAGGAGGGTTTTGAAACTAATGGGGTGGTCTATGAAAATTCACACTTTTTTTAGTCCTCCCCATGACAGACTAAATATTTTTACATAATGTAGATAGAAAATGCCACTATTAAAGAATCATTAAATAACACTATTTACATCATATTTTCATATAATTCGCAAAATAGAGAAATTATATCTTATTGAATATATACATACATAACTTTAATTAAAAAATATTACATTTACACTCGTGAATTATGACATGTATATACACTCTATGAGATTCCCTAATGCGAAGTATCTAATATATAAGCCATCATGGTCAATATGTTTTCAAAAAGCATCAGATTAATTAATATTACCAATTAGGGTCTAAGAGGAATTATATCCAACTACCTTTGGATATCATGTATCAATGATATCAAAAATTATAATATTTTATCATAATAAATAAAAAATATATTGGAATAATGTAACCACTCCATAATACTCATCCCCAAAACACATAAAAAATCGGAAATCTCAATTTTAATCACCAATATCTATTTTTACCAAACAACCCAAAACCAAAAAAAAATTCTATCTAAGTATGGAATTATATTAATATCCCAAAATAGGAATATTCCACTAACATTTCTATACATCGAAAAAAATCACTTTTAATGAAACACCATTAATATACCATACTTGATAAAATGAAAATAAATCACTAAAATTACCATCCTATGATCACTCTCTTCATTATAGTTAAACCATTTATACATAACCTTTTATATTTTTTGAACTCACTCGTGGTTTTACTCCATGTTTCTTTGTCATCCATGGGTATTATTTGACATAATTTGTTCTCTATGTTTTCACCTCCACAAGATAAACCATAGGATGATATCATTAAAATTTCATATATACCATACAATTAAACAACATCATCTCAACAATATATATATATATATATTATAAAATTAAATTCACAATGTTGAACAAAAGATGAATAAACACCTAATAAGAAACAAATTAATTCACCAGGACCTAAAGAAAATTATTCATGAATCCATTTTTAAAATGATTCACTAATGATATTTTTTTATTATATAATAATTTTACTAACATTAAATATGTTTATTGATTAGATGAATTGTGACATTAAATGTCTATATAGTTTCTTTAGTATACCTTGAAAACATGGATAAAGTAATACTATTACATTACTGATCCAATGTAATACTCACCAGTGAACATTAAAAAAATAACCATAAAACAGTCTCTTGGATACAATTTAATTATCACCCACCCTACTGGGGCTCAAATTAGTCTTTCAAATATATTATGTTATGACCCCTATGCAATTCCTATAATCAGAAATAGGGTAAAAATAATCACAAAAGAAACATCATCTCACAAATTGAAGGAATTTCCATTTAATACCAAAACTCCACATCACTAAATAATAACATCAATGTGAAACCCAATAAAATTTTTGGTATATTTTATAATAGAATATATTATATGTAATAAAATATATTAAAAAACCCAAAAAAATTTATACACCATCTGCTCTATACCTCGAAATAAGTATAAAGTAAAGAATCACCACCAATAAATCTGATGTTCCAGAAGTAATGTTCACCTAAAAAAGCCACCAATCCTACCCATAATATTTATAGAATTTTACATATAATGTTGGGGATTTTATAAAATTATACATTGTGGGATATCATCTTTGATACTACCATACATCATTGTTAATGAATCATGTTACTGAATCCATGAATTAAGTAAAAAACCCTACTATCAATCCTATAATCCATGTCTATACCATGCCTCATAGTCATCCGAATATGAATTATAACATATCATTTTTATAAAACCAAATTATTTTACTACTAATAAATAAAAAAACAGAGTGGTGTTCATCCTATAAGTACCCCACTAAACGAAATATAATCAATTTTCCACCCATTGGGATCACATAGTAAAATATAATGATCTAGTAGCTATCCACCCACGTGAACATTCAATATTACTAATTTAATGACCTTTGGAACTCTTGAAACCCGAATGTGTATCTTATGATGTATTTTATGTGTATTTTTACACTCATTGAGACACATGATTTTACCGATTGTTCTCCCTCTGGGAATCCTCTCTTCTCAATACTAATCATCACGACCACACATCACATATCAACTACATTAGTAGATATATCAGTATTGTTATCTATAAGGAAAAATTAATTCAATTCCCAGCCTTCAATTGTTTTACCCACCAAGTCTACCCATAAAAACAATGGTCATACTAAAAAAAACAGATAAACTGGATATAACCATCTCCAAAATAGGTATACTAAAAACCTAATCATAGGTATTTTATTACCACACATCTAGAATTATGAATTTTAAATGAATTAATAATTTTCATAACAGCATCATTATAAATGTTATATTGGGAACGTTTAATAAATATAATCATCATCACCAACACCCTTTCTGGTTCACCAAACCATATATAAAAAATAATAGTTTATTTAAGAGTATATGAGATATGAAAAATTAATCACCATTATCAACTCATCCCAATATATTCACACACCATATATATATTGGTTGAATAAAAATATCAGTTCATAGAACCTATGTATAATATGGAAATACCATTGCCTATGTGGTATAAAACATGGGTATATCAATTCACCAATATATAAATCAATGGATGATATATTTTTTTCACAAGTACATAGATCTTTTGTAATTTTATCTTGTCTATCACTTGTAAAAATAAATTAAATAAAATCCATAGGTTTACCATCACATAGTTGAAATTTTTTAAAGGATATAGAATCCCAAATTCCCAAATTCATAAAAAGAATCTCCTTTACACTAAAATAATTTTTTTACATTTTTCATAAATTCATTCTTACATCAGTATGGAAATATAAAAAAATTAATATTAATAAAATAATTAATTTACTAGTAAAAAGTGATCAACTCCCATTTTAATGAAAAAATGACCACGAAATATAATGTGTTAAAACATTTATGTTCTTATAAGATGATAATATTTTTAATTAAATATCAATTAAAATATCCAAAATAACATGTCTAAATTAATTTTTTTACTGGTTCACTAAATAGTGAAATTTCATACATTATCATACCAAAATCTCATAGAATCTCAAAAACTGAATCATGTCCAAAATGATAAATTTTTATTTTAGTGAAAAACTAAGGTTTATTATAGCCCAAAAATCATGAAAAACTAGTTATATACAAGAATCTCATACTCACTCTAGATATTTAATAAAAAATTCATGGAATAAGAAGTCTATTATAGTAATATGATTATGAATTATAGAATTTAGTGAACATGAAAAGAAAAATTATGATCTGGCATGATGATCACTAGTACACCAACCAATGAAAATTTGGGAATTTTCAATAGCCAACTCATTATTATATATATTTTGATTATGATGTTTTGTTAATGAAAAATAAAGAACATTATAATAAGAATAATGAAATTATTTTTAATATCTCAGTAATATTATCTTTTAGGATAATTTTTCTTGTTTAGAACACATGAATGTATTTCTAATTGCAGACATGTGAAACTTTCTTGAAAACATCTCTCTAAGATCAACTGGTTAATGAAATCAACTCTAGTTGATTGATACATGCTCCCAACCTTTAGAAAATAATAAATGGGAATAATCTTGGAATACATACTAATTCCATACAACAATAAACATATTCAAAGATAGTATTCCCACATTAAGTAGAGATGCATTAAGTCACTAACATCAATATTTGATATTCAGATTCTTAATTATAATTGATTTCCAATCACATATAATCTAATCAATCCATTATATTGTTTAAATTTTATTCACAATGAAATTTAAAATGATATATTCTTTCATAAACTCTATATAAGGTGAGATATATATCTTATATATTTTTTATCATTGTAAAAATAAAAAACATATGTTGATTTTTTTTTCATTAACATCACGTAGAATTATCCATAACTAATAAAAAATAAGAAATAACTATAAATAAATAATGATTCCACCAGTATAATGACAATGAATTCTCACATCATAACGCAGTATATCATTCTTTCTAACATGAGTTAGGAAATTAATAAAAACTATATCGTACTTTTATAGTGATATAATATTACAAACCACCCGATTCTTTCACTAGCTATCTCATTATAATGAATCCAATGATATATTCCTCCATATGTCTAACTCGTAATGTCAAAAAATTAGGAATTTATACCTAATGAATATTCAAGAAAACCTTTTATTTACTATCCTATAAAAACATTTAGTCACATTTAATACTGCTAAAAATATACAGTGATATGAACGACATGCATTCTATAAAGGACCCAAACTTCCACATTAAAAGTTTATAGAGGAACCCAATAGATTTGTTGAATAATGTAATATATGAAATCTAATATATATAAAAAATTTTAGGAGATAGATTTTCATATGATTAATTTCAAGGATTAGAGAATTACTGGTATTTTTTTGTACTAGATATTTCAGTTTCAGAACCTATATTGATGGTATTATGAATAGAATATATGTTAATATTATTATTTTTCCTAAATATATATGTTCAAAGACTCAAAATCAATATTATGGTTGTAAATGTGTCCGAGATGAGTAAGAATCTATAAAAGGTGAAAACATCCAAAATTAATGGTAAAAAATAATGGGTGGAATTAACTAGTATGGAGTATGGATCTATTGCATGGGAATTGTTGGGTTGTGGATTGTGTGTTCCAAGCGTGTTGCGGATCTATGTGAATGCTGTGAGTGGACATTGAATGGTTTAGTTCCATTCCATTTGAATGATATCTAATGGGTTTTTTGATATAGTAATGGATTTAAAACTCTTAGAATACTCAAATATAGGACTGTTATTTCATATTAACTATTTTAGTTTAATTAATATTTTGTTAAATGATAAAAATGAAAATTTTATTATCTTTATCATCATAGTGTGGGGTTCTAAACTGTGATAGAATATCACACATTTCGTAGATTTTAAAAAGTTCATGAAACGTCTAACGGAGAGTTTGTTCAATTATTATTAAGTACATTTCCTGATTCAAATTTACATGTTTGGTATAAAGTACCTCATGACAATCAGTATTGGGAAACAATATAAAAAATATATTTTTCATTTTATGTTTTATAAAAGGATCAATTTTGGAGAAAATAAATTCTCAATATTAATGTACCTTATTAGATAATTATTTATAAGAATTATCTAGGTTATGGTTAGTTCAAAATGTTAGTACATAAATGTCATTATGTGAATAATGTTTTCGTTAATATCTATGTGAGGTTAGTATGAATTCACATAGTATTAGATGAGAATGTATGAAGTGATTCCTAGAGTTAGTGATGTTTTTTGAGAATTAAATGTGTTAAGTGTAATGGGGTTTTATATTCTTATATGAAAACATACATTAATCATACCTGGATGGTTTCATATAGACATAAATTATCATTCATGAGTTATCCATATCATAAATAAAATTGGAGATCCATTTTTAGAGATTGAGAAGGGGACTTGGATTCATATTATATCATATAATTATCACATGACCACAATATAAACACTCGAATTACTCTTATATGAGATAACTAGGGTGATGATTCTGTTGATATCATTTTTTCAATTCATTATGTTTATTACAATAAGTATCATATTTTCAAAAATAGTTTACGCATATGCACTCATGAAATGTATTATTCCATTTGAATATTTCTATATGAATTGAATGAATTTTGGAATATATAATGAGAATGATGAAACTATGTTTCATCATGATTAGTTATATAAATTTTTTTGTAGATAACAATTCATTGTTCTTTCGAATATCAATGTAGTGAGAATCAAGCGATGTCTTCTAGAATTTATTATTGAATATTATTTTCTCATAGAAATATAAAAATTTATTTCTTAGTAAGGAGTAACAAGAAAAATTTTATTGGAATTATCATACATAAAATATGATCATTTTGTGTAAAATGGTAAGGAGAGACTGATTTGAATGAAAGAATGTTGAATGAGACTATTTTTTAAATGTTCTTTGAATATATGATATAATATTCTATAGCTAAAAATTTAGCATAACATTGAAGATATTTTTCAAACACAAAATAATGTAAATTCTCAGGGAGACTATTTGTATGTTTATTAATAGTACCAAAATTATTTTCCAAATAAAAAACATTAACGATGTATATTTTCATTATTCTTACTATTATAGACAGCATATCACAAGTGATGGAAGAAAATTAACCCACACTTTTAATCAATATGAAAATTTTATTCATAATTGTCATTAAGGAACCCAACCTCAACAAATCAAGAATTAGTTACCCACATTGGGATTAAAAAATTTGAAAATATTTTTTTCGTGAATAATTTAATTTATTAAAATATTCAAGTAAGGTAATATGAAGAATATTATAGCTAGCATGATCTAGACCAATATGAATTTTCATTTAAAAATAATAAATCATAAAATAATGTTACTTATTAACCCACCCTCCCACAAAATTATTTTATCAAACAAGCATATATAATTTTTTATTATAGAAAACATAATTTTTTCAATGATCTTAATATAATCTATATAGAATTTGAATTCCATTATTAGTGGGTTAGTAATACATTCCTTGGAAATATATTTCATTAATTACTTCACTTGATGCTTCTTTATATGGTACAATAATTTTTTTGGTCAATGATATTAAGATTTTGTGAATTCTATATCATAAGAGTTATTCTCTTATGACCATTGATTATATTAATAATTTAGATGTATATGATAAATTTTCAAAACTATATATTATTTTTAATGAATTATATGGTTTATAATGAATTAATTGGACTCAAACCGTCTTAAGATATATGGAAAAACTAAAAACATGTATGAATGAAATGTCAATATTATGGAATCTATATTAAAAATAATAGCGTGTTAAATTTTAATGAATAAGAATGTTCAAAATGTGATAGTTCATGACTATTTACCGGTTTTAATGAATGAGTGAGTCACAATAGTGTAGTTTTAGACACTATATAAGATGCTTTTATTTTTCTTAAATTAATGAGTTTCATTACACAAATGTTTTACCCAAATACATAATCCCTAGATGCTAAGGTAGAATAATAACTTGAAAAGTTTTATAATACTATTTTCCATTATGGGATGATAAAATTTGGTATTTAAAAAAAATATAATGATGAAATATAAATCAAATCCACAAACAAACTCAAGATAAAGTAATTGGATAAAAAGATATCTAGTGAGTAAAAAAATTGTGAGAAATTTGATTTATAACATAGGAGTATAATATCCATTTTCTCTATGAAAAAGGGTAAGCATAACAGAAGTAATCTAATATAGTGCTTCTCATGTGTCTCTATTAGAAAATATTTATATGATTTTAAAACAAAAATATATTCAAAATATAAATATTGTTATCTAATGATTGAAAACAAAAAAAGTAGTTAATAAGATTCATGGTGGGGAAAAATATTAGAGGATAAAGTAGAAATATCAATGGGTAAATTGAGGGTCATAATGGTTAAATAAAATGAAAAGTACTACATTGAAACTAGGTAGTATCAATGAAATTTTTGATATTCTTAATTAATTTATATATCATTTTGAAATATAAGAGGAAATATAAATTTTTGAAAAAACAGAGAATAATAATATATTTACATAATTTGATTGAAGATCATGAAGCATGAATTAATAAAAACCCACAACACAAAAAATAAATAAATTATTTGAGAAAATAATTTTTCTATTTTAATAGACACAACTATGAATTAAAAAATAACAAAACTGATTAATTTTACTAAATGAATATCCTTAATATAATAATTTCAAAATGTGATAGGACAGTGGAAAAATTTGAGAATGAAATAAATTCCAAGGATGAAAAACTATATTAGACACAATAATGGAGTGATGTGGTAGAGAAACAATTCATAAAATGATATATGAATAGGATAAGTATATTGATCAAATGGAATATCCATAACAATGTGCAAAAAGAGTGGTCAATAATCATAGTTAAATACTTCACATATATCTCATAAAAAATATAAACATTATGTATCAAATAATTCAAGTACTAAAATATATTCTATTAATTACATAGTTATGATATAATTGAATAATATTCATTCTACATAAAAGAATGATAATTAAATTTTGGGGAATATTATTTTTATATTTAATCAGAATCATGTGTAGAAAAATATAAAAATATCATGGTGGGTGTTACGTGAAAACTTAATTTTTTTAATCGATTAATTTTTTGAATGTTTAGTATTTCTACTATAGAGTATTTAGGAATAATTTTAATGTATTAGTGTCTAATAAGAATCTCTTATGGATCCAAATATGAAGGAATTTAGGGAGAACAATATATGGAATTGAGGAATGTAGTCTGATAATAAGACAATGATGTATATAAATATATCATAGATGAGTATAAATAATATTTTTCAATGTTTAGATACGAATAATGGGATATTTGGAATCTAATTTCTCTTTTTTTATGTGTGAATTAGCACAGTTTTTAGGAAATTATAAAAAAAATTCTAATGGAAGGAATACATTGAAAAGTAATATAGCATAAAAATCACTTATTGTTAAAGTACCTCATATATATACTATGTTAAAAAACTCAACGATTATTGAAATATTTTTCATATAATGTATGGATTGAGACATAAATTTTTTGAAGAATATTGAAAAGATTGTTATAAGTTCAACTAAAAATGGCACTGAATTCTCACTAAATATAAAAGGAATTTGAGTAGGTATAATAAAAATCTTAACACTAAAGTTAAAACAACACATTATTGGGGGTGGGAATAAAAAAATATTATCCAAGTTTCATCTCTTCAATAAATTAAATTACATTATTTTTAGGAAAATTAATTGTCCAATAAAGTGTAAAAATATAAATTCATTCAATAATAATGAATGAGAAGTTGTAACATTTTTCAATTTGGCTACAAAAATAATTCTTACAATTTGATATAAAAATTTGAAAATATTATTTGTAAAGGAATATTATAAAAAAATAAATATTATTGAGAAATAATTTAATGGGATTTGTTTTGAGAAAAATTTCTCATCATAAGAGGGAATGTGAATCTATCTTTGAGACCTAAAAAGAGGTAAATAATACTCAATGATTTGAAAATTGGGTCAAAATTCAGTCAACTTGGCCTCTTTAGTAAATAAAAAATGAATTTTGTAAAGCAATGAGGCCTAAATCCACTTAAGGTGGTCCTTAATTTGTAACATTAAATAATTATTATATAAGAAATACTAATTTCAAGTCCATATGGCATAAAATAGATGTTTTTAAAATATATAACGATTTTAGGAAAATAGTTAAAAATGAGATTGGGATAAATATTGAGATGATTATATTTTATCATTGTAATAATTTTACAATTAAATAATTTTATTATTACCTTTATAAATAATTAATCCAGAATAAATATATTAATCCTTATATACCTGAAAAAATAAGATAGTAGGGAGAAAGAATTGAAGATTGGATGAGTTGTGGATAACCATGTTAAAGAAATAAAATATTGTTAAATATTAATTTAAATAGTCCATATAAATTCTTATTCATATAAAAAACATGTTTTTTTTGAAAAAAAACAATAATATAAACTATTATGAGGTTTAGTACAAAACTAATCCAACTATAGAGTATAGTTGGATGATTGGAAGTCTATTTCTTTTGAAGAATAAATAAAAAAGATATGAATCTTTTTAGAGAATGTAGGAAGAGGTGTCTTAAGTAAATTTAAATTAAAGAGAAAAGGATGCATATACTCAAATAATAGAAGGTATATAGTTTAGGATTTTTGTGATATAAAAATCATTGTGAATAAGAGAAATATTGATGTTCTAAATGAAAATAGTTTTTTGGAATATAGTGACAATAATGTATGGATTTCTTAAAATAGTTGGGAATAATGACAAGAATATATGAAATATAAAATTGATGTAGAATCTTATAAGACTTTTAATGGAAGAGAGGTTTCAGAATTTGAAAATGAAAAACTTCATAACCATAAGTTTCATATAGAAACTAGGAATTTAATGGGATATCATAATATGTTTATAAAAACTACAAGTAAAAATAATAAAAAATCCAAACAGAAATTATATCTAAAATTGATCAAAAATTTAATGCATAGTAATTCATGAATAAATAGTGGGTTTGGGATATAGAATATGATCTTGATCAAATAGAAATTATTTCCACATCTGATATTATACCTTGATCAAATGGATATAAATTATGGTATCATGTGGGTGTTAAAAAAATATATAAAATTATAAAGATGAAGTTATACGAAAAAATTTCAAATATGTTCTAAAACCAATTTTTTTATATATTTGATTTTGAGGATTTATTTTCTATTATATAAAGAAAATATAGTATTTATGTTAGTTATATCATATATTTAGTTTAAAATATATCAAATGGATGTTAAATCTTATTTCTCGAATGGTTAAATGATAAAAATGTGAATACTAATAAACCTAAACATTTTATTCTTGATAACGATAGTCTTATAAATTGAAAATTGAATAAGGATATTTATATAGTAATGTTTTCCCCCATGGATAGGTATCCAAAGATGTACTACTTCCTAAGACACATGAAATTGAATAAATGTAATGTGGTCCAAAACACTTAAATAATGTTTACAAAATAATAGTCTCACATTGTAATTTTTTATATTAATGGAATTATTTTGGCATGTAATCAAGATATTTCATGTAAAAAAATTATTTTGTAATAAAGAAACTTAATTATTTGTCATTACGAGGATACCTAAGATATTTTATATGATTAATGTGTTGCAAAAGAATTTTATAATTTATTATTTCCAGGGAAATTATGTAATGGAAATATTTATGAAGTTCATCGTGGAATATTTTAAAACCATGTCTCGATATATATATGTATGTGTGTGTGTGTGTGATTTTTTTGAAATAGGAAAAAGATGATAGAGTTGAAATTGTTAATCAAAAGGTGTTTAGAAGAATAATTTAAAGCCTCATAGACTTCATTACATTCAAACATAATATATTCTATGTTGGAACATATACCCTTCAAATAAATTTGATCCCTTGTAATCCAATTTAATAAAAACATATATTATTATTCAATATATTTATCAAACCGTTATTTTTAGACTAATATATTTGATAAAAAACTTGTAAATCTATCAGGGTAAATTGATATTGAATGGGGTGGTGATTCTAATTATATAGAATAAACATTAGTTGGAATTATTCTTTTCATGGAAATAATTATTCGTCATAGAAGAAAGAAGAAAAAATATCTTACCACAATCACCAATAACTTTTAATATATTTATGGTACAAATTATTTAACATAGTTGATTTGTAAGAATGGTAATCATAATTATTTGATAGTTAAAATATGGTTTTCTCTAAAAATATTAAGTGATAATAAAAAATAAATAATTAATATATATATAATTTAAAACAATCAATATCTAATAATATTGATTCCAGGTTTCACTACATTAAATAAAGAGTATTTATCATTGATATCAAGATGGAAAATATCATTATTGAACACAAATTAAAATTAAATTTCATCACGAGAATTTACAATGATTGTTTTTAGAAATTGAGTCTGAATATGAATGTTTATCACATCACAATTTTTTAGGGACATTAGATTATATCCCCTAATGGATTTAAATTATATTGGTATATTAAAAGAAAATATACAGAAATCATATATAAGAATGTAATAATTCTCATTATGTTCGCTTAAAACATATAAAATTGTTTTTATATATAGGGGTCAATTTGAGATGTTACTATATTGATTTGGTAGTTGAGAATTTAAATTACTTATATAAACAATTATTATCACTGAGGGACACAATTATTTAAATACCCCAACTCCATTACAAATCTAGTACATACATTTAATTTTTCACTAGATATGGGAAATCACAACTCAAAAGACTAAATATTATAGTAGTATTACCAAACTAGATAAATAATTTAAATTCACATAATATTTTATGATAATAAATACACAATGTATTTTCATTGAGAATTCTATTATACCCCTTGATGTATCCCTACATATAAACAAAAAACCACTAACTCATATCCTTTGGATAATGAAACATAATAAAGGGGTGAGATCAGATGCTCAGTAATGGTTAATGTATAATGAAAAAATCATCAAAAAAATAAATATTGAATGTTATGTAATTGAAACACGTTCTATTTAAATAATTAGAGGAAGATAATATTATGGGAATAAATAATTATAAAATAAATAAAAATAAATAATCAATTTTTTATAAAATCTATCCATCTTTATAATAACTATCAAATAAATCACATAGACCTGAATAAGAAATCATGAAATGAGAGAATTCATAATTTCCAACATTTAAATTTTTTTTATTTCCATTCACAAGATAGTTTATAACTATGGGTAAACACCTATTTAATTTGGAAAATTGATTTGTCTCGTGATACCTTTCGATGGATCGAGGTGGTGTAAATAATTATGCCCCACATTAACAAGTCTAAGAAATTAACTATACGAAAGGGGTGAAATAGAATAAATATAATCATTCTTATTTCAAAACTAAAAAAAGTAATGTTAACAAATACTACAACGAAATAAACACAATCATCAACTATCTAGAGTAATATCATAAATGGAAATAAAATTGTATATAATTAATAAACATGATCATAAAGCATATAAAAAAGATTAAGAATTATATAAATACAATATATCCTCAATGGATTATAATTATAATAATGGTTTTATGTCATTGATTAATTGATATACTATAAAATGTAATTAAAATCCTTCATGAGGAAAATAAACATTTCATCATGTGAATATTTATTAAAACCTGAAGTTAAAAAAATATTTTAAAAATAATTTTCATAAAAAATAACACCTTAAACATATATTATAATTCTTAAAAAACTGATTGGTCATTACATTAGATACTAATGTTTAGGCCATGAAGGTTAAGAAACATATTTATTTCACAATTATAATAGAAATATAAATGTTCCTTTTATGGAAAATGACATAAATATTCCTTTAAAAATTGGGGTAACACGTAAAAAATGGGTAAAATAGTATTTTGATAAATAATTTAAATAATTTAAATATCACATTTAATTTTCTTTTACAAAACATAGTTTTGGAGGAAAAACCATTTTTGGATGAAATGAGAAATAATCATAAAATTTCTTAAAAATATTTTCTCATCAATTTTAAGTATTGAAGAGAGAAAAAAATTTACCATCTCAATAATCTTTTTAGATTAAAAATATATGAAAAAATAGATAATGTTTGAGAGAGAAATATCAAACGATTCTATCAAGGGATACTTTAACAAAACTCCCCTAAAAATGATGATATTCTAAAATAAACTCTTACAACACTGGTAACTTTTGAATCATAATAAACATAAAGTAATTAAATTAAAATGAAACTCTAAATATTTTCTAATATAAATATATTCATTATTAAACATATTAAATGGGCAGTATATACCCATTAAAAAATATTTAAGGGGTGAATATGGAATATGTCACCTAGAAGGAATACTGAGATGGGAAATCTATAGAGCTTTATTACCATCTTAAAAATAATACACATAAAAAAAATTAATTAATAAAACATTAAATTCCATTAATATAAATATTATAATGATATATATTATTAAAGGGTTAGTATATACAAAACATAATTGAAATAAGTGGTTAATATGAAATATGTATCAAGAAAGTAAAATTGATACATGAAACCCCAACCTCTTTAGAAAATATTGAATGGTAATCCCCATAAATGAAATAACATCAGATGATTATTTATATAACATAAATATAAATTAAGTAATGATATAATATGTAATAGTGGAATTATATACACCAAAAAATATAACTAAATGTGGAATAAGGCATGTGTCTCAATGAAGTAAAAGTGAGATGAGAAACACATACCTCATATCTGATTTCATTTCTATATGTCCATACCCTTTATATTAAATATATATATTTACTATACCTATAATTAAAAAACCATATTAATATATTTCATTCTAGATATTATTTTATTATAGACTTTTATCAACTCTTTATTAAAAATACATGTATAAAATAACTCTTCTTGGTTGTAATTTCTTCTTTTTTCCAATTTTGTTTGGGTTTACTATTTTCTGTTCATTTACATTGATCATGGTTAAATAAAAATTTATTTTAATAATGATATAAATTTCATATACATAAATTATATGATTATTTGGAGTAATATATTGATGTTCTAGAAAGAAAATGGATTACAATGATTATTGATAGGTTTGGTGTTATGTAAACATGAATGTAGATTCAGTTTTTCTAGATGGACTGAATGAATGGATGGTAAATAATATATCATCATTATAGAATAATTATTATTTTTCCCGAATTCCCCGAAGGCCTTCTTTTTTATTTTTTTATAGATAATCCCCCTCTTGAGGGTTAAAGGGGAACTCGTACATGACACGTAGGCCCAAGCCACAAGGCCTGACTAACCCGCTATACATGACCTGAAGTCCTAGAGGCATACAATGACCAATACACGAAACGTAGGCCCGACCCAATTGATATGCCCCTCCCTAGATTCTACATCATTGATCCCCTTGCACCCCACCTTGCGTTGCTGATCGGCTAGTATTGCCCCGCACAAAGCTGCACGGTGCCTGGTCCTGATGGCAGCGACCATACACTCTCATTCATCCAAAACAGTTATATCTGCATCTGGTGGCTACTACTCTTGTTTCTCTGATCCAATTATAAGGCATATTCTATGTGAACTGGGCTACTCGATGGTCTACGTGGCTCAAAGGCCCTGTAGCCTGAAGGCCTTTTATGACATGAAGGCCCTGGAGACTCGTAGGCCCAAACCGGTGGCCCGAAGGCCCAAATAGGGTGAATAGTTCCTGCTGCTATAGTACCAAAAATTAACTGCTACAGTAACTGCTACTGCGCCACTACTGTAACTGCTACAGTACTGCTATAGTACCCTGAAATTCTCCTCCACCCAGTTTTGAACCTGGTTCTCTTGGATGCCAAGCAAGAGCCCTTACCACTCGGGTAAGTCTCATTTGAAATTCATTATTATTTAATATATATATATATCACATTTATTAAGATATATATTAATTATTAACTTCTATGTAAATAGTTATTGAAACACGATTTATAACACTTTATTAGGCATTAGTCTACCGTAAACATGAGCGATGTTATCATATCCCCCACAGAATTGAATATTAGATGGTAAATATGATTTAACAATTACAGTGGTATAATTTTTTTATAAATATCATATATATCAATTTAATCTATCCTATTAACTATCTTTGTTAAATCGAATTGGTAAAAGAATATGACATCAGTTCGTGATGTTGTAGTGTGTTGTACAAACGAGCGACACTATTGTTTTAAAAATAATTGGAAGAAAATAATACATTTATTATATTATAATTAAATAAGTATATTAATATAATAAATACTATATAAATATTTAAAATACATCATTATATCCAAACTTTAATGGTGATTCTAGAGAACAAATTTCGTAGGTTCGTGAGGTGGCAGTCCGGTATAGATAAGATCGACAGTTTTGTTTTATTTTTTATTAAAGTGGACATATATGTAAGTTATTAAATTAAAATAACTATTTATTTGAATATTTTATATATATTTAAGTAATATTATCAAATTTTAATAATATTTTAAAGGTATGGAAGAAGAAATAAAACAAGTGTAAACATTAATATAAATAACTCCTCTTCAGAGAACTATTTAATGTTTATACTTAAAGGCCTACTAGATTTACATTTTGATGAAAAACGTATATAGTATGATGAGAGAGGATTAAATAATGTAATTGGTAATTTCTTGTCTAAACTAATTAGTTTTTTTGTGTGAATATGAGAGGAGAGTGGGATTCCTTTTATAAGTTGGGACATGACACACTTGAATATTTTGAAAAGATAAAGTGATTCCTACATTCTTTATCATGAAAGTAGCACGAAAAATGGGAAATTGTCAATCATTATAGGTGATATGATCTATATATTTTCATAATTAATGATTCACAATTAACATCTTAGTTTAACCCAAGTAAATGGATTTTTATATTCACCGTAATAATTAGTTATTATAGTTTTAAAAATTCATTATTGTCAATAAATAATCTAAACATATAGATAATATAAATTATTATTATTCCAAATATGAAATATAAATTTCAAAATAATGTTCATATAATTAGATGAATTAAATTTAATGTTAAAAATGGAGGTGTGTTGAATATTTTTTCCAAAGATCAAATTCCAAAAGTATAAAATGATTTCATATCTTAATTCAATATGAAAATTATTCCAATGTCCTAATTGGTTAAATTATTATATAATTTAACTAATTATACATTAAAAAAAAATTAAAATATAAAATTACATTTTAAATAATTTAATCATAAAAGTAGTTTTTATAAAAATGGGAAATATTCACTAATAATCATGAATTTAACATTTTAGAAAATTATAAAATATTCTAAATTATAAAAGTTGTACATGTAAATTTTAAAAATAAATTATATGTTTTTAAATATTGTTTATAAAATTATTATAAATTAGTTTTAAATTATGATTTCAAAGAGTGACTTAACCGCCATCCATTAAAAAATTGTCTTCTAGGAAAAAAAATTCTTCCTCTTTCAAGTAGTTCTTATTAAATTTATAATCAATAGATAATGAATGTGCTTATTTTATAATTTTTTTAAAATGTATAATTTTTATTATTTTTCCAATTGTATTAATTATAACAAATTAGAGTATTGTGTTTCATTTATTCTAGATTTTGGGTGCATCACAAGCAATCAAAGATATTGAATTTTTTAAAAAATAAATATATCATAAAGTATAAGGGTATAAAATTATCATATAAGAATGTTTTTGTGTCACAAATGATATCAAACATTATTTAACTCTTTTAAAAATTCAATTTGTTACATTCTACAACCCTTAATTAAATCTTGCCCTCCCATTTTAATTTTGATATGGGTAATAAATGGTTACACAATTGAAAATAATTTTTTTTGAAACCTACATTGTTAATTGGGTTAAAACATTACTGTTGATAATATTGAAAGGGATGTGTTAAGGTCATATAAAATAACACATACCATGTTATTATATATGGGAACATCGATGGGAATCTAATATATGAACAACAAAAAAAATGAATAAATAATTGCGGTGGTTAATAGATATAATTTACCACAAAAAAGAGAATGATCTTAAATATTTAATTTCCAAACACAAATAAAACTAAAATGAGATAAGGTTCCATTTTATTCATCTAAAATGAAGGTACGATTACATAATTCTTATTTCAATATCCTTTTCATAGAGTTTACTAATTCATTTACCATTGTAACTATGAACATAACAATGTATATATACATGATATATTTCTATTTCATAAGAAAAAATTCATTATTTTGTTGTTTTTTGATCAATTACTAATTCATCACATACAACATGAAATTAATATATGATTGGGATTTTTTTCCTAAGGATATTTTTTTTTAAATAATAAATAATTTAATCAAAAAAAGAGAAACAAGTAGTTACTCCTATGTGTAGATATTTTTCAAAATGAAAATTGATGACATAAGTTATCTGATATAATACATTAATATCTAATAGCTCAATAGTACTCCCTAGATTCAACATATTCCATTTCATAAATTTATAACCATATGAATCATCCAAAATATTTCTAGCCAACTAAAAAGTAAATAAATCTATAAGGGTGGTCATGAAATTTAATAAATTAATTTTGCATTTACGTCCCTAAAAAACATAATGTAGGTATTTTTTTAATATACCAAATATGTGATTTACTTGATCAATGTATAAAAATAACTAAATAAACAATGTTTCCAAAAATATAATCATATGTTGTTTAATATTTTCAAAAATCCATCATACTGTAAACTCCATAAAATATAACTTAAAATATCAAATCACACCACAATTTCAATGTCATAAATAATATCATATTAATATCTCTATAGAATATATATCTCAACATAAATCATGTAGTTAGGGTTATCATCAATAAATAATGTGATTTCTAAAAATAAAAACTTTCCACTAAGTCAATTTTCTTACTCATAATTACTATTTAACATTTTTTTCAAATCTATAATGAAAAGATAACTTAGTAAAATCATCTGACATTTCATGATTCTTATAATGAGAATATCATATATAATAATCTTATAATAAATATTTTTTCCCAATTCACATACAATATAATTATTATACTTCAAATATATTAATGTCATAATCTTGTCCTTTATTTCTTAGATTAATCAAAGGTATATTTCGTCGATGCTTTGGGAATTTATTTTTGTAGTTCCATATATCTATACATGTTAAGGATTAAAAATTGAAAATTTATTTCTTCCCTTTTCAATCATGTTCATGGTGTTTTTTCACTCCAAACGTGTAACAAACACCCCAACCATTCAAGAAAGTACTTGGATGTTTCATTCCAAAATGTTCACATTGGAGAAATTCATTAGTTACATTATTTATTTTATCAATATTTTACCCTATTTTTCACTTCCTCTATTATTTCTTGAATAATCCATAATACATTTAGAATTCATTCGCTGAAACAATAGAATATGATGTTATGACATATTCTAATGAAAATTTTTAGGAGATAAAATCCCTTCAATGGATTGGCTTTAACCCCATAAATAAATGGTCTATATAGCTCTTTGGATTGGATATTTAGTTTTTATAATGACTTGATACCTTGTAATATTGGATTCCTACATCGATAAATTTTTTATTCATTTATCCTTAATTATATATGGCTTTTCTATATCATGTTTTTGTTTATTAATAAAATAATTTTCTATGAAGAATAAATAAAAATATGTCCATTTAATGTTTTCAATTTCTTCTTCATCCTTAATCTTTTAAATCGATGACCAAAATTGATATGAATCTACTATGAGATGAGAAGATGAGAAATTTCCATAAAAACTATAACAATTTCATTACAACACAACAAAAGAAATATCTTCTCAATGGGAAATGTCCATTTCTAATCTATAAATTTATTTTTAGTCCCATTTAATGATTGAGGTTTTGGACACATAAATAAGACTAAATTTGGTATATCACCTAGTGGAACATCTAGTTTCTCTAAATGAGAAAGGTTATTTTTCCTTACCAGAGTTAGAAACCCCAATAAGGTTATAATTTCATCTATTCCTCATGCACGAATAACTATAGCTTCATTATCATTACCATGATGAAAAATATAAATTGTGAATTTAAATTGATATTTTTCCTCATTCCATCCACTAGGTTTTATTTTAGTAAAATGGAATGCAATATATTAGGTCATCACACAGTGAAAAATAATGTATACTATTAATACAAGAGAAACACTCTATATAAATTCAAAAATTTATTCTTGGAAATTCTTATAATCATAAATATTTTTTCATTGGAAAATCATTCGAATTATAAAATATATTCAAATTATTCATAATGCCTTATAAATAAATTGTTAATTAACCAAACAATATCCCTTAAGATTATTATACATGATTTATGGTGATGAATATGTCCCTTTTCTAGGTAACAGTCGATTCAAGACCGACATGCATTTTTTTAGTTATTACCCCTTGGGAAATCTATTCCATAACCAAGTAAAATTTTAGTATATAAACCAAAATTTAATTATCATAAAACCACTTAATTTATACCTTACGAAAACATCAAGGTGTTATCATATAATTAAAAATACCCTTAACGTATGTGAAAGGGAAATATTCCCTCCGTTTTATATTCATAAATTTATTTCCCAAGGATTCTAGAAAACATTCTCTATGTCCAAAAATAAATTCTACAAATCCACTAAAATAGAGTTTATTTATACTCTAATACATTATAAGTAGATAAAAATAATCATATCCTAAATCATTGAAATTTTTTTTCATCTTAGTAAAATTGAAAAATAAATGAAATTAAAATAAAATTTTGAATCATTAGATAAAAAATGTGTTTTCTTTTTGAATATCAATATTCACCTCAGATAATCCTTTTATTTCAATCACAAAACTCTTCCTGTAATAATTGGTAAAATAAATCATAAGAAAGTGGTGATATCATATGAACAGTATAGGTAAAAATACAATACAATAATTTTTTAAAAATATTCATAATAAAAATATAATTATATGATAATGAACACATTCCATTAAAATAATAACTTTCCCACAATATAGTTGGAATATAGGACAACCAAATAAATCTATATAAATAATCACTTGAGCTTGAAACATATCCATGTATATTATAACTAATCAAATAATAAAATAAAAATCCATAAATAGTTTTATAATGATGGAATTCGTAATTAAGAACATATGAAATATAATTTCAATACCATTAGAAACATATTTTGAAACAATTTATAAAAATCCTATTAATTTGGAAAAATAATTTGTCTCATAAGACCTGTAAATTCATCGGAAGTATATAAATAGATTGGACCCACAAATTAACTAATAATTACAATGAATGTAAAATAATTAATTCAGATAATATAATCAACATAAACATTTATATAGAAAATAAATCATAAAAAATGATAATACATTATCCAATTAAATAAACATAATCATAACCCATATAGAGTAAAATAAAAATTGTAATTTCATGTTACATCCTTAGTAAAAATGTTCAGAAACAATCATTATACATATAATTTTGATATAAATATTATTCTCAAATAGTAGTTTATAACTAAAATATAGGATTGATTTCATTGATGAATATAAATACCATAAAATGTCATTAAAAATTCCTGTTTAAAAAATATATTTTAATATTGATTTTAAAAAAAAAATAGTTTGAAAAAATATTTTGAAAATTTGTTTCATTTAAAATAACCAATAAAAATTGAAAAGTGTGTATCAAATCATTGATCAATCATGGTAATACAAAATTATTTTAATGCAATACATGTTGACCCAATGATTCCCTTCACATTTTCGGTAAAAGTGAAATGATACTTATTTGAAAAACAAAATTAATATTACATTCATGTCATTTTTAAAAAATAAAAAAAGGGTAAAGATATAAATATTAAATAAAATGAAAATTTTTAAATACATATTTTAAAACATTTTTCGAAAACATTGTTTTGTTAGAAAAGATTATTCGATAGATAATAGAAATATTAGTTCCTTATCATAAAAACATTTTCTCATTAATTTTATTTACTAAAGAGAGGAGAAATGATATCATTACATGAATAGTTCATGATTAAAAATTTAATAATAAAATAGACTAGTTTTATAATAAAAATATCAAAATATTCCCCCCATGTGAGGCTTAAACATAAATAATTTGGAAAAATGCTGATATTTTTAAATAAACACTTACCACTAATCTATCTTTTAAAACATATGACCCATAAAATAAGTAACTTAAAATGAAACATTAAATAGCCTTATCATAAATATATTCATCATATATATTATATAAGGGTAATTATATATATATCACAAATTAAATTAGTGGTTATTATGGAATATGTCTCACATATGTAAAAGTTGGATGAGAATCCCTTACCACATTGGTAACTCCGAAATCGTAAGACACATATAAGAAATTACATAAAATAAAAAATTACATACTAATAATATTAATTTATACATGAAATAAAATTAAAGTGGGGGATTATATACAACACACCAAATAAATAATGGTTGAATATGGCATGTGTCTCATAGATCTATATGTGAGATGAGAAACACTTATATCATTGGTTACTTCTTAATCGTAAGACCCATTATAGAAATAAATTCAATTAAAACATTAAACTCCATATAAATAAAAACATTCATGACATAAAATATCAAATGGTAAGTATTTGAAAAACATAAAATAAATAAGAGTGGGGTATTTCATATGTTTCATTTAAATAAATGTAATATGAGTAACCCTAGCTTCGCATCTGAATTCCATAATATATATATATATATATTTTTCATCCAATTATGTTAATATAGATTTAATTTAAATATATAATATAACCATAATCATTTAGTCAATACCATATATTATTTACATATATTCATCAATCCCCCATTTATTAACAATTCATTGTTAAAATCATTATTCTGAATAATAATTTATTCTCATTCCATGTATGATTTTGTTTGGTAATTTCAGTAGCTTTATATTGATCATCGTTACAATATATCAAAAAAATGAACCATTATATAAATATAATGTTTATCTCAACTATATATTTATTAATTATAATAAAAAACGTTAGAGATAGAAATGGATTACTTTGTTCATGGATATTGTAGGTCATACATATGCATGAAAAATGTTTGAATTTTTCCAAAATGTTTGAATAAATGGAAGTAAAATAATATATCACCATTAAATAGAAATTATTACTTAATATATATATATATACCAAATATATTAATGAATTTCATCATTATTATCATATATGTAAACAATTAGTGAGAAAGAAGTCATATTATATTGTGATGTGGTAATCCACATTACAAATTAGCAGCATTATCATATCCCAAAAAAAATAATGTGAGAATCTAAGTGTTATATAATAGATATATATGTAAAATTATTATAATAATATCTTATATGTTATTTTAATATATCATTATTATAATAAAATAAAAATAAAAATGGTAAAACACATGATATCAGTTCACTAGAAGGTAGTCCACATTTCACATGAACAACATTATTGTTTTCAGTAGGTTTAATGTATGAAGATAAGTGTTATATATTTATTCTATAATTATATAAATCTAATAAATTTTATATAAATATGTTCAATCCATCATTATATCCATCAAGTAAATTTTGTGATAGAAACTGAATTACATCATTTCGTGCGGTGGTAGTTCGTCGTACACCCGATTAGAAGTTTTCTTTTCAATATATTAGAAGTAGAGATGAATATAGGTTATTACCTTAAGTGATTAAAACCTCTTTATAATATATATATCCATTTTATTATATTTTAATTTTGTTAAAAATATTTTAAGGAGTTGTATTAAGAAATAAAATAGGTATACATTAATAATTGCACCACTTCTTCGGCGAACTCATTTAGGTTTATACATAATTCCTTCCTATATTGGATTTATTGTAACAAAATGACTATATGATGTTAATAGAATAGTTATTATTATTTTTTGAATGTAATTTATGAATTTTTTATTTATTGTATATAGGATATGGGATGACCTTCTATAACTTGGGGATAGGACACACATGGATGTTTTCAAAATAAAACCTCTTACCCCCCATTTTTATCATTATTATTTCTTTAAAAATGAAAAATTAACATTAATTATATATGAAAAGGTATATATATTTTTATATAATGGGTTTTGGACTAGTTTTGGATCGTTTATAATGCTTATCTTCTTACTATAAACTTGTTGTCAACCAATTTTCACTTTAACCATCATGAATAGTGTCAAATATTTTTTGAATTCATTATTTTCAAAAAATAAATTAAAATTGTTATATATAATAATTTCTTTTATTTAAAATATAGAATGCACTTTTCCAAATACAACTCATATATTTGGTTGAATTAAATTTAAAACAAACTCATAGTCCTTTCAAAAAACTATTTTTCTAATGAAAATTAATCAAATGTTAGAAATGATTTAATATCATTATTAAAATTTTAAATTGGTGAAAATTTAATAAATTAGTGAAACTGAAATATAAATGAACAAAATTTAAAGTAAAATAATTGTTCAATAATATTTATCACTATAGATTATTTAATGGATAAAGTAGTTTTCCTTAAGAATAAATTATTTTATTATTTATCAAAAAATAATAATTTTAGAAAATTATTAAAAATTCACCAAAACATAATTTTCCCATGTAGATTTCAAAAAGTAAAACAATTTTTTAAAATAAATTTTTTAAAAAAATTTAAATTATATACACAAACTATGACTATACTACATTTTATAAAGCCATATTTTTTAATATGCATGTCATCCTCTTTCTAATATATCTTATAATATTTAACGTTAATTTATATAAATTGAAATCATTTTAAACCTATGTAAAAAATAATTATAAGTTATTTATTCTTATTCATAACCTCTATGAAAAACACTATATAATAATGGTCATGTTTAAATAATAATATTTTCAAAGAGTATTGAGTTTTATTTAATCCCGGTATTGCATTCATTAAAATATATTGATGAGATAGATTTTATTTGAAAATAAATATATGATAAATTCTATTTGTGTTATGTTCTCTTATATTCTTGTTGTTTCATTACACACATGTTATTGAACATCATTTACCATTTTTAAAATAATTGTGTGTTGTGAATTATATAAAGAAATATCTTATCTAATAGTATTGTCTCCAGGAAGTTATCTCCTCAAAATGATTATAATTTATCATTTCCTATATAAATCAATATTTTTTTCAAGAGTTTTACTTGTATGGAAGCATATATTATAGATGATATTTAATTATCTATAGTAAATTTTGAAGAAACTATTACATGTTATTAACTATTAACCATATGATTCTCGACCATGTCCTAAGTGAAACAAAGGTATAATGTTGGTGAAGAAGAGAGGGTTTTGTATCTTGTACTATTTTACTCTCAATAAACATATTAAATGGGTTATAATAATAATATATGTTCTTATAATTTTTTCAATGGAATATATCTTCTTCAATAGAAAACAAATAATCTTCCCTCATAATGGAACACCTGAGCAGCCACCCATCATATAAGAAAATGGAATATATCAACGGAACTCCATACAGGGTAGTTTTGGGGGGAAATAGGAGTTTACATCTATTTATAGGAGACGTTTGTGTGCATGATGTGTGCCAAGAGTGTGGTAAGTCTAATTGAAGGATGAAATGGGTCTTTTGCAAGAGGTCATGCCAAAGGAGATAAACAATCACTAATTTGAATCTACGTATAATAATGTATTCTCATTATTTTAATTGTCTGAAATGGGACTAGTGCTTCACAGTAACTATTCATTTGTTATAAATAACATTGATAAATGATAAAGATACATTTTTATTATATTATTCCCCACAATTTATGTTTTTCATGTCTGTGAGAAGCACAAACATTGCCTCTATTTCATTTGGTACATGAAACTACTGAGGGGGATATCATGATGAACTCCCCAAGTATGAACATTACATTAAATTGTTTAGTAAATCATATTTTATCTCAGTTTTAATTAGTGTATATTGAAAAATTCATAGAGACATGATTTTCATATATATCAATTCTATGAAAAATATAAATTTTTGGCAATGAAAATGAAATATTTTAATATAATTTTTTCAATGTACGTATTTTAAACTGTTATATAAGGGTGAGTACATCAATAAACTATATATATGATTCTATTCTGTGCAAGAACATAGTAATCACTGGTTGATAATAGTATTTGGTCATGTATTATGTGATGACCATGTAGTTTTTTATGATTTTTTTAAATTAAGATGTGTGAAGACCATTGATTCTACGAGATGTATTAATTTTAGGGATAATTTATATTTTTTCAGGTTCTAATATTATTTTTTGTTATAGGGTTTATAATTTGAATGTTTAGTAGGAACAGAATGTGTTCATGGTCTATTAATGGTTATAAACATCAGTTAGTAACAGGTTGAAAATGGTTTATTTTATCTATGTATATTTTTATAGTATTTGACCTGTCTATATAATGGTGATAGTTAGCTGGGAAACCATGTGGATGAAAGGGTCCTGGTCTAGGGGCATTGACATGGATTAAACATGAGTTATTAACTATTTGGATATTTTTTGGTTAATATGAACATTAGTTTTAAAGGGAGTCTGGATACCACACATCTACTTCATGGTTGTTATATCAATTTCCATAACCATGTGACCTATGCATGTTTTATAAAATTAGAAAATAATCAGGATACCTTTTCTGAATTTTAACTCAAAACTACTCAAAATACCTTTATTTATTTATCCATCATCTCTTATATTTTCTAGGAGGTTCTCCCTTTATCTCTTGTTGATTCCTTATTTATTTGGAAGATTCAATTAATAATATATATAATTTACAAATTTATTCCCTTATCTTTTTTCTAAATTATCTATTGATCACTCTTCCTCTTATTTCATTAGAACACTAATAGGATGTGATTTATTTATCAAGATGATATTATAGGGAATTAAATATTTTTATTTTGGATGTAGATTATAAGTACTTAATATCTACATTCTATCCCCCCATTCTAGAAGGTTACATTGTTTCTCCCATTAATGAGTTATATGACTATATAAAATAGTTTTTTCTAATGGAACACCTTGTGTTCTTGTGTTTTATTAAGTTCTTTCATTTTAAAATAATGTTTTGCAAAATTTGAGGTTATTTTGTGTTATAAAATTCATGGTGAATTAAATATCAGTTTTAAAAGGTGGTAATCATCAAAAACTATTTTATTTCACAATTTATTCAACCAAATGCATCAGTGTTGGTTTTGACACTCAAATGGTCTTCCATCATTGGTAATATTAACAAATTTCTGATGGAGAAGTTATATAACATATTGATCATGGTTCAAATTACTATTTTTTTAAAACATGTCACTTTGGGATCCTTTGGTTCGCTGGGATATAGATATATAAAAATTTTATTGTGTGTGGAACCATCATGGATTATAACAGGGCGATAATTATGCTAAATAAGAAAATGGATGTCTTAATAACGACACACATTGGAAGGACAGAATATTTTATGATTCATTTTATGTCATCATATTGTTTATTTCCTATCCTAGGTACATATTAACCTATAATATAGATCCTTTTCTAATTTATGATCCAAGATTAGTGTTATAAAAGATGGAATTGAATATTCTTCGATTGGTTTCATTTTTATTATCTGAGATATGGATGATTTTGAATACTATCATCTATTTTATAATTCATATTGGTTTTGAGAATAACATTTTTATTAATATTGATTGTTTCAAATAGAAATCAAAAGGATGACTTTAGAAAAAAATTAGAATAACTAGATAAATGAAACTCATTTTTATTAATGATATAACTAATAGTTTCATGGTGAAATAAATTGTATAAATTCATGGTGGTATCCTATATAGAATTTTCATCACACCCTATATATTATTTTTGGTGTATAAATATTTGGTATTTAGGACATAGGTAGAGGTAAGGGATTCATATACTCTTTAATCTTCTCCTCGTAGATAACTTCCCCATTTTGAGTTTGGTAGGTGGTGATGGAGAGTCAAAAAAGATGTGTCTTTGGGCTTGATTTTTTTCTTTTCAGATTATCTTTTTAGAATGGTTTTATATATTTCATAGTTTAGAATATTCCTTGTATTATGTTCTCAAATTATTTATCTTTATCTTTATATATATGAGACATGTTGTGTTAACTCTCATGGTGAAATTATTCACATTGTTATGTATGTTGACACACAGGTGTCTGTCATAATATTATGTCAATTAGAAACACGCTCAAGGACTTGTATAAGACCGTCTTAGGTCATGATTTATGATGAACCATATTTGTTCATTTAAAAATTATATCAAATCCTATTGTTCATTTTTGAGGTTGGTCACTAGATAGGACTATGATTATTAATCCATTGGTTATGAGTTCATAAGTGTGCCTATCTAGGTCAATTTTGTTTCTAATATTGAGTTACCATGGGTGTGTAGTGATTTTTCACCAATATTGTGCTTATTTTGGAGTTATTTAAATGAAATACGTTTTGGGGTTGAACTAGATGAACCATTTATTGTACTCTATTGGTCCTTAATGGATCCAAAACTCATTTATTTAATATAATTTTTCTGGAAACTCTTATTGTTTGTGGTAATTATTCTGAATTATTAATGTTAATGTTTTGTTCTTGTGTTTTATTTCAAACCTAATTAAGTATTATCTCTTGTGTTTAGTTGATAATTATTCATCAATAACTTTTTGAATCAAAGTTAAGGTCCTTCATGGAATGTTCCAAATTCCAAAACATCCATTGACCCTTCTTTAGTGGAAAAATTGATATAAACTATTAAACTACTAGGTCAGGATGGTGGTGGAAAATAGGAATGTATAATGGATCATGATTTGGATTTTAATAAAAATAATAATCCATTTTTTTTAAACAAGGAAGATAAGAACATAAATTGTGGATTAAATGGATAGAGAATATTTTGAACTATTTGAAAATGTAATATGACTCTATGGTGGGATTATCCAATTATCTTCATGGAGGACCTAGAATGAAGTCATTAGATTCCATAGAAAATTATAAATTATATGATGTCCTCACTTGAACCAAATTGGAGAAAGGTATAAATTTGTAGTTCTATCCTGAAATGTTGTGTTTTGTGAAGTCATAGGAGTTTGGTACCATGGATTGGGGAGATAATTTTTTTATTTGATTATGTTACTCATTTTATCATTTTTTCCAACTATCTATGATACATTTACATAATGTATAAATCTAGGATAATAGGTGTTATATGGGTCTTAATATTAATATTATATTGATTCTTATTCAAATGTTCCTTTCAAACATTATTACGGTGTTTAAAAAAGAAACTATGGTTAATGTAGGCATAGCGAGAAAATTTGATATTCAGTAGCCCTGCGTATAATATTATGTTGCTATGATGTTTCATCTAGAGATAAAATATGGTTAAATGAGTGAGAAATTTTTACATTAGGATAAATTTTAAGGGATTGTCAAACTTATATCCAGGTTTTTTGTTACCAATGTGGAAGATAAATCCATAAAAATAAATTATACGGAATCACCCAATTTTTTCCTTTTTTATAGACAATATGATCAGCTTAATATTTTTTTGTTGAAGAATATCCCATTAGAATAGTTTTCGATCCAATATTACTAATGCCTCCAATGATTATTCTGATGTTTTAGTGGGTAGGGAGTACACTAAATTAGTGACAAATTATCAAGTATGGGTGATGGTTAGATACCTTTATTCACACGAGTGTGAACTAGATGAATTTGAATTGGGAGTATGTAATATGAAATGTATGTTGTTTATTTCTGCCTCTAATGTTTTAAATTTTTTAAATTTATATTCTGATAATTATAGTATATTATCTACGTTTATTGAAAGGTTAGGATTAGGCTCGTACATTGTTCTATTTATGATGGATCATTCCACTCCCTTTGATATTTGGTTAGAATAAGGTATTAAATTTTTATAATTCCTGATTATGATCACTATCCATGAAGTCATGTGGTATTTCCTATTTCTTTATTTACAAATTATTGAAATCATCATTGTTAAGGACATGAAAGTTATTTCTAATTCAAAATCATTTCTAATCATAATCGACATCAATTAATATTTATTGATGTGGTTACTCATGAGTTGGTGTCTGATTGTGATCTTAGATCAAAGAGATTGGGGCATATTATTCATATGTCTAGAATGATATGATTCTAATTTATAGATTTGTTTCTTAACATCATTGTCCATTCATTAATTGGTCAACATCCTAACATGGTGGATGAGAACCATATGTTTTTAGATGGTTTTTTTGGCATACTCCTCTAGTGGCAGGTTGAATTTTCTATTGACATACTCCAAGGTGAAAATATTATATCCCTTATATCATATCATATATAACCTACTGAGTCAAAATAAAATCCGGATTAACTTGAAGATATAGAGGCTAAAGGAATAGTATTTCAATGAATATCACCTTATTTTTGAATGTTTCTGGTAACAAAGATGGGTAAAAGAAGGTTATGGATTTATATTGATTACTAAAAGATTAATTCTGTGATATTAAGAAAAAGAATCATTTCCCTATGATTAATTACCTTCTTGATCAACATAGGAGAGATTGATTATTTTCTAATTTTGATCATTGGTTAGGATAACAAAAAGTATGAGTATGATAGGAGGATATTCTAAATATATAATTATAGATAATGTATGTGAACTATATGTATTTGGAAATTTCATTATTTCATTCATACTTTTCAATGGTGTTTATAGAATTTACGAATCATATTTTTCATTTTTTATAAGATTCATTCATGGTCATTTTTGTGGATGATATTTTTATTATTATATGAAAGCTATACAATATATAGATCATATAGACAGTATTCTCAAAAAAATTAATGTTAATCTTATATTAGAAAGTCATTCTATGTATGAGTTTGAAATCAATGAAGTATTTCTTTGGGCCATGTTATATCAATGAGATTAATCATAGTGAATCCTAAAAATTTCCTTAAAGTGATGCATTGGGAGAAACCAAGGTATTATTTTTTATTCATAGACTCTTTCTATGAGAAATTTATTATAGGGGTTATTCTAGGATTTATCCACGCATAAAACCAATATAAAATGTATGATAGATATTATGTTATTTTATAATGGAATTATTATTTTCAAATATCATTTGAGAAATTATATGTGAGGTTCCCTTCAAATTAAGTTATAATTTATCTATAATCACTGTTTGGTTTTTATTTTTTCTATAATGCCTTTGGTATGGGATTCAAATTCATTATGGCGTAGGATATGCGGGTGGTGGCCTATGGATCTCACCAACTACACCCCCATGTAAGAAATTATTCAACCTATGATCTTGATTTATAGGAAGTGAGGCATGATATAAATATTGGTCACCACTATCTCTTTAGCTATTGGATTATAGTATATTTTTACCCTATGTTCCTAAATTATAATATTACTTAATGAGATATAAACCATTGATTCAAACATTGGGTTGACTATAAACAAAAAAAATTATTTTGATATTTCATACTTTATTGGAATAGGTTATGTATACACTGCCATTTTGAAATTGAATTTAATAATGCTATACTTAATGGAATTATCATATGATATTTCTTTATGGTATATTTAAATAGTGTTTATATTGTATGTGAAAGAAGTTTATGAATATGAGTTATTAAATTGTGTGAAATATTGTTTATAATATTTATAATAAAATTCATATTGTTCAAAAATATAAATTGATAAATAGTGTTTGTATTTTCAATAATTAAATGTGTGGAGAACTCACAATACTGTTCTTAATCTCTTGATGGTGCTATTTTTTCATATCATATTGGATTTTATATTATATCAGAGTCATGAGTTTTTGGATAATGAATATCATTCTAATTCATCCATAATCCTTTTGAATTCCATTCTTGTTTAAAAATATGTATGTGTGGTCAAGAATGAGATAATTGATTGTAGAAAGTGTATCACAATGCCTTACCAAAATATTAAGGCATAGAACCAGAAACCTACATGATTTTTTCTTCCATTTCCACGTATTTAGCTGAAGTGCGATGAGATATCTACAAACATTGGATTGTCATTATTGAGGAATCATTTTAATATGTATGAATTTTAACTATCAATTTATTGAATCATGAAATTATATCAATTCATTCTCATTTGTATAAATATAAAGTAGAATAGTTCAGACACATGAATATCTAATAAATCATGATGATCCTTGGAGTTACTTCAACTGGTGGCTATGATAGAAACACAATATTTAGATATTTTTTTGGAAAGGATTACAGGATAATAAATAATTATATTTTAAATTAAGAATCATATATAACATTTTTACAAATATAATGAATGTTCAAGTCATTCAAATTCACGGGGATTTTTATTGGGTGTGAATACTTGATTACATCTGTTCTTAGGAAAATTATTTTCTCTTGACTGAGTTATCCTTAAAAAATTGTTATCAGGATTAAATTTAAATTGATCATATTTTTGCATTGACTATGACAAACATTATTTTTCATTTATTTTGGGATGATTTGGGAGAATGGTCTTTAGTTAAAATGATCCATGTTCAAGAGATAATGGAAATAGTGTAGTGGATCCAAAATATTAAATAGACTACTAAGAGTCATATAAAATAATATGATGACTTTTTCCATGACCTGTTGGAGTTTTTGTTAGGAGATTATGGGGTTTTCATTATTTAAATTGTTTAGTAAATAATCATTTTGCAAAACAAATTATGTTGGACCTAGAGCTTGTATCCCCTTATAAGATCATCGAATTACTAATAAAGATGAGTTATCTGTATGACTTATCATCATTATGGAAATAAATTCAGGATGTGTTTTATATTTCCAAGTTTATTAGGTATAAAAAGGTTACTTTTTATATGATTTAACTTTTGGATGTTGTTCTTGATGCTAACAACTTAGTTTTTGATTAAATATTTCATATTTTGGATAACTATGATAAGGTGTTTCATGGTGAAAAAATTCCTATTATAAATGTATTGTGGAAGTGTAAATGGGTTATCCATGAGATGTGGTAGTGGTAATCATTGATTATATTGTAGTTTACAGCTATTGTTTGAGTATGGAATCATGTGTTCCTTATAGAGACATGAATTTTCATCCTAGGAAAAAATCTATCACCTAATTCACCACTAAATTCATTTAATTAGAATCTTTTTACATAAATATTTATTTAATAAATGATTTTTTTTGTTGGCTGGTCATTAATTTGAAAATTTTTGGGTTATCAGTGAGGAAAAGAGTCTATTCCTGGTAAGAATTAATTTTTTAGTAACTATTTGAAATAAAAATATTTTTCTAGTGATGTTTTTAATGTTTTCCATTTAGTTTTTCAAAATTTTTAAGACCACAAGAAAATTATGTGGGTGAAATTGTTTGGTTCCAGAGGCTATCACACAACCTATACATAGTTTTCAAATCATGTGAATATTCCTAGACAATTATGTGTTTTTTATGGAAAATATATAACACAATGTTTGGGTACCATTTCTTAACTATGTGCGTTAATATTGTGACAAAGTTGGGTTTATTAAAATTAGAAAATTACCCTCATACCCTAGGTATTTTTGAGATATAAACTCCTCATAATCAATCATTATCTCAATAGAACCTCTTATTTATACTCTATGAGGTTCCCTCTTGGACTCATGGTGATTCTTCGATGATTTGGGTGAATTTATTCTAGGAATATGTGGATATCCTATAAATTCTATATCATTTCAATAGATATATTTTTCATATATCTTCCGATTGATTTTTTTTAAACCATTATGTTTTTTGATTTTAGGATTTAGAGGGTTTAATTGGAAATCTATAATCATTCTTAAGGATAAAATCTCATATTGGATTGATTTATTCATTTTATCCCACTAGTTATGTAGAAGACTCTGTTTCCAACATTATAAATCTTGGTGTCTCAATAAATTGGAACATTCTCAGGGAATACCTTGCATACATGTGTTTTTCAAATTCCCTATTCTAGTTCAAATTAGACTTGTTCTCCAAATGGATCAACCACATAACCTCTTATGTGAATCTCTATATACAAAAGGATTGTAACTACAATCATGGGTCTATAAGGATATATTTAGTATAATATACTTCTTTATTAGAGTAAAATTATAGAACCAATAATATCAATATTTATAATAGATTATTGAAATAATAAATAGAACTAAATAAAGTAAAAAAATAATAATAACCCATTTAAAACATGATAAATCATCAAATTCCACAATATAAATATCATTAATTCATACAATAAAATCTTCAAATTCTGTAACATGGAAAAAAATTTGAAAGCATGGTCTTGGGTCCCATCCTAGGCCTAATATCACATTATCCAACCCATCAGCACAACATAAACTAAGATATATTTCTCTTTCCTATAAATATACCTTAAATAAGTATAATTTTCATGGATACCCTTGTTTTATAGAGTAACGAGAAGGGTGTCAGTACAACTTAGTAGTTTAACACCAATGGCGGATGAAGAAATAACTTGTATGAATAATAGTGTATATATATAACCAATGGAAAAATTAAATATGAAAATAAATGAAACATGATTCACAATTAAAGCTATTATCCTCATTTTCCCTTATCCTTAAAGAGAATCCTGATCTAATCCAACATGCTTCAGTTTATTTTGGTCGTGTGAACTATATACTAGTATCCAAGGATCATCAATCCAAGTATCCAATATAGATTTATAATTCCATGTAAAACCATCCCAACAAATATATATAAATCCATGTATATACACTATTATATGGGAAAATATACTTATCCTTTGATGTTAGGATGTTTTTAAGAAACTAGAGCATCCGTCTGGACCACCCAAGTGAGAGGAGAACATGTCCAATATCTCACTAACCATTTGTGTCAAATTCCATGTTAAGACAGCCAAACCCATGTTATGGATAATCAAGTCCCAAATACTCAAGCATTATTTTATCAAGATATTATATCTTAATTAAATCATTTCTCATGTTCCCTATTGACTTTAAGACCAAAACGTGGCTCAAATTAAACCCTACCCCTTTCACATTATATAAAAATTTATGAAACCAAACATCCTTGTAAAAAATTTAGAAAAAAAGCATATTTAAATCTATCATCCTCTTTAATGAACCAATGAATTTAAAAAATCATTTATTTTTCATTAAACACATTAAAAGAGCCAGCATAACATTTTCAACAAAGTATAAACCACACACCCCTTTCAAATTAACAATTGAATCCCATTTGAAAAAACCATTTTCGAGGAGATTGAGTTGAACCCCACATTTTACATCATAATAAAAATTAAATTTTTCGTCGATTCAATGAAAATCATAAAATTAAAAAAATAAATAGCACACCATTCAAACTATTTATAATCAATGTTGGAATATCATAAAAAATTGAAAATAATACATTTAAATTCAACATCTTCATGTCATAAACACTTCTTACCATACTATGACAACAGTACATTTCCCTATATAGACATAAAATTTATAATCAAAACATATTCACTCTTATAATTGATATAGTTCTAAATTTATTATTTTTTAAGTCATTTTAATGTTCTAGCATACCCTTGGAGTATCCTTGATCCTATTCAAAAATCATCAACAGGCCTAACGAGGTCCATATGGTCCTCCAACAACCAATCAATTCATGGTTTAAATTTTAGAGATGAATAAAAATAATTAATAAATAAATTTCATTAGAATGACCACAAACATATATACAACGTCTTTCCTTTGGGAGAAATCTTTTAGAAAACTAACCTGATTCTTGTGGACAGCCTCTTGTCCAACTGTGGACCTTTATTTAGACCTAAAATTCAAAAAACCCCAATATAATAAACACCTTATATCATGGGTTTGTTTTATTTAGAAATATTTTAAACCACACACCATGGTACCATGAGAAAATAGTTGGGAGTTTAGTCATATACATACTCATGGATTCAATACAAACTAATCAACACTCTAAATGAACCATGAACAAAGGATAATCACTCGTCAAGTATTGGAGTGCTCTTGTTCTACACCATATAATATTAATGGTCAAATTTGGATGAAAATAGGTGGAGAATAATTTAATCCGGATTTGAAAAAATTAGAAATTTTTTATTTTTAAATGGGATTATGGTGTGGGCACATTATTTTCCAAACTATGTACCAACTGTGATGTTCTCTCTACCCAAGAAAAGTAAAGGCTACTTGATTTTGGAGAGGTACCCAAACCATTTGAAAACTGTTTGGTGTATGTATTATCAAAATTTTCTAAGTATATTGAGTTACATGATTTCATGGAATCCTAGAATAGTTGAAACAATGTGCACCCTCCTCCTATATGTCACATGGTTACGGTGCACCATTAGTTTTAATCATGAACCAACCATGTTCTAAGAACATTATGACCACTATCTCTATTTTTTATGTCTCAAACCTCTTGGACACATCGAAGACCATCCATACTCTAGGGAAACACTACATTATCCAATTTAAATTGGAGTTTATCCATAATTTTAATGAAACATACCTCATATGAATGTTAGTATCTTAAAACATCCACAACTTATAACAACATTCTCATGAGTTGCACCGCCATGCATACCCGAATCATTAACGAACAAAGGCAGGGCCACTAGGCCCACATATCCACATCCTCATCCAAGGTTTCCACCAATACACGAGTAAATCATCACAACCCTAGACCATATTAATGGTTCCATATTGATGAATTTCCACTTTATCATAGTTCATAAAAGGATTAGGATTCTCCTCGAATGATGCATCAATGTCATCTAAAAATGATGGAATCCAACCAAATGAGAAAGGTTAAGGTGTTACCATTCAAGATATGACCTTTGAAAATTTACTTATAATACACCATAAGAATAACATAGCTTGTTTATGAATCAAATCCTGACTCAAACATAATGACACTTGATGGAGAACATGATTATCCAAATACATCCACTTACCTACACTAGTCTATGATTTAAGTCAGAATGGCCCCATTCTATTAACAATGTATTCATCAAAACCAAGGCACAAACTTATACTAAGTGTATTCAACATCCAAAACATGATCCCGGGATCATATTTAAAATTGAAACATTAAGATGGAGCTTATTCAAGCTCCTCACACTGAAACACTGGATGTTTTATCCCTAGGATATACTCAAGGACTATGGTGATCCCCACAAAATGATTTATCTTAACTATATTACTAATTAATGTTTGGAATATCATCTGTCAAAAAATAACACTATAACATAAAATATGTGCTCCTACAGTTCAATCATTGTCATTTCCAACCTTTTTCACCCAAATAACTAGATGAACATCAATATCCATTAGAAACTACTCTAATCATTGAAAACCACACATGAAAATATGTGTACTTCACATTATATCATGAACTGAGATGAATATATATTTTGGTCAAAATTCTAATTTCATTCCGAATGTGTTTTTCACTTATAAAGAGACATGTGTAATATAGTTTGAAGCATAAAACATTAATCCCACAATATAACACATAATGGATAATACCGAGCTAAATCATCCCAAAAATGTATGGATCCAAATATTTCAACATCATCACCAAACATAGTCACGATACATTTAATCAAAGAGGAATTCCATAACCACCGAACATACCCATTAGAGTCCTTACCCAACTCTATATGGTATTATATTTTTATAACATCGACTATTTCAAAAATCACATTGTTCACTACTGAAAATGATGATGCACATCAAACAAAAAACATAAGATCACATTAATAATTTTCTTTAGCATGAAGCTAATGCATATCACAATCATAAACTATATCCATTCCCTATTTATAATTATCCATATAATTAAATCCCTAACCTCATTAGTTTTTAGTAAAATTTTATGATCCTCCTTGAATAATCCATGACTAGATACACACATCCAAAACACTTGTATTATAAAATTCAATCCCTCATGACTAACACATCAATACCAATGCTAATAACTTCATTTTAAAATCATCGATTAGTAATCATCAACCAACATAGTGAATTTTCAATGAAATAGGGAACCCCATATTTGGTCATGGCCAACTCACTTCCACATGAGTGGTAAAATTAAACGTTATCTGTCACTAATTTCTGGATTCTAATACTATCAAAAATAAAATTTTCCAACATTTAGACAATCAAAATTCCATTTACCACAATGTTAAATGGTGAACCACCCACCATACATACTCACCATCAGTTCTCCATGACAACAATCTTCCTAATGTAACTTCATCAAAACATAAATGAAATTTATATTTCTTTTTGTATTAATTACTGTCTATTGAAATACTTAAGATGATGTGAATATGTTGGTCATGATCATATATAAATTTGTAGTACACCAATATTTTGTAAAAAAATACCACATGAACATATCTATTCCTCATGTCACATATCACTATAGTATAGCTTCGTGGTCCAGTTGTTACTATATCTAGTGACCCATGCTCGTTCACCACATAACCTCTGGTGCAAATCCCCATACACTAGAGCAATATGAATAGCAGTGATGGTATAATGGATCCTCTAGGGATATTATACCCTCTCTATCCATATATGATAAAGTAGATCAAATAATAAATAAAAAAATTAAAATAACAAAAATTGGAATCCCAATCCAATTCACAAAATTGCATACATTCCCACAACCAAATTGTAAACAACGATGTCATGTCATACAGTTCAATGTAAAAAAGATGAATCCAAAATAAAGACAAGGCGCAGAATCACCAAAATGGGTCCAAAAATATTATCTTTCTCCCTAACCAATGAGAATTCACAAAAACCAAATCTTCAATATTTAATAAGGTGTTTTCTAATTTCCTAACCTAGAAACATGATGTTTTCCAAGATACCCGATATCGGCTCAAGAAGGATGTGAGTAGAAATTTGGAAGACACCACCAACAGTTTCTACAGAATATCTAATCTAAATAAATATTGTATGTAGAGGCTAAATGAAAAATTGAAAAAATATAAAAAATGTTACATCCTTTAAAAATATTATAAATTCACAATTTATATATTAGATTAAAGGGTAACGTTATTCATCACACTATCTTTGGCTTATACCGATCAACTAAACAACATATAAGGGGTTATTTATCTATAATTAATTATGGAAATAATTTAACAAAGAAATATAACAATGTAAAAAAAAAACCTTGAATCATTGTTCCAGGTCATCACATCACGTTCATTCCTTAGGATCATAAAGCCTCATCTTGAACCCCTAATCCATGAAATATAGGGGTGATACCTAAAAACATAGTCTAGCATAACCTGTGGGAGTATAGCCTCAAAAAAATTACACACGCATGAAACATAATTAGGTGGACATGCTTGTTTAACTATTTAACTCATTTAACAATTAAATATCTAACCCCTTAACACAATCATGCATGACCAAAAAATCCCTTATGCAATGTTAGAAAGAAAAAACAATAATCATCAAATTCATTTCACAAACACTTATTAGAAAAAAAAATCCAATTTTAATTGGTTTATCTTCATAAACCTAGGTGGACATGGTGATATAACTATCATATGTTCTATATAATAAAACAATAAAAATAACATTCTCTATTCAATTTCCATATTCAATATAGGGTACAACCCATTCGGGGGCCCTAGATTTTAGTTGACTCATTCCCTTCATATCCCAAGGGGATCACGAGGGTTTGAATTCATCATTCAATTAACCATTTTAAAATTTCATATCGAGGAAAAAAAATTCAAAACCTAACGAGACAATAAAAGAATCTTCACACACATAAATAACATGGAGAATATTGGATATAACATACAAACCACCTACTTAAAGATCGTAGATTAAGGATCAAATAAACATCACCCACAATTTGAAATCAAACCCCCTGAAAGACACAGAGTATGATATCGTAGAAAAAATAAGGGTTTAGAGATTCATAATGAGAATAATTATTCCCCAATACCTAATCCAAATAATTGAAAGAATACGAGTGTTAGAGTCACACAAATAACAGATAAGAACCCATTAGAAACATCAATTGGATTAGAAACTAGGGATATTGATCCTTGAGATGTTTGGGAGGAAGAGTTCATCACCATTAGAAACTGTAGTATGAAGCACAAAAAACAATGAGTGGATTTATAAATAACGATGGGGGAAATGGAAAATTATATCCATTTAATAAGGTCCATAGTCTGGCTACATGGTTGTCCATACTGTCATCCAATCGTGTGCCACGCAAAGTCCAAGTGGGGGAATGTGGCATGGTCTCCTGAGGAGCCAACATGGTTTGACGAACCACATGGTGGACATGTAGTATTGCTCTATCCATGACCACATAGTTTTACATTTCCCCCTTGGATGGTTCATCAATAGTGCACATGCCTCAAAAGGTCCGCATAGTTATGGTGCACATTTACTACAAACCATGCACTGAAAATGTAACATTCAAAGGATGGATATTTCCCCCCATTTTCATGCCCAAATTCATGATCCACCAAAATGATTTCACATACACCCAGAAGATATTTATTTTCCCACAAAAAAGAGTTTAACTAAAATAAAAACAAGAACATAACTCAGTATAATTTTGGGATCTTACAACCTCTCTAGCTTATAATAGTTCATCCTTAAACCTCTTTCCAAGCATCATGTTGCAACCAATATAAATATATAATTCCAAAAAGAATTAATATATATATTACTCTCCCATGTATCTTTTGAAACCATAAAATTCTACCATAAAACATGAACCAACAACATGGTCTTACCTTAAAAACATTCCCACCATGATCCACAATACAAATCAGATGCTCCTCAATGGCTGAATCATCCTCAATATCCCAATCATCAATATAAAACACATTATAAGGGTTGGTGTGATAATATAGATGACAAGACACATAAAAAAACATCTTGAATTTCAATATACCACTATGGAGAAACCAATAGGTATTCCATTGGTCTGATCCTATCAACATCCTAAAACGACCCTATGTTCCTCAATACCAACATACCCAATTTATGAATATAGAAATGACTCAACCATGAAGAAACCCAAAGGAATAAATTTTCACCCAACATATACTCAACAGGTTGACAATGGTTATCCACATATGACTTCTTCCTACATTGATACATGGAATATATTTTTGAATTAGTAGTACCATCTCAAATTCTTATTTTCATAAGGCTCGTCCCCAGAAACTATGATTTCCCATTCTCCATCCAACATAATGAAGATCTGTATGGCCAACCATATAGTGCCTCATGTGGTTTAATTTTAATAGTACTCTGATAACTACTATTATAGGAAAAATCCACAATAACTAAGTTCTACAACCATGATATGCCATTTCCAAGGACACATTCCCTCCAAATTTCCAACCGAACATGAATAATAATTTTTGAATAACTATCTATCTATGGGTTGAAGGCCATATTAAAAAAATACATGGGTACCAAGAACCATGTGAAATAAATTCTAGAATTGAAAATTATAATCTAGATCCTCATCTAAAAAACACTCATGTTACAACATGAAACCACACTATCTCCATATCATTTAAGTCTCTCGGTTAATCCCTGATAAAATTCATTGATATCAGTATTAAATGGTGCACCTAGGTCATCCAATCCACAATCTCCCATATAGTTATGTTCTTACTGAGCATATGTGGAAGACCCATGAAAAAATCCATTGTGACATCATCCCGCATCCATTATTGAATGAGAAAATGGATTAAAGTACAACCCCTATGTTAATTATTGGCCTTCACCTACTAATAGTTTAACACCGTATCATGAAACCTACAATATTTCGTTCATCCATGAACACCAATTTTCCTACAGACATCATGATATAATTTGGAAAACATAGTGAAAATACTAACTTTGAGTCATGGAGCTCATGTGTCCACTACTCCCAAAAGCCTGTAGGCACAATGAAAAATCCATAAAAATAAAATAACTCAACATCATAAAAAGTTTAGTCAGAATTTTACTTCTCACCTTCATGTATTTTCCTCAAAAAAACACTCTTGATATTAATACTACCTCTCTTGGATCCAGCATAACATTTTGGACTAAACTTCTATTGTTTTAAGGGTTCTCTATCCCTAGTTCTCTAGAAACTATATATGAATCTCTAAAAATAGATCCATAATCACCCATTCATTACAAGACTCATCGACTTCTTGTTTCTATGACTTACTGCACTAATCATTTGTGACGATGTTCCACTTTACCAGCCTATATTCCAACTCAAAATAAAATGAAGTAATATACTCAACACATATAAAATAATAAATTTTGAAATAAAACCTGAAAAAGATATACATAAGAAATATATGATCAGTATACCCATTAATATTTTCACCAATAAGGTTTCCCCACCATGTAACACCCACATTTTTTAATATAATAGCATTTCATTTGATAGAATTTTGGACAAGCAACAATAAGAACATAATGGAATATAATATCATAAGATGTTAAAATATAATTAATTTTTTAAATAAATTTAATATTTGATATAGTTTTTAATGCACACAATATCGACTTATCTTACATTACATTATAAAAATATTTTCTTCAAAAGCATGCATTACAAGTTAGATAGAGTTTTCCCGAACAACAATATATTATTAAAATATTATTATTTAATATAATAAGATATTACCTAGAAATTAAATTATTGCTTATGAATAATATTTACTAACTTATGAAAATATATGATTTGTAAAATTATAAAATAAATTCACATGTTTGCAAATATTTATAAATTAATATAAATCTAAATGAATATAAATGAAATTTATTTATTCTCATAAAAATATTTTATCCAATTTAATTAAAATATTTACTATTAGTGAATGTAATTTACTAAATATATGTTATATAATAAATATAATATTTTTTATATTCATCCAATAGGCTTTAAAATAATAATATAAATATAAAACTAGTTTTATGATTTAAAATGTATTTTTCATTAAATAATTACCACTTTTTAATTGAGAACCTATTTCAAATATAACAACTTTAAATTTTAAAATTTAATATGAAAAATATACCTTTTTTATATAGGAACATAATAATTATCTAAAAATTAATTTTTGATAATTTATTTGAGGATTTATTTTTGATGAATAGTGAAAATACAAAATTCTAATTTCAAATTTATTATTCTTTTAATTTATTTATACGAATAAATTATATATTTTGATTCATTTTAATGTTTAATTAGATCTATTTTATATCAATTAATCTAATTTAGTTCATTAGAATCAATTTCAATAAGGAATTTGAAAAAATATTTTCCAAGCATTAGAAGATTTTTAATTTCAAAACCTTCTTTGTCATCCCATCTACGAAATGAAATTCAAATTAATTTCAAAAAATTATGTAACAAGTATTTGGAAAAATGGATTCCAATGTAGGATGAAGAATAATTTAAAATTTATAATAATTTCTACATAGTTTTTTTCCTTAAATATTAGTTTTGTAATCAAAATTAATTATAGATATTAAGAGCAAAATTAGCTAAACGATAGACTAAAAGTTAAGCATAAGATACAAATTTCCAAGAAACATGTAAAAAATACATTACATGCACATATTTAAACACTATAATCTCATGTATAATATTTTTTCCATTATTGGAACCAAATTTTTTTTAGAAGAAACATTGATGAAATTCACTTTTCAAAAATTTACAAAAAAATGTCACTCCTACCCCACTATAAAAAGGCATTCACCTATACCACTTATTCAAACCTCTCAAGACCTTTGGTTAACAATAATATTTTAAAAAGAGTTGCCAATTTCCCATAAACTCATATTATGAGCCTATTTTTTTGAATAAATCTATCCAAGTACATCTTTTGATAGATACAAAATGTAGTTACCCAAATAAGATGTAATTTTCTTGAACGATCACTTCAGTTCTATTACATTCTCCACTTCTTTATTTATTTTTATTCCATTTTTGTAAAACAATATAAGTATCCTGAATATTATTTTTTTTTATTTTGTTATGCATTCTACTTAAAAATACATTCAATTCCAATTAATGGGTATCTTAATTACCTTTTTTGTACTAAAAACTATTACATGGAGAAACAATATTGTCATTTTTTTCATTAACACCTATCATGGTTGGGAATTATGATATAAACAATGCTCATATATGATATATTTGATAATTATAATTTATTTATTTTTATTTAGTTTTTTATATAACACATACCTCTTTGATTCCCAATTTTCAAGAATATGATAACAATATTTGGGAAATTATGTACTACCTCCACCTCTAAGCTATGGAAGTTATTCACACTACACTTAGAATGTATAAAAGGTGGTTTTAATATTCTAATTTGAAATATATTTAATTAAAATGAAACTTTAATTATCATATAAATTAATATTTCATGTAAATTCCATTATTTTAAAATAAAAAACTAGTTTGAAGTAATGTTCATGGATACGTACGACCTATTATCTCCATGAACACTGCATTTAGTTTCCCATATCAAAATGTTATGGATAATTCTTAATACATATATAATGGATATATATATATGATATTTAATACATTTTTTAAATCCTATAGATGATTGAATAACTATCTAGTTAATAAGAAAAAAATATAAAGTTAAAATATACCTGATGAACTAGACAATTAATACCCAAAATAGTGAAAATGATGACATATTATTTACAAACTAGTAATAAGATATTATATGAAGTTAATATATGATTTCATAAAATTGATTATGGATATGTTATAATTTATATTCATTTATAAAACAATTATAAAGTATATTAAATTACCTTCACTGATAAATTAAACACATCCTCTGGGATTCTTTTCTTACTTTCTTTAAAATGATGTATATTCAATTTTCACGAATTTATTATTTTTGTGTGGTGTATCTAGTACATATATTTATATGTTATATCATCAATTATTTTATATTTTTTTATTTAATGTTTAATTTTATGTTATCAGTTTCATGTGGATTATGAATCTAATGTTACCAAGTACTAATGGAATTCGCCTCGATTTAAATTCATTGAGACATAATTTATAGTTTTGACGGTTATTTTTTCTAAATGGAGTAAATATTAAAAATTTGACATGTAATACTATTATTAATTGATTATTAAGAATATTTTGAGTTTAAATTTATTTTATTTCATCTTTGGGTAATTTAATTAAGCTTCACTAAGTGGAAAAGAATTTTACAACCCAATTTCATTTCATTAGGTTATACTACTTCCTCGTTGTTCTTAATATTCTATAATTATGTGTGAAATAACATCTTATAGTCCATTTTTCTTTAAAAGTATTAATGGTTATTTATATATGACACATATTAGATATTTGTGTTTTGATGTTCATGTCAATGTTTTGGTATTTTTTAGGGTTTACTAGACAATATAATTTTATTATGGATTTTTTAATTTCTATCAAAGAAAATTATTACATAAATTTTTAATAAATCATTTAATTTTAGTATCCTCTGGTTATTCATTACATTTTAAAACAAAATAGTATCATTTTTATAATCATTGATACAAAAAATGTTTTAGAATTTGTTCGTAAAAATATAATTTTATTTTTATCTTTAGTCATAGAGAATGTTTTCATCTAAAAAACCAATTTTATAAAATGTTTTTAATTTTCTTAACATTTCCAAAATACTTTTTAATGAACTTTTTTATGAAGATATTTTCAATGAAAATGGTTTTAATTTTTTTTCCAAATTTTAATGTTTGTTTTCCACTAAATTGTTTTCAAAAATATTTCTTATATTATTTTCACTCATTATTGACAACAACCGCTTTTTTTACTCCGCTATAGATATGTTGAATTTATTCCATCATTATTAATCATCTGGATGGTTTATGAATCCTTTGACCAATGATAGTATTGACATTCACTACCTTGAATTCATTGTTACTCCCCTTGAAATATTCAATTTTAGATGATCATGGAACATTAAATTTCCCCTAAATATCCATATCATATACCATGGATATCATTATGAACTAAAAAAAATACTATTTTTGCATAAAATATTCAATTTTAATTTTATTTTATATATTTTGAAATACATATAAATCCATATATTTTTCTGAATGATGTTATTTTATAAGTCACATTATTCATAAATTATATCAATTTTTTGATATATGAGGAATAATTTTGTTAGAAATGACATGGGTGGGACCAAACAATCAATATCCCCTTGATGCTTTATTGGTCTTATGGAACAAGTTAGTTATGATTCCTTAAATGGGGTTTTGATGGATATGCTAAACCATCTTGTGATAGGTATTTATATAAAAGGTACCACTTACCTTGGAAACATGGCGTATAATAATGAATCATTTCGCTCATTCTGTATCAGTTACTATTTATCCATTAGATTTTTCATCGATATATCACTGGATGAATTTAATTTTCATTTTATTGGTTAAATGGAATGTTTTTTCAGGTTATTACCTTCACATATTAATTATTACTTGTCTTGTTATTTTAAATGGAATGTGCTTTTAGTTATTAAAATTTCATATTTTTTATCCATTCAGTTTATAAATTATAAGGTATGTGTTTTCAATTATTACCTTTCCATACTTAATGTTCTCATTGAATCATTATTGATTATACTATAATTTACCGTACTATGAATTTGATACCACCCTAATTTATTCCCATTCCCCAGGAATCCAAGAATTTTACTATGAATGAAATGAAATGGAATCATAGATATAATAAATTTATCCATGAATGAAAAAAATTATGTTGTAATTAGTTTATTAATTTAGAATAAAATAATGTTGTATGTTTATTGTTTAACATGATTATTAATCACTTTAGTCCTTTAGTATTTGATCCTTTTAATAATTCTAATGTAATGGTTGTAGACATCGACTCAGAGATTCTAATGTCGGGTCCTTACAAATGGTGTCAAAGGATATTTATTAGAAAACAAGGAAACTAGATTTATAAAGAAAAAATTTGGAAACAAAACCATATGATAGAATTTTAGGATATGTATAGAATAACATCCTATAATTATGGATAGTTTGATATAATTTCTTCATAATATGAATACATCCATTTCTGGACACTACAAGTGGAAATTGATCTGACACAGATGTACATAGGGGTTACAACTTTGAAAATGTGTGTCATGCCTTACTAAAGTGTAACCTAGAACAATAAATTACCCTTACCATGCACCTCATTAGAAACTCCTGTGGGATAATACTATAATGATTAATTTTTTTTACATACTATGGAGAAGGAGTTTAATCAATAACGGAAATGAATGGACTAGGTTAATCCTTTGACCAAGGAATGACCTATGTTGAAAAAAAAGGATAAAGTACAAATGTATTGAGGTTGTATTGAAAATGTTTGTTAAATGTTTATATAGTGATTAAAAATATTCCATAGATGTGCATTATTTAAAAAAAAATATATTAATAGGGTTTTATAAATGGAATACCATTTGTTAGGTGAAAACCCATTAGGATCGAAAAGTCCATGGGACCTGAAACCATGAACAAATAATTATAAAAATTGTGTGCCTACCACTAGCCTACATGATATCATTGATTTTTTATCATTTCAATAGTAAAGAAATTTTACAAATAGATATTAATTTTCAAACATTACTGTTAATTTTTTGGTTTACAGATTAATGTATTTTCCATACTGTCATTGGATAATTATTGTAGAAAAATTGGAATTAATGTCACTTTTTGTGGACATTACGATATGTTAAATTTTTATTATAGTGTTTCAAAAAAGGGGTTCAGTATCGGGTATCCTTTTCATGTATTAAAAGGTTATTTATAATTTTATTGTAGAAAAACAAAAATACAAAATCGTTTATAAGAAATTTAAAACCATCAAGTTAATATAATTTTTTATATTCATGGTTAATAAAGGAATTCCTCAAAATTTGGAATATATTCTTAATAAAAAAATTTATAATTCCATGATTTTTGTTTTACTAATTTCATTTTAAATCATTAAAAATTTATGGCTTTTTGTGTAACACCCCATGATTTCATAGTACATTATTTCAAAAATGTAATTCAATAACACGCACTACAGGGAACACAAAGTTCAAGCACACCATAACTTACCAAACTAGACATTATGAATATGAATACCCACTTTTTGAAATTTTATAAATTTTATCTTTCAAAATGGAAATCAATTTTGTATTTAAAATATCAAAATTAGCTTAGGGTGAATTTTTGGAATTTTTCTGGAAACTTTCAATTTTTGATGATTAGTGAAAAACACTGAGTTATAGTTTAAAACCGAATTTTAATTTAAATATTTATTTATTTTATTTAAATTTAAATTAGGTAAAAATAGATACATAATACCTATATAAGTTCAATGTAATTCATTGGAGTCAGTTTATAATAAATTTAGATATATAAATTGTTTAATGAACATCTCACCATCTTTTACCCATATCATAGGAGAAATTGCAGAATCACATAAATCTTAATTTTACTGCTTCTCTGAGTGGAATTTTGAAAATCTGAGAGAGATGGTTAATATAAAGGAGTAAAATGTGGTTCAATAAGATAAACGTAATTTTTAGCTAATAGTAACTTTTTACTTTTATTTACCACGATTAAAAGTAAATAGGGTAATTAAGGGTAAAATGGTATTAATATTAATCTAAAACATGTACTAATTCTATTGGACAAGTTTATCTCGACCAAAAACAACCTTAGGATTAAAATATTCTCATTTATGTCTACTTGGATTATATTAGGACTATTTTATTATTTAATTGAAAGAAGAGTTAAAAGAGTTAAAATCAATGTTTAATAAATAAAACATTTTTAATATAGGGTTATACATAAGATAAATTTTATTATAAATATTAATTATAAAGATAAAGAAATTTCCTACATAATTCTATTTTATTTATAAATTTTAGAAATTAAATAAGTTGATTTATCTAAAACACAATGAGGATGCAGTAAATACCTTATTAATGAATGATTAAGATAATTGATAATATAAATACCCAAATAAATTTCATTTGAGACTTTTTATGAATTAAAATAATTTTCAAGGTTACTATGACATATTATAATTGGTTATATGAATTATTTTATAAGTAATAATGCTATTATTAATTTATCAAAAACAAATTACCGAATTGTTCCAAAATTGACATAAAAGAGTTTTTGAAACAAATATAATATTATTAATTGATATTCTATTCGTAAAAATCAAAGGATAGGCCAAAGGACTTATATCATGATAGGTGTATCATTAATGGACCACTTGGAGGTCTATTGAATGTTTATTGTTTGTTTATTAACAATCTAATATAAAAATACAAAGAGACATGGTAAATGTCAAACTAATTAACCATGAGTTAAAACTAATATATAAGGTTAATGAAGTGACCCAAACCTATCTATATCCTATTGGATGAGTGGAGTTATAACCATACCCACCATAGCCTCAAAATAAATCAATTTGGAGCCATTATTTTTCGAATATGAATTTATTATAAATTAATATTTTATGTTTTTTTAAGGTGACCCTCACCCCTCTTATAAAAGGGCACCCCCATTCACTCTAATTCACACATTCTAAGACATTTGGATCGGCCATAACCTACTCAAATACCCTCTAAACTATCATCCCTTCAACCTAGATGACTTAATTTGATCAGAAAGCTACCCTAAGGATCCCTTTTGATCAAATCAAAATGAAGAACCCGAAGAAGAGGTAATGATTTCACCACCTGCTTTCAAGTTCCTTTCTTCTTCCACTTCCTTTTTCTTTGTTGTTTCCATTATAATATAATAAATCCATTATCTTCTTTATACTGTGATGTTATTATAATTTTGGTAAAACCAAATTCATTATTCTATACACCCTTTGAATGACAGGTCACATTATGTGTGTACGTATGGCTTACCGTCTCCACGTCGTGTGTGTAATTGTTATTCAATACATTATTATTTGTATGGGTATAATAATGATGTTTATTTGATGTAAATAATAAATATAAAATTATAAGGATTATGTATATATGATATACCATCCAATTATATATTATTTTAATATCAAAAGAATGATATTTTCGCTCATACGTACGTACGGATTACCGTCCCCACGACGAAATGAGATTAATTTCCAAGTTCACCATTCATCGACGATTATAAAAATATATATTACAAATAAGTATGTAATATAAGAAATAATAATTATACTGAAGAGAGAGATATATATATATATAAGTATTTATTTACTTATATATATATTATTCACATACTTCTGTTCAATACTATATGAAAATGGAAACAAAGTTTATTCGTATGTATGGACTACCGTCTCCATAGACGGTTTTTTCCATTTCATATATATGTCTATTATACATATTTATATTCTAAATATATATGATATATAAATCATGTTTTATATTCTGGATGTATTTTAATTATGATCTATGTGATACAATCATGAGTAACGGGTTAAAGCACGTACGATAAAGAAAGCTATTATTACCCGAAATATTAATATAACATGGAAATTATTATTTAATGGGTAGTATAAAGTAATATATGAATAATATATAATATCATAAATTTTAATATGGGTCTTTTTAAAATTTAATAACATAATCTAGTCTTCATACAAGATGTTAAACGTACCCATGACTAAATGAAAGTGCAAGGTAAGGGGTTTTCATCTCACTCCCAATTCCCTTGAGATTCATGCCATATTGCCACTGTTAACTTTTCTGTGGTGTATGTAATTCCCATAATTGTATTAATTATGTAATAAAATTTAATTTATGTTTATTTACATGTTCATTGTATGATACTTCTTTCATGGGTTTTCTGTTTTGTAAGTTACCAAATTTGTAAGGGTTATTTCCTCAATTTCATTGTTATCCGAGATTGTTCATGTGAAAGTATTTTCTGGGACATACTTATCATAGATACCCATATTTCAAAAAAATGTTTTAAAAGGAATCTTTGAAGGTTTTATGGGATGTTCTATTTAACTAGATCATCACTTTAAATGTTTTAAATATTTATCTTTCTAAACCCTTTTAATTAATGTTAATTTTTTCAAAATGATTTTAAGGATTTATTTATATGGACATGAGTGTTCAAAAATGATAAATATTTTCAAAAAAGATTCAAAGTGGTATGGGACACATTGATTAAAAAATGTGTTTAAATATCTTCCTTTCTAAATTATGTGACTCTTAAATGATTTTAAAATTTAAAGAGATATTTCTCTAAAATGTTTTTGGATTTCATCTATGTCAACATCCTTTGATGGATTTCAAGTTTATTTGAATTTGATTTATTATGATTCAAAACTTCCATATTATATTAAAGGTTTTGTGATATGTTTTACTATGGATGTGTTATTTTTTATGCCATTCATGGTTAATGGTTAATGTATTGACATTTCGTATCCTAGTTCTTATACAAATGTTTATGATATGTTTAATCCTTTTAATATGAGGAATGTATTGGACTTAGTATGTGACGGGTGGAGCCCGCTATCGCTCCTCGATGCATCGGTAGGTATCATGAGACAACTCAACATGGAATTGGCTGAGGCCCTTTCCCAATTTGATATATTTTTTTGGCCAAGGCCTTAAACATTTTTAGACATCTTGGCTGAGGCCTTGACAAAATGATTCAGAATGTCTGACATTATACATTCCCTTATTATAGAAATAATATTGATGGTTCATGTGGTCATTCAACTAGTATAATACCCATGATTATGTTTTATTATGACATTATTTACCCATCTCATATTCCTGCCATAAAATTATTCATGTTTATTATTGGTAAAGGCATGTGGTTTCAATTATTCACCATGGATACTATTTATGTCATTTCCATTGTATTACATACCCTAACTGAGCTTTTGATCTCACCTGTTTCTTATGTTTCATTTTCCCCAGAATCCAAGAAGTGTATTATGGTTTATATATAGGGTTATGATAAAGTAAATAATAGAGTTCTCATTGAACTATTTATGCTATGTTTTATGTGTGAAATTGTAATGTAATGTTAATATATGTAATCTATTTTCCCGGACTCTTAAACTGATCGGTCCTTCGGGACATGATTCCTTGTAATCATGACAATGTTATGTAATAATACACAGAATTTGGGTAACTATGGTTGGGGAGTTAAAATTTGTATCAGAGGAAGTTTATCAATAACCTTGGATACTAGATTTTGACAAACTCTGATTAGATAACATTATGATAAAATAGACTTTGAAGATTCGTATAGAAGAACTTCCTAGAATTTTGGTAATGTAATGGTTTTTGTGAGTTTTCCATGAAAATACATCCCTATATGGATACGAGCAGGTAGAGGCGACTTTAGCACATATGTACCTAGTGTAAAACTGTAAAACACCGCTTTGATCTAGACTCGAACAGGAACTGGTGCACTACAACTGGCCTTGCTGCACTCTTGGTTACGACACTCTCGATGGATATGCTTAGGATAATTCTTGATAACTTTACCAACCACTATGAAGGGTTTATGAGTATATAGCTCCTCAAAGAAAACATTTTTGTGATTATGGATTATATCCATAAATTGTTTAATTTACATTAGGTATTTTACATGTTTGTAATTATGAATTGCAATTAATAAACTGATCTAGTGTATGCCATTGTATAGAAATGGCACCCAATAGAAGGAATCTGAACTCCAACAATATGTATGATCCAAAGAGTAAGAAGGATCATTTCTTTCACGGTATTTAGCCATCATTTAGAAGGGAAACAGTTACCCATGTACTCTCAATATATGATGAAATAGTATCATGTGTTAATACGATATGTAAAGAATTCACTGAGTCCTATAGCTTTAAAGGGAAGCAATAGATGAAAAGTATAGAAAGGAGAAATATGGAATAAGGGACAAGGGAAAATAAGGATTTTACCATATGTGATAACTGTGGAAAGATTCACCATGGTAAATTCTTGAAGGGAACGAGAGTTTGTTATAAGTATGGAGAAAAAAGGACACCAAGTAATTGATTTCAAGGGTAAAAAATTCAAATGTACAATGCTTTATATGCAAGGCATTGGGACACTACACAAATCAATGTCCCGTTCATAATATTATACCGCAAATGATGTTATTGGATCATAATAAAGTTATGATACTACCTCTGATGAAAAAGTAATGACTACTCTTCCTATGTTGTTACTATAGAATTATTTCATTTGAGTGTTGTATCAACACTATACTGGTTACATGAATTATGGAGATAAATATTCATTGTACTACAGTACTATTTTATTGAGGATTTGAGATTATATGGTTCTATGAAAAGTGACTTAATAGTAAGCTACACTTTTTTGAAAATACATGGCTGAAGGAAAGGTAATCCTTAATATGTCCCTGATAATGAGGTAGTGTTTTTAGACTAAGAGATGGTTGATTTTGGTAATTCAGGATATTGTAGTGTTGTAAAAGAATACACGATGAAGGCGTTCACATGTTATTACCCGGAAAAAAGGATCCTCATTATGTTTAACTTCCTTATAAATTTTCAATTAAGAGTTTGGATATAAGTATTTTGGATAATTCTAAAGGCTGAAATGGATTATGTTTGAAATTTGATACTGTTGTTATGGATATATTTGAATTTCCATAAAAATGAAAACTCGGAGGTTAGGCGGAAACTCGTCGCGTCCGGCAAGGCCGCCAGACTTGAACCCACAACCAAAGGGAGAAAACGGTGTATCACATATCACTAACCCACGTGATGTCCATGATTGAATAATGTAGTTTTTAAAGGGTCTCATAGATGAATTGTAAATTCATTTTTTTGGAACCCTATATGAATTGGATTACTAGAAATTTTGTTAATGTTCTATTATCTTTTAGAGTGAAAGATGAGTTTGTGGTGTAAATTAGTTAATGGATGGAAATCTACTTCACAAGTATACGTTTTTTATTATCTTATTCTATGATGAAATAAATTATTAAAACTTTAGGTAAAGCATCTTAAAACAAAATATGTGTTAACTTAATACCTTACGTTTTGTGGAACTGATGGTATTTTAATTCATCATAAATTGGTGGCTTTAAGGCCCACAATTCTACAATTGTTTGTGACTGATGACATCAATCACTCCCTATAAATATTTACGTGTTTCCTCCAATTATGTGACCCTAATTTCCACCAATGTTCTTTTTATTGAGATCATAATTTGGTGGTGACTTCATCATTCCCCTTTTCCTCTTATTAAGACTAAATATTATTAACCCAATTTCTAATGTGGGTTTTCCCACAATTGTAATTTCTATTTTCAACCATTTTATTTCGAAGAACAATTTCAATTTTTGAGGGAGCAATTTATTGAAGGAGGAAATAATGTAACACCCCAATATTTCATATTACATTTTTTCTTCAAAGTAATTCAATAACATTCACTACATGAAACACCGAGTTCAAGCGCAGCATAACATTCCAAACTAGCCGTTATGAATAGTAATACCCACTTTTTGTGATTTTTTAAATTTTATCTTTCATAATGGACATCATTTTGGGATTCAAAAGATGGAAATTATCTTAAGGTAGGTTTTTGGTATTTTTCTCAAAACATTCAATTTTTGATGAATAGTTAAAAACTCTAAGTTATAGTTTAAAACCAAATTTTTATTTAAATAATTATTTATTTTATTGAAATTTAATTTAGGAAAAAATAGATACATAATACCTATATAAGTTCAATTTAATTCCTTGTATTTAGTTAAGAATAATTTTATATATATAAAAATTTTATTGAACCTTTCATCGTCTTTTACCCATCTCCTAGGAGAATATGCAAATTCACATAAAACACAATTTTACCGCTTCTGCGAGTAGAATTTAGAAAATCCAAGAGACATAGTTAATATCAAGGAGTAAAATTTAGTTCAATGGGATAAAAATAATTTTTTGTGAATAGTAAATTTTTACTTTTATTTACCACGATTAAAATTAAATAGGGTAATTAAGGGTAAAGATGATTTTAATATTACCCTAACACTTGTCATAATTTTATTGGGAAAGTTTATCTCGACCAAAAACAACCTTAGGGATAAAAAATTATCATTTAGGTTCACTTGGATTAGATTAGGACATTTATTATTATCTAATTCAAAGAATAGTATAAAGAGTTAAAATCAATGTTTAATAACTAAAAAATTTTTAATATAGGGTTATACATAATATAAATATGATTATAAATATTAATTATAGATATATAAATATTTCCTACATAATGGGATTTTATTTAAAAAATTTAGACATTAAATAATTTAATTTATTTGTGACACAATGATGATGCAGTAATTACCTTATTAATAAAATATTAAGATTAATTTATATTATAAATACCCAAATAAATGTAATTTGAGAATTTTTATGATTTAAAATAATTTTATGGAAAAATATTACATATTATTATTGGTTATAATAATTATTTATGTAATAATTCATTTATAAATTTATCAAATAAAATACCCAATAGTGTCAAAATTGACATAATATTGTTTTTAAAACAAATATTATATTATTAATTGATATTCTATTTCTAAAAATCTATGTTTCTGCCAAAGGACTTATATTATGATATATGTATCATTAATTACCCAATTGGGGGTCTATTGGAATTTTATAGTATATTTATTAACCATATAATATAAAAATACAAAGAGACGTGGTAAATGTAAAACTAACTAACTAAGAGTGAAAACTAAATGATAAGGTTAATAAAGTTACCCTAACCTTTCTAAAACCTATTTTTTGAGTGTATTTAGACCCATCCCCACTTTATCCTTGAAATAAATAAAATTTGAGCCATTATAAACCTAATATAAATTTATTATAAAATAATATTTTATGTTTTTCCTAAGCTGCCCTTCACCCCCCTTATAAAAGGGAAGTCCCCCTTAATTATAATTTACACCTGATAAGCCATTTGGCTGGGCTAAACCATTCTCAGAGACCCTCTAAACTATCCTCCCTTCAACCTAGAGGCCTTAGTTTTATCGGAAATCCAAACTAAGGATCCCTTTTGATCAAATCAAAAGGAAGTACCCGAAGAAGAGATAATGATTTCACCACCCTCATTCAAGTTCCTTTCTTCTTCAACTTCCTTTTTCTTTGTTGTTTCCATTATAAAATAATAAATCTAGTATCTTCTATATAATGTGATTTTATTATAATTATTGTACATCCAAATTCATTATTCTATCCACCCTTTGAATGACAAGTCACCATACGTGTGTACGTATGGATTACCGTCTCCATGTCGTGGTGTAATTGTTATTCAAAACATTATTATTTGGATGGGTAAAATAATGATGTGTATTTAATGTAAATAATAAATATAACATGATAAGTATTATGTATCTATGATATACCATACAATTAGATATTATTTTAATATCATAAGAATGATATTTTCACTCGTGCGTACATACGGATTACTGTCTCCACGACGCGATGAGATTCATTTCCAAGTTCACCATTGATCAAAAATTATAGAAATATATATTAATAATAAGAATGTAATATATGAAATAATAATTATACTGAAGATATATATATTTATATATATTTGTATTTATCTACTTACATATATCTTATTCACTTACTTCCGTTCAATACTATATTAAAACAGAAACAACATTTATGTCTATGTACGGACTACCGTCTCTATTAACGGTTTTTTCCATTTCATATATATGTCTATTACACATATTTATATTCTAAATATATATGATATATAAATCATTTTTTATATTCAATATGTATTTAAGTCATGATCTAAGTGATACAGTCATGTGTAACGAGTTAAAACACGTACGATAAAGAAAGCGATTATTACGAAAAATATTAATATATCATGGAAATTATTATTTAATGGGTAGTATGAAGTCATAAATTAATAATGTATGATATCATAAATATTAATATGGTTCTTGTATAATTTAATGACATACTACAGTCTTCATACAGGAGGTTAAACGTACCCTCAACTAAAAGAAAGTCCAAGGTAAGTGGTTATCATCTCACTCCTTATTCCCGTGAGATTCATGCCATATTGCCACTATTACCATTTGTGTGGTGTATGTAATATCCATAATTTTATTCATTATGTAATAAAAATTAATTTATGTGTATTTACACTTTCATTTTATGATACTTCTTTCATGGGGTGTATGTTTCTTAAGTTACCAAATTGGTAAGGGTTATTTCCTCAATCTCATTATTATCAAAGATTGTTCATGTGTAAGTATTTTCTGGGACATAGTTATCATAGATACCCATATTTCAAAAAAAAATGTTCTCAAAATGAATATTTTAAGGTATTATGGGAGATTTTATTTAACTAGATCATAATTTTAAATGTTTTAATGATTTATCTTTCTAATCCCTTTTAATTAATGTCCATTTTTTTCAGAATGATTTTAAAGAATTATTTTTATGGACATGATTGATTTAAATGATAGATCTTTTTAAAAAAGATTCAATGTGGTATGGGACACATTGATTCAAAAATGTATTTAAATGTCTTCCGTTCTATATTATGTGACTCTTAAATGATTTCAAAATAGAAAGAGGTATTTCTCTAAAAAGTTTTTTGATTTCATATATGTCAACATCCTTTGATGGATTTTAAGTTTATTTGATGTTGATTTATTACTATAAAAAACTTCCATATTATATTGAAGGTTTTGTGATATGTTTGACTGTGGATGTGTTATTTTTTATACCATTCATGGTTAATGGTTAATGTATTTTCATTTCGTATCCTAGTTCTTATAAGAATGTTTATGAGATGTTTAATAATTTTCATATGAAGAATGTATTGGACTTAGTAACTGACTTTTAGAGCCCGCTATAGCTCTTTGATGCATCGGTAGGTCTCATGAGACAACTAGACATGGAATTGGACGAGGCCCTTTCCCAAATTGATATATGGTTTCGGTTGATGCCATAATCATTTTTAGATGTCTTGTCCAAGGCCTAGAAAAAATGTTTCAGAATGTCCGACATTATAAATTCCCTCAATACAGAAATAATATTGACGGTTCATGTGGTCATTTGACTAGTAGAATACCCATGATTATGTTTTATTATGACATTATTTTCTCAGCTCATATTATTTCCATTAATTTATTCATGTTTATTATTAGTAAAGGCATGTGGTTTCAATTATTCACCATGCTTAATATTTAAGTCATTTTCTGATGTATTACTTATCCTTATTGAGTGTTTGAGATCACCCCTTTCTTATGTTTCATTTTCCCAGGATTCCCAGAAGTGTATTATGATTGATATGCAAGGTAAAGCTAATGGAAATAATGGAATTCTCAAAAAACTATTTCTAATGTGTTTTATGTTTGAAATTGTAATGTAATGTTAATGTATGTAATCTATTTTCCAAGACTGCTAAACAGATCTGTGTTTCGGGACTTGATACCTTGTAATCATGCAAATGTTTTGTAATAATGCACCGACTCTGGGTAACTGGGGTCAGGGCGTTACATTTTGGGCCTCAAAATTCAATCTATCGTTTAGTTGTTTTTTTTATTTTTCACCTCAATGAATCTCTAATAATATTTTCTCTTTTACTTCATGTATGAATATAAGAATTCTAATAATGTTGTAATACATAGACACCTAGTTATATGTTAATCAATATGAACATTGTACTTCACATTCTATATTGTATAGAAGATTTTTTAAAAACCCTTTTAATGATGTTGGATTTCATCTTAAGAAATATAATTTTTTTTACCAAGGTTATTTTAAATTTTGAAGAAAAATTAATTATGGTGGGGAAAATATAACACCCTAAAAGTTTAAAATAAGAAAATTTTATTTGATTACATCTATTACACACAACCCCAACCATGTAAGAGAATATAATATCCTAATACCTTATAATATAATTCCTATTTCAAATAAATTCAATATATGATGTAGGTTTAAGTGAACAGATTACTGAGTTTGGTTGTGTTACACAAAACATAAACTTTCTTCTATATCATTTGTTAAACCTGAGATCGAGTTTAACATATCAACAATATATTATTAAAATACTATTATTTAACCCACTAAGATATAACCTAGCCGTTAAAATAGTGATTATTAATATTATTAATTATCTTATTGAAAAATTTGGTTTATAAAAATATAAAATGAATGCATCAGATTTAAAATCATTTGAAATTTATATAAAAATAATTTAATATAAAGAAAATGTATTTATTTTTTATAAGTTTTCACTCTAATTAAATAAATAAACTAAAATTAGTAAACGATATTAATAATATATATATTATTCATTTAATAAAATATTTTCTTATATTTATCTAATAGTTTTGATATGCATTAGAGTAGAATAAATCTAGTTTTATTCTTCAAAATATTATTTTTCTAGAAAAGTAAATTTTACAGCCCTTAAATGGTGGAACTATTTAAAATGAAATTTTTGGTACTTCTATAAATTTAATATGTCAAAATAAAAGTAATTTTTTAAAAAGGAGCCTAAAAAATGTATTGGGGTGAAATTTTTAAATTTTGTGTGAGGTCTCATTTTATGATGAATGTTGAAAAATACATAATTTTAAATCAAATATTTTTTTGATATAATTTATTTATATATAAAATTTATGTTTTTGATTGTATTTATTTATTAATTAAATAAATTTTAAATATATTTATCCAATCACTGCCATTTTAATTAATTTCACTACAAAATTTGATATAAATTCATGAAGAACATTAGAACATTTTTACTTTAAAACCTAGCATTGTCGTCATGTCTATAATATGACCATTAAATTATATTATTCTCTTATGTGATTTTAATTTTTAAATATTTATTTAATATTTTGAATAATAATAATTTAAAATTTATAATAATTTAAAAATCCCAAAAATATAGGTTAATGTAATTAAAAATAATTATAGAGATTAAGAGGAAAATTAGCTCATCCAAGAACAAAACAAAAAACTTTAGAGACAAAATGACATGGAAACTTTTCCAAAATCCATTGGATACCATTTTTTAGACCCTATAATTCCATTTATAAAGTTTTTATCATTATTAGAGCCACTTTTTATATGAAAAATGTTGGTGGAATTCTCTTTTAAAAAATTTAAAAGCATGTTACTCCTCCCCCACTATAAAAACACAATTATCCCTCTCACTCATTCACAACTCTCAAGACATTTGGATTACAAAAAATATGATAATTTAATTTCCCTAAATCCCTCCCCTATTAACTATTTCTCCCATTTCATATATAATCCCACCATAGAAGTTCTTTGCTATAAATTAAATGAGTTACCCAAAAAGAGGTAACCGTATTTAATGATCACTTTTATTCCATTTCATTATCCAATGCATCATTTATTATTAGTCTATAATTATATTATAAAAATTGTGTCCAAAATATTCTAAGATTTATTTATTTCAGGATTTTGGCTTAAAACTTCAAACACTTCCTTCTAATGGGTAACAAACATATCGTTTAAGTACGTAAAGCTATCGCCTCATGAAATGATGTTGTTTATTTTTCATTTAAAACCTCTCATTGATAGGAATTATGATGGGCATTGTGTTTATATATGAAATATATTATATTTATAATTTATATATTATTATGTAATTTTTTATACAACACATACCTCTAGTTTTTTCATTTTGTGGGATTATGATAACATCATTTGTGGAAGTGTGAACTACCTCCTTCTCAAAGAAATGTGATTCCTTCAAGATATTCATGGAATATATAAAATAAGTTATTAATAATAAAATGTGACATGTATGATATAAAATTTATTAATAAATTAAAAAAAATTCTCAGTTTTTGTTTCATTTTTTTTATATGACAATGAAATTGAAGTAGTGGCCATGCATATGTACGACCTACCGTCTCCATGAACGATGCATTTCATTTACTATATCCAAAAATAATGAATTTATATAAATACATCTATAATGTATATACATGTTATCTATACCATCATTTAACTTATTTATATGATTAAATCAATATTAATGTAATTAGAACAAATATAACAAGTTAAAACAGACTCAAAAAACTTACCTACTAACAAATGAAATAGTAAAAATCATGATTGATTATTAACAAATGTGTTTAAATATATCATATCAATTTCAATTATTTGAGACATACATTATTATTGTGCAAATAATTTCTTATATTTGGTGTACATACTCCCACATTTACATGTAATGTCATGATTCATTCATTATTCATGATATTCTGAGTTTAAATTTCAATTATTTCATCTAATGGTCATTGAATTAAGAATTATCATATGGAAAAATTTATAACCAAATTTCATTTCATTTCAATATACTACGTCCTCATTTTTATTAATATTATAAAATTATTTTCAAAATCAAATTTTTGTATCTATTTTTTCATTTTTAATTATTTAATGGGTATTTAAATTTGACACAAATAATGTATTTATTTATTGTTTTTCACATCATGTTTATGGCCATTTAAAGGGTTAACATCACAATATAGTATTATTAATGATTTTATGCACTTAAATTTCTCTTAGAGGAAATTGTTACATAATTTTTAAATAAATATATTCATTTTCCCTCTTGTGGTTATTCATTAACTTTCCTAATTAATAGTACAATGTTACCAGTCATTTGTAATCATGCTATTCTGTAAAACGTTTATAATAAATATTGACTCCAATTATATATTTATTTAGAGAACCTTCTTTCTCCAAAAAACCATATTTTCTAAAAATGTTTTGAAAAATTATTTTCTTTTATTCTAAAATTATTTGTTAAATATTTTTACGTATTTTTCATTTAAAAATTTTCTTAATAGAATCTTATGGTTTCTTTCCGAACAAGGAACTTTTATAACACTTTTACATTGAAAAAGGATTATTGTTTACCCTATAAAGCATGTATGGATTTACCCACAATAATTTATTATAAGATTTCATTTAATTTTTAATGGGGTAAATTTTAAATAATATTCATAAGAAGTTATTTTAGAAATTTATTTTAATTAAATTAAAAATATAAATAATATCTTCCTCAAGAATGTTTTTAAAAGTCCACATTTTTGTATTTCCCTTCATCAATGACAAAACCATTGATTTATTCCACATGGGATATGTTGTATTGATTATTTCCTTATTAATTCTATTGATGTATTATGATTTCTTTGACCACGGATAGTATTGAAAATCATTACCATGATTTCTTTCTTAGTTCCCTTGAAATATTTAATTTCTTATGATCATTGGATCAAAAAATACCCTAAAAATATATATCATTTATTATGTATTTGTTTATTTACTAAAAAATATAAAATTTATATATATGGTTTTTACATTGAATGGTATTTATTATCTGGGGAAATATAGTTAAAATTTAATCCTTTACACATATTTGCTAAGGCATAATTTTTATAAATTAATTGGGTTATTTAATATATGAAGAATTATTTGGGCAGGTATGACATGAGTGGGGATGGTTATAAATAGACCTTAAATTCATCTGTAGTCGTATGGGATTAGTTAGTTTGATAATCCTATTTGGTATTTAATCCAATAAGATAAACCATCATGTGATATGACTTGAGGTATATTTAACATGCACCTAGAAAACATGGCATCAAATAATTCATAATTTTCCTCATTCAGACTCAATTACTATATATCCGTGATATTTTTCTTTAATATAATCATGGATGAATTTCATTTAGGTTTATTGATTAAATGGAATGATTTTTTAGTTTCATTACCTTTCATATTGATTATTCCTTATCCATTTATTTTAAATGTTTTGTATTTTAATTTATTACATTTTTATATAGTTTTTGATTTTAGTGAATAGATTTTATGAAATGTCTGTTCAGCTATTACCTTCCCATATTGACTAATCTCATTGATTAATTTTTTAATCGACAATAAATGACCTTATTTATAATTTTAGATTAAAAATATTTTTTCCCAAACCTAGGAATCCAATAACTGTACGAAGAATGATATAAAGGGATATAACATATGGATCAATGATATCCATGAATGAAACAATTATGTAGTAATTAGTGTATTCTTTTGTAATAAAAGACTCATGGATATATATTTTTTACCAAAACTAATTATCTCTGAGGCACATTGGGATTTTATTCCATGTAATCATTCCAATTTAATGGCAGCCCATTCCAGATCTAAGATTCTAGGGTTGGTCGATACATTGACACATTATAGAGTATAATACACCTCAGCCAACTAGAGATTAGGCATATGGTAATTTAATTCATGTGACCCAAACTATCATGAACAATATTAGATGAATGAATATACCTAAATCAACATTATCCCATTACCAATACCCAATTAAGAACAAATAAATTTAATTATTACCAAGATCATTTAGGATCACAATTGGTACAATATTCAACAACTTCTTCAACTCTTATAAATAATTATCATCAGATCCAAACCAATCAAACCTAACAACATTCTTAGTTAATCCAGAAAAAGGTTATTCTATTTAAGTGAACTTCATAATGAACCTATGGTAATAATACACTAATAATAGAATCCTACTGATTCCAAAAACATTCATCGGAGACTCAAAATATTCACCTTCTTGAATGTCATCTACATCATCTAAGACACCTCCCTCAAAGATTATGTGACACAATAAATTTACCTTGTTGATCTATAACAAACACTTAAAGAGATTGGCATATAACATATTATATATCAGAATATTGAGGGAATTATTAATGTCTTTAAAAAGATCTTCATGAGTATGTGAATACACAATTATGTCATCACAATAATTACAATAAAATGATACAGTTATGGGTGGATGATTCGGTTAACCACAACTAGAAACATTGTTTCGGTGGACAACAACCCAAGTTGAATTCATGAAAAAACATTAACCCCATACCTATTTCAAAATTCTCCCTTTTGTGTATTATAAGTTCTCACCCATAGTTGATGATACCCCAATATAAAATCAATTTTGAATAATATAGTACTACATTTTGGATGAAAAAAGTTCATCGATTAAAATAAGTAGTTAACTATTCATTCCATTCATCTGATTCAACCTATATTAATAAACTCAGAACTATAATGTTCTGCCATCCTTTTTAGAAACCAGTTTTATAGATCCCCAATTTGATGTAATTTTTTTAATAAAACCTTTTATATGAAATTACCCCAACTGTGTCTTGAGTTCCTGCAACTTCGATGGTGTTATTTTATATGGTGGAATGAAAACTAGCTCTATTGTATGCATTAATTCAGGCATCAACCATATATATATATATATATATCAGGTCAAAAAACTACAAAATTATATAAAAACAAACAAACCCGAAAACGATTCACTAAATGAGTAAATACATACTATTTAATTCGATAATTAGAAATCATAAGGAATGAATCATAGGATGTGAACACTCTCAACTACTAATGATGTGAGCTTGCTGGACCAACCTGTAAATCTCATTCACCATGGTGAACATAACGGCCACCATAATGTGATGTTATATTTACCCTTCTGTGTTATGATTCAATATTGGCTCAGTACAACCCCAACCAATCCATTCACAATATCAATTCCAAACCAAACATCTGAAAAAAAAATCTAAAGGAAATGGTACCATCCATCTCAATGGAGAAATCCTTACATCAATGAATATTGTTTATTCAAATTCCCAATAGAGTGTTAATTGATATAAAACCATACATATTCTCTACCAATCGACCAAGAACATTCCAAAAACTAAAGAGATATAAAATAATGTGATGAAAATGTGTCAAATAATGAACTAGAAATTGAGGAATCTATATAGATTATACCTCAAATAGTCTATGGTCCAACCTCCCCACCACTAGGTATAAGAAGAATTGAATGAATGTTTCATGTCCCTATACCTTTGGCCTCAACGTGAGTCCCTGGTGTTGTACTAAACTTATGATAAATAAAACTCCACTCCTTATGCACCATGATTTCCACCTTGACCGGTATGGTTAGTAGAACTCTAACATCCTCCCTAGTATGTCCTAGTATACCCCCTTCCATCAATCTAAAAAAGTTTCACTTCTCCATCACTACCCACATATTGAGTTTTTTTGTTGTTCATTTGTAAAAGTCACATCCTTGTTCACACTTGAAACTCAACACGTGGGTGGGGATATTGATTGCATATGATTCTTGTCCTATCGTACTAATAACAAAACACATTAAAAGACCCTTAATAGACCAATACTCTACCTCAGATACTCTTACCACCACCATTATGATGAAAAATATCAAACCAGAACTTACTACTATCAGACGATGTACAACTATTACTCTAAAAAAACCACATGTACAACTCTTAAAGTCTCCTTTCAAGTTTCTTTTCAAATTAGTGACATATCCCCCACCTCATAAAAACTCTACAAATTGAATATATTTCCCTAGTATGTGATCTCTTGTAATAGTACTTCCTGAGTGCACCATATCATAGATTCCTCATCCCCTACCAATAGTGTAACAGTGCATTGTATATCAGTCAATAGGACAGTATAGTATAACAAAAACATAATTACATCGATCAAACTAATAAATATAACCTATTTATACCATATTAGTGTCTTTAGGTTGAAATTCTATAGAAACATTTCCTAGAAATACTTCCATTGAATACACACTTTATTCTCAATCTGGACCAAAATATCCCACAAAAAATTCCCTTTCCATCACAATAAGTAAGCCACTGACTTGACTCTCTTATCTAGGGGAGACTATAAGTATCCAGAATCGTATGTATGGATTCGATCTATATCATGGGTACCATAGGTCCATCCTCACCATAAATATTTTGAGGTTCCTACAACATGAACCCTATAGTCTGGTCTAACTTAATATACATGTCCCGTCTTGGGTACTATTCCATCATATGGATGAATTGATCAAAGTATTCATGAAACATATGTCCCCCTATATTACCCAGAACCACCAGGGATTCCAACTCAACTACTAGAGGTACATTATCTATTATTTTATCTTTTCTACAAATATATATAAGTCATCATGTTTTCATTTCCCTACAATTTTGAAGTCAAAACTGAGAAAAAATAACATAAATTTTCAACAAATAAACATAACAAATATCACTAACAACCATATACATCCCAATCTACACACGCAAATTAAATTGACAAAAAAAATATCTATCCCTATCCCCAAACACGCTTCTCCCAATCCATGGTCACAACGGGTCAATCCCCATCCTACATAAACACATGTATCTCATGGGACACACTAATTAAACCCTTTCACTTTTTTCAAAATATAATTTCTACAAATAATCACTAGTTTAATATATTTTTAATGTTCAATAAATATTTTATACAAATAGAACATATTTGTTGTGAACAATTTTTTTAAAAAACTCAATAATTTTTCAAATGCATTTTCAACTATGATACCCAACCATAACAAGATATATCCATGTGTACCTAATCATGATGCATGTCACATATATATTTATGTGCCTAAAATGATGCAAGGATGGAAAGCCTCGTTAAATTTTTCCGCATGTGTAAAATCTAATAAAATAATAACACCACACCTCTAGTGTATCCCACAGTGGTGAAATAACATCCAAATGTAACAACGATTATCTATAATAACCATCCCACCTAGGGTACTTGGTTTTTCCCTCATACACAGGTTAGATACTCCCTGTAATTAGATCATTACCATGCCTCAACATATCCTAATATTCCTATAAAATAACCCATGTAATGAAACATAAATGAAAACCACTTTGATAATTGTTTTTAATTCCCTGAACTGAGTTCCACTATAACTAGTCTTTTATGGTTGTACATAACATGACCTCAGTACCACATCCCTTTTAACAAGAGGGTTATAACAATTAGTAATGGCCTAATCGAACATATGGGGGGATATTCCATCCCTATTATAGTAATTTACTAAATATAATAATAGAAACATGGAAACCCATAATAAAAATACGGATACATCACAAGATGATTCCCAAAACTAGATACAATTCCACAACCAAATAGTAACTACTCCACATCATTTGATATAATTCCATGTGAAATGAAAAATAAAAAATAAATACAAGATGAATTATCCAAAAAATGGGCCTAAAAATTATGTCTGGTTCCCTCATCCATGAACATCCCCAAACCACAAATAATCTATCTTGTATATGGACATTACCTATATCCTGAATTGGAATAGGGATGTCTTCTTAATTTCCTAATGAAATCTGTAGTATGGTATGATTAAAATACAACATTCCACCAATAAAGGTGCCTAAAAATATATACTCTAAATATTTAGTGTATACAACTGTGAATCAAAAAAAATGATAAATGGTGTTCCATAATTAAGCATTATTAAGATTTAACACTTTAACAATTATCACCAAGTGTTAACCATATTCATCACATTCACATTGGTCAATTATGATCAAATAAACAACATATAAGGGGTTCATATTCCCTAATTAATAGGGTAAATAATTTCACAAATAATTTGAATTTTAAACAACTTACCTTGGAGCATCAGTCAAGGTCATCACATGACGTGCATTCATTAGGCCATCACAGTACATTCATTCATTAGGGTATAAAATCCATAGTCCACGTCACAACATAATAAATTACATATGATTGTTTAAATGTTCAATTAATTTACCAATCTCATGTCATAATCCATTAATGCATTCACGCTTGACCAAATTCCTTGTTATTCTATGCACTAAACCAGACACAATTAACATCAATTTCATATCACAAATGATTTTTAAAAACTGAATATAAGTTTTCACAGGTTTATCATCCTGATCCTATGTTTACACTCTTACCTCACTATCATATGTTATATATCACAAACCCATAAATTTAATATTAACAGTTCAATTTCCTTGTTCAAGTTAGGTTACACCATGTGGGTGGCCCCATGTATCGTTCAGTTATCCTTATCAAATCCCACGAGGATCATGAGGATTTAATATAATTACAATGTGATACAACATGTAGTCTATATACCTCACATTAATTAATGATCACTCTCATAAACTCTACCCTTGATACAAACTCAAAACTCCCTCAAATCCCCAACCAATGATCTACTTGAAAATGAGGGGTTTAGAGCTTTGAAAGGATTTGAATGACCCCACAGTTCATAATCCAATGAAATGTAGAATATGGATTGTGATACTTGCACATATCACTGATTAGCACACAAAGATGCTCCAAACGACTTAGAAATGATGGATATCGATCCTTGGTATGTTTTGGAGGATTATTTCAAAACTATTGGATAATATAAGATGAAAGAGAGGAAAATTGACTGAGGGTACACATATATGGATTGGTAAATTGGGAAATTATCCAAATATAAATAGTCACACAGTTTGGCCACATGGTTAGTCAAACTTTCTTCCTCCCTCTATCTAATAGTGGGCATGTTCACGCTATCTCGTGGGGAGCCCATGCGGTTTGTTTAACCATGATTTGGCTAGGTGAAATAGATCATTCTAATCCATTAAAGTATCAAGATTCCCCCTTGCATGGTTCCTCAATCAAGAACATAACTCTCAAGGCCTACACACTTATGAAGCATGGTTACAACTAATCATCCACCAACCATAAAACATGCACAAGATGTCCCTTTATAACAACTTTTCATGTAAAAAACTATGGGGACATCCCCGAGACCCCTCACACTCCTTCAGAACATTTGATTTACCATAAAAAGAGTTAAAAAATTTTAATTTACCTCAGTAGAACATTAATATCAAATAATATTGACACCTTGAACTAATTGAATTCTTGGCTTCCCTACTAATGAGTGTCACATCCAAAAAACCATAATTTTTGAATGATTAGTTAAACAAATTTCAAAACCATATTACAAAAATTCCATATAGTCATTAACCAATGTATGTTGTGGTAATAAAAAAACACTGCTAATGTCCCTCTATCATAACCCAACTTATTCAAAATGAAAATGAAAATATTCCTTTGTACCAATTCAAGACCAAATGTCCTTGTTCATAGATTTTGTTAATCACAAACATTTATCCAAAAAAATTTATTTCCCCCAAGCCACTCTTTCACATATTCTTAAGGAATCAAAATTCTTATAATCATGTATACCATCCTGGTTTCACCAAGAATATGAAGGTTTCATGCCTTCCATTGAACATTCAATAAACCAGACCCAAAATCCTGTGAGACATTCACTATGGGAACTTGGATAAAATGTCCACCTAATTGATTACGATGTATCTTGACTCACTAGACACATTGGAATCAATAATTTCATGCTATTTCTATGCAACAATCCAACCATGTGCACAAATAATGTCCTGTTACATGGAAACCCATCACCATAGTCATCTTTCCATGATAATAAGTGTCTATACACTCCCTATAAGGCCTTGTTTGATCCATCCAATTTCAACACTGATCATCATATTGACTAGTGTTAAAAAATCACGGTCAGACATTTGAATGATATTAACCATAAAAACTAGCTATGATATCATCCAAAATCTCTCAAGTTGCTAACATTATAATATAAAGTGATCCATGACCCTAACTTTCTCAGAAACACATGGAAACCTACTATACATTGACTGCACCACTAAAGAATCCACCAATAAATCACATTCTAAATCACCAACAAAATAGGGATAACATTCCCCGTAGTTATCCTTATTACCCAAAATCAGCTGATCATGATAATAACTATTGTATCCTTCCAAATCCAACATTTATCTAACCTATCCACTTTGGATTGAACCCACATTAAGAAACTCCATTCATGTTCCACTTTCAAAAGAAAGAGACATTTAACCGGGCCTCACGTACCCAATAGCACCAATAAAATGGATAACCACCACCCAGAGGTCATCTTGTAAAGATAGAAATCACTGAATCCATATACTAGTGTCAGAAAAATAAGGCCAATTGGCTCTAAAATTGATCCATACAAAACACACCTCACACATGACATAGTTCATAGTGACCCTCTTATCCCCATTCCAAAATAAAATACAACTTACAAACAATGAAAACATCTAAATGTAGATCACTTATAAATATCCATAAAACCATTAATAGGAACACTATAATCCATGTCATTCATTCCAAAGCCTAGCACACAACCTCCATGGTCAAAACCCGTAAAGGTCACCACATCCAATTATCTAGAAAACATCTCAAAATCACATGTTCATATCGAAAATAAAGAAAACCCAAGAATTATACCACTAAATATATAATAAAAACCCCTCAAGGGGTCACAACCCATAAACAAGGATATCAAAAAATACAACTCTTAAATAAAAACCCACTTATGAATTAGTTCAAACTAAAATTTTCAGATAATAATTTCTATTTTCTATAATGTTTCCATTATTTCCCATGTCCCCATTTATTAAAATTTATTATTTTTAAATATATTGGATTCACATGTTAAAATCCTTTAGAAAAAAGAAACGTTAAAATTTCTAACCTTATTCAATTATATAATTCATTTTTCTGGATAAATTTAATTTGATATACATGTCATAATGGAAGACACCACATTTTTTTACTAATACTTTAATTAAGCCAAACCAAAACCTCATAAGTTATTTTTAGCTTCTTATTAACCAAACAACAACCGAGGAGTTGGAAAAATTGTGTGTCATCATATAAATATATACTAACAATTTAAATTGTTTCTAAATCATTAAATAAAAAGCCCCTATAAATGATTTACAACCATAGGAAGATACGAATGACCATCAATCATTATCCACAAACAGAAAAACAAAAACCCGGAATAATGAATCCACATGATCAATAAAACATAAGAACCATATGAATGAAAAATCAATCCTATGTTCCTATAATTATTTCTTATCAAACACCCCCTATTTCAATAATGAATCAAAATATCTTAAGACTCATAAATCAGTAACATAACACACAACTGAAACACTAGAGGTTAAAAATTAGTCAATGGTAGAATTGAAAATTAAAATTTTCAATTTCATTCCCATGATAATTTGGTCATTCCCCATTTATGTCTCTAGAAGCACATAAGAACTAGAACCCAAAATATCGAAGACTATTTTACACTATTCCAAAATTGTACGGAAAAAGACACAAAATATAATTAAAAAATTATAATTCATTATCATTGGTTCTACTAGATTGATGCCCTGATCATGTGCCCCCTATGATATCAGGAACACCTCTCAATATTCTAGAGTCTTCTGACAAGAAGTGAAGGTCTTTGGGAATACATTGGGTGATCTATACCCACTTATGAGAGTAAACAAATAACCGAAACAATATAAATTGGTATAATAACGAGTAAAACCAATTAATAAAACAACCTATAAAACGTTCCAACAATATTACATGTAAAATATGACACAATAATGAGTGTTAAATTATAAATAATATAAATTCGTATAATAAAAAACCAAATACCAAAAATAAGGAAAAATTATTCAGGGAACACCTGATTCACAACCCGAACCTGGCATCCATTTCTCAAACCTAGCATCCCAACACAATCCATGAGCTATATCACTATCCTGAACTATACCTCAAATAAGTAGAATATAATAGAGTACTCAAGTGTAATCGAGGCCTAAATAGGGTGTTTATATAGATAATAATTCCACCAATAGGTGAGTTGGAAGTAATAACCAATATATAAAATAGAGTATATATAATATTAATAGATAAAATATATAATAAAATAAATCTCAAATTTTTAAAATTAAAAATTTATTCATTAAACTCAATATTAATTGGGATCAAAGGGAAATAATATCCACTCAAATCTGTTTTGTCCCATTCCATTCATTTATGAAATATACAAAATTGAGATATAAATTTTCATACAATGAGAATAAGTACATATATCAAACCAACAATCATAATTCCATGTCGTACTATACCTACCTATATATGATTTAATGTGTCTATACCTCTAGGGATAGTATAATTTCTTATTCCTTGAAATCTATGATATATCAAAGTACCAAAAGAGTCATTTTTTCCTTACAAAAGAGGGGATAATCATTCCAACATCCCACCAACAGGAGTTGTCAAAAGCCATGTCAATCCCCATAATTTTTGATGTAGAACACCACTTCCAACTCCCCCAAGTGTTACATTATCCTTAACTTCAATCTCCATTATGTAATTTATCATTGTTCCATCAGAACTATAAAATAGAAAATTTTCATAAATAAGATCCCTCCCCTTTATTGTGTCATAAAATATGATAAATGGAAACATAGTTTTCATACTTTGATAATCCACACATGAAAATATGATTCTTCCTCCCTAATAATCGAAAAGGTTCCCAAGACCTTCATTTTCCATTAAATCCATGAAAATATCTATTAAAAATTTCACTAAAGGGTATACCACACAACCATTTCAAATATTACCTGAATCCCATTTAAAAAGGAAATTTTAAATATCCTTGAGGGAAACTAATCCTTGAAAAATATAATATAATATAAAAAATCATTTTTATTAATTAAAAACCAAAACTGTAACAAAATAAAATTCCTAACATAAATACATTATAAATATTTCTTTGGAAAATCCCAAATTTTTTGAAAATAAAATATTTCAATTCAACCTATTTATTTAATAATATATTCATCCTATAATATTCTAATTAGAATACTTTCTTAAATTATCCTAACCATTACATCTACAACCACATCACCCACACAATTTCAATATTTTGTTATTTCAAATTTCTTTAAATAGCTATAATGTGTTTTTGATACCCCATGAGTAGACATATCACTAGTATCAAAGCATTAATATACCAAACATGATACATGAATGGTATCACAGATCAAATAAATGACCAATTTAATTTTATTTATTAAAGAAAAATTATGTGTCATAGTGAATAAGTACAACAACATCCACATATAAAACCTCATGACAGAGGGAAAATTATTATAATCAAGCTACATCCTGAACATAAAAAACAACTCATTCAACCATGGAATGTGATTTGAACATAAATAATGACAAAAACAAAGGATTAGAACACCTAGAACAAGGTATTTTCTGACTTGGAAATAGAATAAATTACAAACAACAATTCTTCTAGAAAATCGTTGTAATGGGATTAAAAGACATACCCAATGCTTCAAATATCACTAAACGACTCTCCAAATGTCCCATGAATTTTTGAAAATCATCGATAAAGGAAGAGAGATAACCATTATCTCACCCTAGTTTTAGGGGTATTCAATGGGGAAGATAATTAGGATGTAATATTTCATCTTGTGATATAAAATATATGAATTTATCATTTTTAATTTTTTTTTTGTAGTGGCCTCATCATTGGCCAGACCATGAAATATCTGTGTCATTCCCTCTATCTAAGAGGTTACAAGATCACATAGTTTTGGGGAGACATCTAAAATGTTTGAAAAATATGTGGTGATCATATAATCCAATATTTCCAAAGTGACCAATCTTTATGGTTTTTTTCCAACAACTTCTTATTTCATAACACATGACTAAAAAATGATTAGATAAATCCAGGTGTCGACCAATATCAAAATATAGTAAGGAATGAATTCACATATATTCTTATCTCAAACCCCCAATACACCATGAAACTATACCTATCCTAGGGAAACACAACATCATACAAAATAAAATTGATTTTATCCAAAATTTAATCAAAAATTACATCTTATGAATTTTGTGATATTATTTTTTTCTTTGGGTTTGGTTTTTAAATATCATTTATTTGAAATATACAAGTTATAGTTTTTGTATATGAATCTTTTTTATCTTGGAAAATGTTTTTTAAAGTGGAGTTTCCTTTAAAAAATCAATCCACATCATGTGATGGATGAAATTCCTAACAAGTGGGTTTAACTCTTAAATGGTCTATTAAGCATTGGAATGGAAATGATATTATTGGTGAAGTTTTTTTAAAAAACAATATATAAGTTATATTGATTTTATTTTGGAAAACTAATCACTTTGGGAACCATAGGTTCATTGTTAGGTATATATATGTAAAATATTGTGACTTTGGAACCACTATGTCTTATAAAGAGAGGATTATTTAGAAATGATATCTAATGAGTATCTTGATATCGAAATATTGTGGAAAGAATCTGTATCATAGGATACACATCTTGTTTTCCTGACATTCCTTATGTGTCCATGTTTATTTTTCTAATGGGATATATCCCATTTTGTGGGTTCTCTTGAGTTATTGTAGTTAATAATTATCGTATTGTTTATTTTCAATTTCTCACATGTTTATATTTTGATATTTGTATATTTGTTACTAAATCCCCTTATTTTATCATTCATGTTGATCAATATACTCATGTAGTTTTAGATATGTATTATTCCGAAATGAGAACCAATAGATGTTTTTTATAAATCTATTTAAATTCAAATTGATTTTTGAAACATACATTCATATAAATATATAGCAATTGGTATCATGGTGAGATTCATTATATATATTCAAGGTGGTATCTATATTATCACTTTCCATAAACCCTACATATGGATTTTTGTGTATGATTTTTAATAGGAAAATTTTTATGGGATATTTGAAATGTATTTCATTGTATTCTTATTAATTATGTCAACATTATAGTGAGTTGTGTTTATGGTGACAGATGGTTACATGGAGTCGTGCCTCTGACCATATATTGATTTTCTTCCTAGATTATAATTTTTAAATTGTTTTATGAAATGTGGTTATAAATCATCCACTAACTATTTTATTTTATTTTTATCTAGCTTCATATTAAGGAGACATGTTATGTTATCATTCATGATGAATTTGTTGCCATTCTTACATTTATTATAATCTATATTTTCTTCTCCATCCAATAGAGATCATAAATGGTCAGCGGGCTTCGTGGTAGGCCATCTTTGGTGAAAATCCAGGACAACATGGGTTGGTTTGTTATATTATGATATGTGAAAATTTGGTCACACAGATAAATGAGAAATTCTATAGGGGAACAACAAAGGTTTTTATTAATATAGGCCACATTATTCATAATAATATCATGTATTTTTACAATTTGAGTAATAATTATTCATGATAAGAATAGGATAAGAATTTATATTATATCCAATAAATAACCCTTTATTACATTGTAAAACTATGAATGAAGATAAACAGTATTATTAAAACTACATTTTTTCCTAATCACATATCCAAATTATTTTATTTTTAGTATGTAAATAATTATTTCACAAATAAATTTTCTATAACAAATCACTACTATGAATTATATTCTAGAAATAATATTGTATAATGAAGTTAATTAAAAGAATAATAACCACTGAAAATGAATAAGATGTGTTATTTATTTAATATTTTTTTCCAAAAAAAATGAGAAAAGAAAGAAAATTTCTTTTAGAAATATTAGTAATGAGATGACATAATCATAATAAAATATATACATATAACATTACATTCATTAATATTAGGTGACCATTAAATTATTCAATAGTTTTTCATACTATGCTATAATAAGACAAAATATTGTATAGATTTACTCACATGGGATGATTATTTTGAAAAAACTAAATTGAATAATTAGTGTGCATGAAACCATTTCGATTATGAAAAGGTAGTAAAACAACATTAAAAATAATATTTAATATTTAATTTTGAAAAATATAGAATAATAATAATTTGTTTTTCAAAAATAAGATCAACTAAATTATCATGGATATATTTTTGTTGAATTATAAAAAAATCAACAAAATTTTTCATTTCATTTTAAAAACATAAAAGAAGCATACTACCCTTATTTTGTACTAGAATAGATAGCCTTGCTGGATTCATGTGAGAATAAGGCTGAACTATTTCAATAACTATGAAAAGTGTTATGATAATATTTGTCTTGAAACATGACACCTACCTAAAATGTATTACATAATTATGGTCTTACTAAAACCTATAAAAATTAAAATGTGATATATTATTTACATTATGAGATATTTGGATAAGGTTAAGACACACAAATTTAGATTATTGAGAACATTAAAGACAATATTGGTTGATTTTTTTTGTAATAAAATAATAAAAAAGTTTCACTAATTCAAAAAATATAACACTCAGTGATATAACTAGACCAATAGACATCTAGGATGCCCAATAAATTAATAAGTAGTCAGGATCTATCTACATTATACACTTGAAAAAGTTTACTCATATTCTAAAAATATAACAATGATATATAAAAATTATAATTCAATGTTCTTATAATTTAATTAAAATAATACTTAGTAGATCTATAAAACATTTAAACTCTAATAAGTAATTTAAAAATAAATTATTTCTCACCATTAATAGTAACCCATTCCATAACTTGACATTCTCATATTGAGTTCACGAAAAATAGAGAATGGTATTATCAACATAACATGAACAAAAAATTTTATAAGATATTTTTATATAAATAATATAGATGAAATACCTATTATCTTATCATTTCCAAAAATATTTTTGAATATAATTTTCACTTTTATCTATGGCTCTAAATTATTAAAATATTATGTTTATTAAAAAAATATACCTCACCTTTCAAATCCTAGATTTATTATGATTATTTTTCTCTTGGGAACATAATTTATATATATAATGTTACTATAAAAAAGATAATTAAGAATATTCCCTAATTGAAATATTCTCAGTCACTTATTCGTATCCCATCACCTTTGGGTGTTTTAGGTGATAAAAGGTGAAATCATAATCTAGAACTCCTTTCATGAAAAATATTTTAATTAAGAAGACCTAATAAGAACATAAATAATAATATATATGGATAACATTTATAGTTTAACTAAATTAATATGTAAATATTTTAACAGTCAAATGGATATTTCATAAATCTCATGTCTCTTACAGTTTATCCACCAATAAATCTATGAAATAAGCATCATATTTCAAATGATTATAAAATATTATTAGGGTTATTGGTCATAATATCTTAAGAATGATGGTTAATTTATACAATTAAATCATATATATAAGAAACAAAATCATCATGAAATGTAGTATTTGATATATATGTTCTTGTATAAAAAACAACATCTGAAGAATAAAACATATCTGATGATATTTTCCCTAAAATCAATATCACCCTAAATTACAATTGGAATTTATTAGAAATGTTCATAAAAAGCCTATATAAATTATTTTTCTCTTTTTTCTTAATTGGGTTTATCCCTAGTATGGTAGTAATGTTAACTACTCAAATAGGGTCATACATTGTAATTATTAGCTTGTGATTTCCCATTAATTCTCCAAAATATTTCATACAATATTCAAAATGATTTTACAATACGAAATTGATTCAGAATGTAATTAATAGGTAATATTAAAAAGTTGTCAAAATAATTTCTCACAACTATCCATATAAGAACTAAATTTCCGATCACAGTCAACTATTTACACAATCGATCACCAAACCACTATATTTAGATGTACTAACCATATTATACATTGTAGAATATTCTCCATTAACATAATTCAATAAAATTATAATTAAAGTACATTTATGAATGTGTTATATTCCATATTTTTTTGTATTTTAATTATCCTATAATAATAATCTAAAATATCTCCAACATTGATAACTATAATAAAAAAATCACATATATGTGTACTGTAATACCTAATCCTATGTTGGGCCTCAATATAAAACCACTCTAACTCAACACAACATTATTTTAACCCCACCTATTTCAAAAAAAATGATTGGGGTTTTCATTAAAATGTCATCTTCAAAAAAACTAGGGGATAATGACTATGACAGATAAGGAATACCAATGTAGTTGGGGAAATTCATGTATTAAATATATAATAGAACAGTGAAATAAATGAATGAAAAATCAGTTATATCAATGAAAATTAAATATACTATCTATAATAAATTAATAAATGCATATATGTAATAGAAAATCATTCTCAAGAGGTAAAAATGATAAAAATGGATTTTAGATAATAAATTTCCACAAAACATACATGTAATAAATAATTAACACAATAGTTATCCAATCCTCAAAAACTCGCCATCAGTAGTCTATACTCTGTCTATTTTACATATAACCACAACCAAATATAATATTTTTATCATCTTATATATGGTATAAAACTAAAAAACCAAAAGTATGTTACCACATTAGTGTTTTTGAAAATGCTAATATAGTGACCAAGAATGACCCCAATGTATTGAAAACCACTAAAAACAATTTATTTACATAATATAAATGATATGGAATCGTTATATATAATCATGGCTATGCAGATGAAAACTACACATGGTTTATCAAGATAAAAATATCTATATAGATACGTCCTCTATATAGTGTTTTATAATACAATATATAATAGTATAGCTTATCTAATTAAACTATACCTAATCTTAGAATAAACATCACTTCAGGGACAAGAAATATACTGAATATGTGTCAATAAAATAGGGATTAATTTATCATCTCCTTAATTATTAATGAGTATAACTAAACCAATAAGGGTTTATAGAAAACTAACCAATGATTTTAGATAATGGAATCCCACAACCCCAAAATAGTTAATTTCACAACATTGTGTTAATAATTAGTCAAAAGAAATCTTATATATATATATGTGTGTGTGTGTGTGTGTCAATATATAGAGGATCATAATGTTCCAATAATTATGTCATGAAAATGAATAATCATGCTTTATAAAAATTAAGTTTCAATTGATTTCAAATAGAAATATAATCCAAATGTAATGTAAAATTCATGACGAACTAAATTGGAGTGTCTAGTCCAACACAATGAATAAAATATTTTGACACTATTAGGGGTATGAAAATAACCAATTAATTAAGTGAACACATTTTTCATTTTTTTATCATCACCCACAAGTATAAATGGTAGCATAAATTCAATAATATATTACTTATGACAATAACTTTTGGATGTAAATACATAAATATCACCTCCTAAGGTAATTATAATAACTAACTAAATGACATTATAACTTACCGTAATCCCTCCCTAATTTATCATTACTATTAATTAAATATGACAAGTAAATTACTCCTTCTATAAAAAATTATTGATATAAGAACACTAACCACATAGATTGAATAATATATTTAAATAGCTACACTGAGAAAAATTATCAATTTCAATGGATATTAAAAAATATATAATCATAGAAATCATAAAAGGGTATCAATGTCCTCCCTTAATAAGAATGTTTTTAAATAATCTATTTATTCTAAATACTAATTTTTTATGGCTCATCATAGTGTATACTATAGAAAATGTATTCTACTATAAGCACTTCATTAATTATTATCATGGTCTTCTTTCAACAGACCACACTTTTACATGTCTACATGTAAAATATTTCTTCAATAAAAATATTACTTTTAAATATAAAAATAACACACACAATAAGGTATTGAAATGAATATCTATGTTGATGAAAGTGATTTAAAAATCTTATGGTGGGCATTTTCACATTTACAATTCTCCTCCCTCTATGAAAATTTTGTCATTATAAACTTGTAAACTAATATAAATGGGAGTGTTTAATAAAAATTTATATAAAACATAGGTCTAAGGGGGATCGAAACATAAAAAATAATAACCATATGTCACAGTGAGTGGTTTAAATTATATAAATACCATTCCAGTAGAATTTATTTAAAAAATTTATGTATTAAAAATTAATTAATTAATTATTAAACAATATTACATATAATAAAACCAAATATAATATAATGTTCTATTTCTTTGGGTAATTTTTTATATTATATTACAACCTAAAACTTGTGGTATATAAGACTTATAGAAAACATCCTTAAAAATTAATAATTTTCCTTCATTCTTAAAAAATTACCAGATAACCTAGGGATATTCATAATAATGGTTGGAGATATAAGCCCTATAATTGAATAAAAAAGAAAAACATAAACAATTTATTTAATTTTTTACAATATGTATTTTAATTTGACATAAAAAGGGTGATAATAATAAACATGAACAATGAAGCATGATGTAGTATGATAATATAGATCTGACATGGTAATGGGAAATAATATTAAACATTAAATCATAAGAATACGCGAAGGTTGACCACTAGGAAACCATAACATAATATGATGAGGATAAATTCTCATGAATGATAAATGGAATCACTTTGGAGTAAAATGTTACCCAATATATTGGAGTGATTTCTAGGACCACTAATCAAAATAATATCATTTACATGCATAATTTTTCCACATAGATCATATAATTTATGAACATATTTCATAACATCTTAATCAAAAATTTCTGATTGTGTGTTATATAAATTGATTTTAATAATAAATAAATTATATGTATTACAAGTTGAATACATGTGAGTAAATATGAGTGCATGTATAAACCTCAAAAATGTACATCATGTAAAATTGAAATGACATTTCAACATCCTAACAATAATATATGTAGATTTATAATATTATTCAATGATATTGAAAATGTACTCTCATCACATGTATGTCAAAATAATAGAATAAGTTTTCTTAAGAACATAATTCTACATATAATTTTTTAATTTATTTGTGTAATACAAGGAGGTTATCGAATAAAAACATATAATTGAAAAATCATAGGATAATTTTTGAAGCACTATGTGGGTAAATTATGAATCATCAATGGGATTAATGTGTGTGATAAGGGTCACCCATCACATATAAATTATAAGGGATGCATTATTGATGTGGAGGAGAGTATCCCAATAATAGGAATTGGAAGAAAAAGTGTGTTTCAGGGAGAATGTGATTGTATAAACAATATAACATGAGGATCTCTTACTAAATTTCAACATAGTAATGACTTATGTAAAATCTATAATGATAGGGGATAAATGTTATCTAATTATTATATATTAATTTTAATGTTATAGGTTTATTTATAATCTCATCAAATAATAATTAATTGTTATTAAAAATGTTTAATACAATTAATGTGCTTTAATTGAAAATAAGAGATAGGGGTATATTATCTTAAGATATTGATTATAAAATCATGGGAGGAGATTCCTGAGAGATAGTGGGACATTGGTAAGACTATTGTTAAGTTATGTAATATTATGCAAATTATGAATGTTTTTTGAGTGAACATGAATGAGGGATTTTATGGGTTTTTATTGTAAAAGTGGGGGACTTTATTTTTGAAACATATGTTATGGACTCTATACAATAAAATATTCAACACCAAAAACCATAAAATGATTTATTAACATAGTTTCTAAAAAATATAATTTATTTTCATTATTTTATGTGTAAAAGGGTTTAAATAAATAATCTATTTCACTGGATATGTTGAATTGAGTCATTCTTAAATAGAATTTATTTTCTAACATTAAAATGCAATATAGGTTCTAGAGGATTCATAAAGAATTTATAAAATTATTAAAAAAACCAAAAACAAATTATTGTAAAGGTATACAATATATTGATTGATGTATACCGTTTATTGAATTTATTTTATCACCTTCGAATTATTGTGATTTCATAATACATATCGTATATTTATATAATATTTAATTTTTAACAAAAAATTTTATTCCCTTAGAAAACTATAAAAAATTCACTATTAGACAATTTCAGCATTTTGAGGGAAAAATAATATCTATTTTTTCAGAATATTTTTATAAATATATTAATTTTCACTTTCAAAATAATAATTTATAATTATTCAGAATTACTTGGTTTTTTGAAAATTAAAATTTTCAAACAGTTATAAAAATTCATTTAAGTTATTAAATATTTTATTATATTTTATATTTAATAAAAATAATTTCATTTTATTATTTATTAAAATATAATTTAGTTATAATATTCACGAATTATAAAAAAATAATATCATAATTTTTGTTTCTTACACATATTTTTAGTTTTATCATGTCAAAATCAAAATAGTTTACAATGTCACAAAAATAAATAATAAATATATTCATCATTGTATAAAATATAGATACAAATATTCTTAGGGTCTTGATACATATCCATTTATTACATTAGAAAATCTAGTGAGGGTATGGTACGTGATGGTGAGATTCTCAAGGGGTGGTTCAAGGTACACTATTCGGGCCGTCGTCTTGATCATCATGAACATATCCAGTAAATATTTTTTCTCATGATTTATTAGTTGAATATCATATTGGGATTGGCCAAGGAAAAATAAAAGAGATTTTATCTACCATGAATACTCTAATAAATGGACCATATAGGCTACAATACAACTAGTTGAGGCCATCACTTCCATTTCCTATGTCAATTATATTTAGTAAAACCATATATTATTATTAGTAAAATTATCATTGTTTAATGACAATTTGTTAAAAATTTATGATGATTAGTGGTATTTTAAATCCAATTGTATAAAAAAATAATTTCATGTGTATTTATAACCATAATACAAATTATTAAATTTAATTCAATAAAAAATGTAATGTTATTTATTAATGTTTTGGTGATTAAAATATGAACTCCTTCATTAATTTTACCCAAAAATTTTCATTTCTAGAACTAAAATAGATTAGTGTAATTAGGTTTCACAAACTTCTCTGATTTTCACATTTCTTCTCAAAACATTTGATATCTCCATTTCAAATTGACAAGGATCATTTTCTTATTTCATATAACATTATCTCTATAATAAAAGACCTACACCATCTACTATTCACATGAATGATAATTCTCTAATGGTAATAGATCTAGATGTAGCACCTCATTGGGCTCTTGTATATACTTCCATAATAGGGGAAAATAGAAAACTTAATGTACACGATATTGTTTATATGATAATGATTGTCTCTAGTGAACTTGTCTATTGTGATCAAATATCTCCAACGGATAAATGTATCATGGACTAATAATTACATTATTTAAAAGTATTATGAATATTTTCATTAGATATTTTCATAAGAATAGCTTATCTCCAGTATTAAACTCACAATCTTGTCAACAATTGCTAGCATAAAACTTCTATTCACTATGACATTACTTCATGTTATCATAAATGATATTTACCATTTCCACCATTTTATTGTCCATTTTAGGACACAACAGTTTGTGTTTGACAAATTCATCATAACATGTACATGTTATGCATCTATTAACATAAAGGAAATAAAAGGATCCGTTTGTATGATTGAATGGATACTTTTATTATATAAGAACTTGACCAAAGAAATTTTTTGATCACATTTTTACTAATAATTTATTAATTTTTTTTCAAGATTATAGATAGTCTCCTCAGATTGGACATTATTATGTGAGTTATAAGTTCTGAATAATTTTAACTCGATATTAAGGTAATTGTATATGCTCTTATAGAACATGGATATAAATAGTATATCTCCATCATATACAATAGATAGTGGTGTTCAATACTCCCTTACCACTTCTCGAATTTATTTTCATGCAAATTGGTCAATTGGTAGGTCATCGTGAATTGATATGAAGTGATATTTCATTATAAGATAATCCACCACAACCAATATAGCATTATTTTATCTTAATTGCTTTGTAATTTTAGTGAAAAATAATGTGGTTATGATTTCCCATTTCCATGTAGATATGGTTAATGGATGCATCATACCCTTGGATTTATGACTATCATCCTTCATTTGGTGACATAAATGAACACTTGTTTTGTATTACATTATATCCTTCTTTATATTATCCCAACAATATTTCTCACTGATATCGTGAAAAAGAATTATGCTCCCTGGATGGATGAACAAGGTTGAGTTGTGGGAAATATCTAATATCTCATTATTTAACTCATGATTTTATGGAAAAATATTCATGAAAAAATAATATATATTCTTATTCATTAATTTTAATCATAGAGGATTTATTTTTTCTTATAACATCACCCATATTCTAAATTCCCACATCATCTTTTTTAGAATACATTACCATCTAAAATGGGATGGTTGAGCTATAATTTGTGAATGTATTGATGGTTTTACAGACATTATTATTCCCATTTCCACCCATTTAAAATATTATAAGATCATATATTTATATATTCACATAAATCAGAAAATTTACTGATCCATTCTACATAGAGTGTTTACCCATTTTTTTTATTTCTAAAATTGTGGTATATTAAGAATCTATTGTCCTTAATCAAATTAAATCGTATTTGTTTGTTCATATTCAAACCATTATATGTGAATATATAATTGATAATTTTATTATCCATATGTATTCCAAACTTATAAAAAATAGATAATTATGCCATATTTTTTACTGAATGATTACTAATGATAACTCTAGATCGTGTGTTGGATAGATTAATTCATGAAAATTCAATTTCATTGATGCATGTGTTATCAAATTTTCATTTTATATTTTTATACTACCCATACCCTTATTTTCTTCATTTCAATGTATAATTAAATGTTCCCCACATATGGATAAAATATATATAGGTGTAGGGATAACCCTATTTTTCAACTCTTTAAATATCACTTCAAATTCATTATTATAGAAAAAATAACTCACTTTTGAGTTATCATGGTAAAATGGATTGAAAATCTGGAGAAATTCCATATAAATAAACATTAATATAGAGGTAGTCTTTTCACGCTATGGAATTCTTTCTTATTGGTATGTATTGGTCACCCTCCAATTCCCTATGTTTTTAAATGGTCTATAAATATCAATTTTAAATGTGATGTAATTCCCTAGGAATGTTAATTGTTATAGGTATATGTTTTATTTCAAACTCAATGAATCATTTTTAGGGAAACCATGAAATTATTTAGGAATCAATTTAATGTATTTCAAGAAAATTGGCATGTTTTCAAGGATGAGTTTTACTTAGAATCAATCGATAGAGATATATATGCTTTTCATATGGATAAAAAATCTATGTGGAAGACTTTGGTACTAAAGAAGATATATCATACTCCTTGAAATTGTATATAATTATAGGATGATTCATAATTGAGAAATTGATTTCCATTTAATAGAAATTTGGGTTTCCTCTATATTAGTAAATCCAATCCATATCCTGAACTGAATCTCATTCCCCTAAATGGTTCATCATAAGGTATACTATAAATTTAATGCCATTGTTTTGATATGGGATGGATTAATTAGATGAGATACAATAATTTCACCTTTTTTCATGAATACGTCTATTTCGATTCGTTATGGTGGGGTTTGGAATGATCGACTAAACTTTTTTGATATATTAGAATGAAATAAAAAAAATAAAACATTATGATCTCTAATATTAAATTAATTACTATATTACCTATCACAATATCATTCATGTGGTCCACCTCAGTAGTTGTGATGTCATATTCTCTCTCTAACGACCATGATGGTTGTTTGTGTTGATTGTGTCTAAAAACCATTCACATAGGGAAGCGGTTTTTATTGTACCATTATTATATGTAGTTGAAACATTAGGGAATAAGATGATGATTGACTGTAGCATTCCTATCATCATTTTCATGGGTGGGTTTTTACTATTAAAAATCTCTATCTAGGTTCCCTTATTTTCAGCAACTAAAACATTTCATCATCCCCTTCAAAAAAAATTAGTGTTCTTCTTTCCACAAATTTAACAAATGAGATATTGAATTTCCTTCCATCATTATGGTTATCAATTGAAAATCCATAATTAAAATTTATATTCTGCTTCATATCCATGTGAAACCCTAGAGATTCATTGATCACTCATTTGGCATTGATGGAACATAAAACATTGTTATCATAGATATCATTCCACGAATCATTAGTTATTTTTGTATAATATATTTTATCCCAAAAAATATGTGGTGAACCTCAAATTCACAGGAAATGAAAAATTCAGTGTCATGTTATGCATGTATTTTGAATTTTTCCTCTTATTCCAAGATGGTTAATTGTATTATTTTCTTGAGTTAAAGGAAATCCATTTCAATTTTTTGTTGAAGTGTGTGAGGAATATTTTTGTTGAATATTTTTGGGAATTACTTCCATCCCATCACATTATTATCTTAATTCGGATTTTTATTCTCGACCAATGTTCACCATGGATAATCCTCTACCTCCCATATGATAAATATCTTGTATAACATTTTCTTGGAAATAAAAATTTAATGATAGAGATGATTTTTTATGGAGTTGATCCGTTGTTCCATGATTGAGGGATCATATAATCTATTTAAATTTGAGATCTTTGGCACATTAATGTCTCAACAACATCTTATTCTTTCATATAGGGATTTTTTTGTTCCAAATCTTTTATGTTTATATTTATAACCTAAGTAAACTGAGTGAGTATCTTCACAAATTTCAAAATTCCAATCCCATTTTGTTAGGAATATCATTCAGGAAGGCATCACAATTATCATTGTATTGGTTGTTTACATATTTCATCAAATTTCATTCTTTTGGCTATAATAAAGGGAAAAATAAGGATGAGTAGAGTTAATCTTTTAAACACACAAATAAGTATCCAATATAAATACAAACATAATATATAAATGATATTTATTCTTCAACTAATGAATTTCTATTCATGAATTTAAGTTAACCATGGTCCAATCAATACCATTTAATATTAGGGGATTTGTTTCCATTAATAAATTTTCAAAAAAATATTGTAAATTTACAAATGAATAACCCTTCTGAAAATCAAACTAGGTTTCTAGAAAGGCCCTTTTTCACGTAGGTGATGATTTAGTCCAACCCAATTGCCGTTTTTATGATTATTACCCCAATGTACCTCTTTTCCCGAGACACATCCACTTTTAGTATCCACACATGGATGTATTTTCATACAAAAAAATATGATTTTTCATATTTTATTGATTTTTTATGTTCATTCTTATTAATAAGTCTTCTTCAATGGTTTTATAATCAGAAACCCAAAATAAATAATTTTTCTACAATACCAATTATGAAAAACTATTCCTTTATTATACATTAATTCATGATTTATTACATAAGAATACACATACTACAACCCAAAATATAGATATATATTGTGTAGTTGGTTAGTTAGGTATGTTACATAATAACATAAAAACATAGGGTACTTTGAAATTATTTTAAACTTCTTATACATGCTCCATGTTTTCTCTAGTTCTGAATAATCCATGTGATAACTTTGGGAAAACATAAGAAATGGGTAAGATATAAATCCATGTAAGGGAATAAACAATGTATAACATGACAATATTATTTAATGTGAGGCATTATAAATTTAAATGTGATAAAAATGGTGATAATTAAAAACATTATCAATGAGGGATATTGTCAAATAATTACATAAACTAAATGTTGTAATGTGAAAACAAATTTAAATCTAAAATTATAATAAACTGTCAATGTTAACCACAAAAACATAATAACATAATGTTCTTTGGATAACATCCCATGAACCTTAATTGGAATATAATTAAGATAAAAATTTACACCATTTGTTGGAGTACTATACGAGGACACCCATCGTAATCTTATAATTTACATGCATAATTGTGTCGTGTAAATTTTATAACATAAGAACTCAATTTATAACATTTAATTATGTAATTATAGAATATGGGTCACATAGAAGGATTTTTCACAAAATCATATATATAGTTACAACTATGTTAATACCACTGATAGAAAATGGGTATGGGTACGCACCACACAATTGTTCCACATGGAAAATCACAATGACATTTTTGTAATGTAATAGTTGTACATGATAGTTCATAAAATTGTTCAATGAGATAGAAATGGGTATCTAATCACATGTAAGTAAAATAAGGGATGGATATTTATGAACTTAGTAAAACACTATTTTTTAACATTTATTGGAATTATATAAGTATGTTTCTCAAATATAAACATGGCATGGTAATATTGTAGGATAATTCCGACTGCATTATCTTGGTACATTATGAATCATGGAAGTGATTAATGAGATTGAATGTAGATAATAATCACCTTAAAATCATATTTTAAGTAAGTGTTATGTGTAAGGTAATATCCCATCAATATAAATTTTATGACAATTTGAATTACATAAACAATGTTCTTGAATAAAGTGGAGAAAAAAGCATCCCCTACTCAATTTCAACTTAGTAATGACATATTTAAATTATATTTTGAGATGGAATTATTTATATATAATTATTAGTATATAAATTGAAAATTATAGGGATCATAATGATTTCATCACAATATAATTAATTGTAATTCAAAAGGCTAAATATGATGTTGCATGAATTGAAAAGAAGAGATAGAGAGGCTACCTACATTAAGAGGGTGATTCCAAACTCCTGAGTAGAACTTTTTGAGAGATCGGGGGACAATTGGGAGGAATATATGCATGGGGGGGAATTTTAAAGAATTTATTCGTGTTTTTAGAAATGATGAAAGGGATATTTGAAGGATTTATATATGAAAAGGGATGTTATTTTTTATTTCCCAAACATTGATTTTAGAATCTCTATAATAAAAACAAAAACCCTCCCATACTTTCTTCCAATAGTTTTTTTAAAAGAATATATATATATTAATTATATTTTATGTGAAAATATTAATCATTATAAAACATTACACATGGTCATGTGGTTGAGAGTCAAGTTTATAATGAATTGGTTGTTCAACATTAAAATAAATTATATATTTTTAGAGTATTCATAAACATGTTATCAAATTAACAAAATAATTCCAAAAGACATTTTTTTAATTTTAAATCACAATTTTTTTTTACTTTTTGTAACATTTATTACATCAATTTTTGTTCATTATTACTTCATAATACACACCATATATTTATATCATGTTTAATTTTCACCTAAAAATTCAATTGTCTATAAAAATTATGAAAAAATCATTTTTGGTTAAATTTGATATGATTATTATAAAAAAATATTTATTTTATCAAAATAATTTTTAAAATATTAAAATTTTGACATTTAAAAAATTAATTGACATTTATTATCAAAGGTCATGTTTTTTATAGAAATTGTTTTTGAATCGTTATAAAAATTAAATATGAATTCATAGAAATTATATTATAATAAATATATATATAATAAAAACATTATAATAGTATAGTTATATTAATATATAATTTGTTTTAAAGAATATTGAATTTATAAAAAAGTAATATCATATATAAATTTTCATATTACTAAAAAATAGAATTACAGTTTTTCCTTACCAAAATCAAAATCAATTACAATGAAACGTTAATAAAAATAAAATATATGCATTATTATATTCAATATAATTATTCATTTTATTAGGGTGTTGATTAATATTATATTATTACACCAAAATAAAATCTATAAGGTTAACAATTGTGGGGATGATTTTTTTCATGGGGTCATTTGACATATATGTTTTCACCCAAGATCTTCATGATCATGAACATCTCTCAAAAACTATTCCACTCGCTCTTCAGTTGATGGAATCATCATGAGATTTTTCATGTGAAATGTATAGTAATAATATATCCATTGGAATCATTAATAAGTGGGCATTATAGGTTATGATCCTATTTGTTGAGTCCATCACTTCCTTTCTCTATATAAATTTGATTTATTAAAACTCTATATTTATACTAATCATATGATCACTTTTCAATAGATATTTATCAACGATTACGATGCTAAATGTTATTTAGGATAAAAACAAATAAGATCACAAGTTTTCTATAACCGCAATACATAATAGAGAACATAATTCAGCCATAATTTTATATTATTTATAAAAGTATTGATCATTATAAAGAATTAAAATCCACGAATTTAATTATGAAATATTTTAATTTTATATTTAGGCTGATGTCAAATAAAAATTAAATTTAAATTTTTTAATTTATTCTCACTTTAATATTAAAATTTGAAATCATAAAATATTCATCATATATCATTATGTAATTATACTACCAATGAAGTTAAAATATTAAATAAGTTATATTAAAAGTGAAAATAATTTATTAAAAAATCAAGACCATTACAAATAAATGTAGAAACAAATATCATGGTGTGTTCTATATGAATTGATAATTTCCATTCATTTTTTATTAAAATGTACAACATCAATTTGTCTCTAGGTTTTATCATTTTTCAAATGTTCTACCATGAACTGTGGTGTTTTTCGATCTAAAATGATCATTTATTTTAATTTTTTTTTAATTTTTTTTCCTAAATCTCTAAAATTATCGAATATATATTAGTATATCAAAAAAATTAAAATATATATAATTCAATAGTATTAAAATAATTTAGGTTCAAATTACATAATAATTATATAAATCAAAAATTGACTATATAATTCTTAAAAACAATGATTCATTCATATTCCCAACAGAAACCCTATTCAATAATAATAATGGAAACATTATTTGTGAAGTGAATGTATATAGAATCCAATAAATAAAAAAATATATAATTTGATATTATAAAATTCATATACATAAATATTATTTAAATTAATAATTCTCAATATATAAAAACAATTATATAATATGAATTTAACATTACATTCTTTATCGATGTTTTTAACAATTCATATTCTAATAATTTATTTGGATATAGAGTTTTATTTATTTAATGTTTAACTGGAATTTAACCACAAGTCACATGGCATTTTATATCATAATAGTACTAGAACAGAAACATATCATATTTATTGTTAGTATTTAAATCAACGAGCATATCAATCAATACCATTAATCACTGACTAACACCATTTTTCTCACATAATGCATAAATGAGAGATTAATTATATTTTGGTCAGTCTAAGGTTATATCATTCATGCTCTTTATGATTTTCATTCCATTATAATGGAATTTTTTTGAACATTCTTAAAACTGATATATTATTAAATTGTTTTCATCTAAATTTTAATTTTATTTGATTAATTATTTTAAAAAATATACTAAAAAATTATCATGAAAAATAATCTTCACAGAAACACCATAATTTACTTATTTTTAGAGAAATCAATAAAATATTTTTTTTACTTTATCAAAAATAGACACATCTATTATATATTAAATAATACATTTTATATATTTTGTAATGACAGAAAATATTTTTCATAATTTTTTTTTTATTTGATGAATAGTTTCTAGAAAAATTATTATATAAACCCTTGGAATTCTCCCACATTCTTAAAACAAAAATTCTTCCCAATTTTTTTTATGTTAATAGAGTTAAAAATTATATATTTATAAATTGAATTAAAATAATTGGAATAAATGAATGGATTAAAATAATATTTCATTATTTATATAACCCCTTTTTAGTTTTCTATTTTAATGATTGAGTAAAGAATCCCTAATTGAATCTAGTTTTCATATTTTATCTTTTAATCATGAATTACTTCATAATATATAATATATAAACTAAAAATTATACATTTATTCAAACCAAATCACTAAAGTTTTATGGGATTTAATAGTAGTAATCCATAAATGTAACCAAACAAGTGAATAATTTAACAATCCATAGAAATAAACTAATTAGATTGAAAATCATCATTTTCCATGAAATTGGATGAATGTATACTAAATTGATCCTGATATCAGGTAAATTTATTTCTTATTTTATACTATAAAAAATAATACACATATAAATATAAAGTAAAAATTCTCTATTATTTAAACATCATTAACCTTCTCATACCAAATTCATATATTACAGGATCATCCTATAGTGTTTCAAGAAGGTTTTAATTTATTACATTTTCAGTTAATTATTTTCATCCTATTTCAAACATTATATAAAATATAAAACCATGCTCTTTATTTCAAAATAATACATGATCTTACCTAAAATTAATATTAAAAAACCCAAAATATTGAGAAGTATTTCTTGTTTTTAATTAGGTACATATCATAACATTTTTTCATGGGATACAAAAAAATTATTTTAAACTTTGTTTGCATGATACATGAATTTAATGGATTTTTAAAACTATAAAGGATATCTTGGGGGAAACATATGAATAGGGGGAACTATAAATACCATTAAAGGAATAAATATGGAATAAGGTGACGAATATTAGACAATAGGCATATAAATATGGAATAAAAAGAGTCTAACTCATAATAATGAATAATGAGACATGATATAGAATGGTAATCATAATGGAAACATGGGAATTATGGAAACAACTTAAAACATTGTAGCATAAACATAGGCCAAGGATAAACCACTAAGACATCATGGTAGAAAAATAACTTCAATAGAGTCAGTTTCACTCACTGTATCAAGATTATGTATCATTATGTTAAACATTATAAAATGCACTGGAGAACTATATAATTCGAGGCCCATCGGTTGCATTCATTGCATTTTCATGCATATGTGTTAAACATATATTATATAACATGGATTCATTAATAATCATAAATTATTAAATGATCAAGGAGTGTGGAAATAACATTTGTACACCCCGAATAGAAAACAACATTCCTTAAATTTGAGCACCCTTAATAGTAAATGGGTATATTATTCAATACAAAAAAATATCATAGAAAAAGAACTGTGAAATTCTGTTAGCATAATGTAGTCACTTAAATATTCATAAAAATTGGTTTATGAGAGAGAAGGGGGATATAAAATCACATTTACATCAAAAATTCAATAATAGTTACATGGAAGAAGATATCCAAATATTATAAATTGTACATTGAAGTCATAAGTTAATGAAGAAATTTTCATTAGGAAAAGAATCATAACATTTTTTCAACATGGTAATGGGTGTACATAAATGATCATGGGAGGATTAAGGAGATTTAAATAAGGATATATTAATTAATAAATTAAATTTATATTAATAGAATTTATATTAACATATTCTGAGATAATAAAATAGAATTTTGGGGGCATAACATAAAAGAAGGGTAGGATAAAATGAAGAGAGTGAAAGATCACTTCTAGAATTTTTACATTGTAACAACAAGTGTAAGGAACAATATGAGAGATTATAACTAATATATAATTATTTTATAAAAAATTTAATTTTAATTTAGTGATTATAAATTAATTAAAATATAAAAAATTGAAATAAACATGTATAATTTTGAATAATGAGCTTGAATTGAATGATTGAGAGGAATGTGTGGATCTTTTACTTTACTGTGTGATTTCAAAAGCTTGGTAGGGGATTTTGTAGAGCTTGGGGCACCATGGGAGGAATCAAGAGAGTGGAAGGAAGAGTATTTAAGTAATCTAATGAGTATTATTGATGATAAATGGGTGATTGGGTTTTTTTATATAAGAAAATAGGTAGATTTATGTATTATTTATGGTTTGAACTCTAAAGAATAAAACATACAAAACCACAAACCATGCCAAGTATTGTAACCATGGTTTTGGAAAAATGGCACTGAATTTTATTAATTAACAATTCCATGTTCCTAAATAATTTATATAATTCCCTTTCATATGTGGAGGTGAGTCACACTTTTAATGTAATGATTCTAGATCCCTAAAATATAATTTAGGTTTTGGATGATTCATAATAGAATTATAAATAAATCAAATAAATATAAAATCAAAATATTTTAATGTAAAAAAGATTTATTTTTCCATTTATCTCATTTATTTTAATTATAACATCAATTTTGGGTCCATATAATGTCAAAAAACACAATGTATATTAATAAGATATTTAATTTTTTCTTGAAAATTCAACTGTCTTGCAAATTTTTGTAATATTAAACATTGGATAATTTTGATTTTATGATTCCAAAATTTATATTCATGTTATGTAAATATTTTTCTATATATTGTAATTTTTACTTTTGAAGTAAAATTGTTATTTTTTATGAAATTTTGGTTTTCAGGGGGATAAACGGTTTCAAAAACGTATAAAAATTACATATGAATTCATAAATTTATATAATCATTTATATTGGATAAAAATAATTAATAATATTAAAATTTAATTTATTTTAAAAATATATTAATTCATATATTCATTAATAGAATATGAATAATAACTTACAATACAATTTTTGAATTAATATTTCAAAATACATATCATTTACAATATTAGAATAATATTTTCATTAATCTATATAAATTTATGTAATTATTCATTATAAAAGTGTCTTGATACATATTCCATTAATACATAAAAAAATTCCATATGAGTGAGGTGCACAATAGTTAAACATTGATGGGGTGGTTCAGTGAACTTGGTTTGGGTCATGATCTTTATGTGCTTGAACTTATCCTATAAATGGTTTATCTAAATCATAATTTATTATATCTCATCATTTTATTATATAGGGTAAAACCCTAGAAGTTATATATCGCATGGACAATCCGATAAGAGGTATTCATATGGTATGATTGTTCTATTTCAGGTCATCAATTCCTTTGTCTATTTCAATTGGATTAGTTAAAGCCCTAAATGAATTCTAATCATGTGATGCGTTATAAAATGATATATTATCAATGAAAATGTCACATAATATACTTTTAATCTAAATAGATATAATAAAACAAAATAAGTTAATGACGTTTAAATAAAAAAAATTTATTTTTTTACAGAATTACGAGTCATTAAAATCTTCGCCCTTATGAAATTTCATCCTCAGGATTTTTATTTCCCATACTAAAAAAGATAACTATAATTATGATTCATCACCTCATTCGGTTGCCATGTTGCATCTTGAAAATTTTGTTTCCCCCACAACACATTGACAAGGTGACTTTTATTATTTCATAGAACACTTTCTCAATGATTTAAGATCATTACATTTTGGGTCTAATAGAAAAGTTAACTCTCCAACGGTACTACCTTTAGATTGAGTACATGTTAGGGTTCCTAATTGTATTTCCTCAAGAGGTTTAAATAAAATAATTCATTTCCATGAGATGGGTATAGTGGGTGTTATAATTAGAAGTCCACCACACCAATGCGATCAAGGATCTCAAAATGTCCAACGAATATTTTACTAATCATTCCCTTCATCATAATTCTCATTACACTCATCCATGAAGATAGGTGGGAGAATACCATGTCTCTAACATCAAACTCTAGCTTTTGTTGAATATTGTCAGCATATATTTTCTATCATCTTTGTGAATCCATGATGTGCAGATGAATGGTCTTATCATTTTCCACCATTTCCCTAACAATTTCAACACATCTTCATTTTCCCCAAATTCATCCACACATGTAGTTGTTTTACACCTTTTCTGATAAATGGAATCTTAGATATCCATTTGGATGTTTGAGTGTAAAATGTTGCTGTAAGAAAACTCAACAAAAGAAATATGTTAGTCCCATCAACCTTTGATGTCCATAGAACATGCTAAAACATGTACTTCAATGTATGAATAATCTTTTAAGATTAGACATTAGTTTGAGGATAAGAGGACATTTTGAAGTCTATCACAATGTTTAGAACATATTGGAAACATTTCTAGAACATGGAGGTGATTCATGGGTCTCGATCGAATATAATAATTTTTTTTACTCCAATAATTTTTACCACTTCCCTGATGTACATCCATTCATGTTGATCCATTGAGCTTTCCTTGTAAAAAGACCCACAACAATTCATATAACATTTTTCCCATAGATAACTTTTTATGTCTGTTGAAAAAATCTATTGCGATGTTATCACATTTCCTTGATGGTATGGGAAATTTTTGTATCATCTCATTTATTTTTTTCCTTCATCCTTCACTTTCTAGAATACAATGCACTTTTACGTATATTTAGTGGAATCCTTCTTCATATTGTTCTAATTATTGTACTCATATAGGTTATGATATAACCTTATTAATCATGGGAAAATGGATAATGTTGAACTATGTTAATCGTCCAATAGTTCCTTCATTAACATTGAATTTTATGGAATAAAATGTCATGACACAAATATCACAATTCCTTCTTCATTAGTTTTAAACTTTATGAATTCCCCCTTTTAATGGATTCTACCTTCTTCTGAATTTCTACATAATTTCTTTGATAATCCATTATTTATTTCATTATTTATTATTGATATTTTTTTTGAGAAATAATTGATGATATTTAATCCTTTATGACTTCCATGTCAACCAATTCCAAATATTATAAGTTGATATTCCTCTAAATTCTTATCATTGAGAGAATTGTTTGAACCCTTCAACTTAAAGAATCTGAAACATTGCTCTCTTTACATAGATGGTAATGGATTGAGTAGGTGTACTCCTTGATGAGATCCAAATATATTAGCTGGAAAATAGTATGTTCTTTTTATGTGAATATGTATTTTATTCTATTGTGATCATTATCTATCTCGCACTTATCCCCATAGGGATAATGTCACAAGATTCTCAATGAAAATATCATTGATTCCAACTCCATGTAATTTGTGGAATAGTTTTTATCAAAAATTTAAAACTACATTGTAAGGTTGGAAATCAATTTATCATTTTAAATCAGTACACATCCTAATACATTATTTTAATCTTATATATGTCTGAGGATGTGTTCCGAAATTTCTAGTAGTTTGAGCACTACTGTAGTGATAAGTCTCTTTTTGAGCTCCACAAATATTTCCTTACATTCTTGTTTCAAAGAAAACATAACTCAATTTTGATTTAGGTTGGTAAGAGGGTTTCACAATGTAACACCTCGAGATTTTACGAGATAGATTCTTTTAATGTCTTCTGTTGTACGCTACACAAATATTGGCATGTAATATTTGCAGCACTGTATTTTCAAGTACTATACACCACTCTATTCATGGATTGTGAAGCACACTATTTCAAAAATCTTTTGATAGAATTCATTTCACACAACATTGAGTATATATACTATTCAATGTATAAAATAACTTTTTTTGGATTATGTTATACACAACATCAATGGAATATTTCACTATAGGAAACACTAACTTGACTTGCATCACATGCATGAACTAACTTCCTTGATAGCTTGCATTGTACATAATACCGAGTTTCACTAAACAATGATATATTGCTAAAATATTATATATCATGATGTTATTAATAGTATTAACCAAAGTTTTAATTTTATATAACATTATAATTCATCTTGAAAATTATCTAAAACATGATATGTGAAAAAGAAATTAAATTTTCTGATAGAAGAATTATTTTTAAAAAAATGCAGTTTTACGACCTTTTAATGGAACACCCATTTTAAATATAGTTTTTTTCACAATTATAAGTTAAATTTTAAAAAAATTGACTTATTATTTGGAATAAGAAAATAAAAATTTACATTTTCAAAACTTTTTGTATTTTTCTAATAAAAATAAAATTTTAATGAATAGTGAAAAATACTACATTTTAACTCAAAACTTTCTTTTTATCTAATTTATTCATATAGATAGATTATCATTTTAATTAGTTTTAAAAAGTAATTAGATTATATTTTTATCATTTAATCAAATTTTGGTCATTGGATGTAATTTCACCTTTAAATTTTATATAAATATATATCAATCTTCTGATAGTTATTATTTCTTAAAAACCCTCTTATTGGTTTTGACAACCACAATTAATATAAAATTAATTAAAGAAACTTCTATGTTTTTAATTTGGAAAAATTTATTCCATATTTGGATTAATATGTTTCAAATTGTGTAAATAGGTACATATTATTTTTAGACGTTTTGAATTGTAACTTCAGATAATTATTTTATTTACCACTATTAAAGGGTATGTCTTGTAATTAAGGGTAAGAAAATTATATTATAATAATATTAAACTACACTAAAACATGCCATAATAATATTGGATTATATAATTCTGACAATGGGAATCCTAGGATCTATTTTGGGATCCAATGGTTTCACCTAGATGTGAAAATTACATTTTATAAGAATTAATTTAATGTTAAGGTAATTATAACCAAAAAGTATATCTTTCAATAAATCAACTATAATATTGGGTTACATTAGTAATATATATACCTATAAATATTCATTATAAAGATAAAAATATTTATTACAACAAGGTATTTTATTTATAATTTTTATACGTTATATAAATATATTTATTTATGACACAATTATGATGCAATGATGACCTCATTATTGAAAGATTAAAATAAATGAATTTATAAATATTAAAAAAATTTAAATTTAACAATTTTGATTCCATCAACGAATTTTCATGATTATATTTACTTATTAGAGATTCTTTAATTTCTTTTTTTCAATTGAATATGGTTTTTATGAATTTTTTAATAGTCAAGTATTAATAGTTTCCAAAATAGACATCATTCATAACTTAAAACATAAAATAGTTTGTTAAAGGTTATTAAATTCATAAAAATCTATGATTTAGAATATTTTTTAATATAATTATAAATATATAATAAATATATTTATTTGTCTGTTTACATAATTTGGTAATTATATTTTCCCATAATGTATAAATAACATAAAGTCACGATAGGATAAAAAAGGGTAAAATAAGGGTTAAAAAATGGTAAGGGAATAAAATACACAAAATATGTCTAGAAATTATTGGATATTGGGTATTCAAACCAAAATCTTCTTATATTTGAATTATATATTTTTTGGACCATTTTAAATCTATATTGAATTTATAATAATTTAATATTTTAATACTTTCATAAAGTGACCCTCTCCTCTCTTAAAAAAGGAAACTTCATCCCTCTCCTTTTCACTCCATTTTGAGAATTAATTATCAAAAAAACCCTAACCATTTATCTTATAAAATTACATACTTACATTATAGAGAATCTATTTTTTATCAAATTTCCAAACATCATGCCCTACGAGAAAATTTAAAGGAGGCACATTGAGGAAGAGGTAATCTCTTATACTGATTCTTTCAAATTTATTTCTTCATCTAATTTATTTTCCGTAGTTTTTTCAATATAAATTAACAAAATATATACCACTAACATACATATATTTCATTATAAATATGAAACAACCCAATTTCACCTTCTATATATCCTATGAGAAACAAAATCACCGTGCATGCGTACATATGACTTACCGTATCCACAATGTGGTGTAATCTGATTTTTATAACCACTTTACATGGATGGGTATAATGGTGGATATAATATCTATATGAGATTATTATAACATGATACTCATTATGTGATATTATACACGATCCACTTAAATACCATTCAAGAATTATGGGAACTATATCATCACTCGTTAGTACATAGAACTTACAATCTCAATGACGTGATGAGATTCATTCTCCATATTAACCATTCAAGAATGATTAAAAAGTTTATATAATAAATAATCATGAAATATATGACATAATAATTCTACTGGGGTTGTGTATATATATATATGTCATTTACTTACTTCAATTCAATTTAATAAGGAAATGAAAATAACATTCATGCGGCCTACTATCTCCATGAAAGGCGTGTTCCCTTTATTATATATATATATATATATATTTGTATGCTAAATATATATAATTTATAAATAATGTTTTATATTATTTAAGTATTCAAATCATTATATAATAAATATTGTTAATAATAACAATTCAAAACATGTATGATAAATAAACTAGTTATTACCCAAAACGTTGCTTTAACATGGAATTGACAAATGAACGAGTAATATAACATCATAAGTGAATCATATATGGCATAATAATTATTATTATGGTTACGTTACAAGTTAATAATATTTTTAATCCCACTTGATAGGCATTTCAGACACATATGGATTAAATTAGACCTAAGGTAAGGGATAATTTTGCAATCTCATTTTTTTATCTGATATTGTTTATACGTAAGTATATACTAGGGATATATTTACCAACCATGTCAATGTTTTCTATAAATGTTTTTATAAAATAATTAAAATTATTATATGTAGTTTTAAAGTCATTTCTATACATCTTTGACTTTTACTACAAGATATGGAAGGAATCATTCTTTTGTTTACCATACGTGGCACTTTTTCACTTTTCTGGTAAAGAATGAGGATAATGGTATTTTAACTTATATGAAATGGAATAATTTTTATGGTTTCATGAATCATTCTTTATAAGAAGATTCATGTACAATATTTTATGTTTATTTTCTACTAGTTTTTTTAAATTTTCAAATTTCATAAAATTTTGAGAAAGAAAGTTATTGAATAAGAAAGGATATTTTTCTCAAGAATTAAATTAATGCATTTTATAAAAATTATTTTCCATCTAAGATGACGCTGTTAAATAGGGTTATGTTTCTGTCCCAATTATTACTATTATTTTATTGCCTTAATTATGGAATTATATTTTTATGGAATATATTATGATGGAATGATATTTGAAAACCCCATTTTTTTATTGTGTTATGCTGTGATGAATGCTTTTTTTGTGGTACATGTATGATTGATTTCATTACAATACAGGTGGAACCTATATCTCCCTCCAATGCATTGGGATAAAATTTATATCTCATGAGATAAACATGACTATTACAAAAAGTTAATAAAATTAATTAACGTAGGGCGGGACGAAAAATAAAATCTAGTACAATAATACATGGATAGAACGATAATTAAACACAATTTAGTAATAGACTATGTCCACCATGATGATCATAGCAGTAATGACATGGATACAATCAAAATCATATTACATGCATATTAGTTTTCTACAATTACAAGTTTTATTCCATATATATAATAATTTTCCTATATGATCTACACCTTATGTAAGGGGAAGATTTATGTCATGACTCAAGATTTTGATGTTTAAACATTATGTGCATATTTTTATATTAAAATATATATTGTTTATTTTATTTTCTCCATTTTTTTCCTTACTGATCATTTTTTCTCAACATTTTTATGTTTTCATTTCCCCGTGATATAAGGAATGATTTTATGTAGGAAAACTAAAAGGGGAAGATCATTATGGGAGGTGCCAAAGATATTTTACATCAAAGATTATGTTCTGAGTTTAAAAGAGACTAAACTAATACATAATTTGGGCATCTGTTTGTGTCATTTATTAAGTATTCTGAAAATAAAATGAAATGTCCATGTACATCAAGATGAGGTCCCTATAGTTGGTATCAGAGAAAAGTAGGAAACAATGAATCTGATCATTGGGAACAGTCATGTGTGAATGTTGGACGAAGCATGGATCTCCATAAAAGGTCTTAAAGAGGAAATGGATTTCATTAAGAATGGTGGTGTGTCCCACCTAGGGGGTGTAACCACACATAGATTACTCTGATAAGTATCAATTCTTGTCCACTAGAAATAATTCCAGATTGTTAGTGTTGGAATTATTTTAAAGGTTTGTCCTACCTTTGGAAACAAGGATACGAAAACATTAGTGAGATCCCTAGAGATATTTCAATGGATATGTCTAGGGATGTCCAAAGTATAAGTAAAGTATAGGATACAAACCTAGGTTTTTTTGTCATAATAATGACTAACCTAGGTTTAAAACTAAAATATCCTAGCTTTTAATATTATAAGTAATTTACCTTACATATGTGTTTCTAATATTGGATATGTATTTAAAACCCTTTTATTTCAAATATTACTCAATAGTCAGAACTACATAGAACATAGTTATCCATGGAATGTTTCAAATATCTAAATTATATGAATTATGAATATTTATTTTCTATTTGTAAATATCCAGAAGAAAATCCCGATGATGGTATGAGTATGGTCATATTGTTAAGGATGAAGAGTTTGTAAACAATATGTGAATGGTTTGTGATGTTCTTACAATATTGTTTAAATTAAACCTAAGATTTGTGAGGTTGTTAATCCTTAATAAATGAATAATATTTTAATAAAAATTAATAAGACAGATTGTGAGTAATGGTTTAAGAATAAAGTTGTATTATTGAGTTGTATACGTTTTAGGATTCACAGATTATGTAAAATGAATCATGAAATATTATAAGGGCCCAACCATAAAACCATACATAATCTTGATTTAAATGAACAATTCACATTGAGGATATTTTCAGGTTTAGAGTTTTAGAGATTTAGGCCATAACTATTACACTACATCTCAAAAATTACAAAGTAAACACTTCTACTTAGTTTTCATTTTTTATAAGATAAAAAATATTTAAAAAAAGAGTTATCTTCAGTTCCATGTTTTAGACAGCATGACTTTCCCTTCATCCCATCCTTGACCCTATTCATCATTATTTCCTGTGAAAAACAATTCAAAACAGGCGATGAGCATAAAAACCTCAGTAAGTGTTATTAAACAATGAAAGAAAAAATTAGTTCGTCAATACAGAAATAACAAAATATCTTTAACATACCTCGTGAAATCATAAGATTTATGAAGAACACATTAAAATCATAAATCAAAAAGGTAACTTGTGTCATCCATATCATAATTACACTGTAGCTATAACAACCACATAAGGAGTTAGATTTGGAATAACCATCATAGTATATTCCCAAAATCTCTTAGGAGAAACATTCACGTTTACCACCATCACATTACCAAATACATTGGAGATCTATCTTGGGCTCACCCACCCTAGGATTATCCCGGAACAACCTGTATTTTTAACAATTCCCAAGAACCATAACATATTCATAAAAATTAAAAAAATATAAAGGAAAGATAACATTTCATATTTCAATCACAATATATCATTTAAGAATATTAACATAACAAATCCATTATCAAAAAAATTTTCAATTCCAAAATATGTAAAAGAGTATATGATATTTATTTTTCTTTTATAATTATTACAACTTGTTAAGAAATCCAAATATCCAATAATACTCACACCGATAAAAAAAGTTCACTATAACTACATACATTAAAAGAATAAATTTTTTGGTCATTTAGTAAAACACCTTGTAGAAAATGATTACTTTTGAATGAAATGAAATTTCAATAGTGTTTATACAGTGTGTAAAATAATGATGTATTTAAATAAAATATGCCTTAATGAAAAGAGATTGAGACGAAGTCCCTTACCTTGTGTCCGACATGACTCGTTCACTTTTTAATATCCTGAAAATAAACAAAAGTTTATTTCTACTTGATTAAGAACCATTTTCATGTTTATTATTTCTTTTGTATCACAAATTAACATGTTATAAACTTTATGAAATCATTTAATTTAATAACAGTTGTTTGGAAAATATTTGGTACATGAGGAAAAAATGAACTTCTTATATTTAAAAGTTGTATATGTGGTTAGAATTATATTATATACAGAATGATATTAATGATTCAGATATCGTATTTATCTTATATATCTAGTATTTATATATATTTATAACAGTAAATAATATTTGGAGGTAATAAATGAAATTCACCATTCATGGAGATGGTAATACGTATGTACGCATGAACACCACTTTTATTTTTATTTCTTATTTTAATGTAATTAAAACATAATAATACATTGTTATGTTATAATTATAGAATAATATCATATATTATATCATTACTTTCATCCTTTATATGCCCCACATTTGGAATTAACAAGTTATATCACTTTGATAGGGTGGTAGTCCGCACTTTCTCAAATGAGATTATCATTTTAACCCACTATGAAAACCATAAAGTTATTCTATAAATGAAAAATACATTAAGAATATAAAAAATATAAATATAGTTCCATATTAATGGCAATCATAAGCGGTGGTAGGAGATAATTGAAAAATCATTGTTTTGTGATGCATTAGTCCGCTGTCCACAAAAATAATATGTTATTTACCCATTAGATGGAGGTGTGTGTAAGTGTTGTTCAAATCCTTCTCATAAAAACAACCTAGTCTATAGAATATTCGAGTGTTTTTTATAAAATAAAGGAATAAAAATATTTTAGGGGGTTGGAGAATGAAAATAAAACAAAATAACTTAGAAGAAGACATTACCATTAAATCAGGTATCAGTTTGAACCAAAAGAATTACTTGAATTGACTTATGCCAAAGGGAAGGCTTCTAGGAGGAAGTGAGTGATGTAGGGAGATTAATTGGGTAGTGTTTGTATGAGAAAAGGGTCTTGATAAGTGTGAGGAATGGGCTAGAGGTGCAAGATTTTAAAAGGGGGAGGAGGGGCTCTTTAGGAATATTTGAAAATATTATTCTATTATATAATGATATTCGGTTTCTAAATTTCCAAAACTTATTAAAGCTGATGATAATATGACTCATGGTCTAAATAAAATTATACAATTATAATTGTACATGTTTTGGATATTATTTTAATCTTCATAATCTTATTTATTTATATTATTTATTACTGAGGTAATCACTGCCAAATTATTATGTCGTAAATAATTTATTTTATTTGATGTAAAAAAATTATAAAATATTCTATGATGTAGGTAATATTTTTAGATTTGAAATTAATTTTTATAGTTTAAGATATTACTTATGTAATCCCATGTAAAAAATTATTTACTAAAAGATATTGGTATATTTCATTTTTTCCATTACATTAAATAATTAAAATAATGTGTCATTATCACTCCCATGTGGCCCTGTGGGGTCCCAAAATCGACCAAAGGATGCCCATGGTCTGATATGTATCAAAAAATAGGATTTTGACACATTTTATGGTATTTTATTATTATTATTATTATATAATTTTTTACACTTAATTACTAGATTTATCTTCTAACCATGGTAAATAAAATATTTACTTATGTAAATATTCATAATGTCTAAAAATAAAAGCTACATATTTAAAAAATTTAGACCTCCAAGTCCTAAATATGGAATCCGTTCTTACAAATTCAAAACACTCAACTGGCTAAAATTAATTTAAAATTAATTCCCGCGGTCAAACCAAAAAGCATGTTTTTAAGAAATAATTATCAAAAGATTGACATTTTTTTATGTCAAATTTTATTGTGAGATTACTTCCAATGACTGAAATTGGATTAAATGGTAAATATATATTCTAATTAAACATTAAAATTAATTAAAAAGATAATATAACCATATAAATATATTATATTAAAGGCAATGTTGAATTAAAATGCAGTATTTTTCACTATTCATTAAAAAATGAAATTTATTTGAAAAATACAAACAAATTCATCCAAATTAAATTTTGATATCTTGATTCTACAGAAGAATTTTATTTTTTCAAATAGAATACATAAATTTGACAAAAACATAATTTAAAGAGGGTTCTCCATCAAAACTCAGAAAATCAACCTTTTAAAGTAATTATTTCTTTAAATTAGATTCATTCACATTTTAAGCCCTAAAATTTTATTGTTTAAATTTAAAAACATTCAATAAACATTTATAATCATATTGTAGTTAGTTCTTTTCATTTATTCCAATATAACGGCTAGGCGATAACTACGATTTAGAATAATAATATTATATTTTTATTGTGCAATGTAAGATTTCAAAGAAACCTCTTGTTGAGTATCAGGTATGCTATTGAACATTTTCCTCCTCTTTAAACTATAATTAATATTTACTTCAGAAATATTAAAAATTATGAAAATTTCATATTTCATTATTTACCTAGGATGTTACATCTTTCGCACCATTTGGAAATTACGTCCTCACAATTTTATTCACTTATCAAATAAATGGGGTTATTTATCCGTCATTTCATTTTTAGATTCCCACATTGCCTCTTAAACCATATGGGTTTTTCACAAAACCTTTTCCTGGTAAATTACCTTATTCCGCAGTACTTTCTCTCTTTAGTCATGAAACTAGACTGGATGTTCCTCATAAGGGATATTCTCTTCCAACTGGACTACCTCTAGGCTCAAAACATGAGATGGATCCAGCTTATACTATCTCAAAATTGAAACATGAATAACATTGTGAACATAGGATAAACATGAAGGTAAATCCACTCTGAATGAAATTTATCCAACATTCTCTAGGATTTCATAAAGTCCAATGAACCTCAAACTCAACATTCATTTCTTACTAAAATGCATCAGACGTTTCTGTGGATAATCATTGAGAAATGATTGATCAACTACCTCAAAAGAAATATCCTTCATTCGGTTATCAGCATAAATTTTCTACCTTCTCTTAGTTGATCTTAGGTGCTTCTGAATCAACTGATCCTTTTATACCATCTCTTCTAAAAATTCTGGTCCCATCAACTTCCTTTCCCCAACTTCATCCCAAAATGATGGAGTTCGAAACCGCTTCCCATATAATGCCTCAAATGAAGTCATCTATATACTGGAATGAAAACTATTATTATAATAAAATGAAACTAGTGAATGATGATGGTCCCAACATCCCTGGTAATCCATTAAACAAGCATGTAACATATACTCTAAGGTCTGAATTGTTCATTCTGACTACCCATCTGAATGAGGATGAAAAGCTTTACTAAAATTTAATTCAGCACCAAACAACCTCTAAAAGCCTTTCTAATAGTTGGAAGTAAATCTGGGACGACGATTAGATTCAATGGAGAGGGGAACACCATAAAACCTGACTATCTCTTTAACATATAACCAAGAAAGTTGATATATATAGAAAGTATGTTGAATAGGAAAGAAAATGTGAATATTAATCAATCGATCAACAATAACCCAGATTCCATTATTACTAAGAGATGTCTTCGGTAATCTCACAATGATGTCCATGGATATATTTTCCTTTTTCCACTTTGGCCCCAGCAAAGACTAAAGCATCACTTTCAGTAACTACCACTCTACGTTAACCTGGTGTCTAGTCAAACACCTCACAAATAGGAGAGTAATATCTATTTTCATTCCATCACACTAGTAATACATCTGATGATCATTTTACATCTTAGTACTTCCTGGATGAGCTACAAACAGAGAACTATGAGCTTCACATAATAACTCATTATTCAACTGTGAATCACAAGGCAAACATAACCTCTTTCCAAATCTCAAAATACAATCATTATCAACATTAAAATAAAGAAACATACCATTATGTACCAACTCTACATTTTTCTGCAACTCATTGTCTTCCTTCTATACTTGCTTTATTCTGTCTAATAGAGATGATTTCAACGACACCGAAAACAAAATAGAGTAATTCCCTGCACTAAAAACTTCAATGCCAAATTTCATTAAATTGACAACCGAAGGATCTCATTCCGAGCATAGCATGGTTAATGAAGCATTACTTTTTTCGACTAAAAGCATCATCCACTTTATTTTCTTTTCCTAGATGGTAACGTATCTTGCAATCATAATACTTGATTAATTCCAACCATCTACCTTGTATCATGTTCAATTATTTTGAGTGAATATATACTTCTAACTATTGTGGTCATTATATATTTCACATTTTACTCCATACCAATTATGCCTCAAAATTTTTAAAGTAAAAAAAACATCAGATAATTCCAAATCATGTGTAGGGTAATTTAACTTATGAGGATTCAACTAACGTGAAGAACAAGAAATTACCTGATCATTCTGTATATGGACACAACCATGTCTTTTCAATAAATCATCATAATAAATAAAAAACTCACAATTTATGTAATGTAGTGCCAAACATGTAGAATTCAAAAATATTCTTTTTAATTCTTGAAAATAATCATCACATTCTTTTTTCCAAATGAACGTAAAACCTTATTGAGTTAACTTAGTCAGTGGGATAGATAATAGTTCAAAATTATCAACAGACCTCTGGTAACAACTTACCAAACCATGAAATATACTAATATCAATTATATTTGTGTGTATTTCCCATTCGTTAATAATTTTTTTTATAAGGATCAACTGTTCTCCAATTTTTTGAAACAACATGGCCAAGGGAAAAAATTTCCTGTAACCAAAGCTCACACTTGGTGAGTTTCCCAAATAGTTTATTTTCTTTTTAGGTTTTCAAGAAAACCCTTAAATGACATTCATGTTCCTCTTAACTTCTATAATAAACAGAAAATATAATCAATGAACACAACCACAAACTTATACAAAAATTAATCGAAAATTCTATTTATAAGATCCATGAATGTCGTAGGTGCAATGGTTAAAACGAAATTCATAACTAAAAATTCATAATGGAAATATCTAATATGAAACACGGTATTTGGAGTGCCTTTTTTTTACTTTAAATTATTGGTACCCCAGCCTCTAGTCAATCTTCAAAAAATAATGAGCTCCTTGGATCTGATCAAACAAAATATTGATATGACGAAAAAGATACATGTTATTAACATTCATGTAATTCAATGCTTTATAATTAATTCAAAGTCTCATTATACCATCTTTATTTTTAAGAAATAAGATACGATCACCCCTTGTTGATGTGTTAGGTCAAATGAAACCTTTATATAATAACTCCTACAAATGCTTCTTTAAATCAAAAAGATCAATTTGATCCATTCGATATGGGGGTTTTAAAATTTTCATAGCATCAGTAACTAGTTCAATAGTAAATTCAACATCATGATCAGGTATAATACCAGTAAACTAATCTGGAAAAACATCAAGGTACTCATTTAAAAATGTTACATCATTAAAGTAAACTATTCCTCTGTATTCAATAATATGTGCAAGGTAACATTCATTTCCATATTTTACTAGTTTCTTAGCGTCCTAATATGTTATCAAAATTAAGGATTCATTTTTTCACAAAATCAGAAAATACTTCTGAAAAAAACCTCTTTATCTATACAGTCAATATTAACATGATTAACAGAAAGTCAATATGTACCCAAAATAACATCAATGTCTACTAGAGGAAAAACAAACAGGTTTGTAAGTATATTCTTTCTGCACAAAATGATAGAATGGTTCTTATAATTTCTTTTTGTCTCATAATTTCCCAACATTTTTTTACCATAAAGTCAGAATTCATATCTTGAGATGATATTCCTAGTTTACTAGATAACATCTCAGAAATGAACAACTGTGTAGACCCCAAATAAAACAACACATTGGGATAATCTGAACCAACAAACAGTGTACCTGATACTACTTCATTTTAAGGCCCAACATCTGATGAAGTAGTTGCAAAGTATTTCGCCACCCATGTCTACTTGTAGTCTCTCTATTTTCCCTTAGTTGAGTTATTAATTGGACCCTCATTAGCATAATGACCCATTTCCTTACACTTAAAACATTTTAGGGACTCTGAATCATGTTTTGTCCTAACATTACCATGATCATTTTCAGTGAAATTATGAGATTTATGTCACATTTCACCTCATCAGTAGCACTTACCAGCATTAAAATGACATACCCTAGTATTCTTATTATGAAAATTTTCAGAAACTCAAAAATTAAGTTTCTTACCATTAGACTTTTTTGAAGAGTTATTCCCTTTCCCCTGTCACCTTTTCCTATTAATATATTGTTTTTCAATGAACACATAATCTTCAGAGCACTCAATATCCACCTTTTACACACATCAAACATGTTTTTAATAACTTTTGAAGTCATGAGAATATAATGACCTTTGATAATTTGGATTTAATGTTGAGTAAAAATGGTTGATTTTACAATCATGATCTTGTGGGAAATTTGGAGCATAACTAGACATTCAAGTAAATTTTGTTTCATAAGAAGCCAATGAGTTATCCCCCTCTCTCAATTATAAGAATATTTTTTCCATCCTATGATTACCCACATTAGTGAAATATTTATCAAGAAACATTACCTTGAATTCATCTCAATCAAGAGAATCAATCTCCTCACTATCCCTAATATTTTTCACCATTGACCACCAATGATTTGCTTCACCTTCAAAGTGGTAAAAAGTGAGACTAATATTTTGATGCTATGAAGACCCCATGACATAAAAAATCTTTCCCAGTGCTTTAATCCACCCTTCAACTAGCACAGGGTCAGATGATCCTCTAAATGATGGGAAATATTGCCTTATAAAATTCTCAATTACAGACATGTTCTTTTGTGGTTGATCTAGGTGATCTTGTGTATGGATAACACCACAATTTATAGCCTGAGTCAACTATGCCTTCACTATAACAAACAATTTTTTTATGCTTCGGATCATCTCAGGTTGCTGATTTGGAAGGTTGTCTTCCTCCAGATGTCTTTGCAACATAACTGCCCGGTTTCCTCTGCGGAAAACCATTCTGAACACAAAAATATCTTTGGCAAAGCAACATCTTAATATTTAAATGCTATATCATTTCAATATTTACAAAAATTTATTTATGGATATTAATTTAACAATACCGTAACTTATAAATTTATCTAAACTGACCTACGATACCAACTATAAAGACCCAACCTTATAACATTACATAATCATCAATTAAATGAACAATTCACATTAAGGATATTTTCTGTTTTAGAGTTTTAGATAGTTAGGCCACTACTGTTACATTACATCTCAAAAATTACAAAGTAGACACTTCTACTCCATTTCCATTTTTTCATAAATTTAAAACTCTTGAAAAAAATAATCATGTAGAGTTCCATGTTTTAGACATCATGACTTTCCCTTCATCCCTTCCTTGACCCTATTCGTTAATCTTGATTGTGAAAAACATTTCGAAACATGGGAAGAGAATAAAAATAACAGTAAGGGTTATTAAACAATGAATGAAAACATTACTTCATCAATACATAGATAACATAAGCTCATTAACAGACCTCATTAAATCCTTTGATTTATGAATAACACATTGAAATCATAAGTCATAATGGTAAATTGTGTCATCCATATCATACTTATATTGTAGCTATCACATTTATGTAGGTAGTTACATTTTAAATACCCATGATAGTATATTCTCTAAATATCTTAGGAGAAGAATTCACGTTTACCTATGTCATGTAAACCAATGCATTGAAGACCTATCTCAGGCTCACATGGCCTAGGTTTATCATGGAACCACTAGTATACTTAACAATTATCGAGAACCATAACACATTCATAACACATAAAACAAATATAAATGAAAGATAAATTTCCACATATCTATCACAATATATTATTTAAGTATATTAACATTACAAATCCATTATAAAAATCATTTTCAATACCAAAATATTTAAAAGAGTATATGGTATTTTTTTCATTAAAAAACATTACAGCTTGTTAAGGAATCCATAGATCAAATAATACTTACAGCAGTAGAAAAATTTGTTGTCGCCGTATATGTTAAAAGAACCATTTTTTCATTTAGTAAAATTCCTTGTAGAATAATATTTCCTTTGAATGAAATTTAATTTCAACTGTGTTTATACAGCATATAAAAGAAATTATTATATAAAACAAAATATGCCTCAATTAAAGGAGATTGAGACAATGTCCTTTACCTCATGTCCAACTTGGCTTGTTCATTCTTTAATCTCCTAAAAAGTAATGTAACGTTAATTTATAATTTCTTAAGAACCTTTTTCAAGTTTATAATTCCATTTAAATCACATATTACTATGTTATAAACATTACGATATCATTTATGTTAATAACTTGTCTTTTTGTCGATATTTGGTACTTGATTCGAAAATGATCTTCTTATATTTACATGTTGTTTATGTGGAAAAAATTTAATTATCTCCAAAATGATATTAATGATTTAGATATCATACATGTCTTATATAACGAGTATATATTTATTTTTTAAAACAGTACTTAACATTTGGAGGTATGAATTGAAATGCACCATTCTTGGAGATGGTTAGCTGTACGTATGCCTGAACGCTACATCAATTTCAATTTCTTATTTTAATGGAATTCAAACATAATGATACAAAGTTATATTAATATTAAAGTATAATATCATTAACTCTATCATTTATACATCCCACATTTGGCATTAATGATTCATATCACTTTGAGAAGGCGGTAGTCCGCACTTTCTCAAATGAGATTATTGTATTTACCCACTATGAAAACCATAAAGGTATTATATAAATGAAAATTATATAAAAATAGAAACAATATAAATATCATTCCATATTAATGGACACCAAATGTGGTGGTAGGTGATAAATGACCAATCATCATTTTGTGAGGTGTCAGTTCGCCATCTACAGAAATAGTATGTTCTTTACCCATTAGACGAAGGTGTGTGTAAGTGTAGTTAGAATATTTCTCATCACAATAACCTAGAATATTGTGGGTACTGGTGTTGTTATAAAAGAAAGTAAAAAAATAGTTTAGGTTGTTGGATAAGGAAAATAAAACAAAATAAGATAGGAGAATACATTACCTTTATATCAGGTATCTCCTTTTGGTTTGAACAAAAAGGGTTACATGAATAGCCTTATACCTAGGGGAAGGCATCTAAGTGGAATAGGGGAATGTAATGAAATTAATTGGTATGATATAGGATGATCCAAGGGGTATAAAAAGTGTGAGTAATGGGTTAGAGTTGAGGGATTTTATAAGGGGGAGGAGGGGCTATTTAGGAAAGTGTGAAAATATTATTTTATTACATAATGATTATGGTTATCTAAATGTAAAAAACTTATTAAAGTCAAAGATAAAATGTCCAATGGTCAAAATAAAATCATCAAATAATTATTGGATAGGGTTTGAATATTATTTTTATCATTATAATCTTATTTATTTAAATCATTTATTAATGAGGTTAACACTGCATCATTATTGTGTCATTAATAATTTAATGTGTTGGATTTTAAAAATTATATAAAAAATACCATGATTTTGGGAATAGTTTTATCTTTAAAATAAATATTTATATTTGAAGAGATAACTTATTTAACCCCATGTAAAATTTACTTATTTAATATAATTTTTATGTTATTTTTTCCTTTACTTTAAGTTAATTAAAATAAATTGTCATTCACACTCCCAAGTTTCCCCATGGGACCCCAAAAACATCCCAAGGTTTCCCATGGTCATATATGTATCAACCAAAAGGATTAGGTCACACTTTTGGGTAATATACTATAATTATAATATTATTTTTTACCCTTAATTACTAGATTTATCTTATAACCATGATAAATAAAATGTTTACTGAAGTAATATTCATAATTTCTAAAAATAAAAGTTACCTATTTACAACATTTGGACTTCTTGATTCAAAATATTAAATCCATTTTTCAAAATTCCAAACACAAAAGTGATTGAAATTAATTTAAAATTAATTCACGTTGTCAAAACAATAAGTGAGTTTTTAGGAAATAACTATCAAAATTTTGACTTGTGTTTTTGTAAAAGGTCAATGTGAAATTACGTCCAATAACAAAAATAGGATTAAATGGTAAACATATATTCTAATTACACTATAAAACCAATGAAAATGATAGTATTACCATATAAATAAATTATATTAAAAGGAAATTTTGAATTAAAATACAGTTTCTTTCATTATTCATTAAAAAATTAACATTATTAGAAAAATATTAAAATTTCATCCGAAGTAAATTTTGATGCCCCAATTCAAAAGAATAATTTTATTTTGTCAAATAAAATATATAAAAGTGAAATATACTATATTTAAATATGGTTCACCTTCTAAAGGTGGTAAATCAACCATTTAAAGTAAATTATGCTTAAAATTAGATTCATTCACATTTTAAGCCTCTAATTTTTGTTGGATAAATGCAAAAACATTTAAAAATATGTATAATAATATTGTAGTTAGTTCTATTCTTTCCCGCTAATACAACAGCTAGGCGTTAACTACCATTTAAAATAATAATATTATATTATTATTGTGCTATGTAAGATTTCAAAGAAATTGTTGTTATGTAACGGGTAGAGCATCGAATATAGCCTCCACAATAAAGTAAAACTAATATTTAATTCAAAAATATTAATAAATATGAAAATTTCATATTTCTTTATTTACATGGGACTTTACAAATATATATTTTTTAGTATCTGTAATACATTAAGGATTAGAATGGATATGTTTAATTATTATAAGGATCAAAAATGTGATTTATGGGTATGGTGATATAAATGAAAAAAGCAGGATTATGGGATAGATAACATTAAATATGCCACTTATCTTTATATAAAGTTGTTTGGATAAATATATGTTTGATTTGAATAAGTAAATTAGATTATTCTAGTTTTTGTGGATCTACTTATAAAGTTTCTTACAAGTTTTTTATGATATCATGGATGAAGAAAAAAACATTTCTGAATTAGGGAATGTATCTAATAAGTGTTGGAAAAAGGAAAAATGCATGTTTTCAATAAGGATATATGTCAATTTAGTTCACCTCTATATATGTTTTATATTTTTGAAAGGATTTTTATTTTATCCATTTATGGTTTGTATAAGTTATATTCTAGTTGTTTTTTTTAGATTAATGTCTTATCTCACTATAGGCGGACTTATTCATATTTTATTACCGGTACTGAAAATTTTGTGGAGAAAGTTAGAATGAACTATCATTATATCACAATATCTTCTAAAAATTATTGATTTAAAAATGTGACTTCATTTCATTAAATAAGAGATGAAATGTAAATTTAACAATGCATGAACAATGGTGAGACTCTACCAAAATCAAGTAAGTATTTATTCTCATGAAAAAATCATTCACTATAGGAAAAGGATATTGAAAACCAAAAATGGTATCCTAGTAATTTCTTATCTAATGAATAATATTATCCCTTAAATATACAAATATGTATGGGTTTCTTGTAGTTTAATTTATCCAAAACATATTCTTTATCACTATCCATTAGAATTTAATGGTTAGATTCTTTTTCCATATCCATGTATTCACATACCACCTATTTTCTCTTTTGTGGAAACTGAATGATGATTTACATTAGTCAACCATTATGTTCCTAACTTTCTTTTTTAAAATCATTTTTTAGTATTCCTTTTTAAGATGTGGATTTCTATGAAATAAACTTTCATGTAGTAGACATTTTATAACCCTGACGAATTTGGTGGGAAAAATTCATTTTAAAGGGGGTAGAATGTAACACCATAAGAGTTTATGAGATAGATTCGTTTAATGTATTTTTTTGTATTTAACACCATGAATATATTGAACTATACGCAACATCATACAAGCTTGTAGTACACTCAACACTATTCTTGGCTTGTTTTGCATACAATTTCATGTTTTTTTGATATATTTAATTTCAGGTAACATTGAGTATAGATTTTGTTCAACGTATAAAATAATTATGTTTGAATTATTTTATATTCTACAGCAAAGGGTTCTTTAACTATGCGCAAAAATTACATGGTTTTCGTTACATGCAAGAACGAATTTCCTCGATAGCATGTGTTGTACGCAATACCGCGTTTCACTAAACAACGATTTATTATTAAAATATTATATAACATGATGTTATGAATATTAATAACCACATTTTTTATTTTATATAAAATTATCATTCAAATTAAATTTTTTTAAAACATGATATGAAAACAAAATAAATTTTTCAGATAAAAGAAGTATTTTTAAAAAAATGCAGTTTTACCGCCTTTTAATGGTTACAAATTTTAAATCTAATATCGACACTTTTATAAGATAAATTTTAAAAAATTAACTTATTATTTGAAATAAAGACATAAAATTTTACATTTTTGACCTTTTGGTATTTTTCAAATAAAATTAATTTTTTAATGAATAGTGAAAAATATTGCATTTTAACTCAAAACTACCTTTTTATATAATGTATTTAAATAGTTAGATTATCATATTATGTGGGTTTAAAGATTAGTCATATTAAATTGTTATATTTATTTGATTTCTGTCATTGGATGTAATTTCACTTTTAAATTAGACATAATCACATGTTAATCTTTTGACCATTATTACTTCTTAAAACACACTTTTTGGGTTTTGACAACGATAATTAATTTTAAATTAATTACTGAAAATTCTGTGTTTTGAATTTTGAAATATAAATTCCATATTTTAAATCATAATATTCAAATTGTGTAAATAGGTGCCTTTTATTTTTAGACATTATGAATAGTAACATCGGTAATTATTTTATTTACCATGGTTAAAGGATAAATCTAGTAAATAACGGTAATAAATATAATATTATAATAATATTAATATACAATAACACATGTCTTAATCCTATTTTATTACATATTTATGACCATGGGAATATTTGGGTCGATTTTGAGACTCCATGGATTCACATGGATGTGAAAATAACATTTCATAATAATTATTTAATAGTTAAGATAATTATAAGCAAAACATATATTTTTACAAAATTGATTTTAATATATGTTTATATAACATAAATCAATTTCAATAAATTATAATTATAAATATAATGATATTTCTTACATCATGGTATTTTATTTATAATTTTTAGATCATAGATAAATATATTTATTTTTGACATAATTATGATGTAGTGATTTTATAATTAATGAATGATTCTACTTTTCTGGTAAAGTATAAGGATGATTTTTTTTTAATTATACAAAATTAGTGGATTTTTACGGTTTTATGAAACATTATATCAACAATGATTCTTCTATACCATTTCAATTTTATTTTCAACAAATTTATTTTCTTTTAAAATTGAATGACATTTTGAGAAAATGAAACATATTTTTAGAAGATATGATATTTTATTTATGAATTACGTTCAAATGTTTTATCAAATTTATTTCCCATCTAATATGAAACTATTAGATATTGTTATGTTTATACCACTATTATTACTATGATTTTATTGCTTCAATGATGGAATTATCTTTTTATGGATTATATTATGATAGTATGATTTTTAAGAAACCCATTTTATTTTTTGGGTTATTCTATGATGAATGATTTCTGTTATGTGGAACCTATTAGGATGATTTAATTTTTAGAAGGGTGGGAACTATATCTCAATCAAATTAATTGAGTAAATATTTATATCTCAAGAGAAAGACATGATAAGAATGACAAGTTATTTCTGTTCAGTAATACAGGTCTGGAACGACATGTAAATTCATTTCAGTAATACATGGCAGGAATGACATGTAATCCTAGTTTAGTAATTTCTATGTACACTATGATGGTCTTGGTAGAAATGTGTTGGATACTATGTAAATCTTGTTATTATCTTATTAGTTTTCAATTTTTACATGTTTTATTCCCATTCTATTTTAACGTTCTATTATGATGTATTACATATGTACTTCCAAGATTTATTTCATGACTCAAGATCATGACGTTTAAACTACATGCTTTTGTTTTGATGTTCTAATGTATATGGTTTGTCTTATGTTCTCCATGCATACCCATATTGAGAATTTTAGCTCACCCATTTTATTTTTTCTTTTCCATAGGATATAAGGAACGATTTTAGGTAGGAAATAAAAAAGGGGAAGATCATTATAGGAGATATTGAAGTTCTTTCACCATTATTAGATGATTATGTTACGAGTATCCAAAGATACTAAAATAATAATGTCTTTGGGTGTCTTCTTGTTTAATGTAATAAGTATTCCAAAAAAGAATTTTAATTCCAATGTACATCGAGCTTGGGCCTCTACAGTTGGTATCAGAGTAAATGAGGTAGGAATGAATCCGAACATTGGGAACTCTCACATGTGAATGGTCTATGAACCATGTCTCTCCGCCCAAAGACTTCATGAGGAAATGGATACCACTGGGGATGGTGATGTGTCCCACTCATGGGGAATATCCCCCCATGGTGTTCTATGATAGGTATTAATTATAGTTCACTGGAAATAATTTCTAGACCATTAGATATAATTATAATAAATTTATAACAAAACATTAATATTACCCAGGTGACCCATGGAAACTATAGATATCTGTCATAGATTTTGGCCTCATCCATCATTTAATTAATTTTGTATATGAAGGGTCTACATATATCACATTTCATATTATTATATTCCTTATGAAACATAATTCTTTAAACCAAAACTCACATTTTCTATACATTGCATAATGATACTCCTTTAATAGAATCTTTAGAATGGTTCTCATATTATCCTCATGCTCCAATTTTATTTTCATGTATATTATTATATCACAAATAAATACTACTAAATATTTGTTAATGTAATCTCTAAATACTCTATTAATCATTTCTAACAATATTTTTAGAACATTAGTGAATCTAAAAGGCATCACTATGTACACATAGTGCTTGTACCATGTACGAACAATGGTCTTAGGGATATATTCCTTCTCCAGACTTAATTAAAAAATCAAAACAATAGATCCACCATAGATAAGTATTGTGATCCATGTAGATGATATAAAAATTCGTCAATATAAGGTAGAGGATACTTATTATTTATTATGATGTTGATGAGCTCATGATAATCATGGTAAATTCACATTTTCCTATACTTATTCTTGATAAATATAGATGGTGCACCCCGTGGTGAGGGATTTGTGTGTATAAACCATTTATCAAGATTCCCTTATTATTGTTTTTTTAGATCATAGATTTCCATAATATTAATTATATATATATTTTTGGATAACGGTATTTATCAAGGTATTAGATAAATTGAAAAATTAACCTCTCAGGTTAGAGGAATACTATGAAATTTCTCAAGAAACACATCAGTGTATTCTTTCATAATAGGAATGTCTTCTAGGATTATTATTTCCATAGATTTAGTAATTTGATCAAGATACACATTATCATTGGGAAATAATATCCATGGTTGATAAGATGGTGATAAATTAGATTCATACTCTACCTTCCCCAGGTATATAATTGTAGGATGATTCTAGATATAGAGACTGATTCCTTCTATAGGGAATTTATGTTTTATCTATATAGGTAAAGTGAATCAATTCTAGGAATTGAATAAAATTCCACTAAAGGGAGTATTATAATGTTCTTTGGGGTGTTCTTCCAACAAACATTGATAAGGGAGTAGTTATATACTTTGAGTGCAATATATCTCTCATTTTTTTCACAGATAGATATAAGTCCACGCTTTGGGGGAGGGGTGTTTGAATAGATATATTAAACATGTGTGATATGATGGAATTTATAAAACCATAATTTTTTTTATTATTGAATGAATTACTGGTGTGTATGTCACCAATTCACTATTGGGATCCATCGCATCAAATGTGATTAAAAAATATCTCCCATGCTACCTTGGAGGTTGTTGGTTTTCTCCGAAAACACATGGTATATAACATGTGTTTTCAAGGATCCTAGGTTTATTAAAAATGAATCAATGAAAAATTCACGAAGGGTTAACTCGATCTTTCCTTTCCACCATCTAATTAGTGGGTTTCTTTTGTCAGAAATTATTTGATAGGTGACCTTCCTTCCCACACCTAAAGTATTTGTTCATCCCTATTAAGAAATTATTGGGGTGATTTTTTGTACACTTATAAAAATTGGGATAATGATATTTCAGGGAAGCATTATATTTCTCCATCAGACCTCCAAAAAAACTCCACATTATTTTTATTTTCCATATGATACTCTTTTGATTCGTTGATCTACAATTCGATTTTGAGGTATCATTGAAAAATTTATGGATAGAAATCAATGTCTCAAATTTCTGAGGAATTTCCAAGACTATGTTTAATCCCACCGTAGAATATGTCAACCATCTATTCAGGGGTAAAAACAAATATACACATGTATTGTGAATGTCTTTTTTAGTTATCGTCATACACCCTAACGGATTCATTATATTTTTTCACGAGGGTCAGTAAATCCCTTTATATTCTATGTTAGAAAGGGTGACTAAAATATTTATCAAATATTTTTTTCTAGATTTCTTTTCACAACATAGTATCAATATCTTCCCTAGAAAATGAATTTTTTTATCATTGTCCTCCAGTAATCAGCAACTCCCTTTATATGATAAAAACCAGTAGAGAATTCTCATCCTCGAAACATTAAAGTATTAATAAGATCATTCCAATGGATTTGATCCATTATTTTGAAAATAAGGGATCAGATGATGAATTGAAATTTGTATACCTTTATTGTATGAAGCACTCTACTATTGATTTTTATCTATTAGGGGGTTTGAGAATTTCCCAATATACAATTTTCTACTCAAAACATGCGTCAAATTTTAGAGTGTTGTCATAAATTTGTTATTCCCTATTCCATTGGTTTGGGAATCTCATTGTGTGATTTAGGACATTTCCAGTCAATTTTATTATTTACATGATTGCTCAAATTTCCTTCCATTATCTAGAATAAAATGAAAATTTGGGATGAGTTTTTTTAAACTATTAAACAAATATATGGTGAATCTAATGACATTAAAGGGATTTTTATAAATTACATTTATTCCCTTTACGTATGTATTTTTATTTTAAATCCTATGTTATCCCTTGACTATTTCATAATATATACTCTTATAGGTATTTTTTGTTCCCAAAATAATGTTTTTTAACGATCATGTTAACTTAACAATGAATTTCCCCTTGGAGTGTCAAAACAGATGCCACGTAAGGCACATTGTCATGTACTTGGTTCACTCGAGTTAGGCTTGGGACAACGTGTGAGAGTTCTTACCCCTAGATACATCTATTCAAGAACCACATTAACTTTTATTATCTAGAATGGGATGTAATTTCATAATAATCCATTCACTCTATACTCATAAAAATTTACAATGATTTCTTATACATAGTCTTATCCCTATGTCTTTCTCTTGGGTCTTCCAATCCTTAACTAAAAAAACTAAAATTTTTCTCTCATTCCAACTATAACAACCTAGATATTTATTTCAAATTATTTCATGATATATTACAAAAAATATATGCTTCATATAACCAAAAATATTGAGATGTCTAGTTTAATTGGGGGATAGGAATAGAACATAACATTTTGAATATGGGATACAACAACATAATTGAAAACATCCTTAAAATTCCAATAACATTCCATATCTTTTTAAAACATCATGGGATAACATGGGGATAAAAATAAGAATGGGGTTATCTTTAAATCAAATTAAGGGAATAAAATAGGTATAAGTTGGTACATGCTAGATAATAAGAATATAAATGGGGAATAAAAAGATTAGGAATCAAAAACCTGAACAATGAGACATAGTAAGGCCTGAAAATCCTAAAGGTAACATGGGAAATGTGGAAAAAGCATAAAATGAACATCATAATCACCGGTCATGGCTAAACAGAAAAATAAATAATGGTGGAAGAAATCCAATGAATGAATATAGTTAGTTGTCTTTTCCAACATGACATAACATGATACTAATCACTACCCAATGGATGGGAGCCCTATATAATACATGGTGCACCTATCACATTCATATCATTCCCAGGCTCAAGTGTTCTAAATGGATAGTACAACATGGATTCATTAATCATAATAATTTATTACATGATAACGGAGTGTGATATAAACTTATGTATTTCCGTAAAAGAATTATATTTTCATAAATATGAAGACACATGATAGGAAATGGGTATGGTGTTCACTATATAATTGTTATTCCACAAAAAATCACATTTAAATTTACAAAGCATAACAACATCAATTAATGATTCATAAAAATGAGTTGATTAGATAGTACAAGTTATATCATTAAATATACTACTAATTTGATGTAATATGGGACATGGAAGAATATATCCCAACATTATAAATTTTTTTTTGAAAGGATAAGTTAATGACGGCACATTAATAACTAAAAGACCCATAACAATATTTCAACATGGTAATGGGTGTCCATACCCAATAAAGCATGGATTAAGTAGTGTTAAAGTGGGATCTGATCATTTAATAGTTATATGGAAAATAAGGGAATATGTCATAACATATCCAAACGTATGAAAATTTATCATTAGATATATAATATAAAAGAAGTGTTAGATAAAAAGAGGATAGTGGATGATCCCTTATATAATTTCCTTACAATAAAAACCGAGGTAAATGTCCAAAGGAGATAGGAAAACTAATATCCCATTCATATAAAATAAATTTAAATGTATTTTAATAATTACAATGAATTAAATTATAACAAATTTAAATTAAGAATACATATGTAATATAATGTGATTGAAATGAAAGGAGGATAGTAAGGTGAGGATACCTTACTTGAGTGTGTGACCCCAATAGATTGGGAGGGGATTCTTGAGATTTGGGTGCATTAGGAGAACTATATAGAGTTGGATTCAGAGCATGGACTTACTCTAATCAGTTTTAGTGAAGATAAATGAGAACGTGGGTGGGTTTAAGTTAGAAAATTGGTGGAAATCTTTGTTATTCAGGTTTTAGATTATATATAATAAAATATCCATAACAATATAACATCTCAAGGTTTCAACTAAATGACAGTGGTTTTAATTATTTTATAAGTCCAAGAGAAGAATTTATAAAAATAATACCCATACATATGTGGAGGTTACTCAAAATCCTAATTAAATGATTTTAAAACCATAAAAAATATATTTTTTGTAGGTTTTATAATGGATTTAAAAAATAAATAAAATAAACATAAAATTAAAATTATTTTAAAATGATGACTTTTATTTTGTCATTGTTCACATATATAAAAAATTTTACATCCCTTTTTGGTCTTTATGATTTGAAAAAAAACAATGCATATTTATATGATATATAATTTTTACCTGAATATTCGATTATCTCATAAAATTATAAAAAATTCACCATTGGATAATTTCAAGATTCTTATTCCAAAAATAAAATACATTTTATCTAACTAATTTATCAATATTTAAATAATCCCTTTTAAAATAAAAATGGAATTTATTAAGTAATGTTATGTTTTTTTAACAAAAACATTTTTCGAACCACCATAAAATTAAATTTGACTTCATAAAAATTATATAATAATTTATATTTAATAAAAATTATTTAAGTATAGTAAAATATTTTTTATTCCAATAATCAATTAACTCATAAATTCATTAATTTAATTTTAATATTATCCAGATATAAAATTTCTCCATTATTATTTCAAAATAAATGTCATTCAAAAATAACAATAATATATAAATTATTCCATGAAAAATAATATACATATTTTTATTTTGTGGGTCTCAATAAATATCCCATTTTTAATATAGAAAATACCCTATGATTAGGGATTTTTGGGGTGGGAATTTCATGGGGTGTTTTGACAAACATACTTGGGGTTGTGATCTCCTTAAGCATGAATTTCTCTTGTAAACGTTTTCACTCATGATTAAGTTGTTGGATCATAACATGGGATTGGTCTATGGAAAAGCCCAAAAACGTTATCTCCCTTAGAAACATTGATAAATGGGATTCATAGGGTACAATCCTTATGGTTGAGCCATCACTTCAGTGTTTCTATCTCAATTAGATTGTTTAAAATTCTATATTTATAAAAATCTTGTGATCACTATTTAAAGCTTATATTCCCAGTAGTAATGATACATAATTGTATATTAAATGAAATTTGATAAAATATAAAATAATAATTTAATGTGTTTTATATAACAAAATGGGAACTTTTTTAACAGTTTGATTCATTATTTGAAACAATTTATATATATATATGATATAAAATTGTGGATTCCATATATCTTAGTAATATTATATCCATCAAAAGGTGATGGTTAAAAAAATGGACTGTAATTTGTGAATATAGGCACTAGAATTTGATTACAATGTGTTGGGATCTAAAATATCAATTTATTGAAAATTTATATCATGATAAATCATGAAATTCTTATCCATTTTCATCTCCATCTCTGATATACTATTCAATTCCTTAAATATTCTTACAGACATATAAAATTATAAAAAATAGAATAATGGGGATGTTGAATGGTAGAAAGAGACTTAGCCGCACATGTAGAATACACATTAACATCATAAAAAGTATTTTATTATAACATCTCATATATCATATACTATGTAATAGGATAAGGAGATTAAGATAAGTTTTACCCTTATTATGGGTTTTCAGTGATGCCTAGGTGATAAAATTTCATTCGTATAACATCAAAAAATTTAACTCCAAAATCGATGTTGACAGTGTCAAACAAGGCATATTTTGTGGGATACATTATATCATCATTAAAGGAATACTCAATTTAATTAATAAGGTTTCAATCCTTTGATGTTACGTAGGAACGAAAGATGAGAAAAACTATAAGGGTGCATGAAAAAACTTATATAATAATTGAACATTACTTCCAATATTACTATTGATATCATACGATATTAAATAAAATATTTATCAATGAATACAATTGTTAGTGATAAGAGTAATATATTGAAGTTTAATTCAAAGAAATTATTTTTTATATGTTTCACCAAGAATATTTATTGATTTTCTAAGAATTTGTGTCCACTGGATGAAATCCAACCATTTATGATCATATCATATTCTAAATAAATAGAAGGAATAAGAATAATATGATATTATCAAACTCTATAATATAATAATGAAATGAAACTCTGTAATTTTGATAAATCATAAACATTACCCATCATGTGCGGCTTAATTTGTTATATGGTTTTCACCATTATTAAAATTGTGAATTTCAATGAACTCATCTCTATAATTATATATAGATTTTATTAATGTATATATGAATGTTTCTTAACACATTATCATGTGTATAAAATCATTTGTTTAATGATAATATATAAAATAACATATTTTAATTTTTCATGAAACGACCTCATTCATGTTCACTAGACTTAGGATCTATGTTTATATATCAATATATATAACCATTTTGTGGAATTCAATTTTCTACGTCACTTATATCCTCCTAAATCTCCCATGTCATAGTGGAATAGGAAATATTTTAGTGTTATTGTACATAAATACAAAATTTCCCACATTATATCAATTTTTCTCATTAGTGTTTTTATAGAGATCATTTTTACCGTAAATCAATAGACCACACACATTTCCATCACTTAACCACATGGGAAACCTTCACAAACCTACTTTTTTTTATAGTTTCACAATAATCCAATACCTAGAAATTTCCACCATTTCCATGACAAAATTTAAATACAATATGAATATTTTGTGCCTCTGTGTTTCTTAACAAGACGATTATAACACAATAAAGAAATCATAATAATATTTTAAGTAGATTTTCATTATAATAAATTAAAAACATTTTTCATTGTGTGACATATTATTTAACAGGGAATAAATTATGAATCCTTAAAATTTATTCATTCATTCTAATCCTTATAAGATATAATTTTCTACTAAACCTCCAAAAATTGTGTTGACAATAAATATTTAATTAAACCTATTTCAGAACATAGTAATAATTTTCAACAAGGAAAAATTAATAATAATATTAAATCATAGAAGTAATTTAAATTCTGTCGCTAGGTTATAATTATGTTTTTGGGAGTTCACTAACTCACTTTGTGAGGATCAATATAATATTTAATACATCTCAATTAAAATTAACTCATATCACTCACTTTGTTAATTCATTTCACAACTGTTCTTCAATTTCTGATGTGTTATAAATATAGACATTTCTATTTGTTTGAAACATATAAAACACATATCATCTATTCAAAATAAAATATTATGTTATCAATGCATCATATCACTCTTATAAAAGTGAGAACAAATATTCTTTTCATTCCATTTATCATCCACTGTAAAGATAAGTTTATTTCAACCCATTTAATGGAAGATCCATTTATTATTGTATCAGGTTTTTAAAAAAAGAATTGGAATGAATGAGGTGAAATTAAATTATTATATAAGTGTTTTTGGATTGAATTCTATATAGTACCATGATTATCTATAGTTTACCCTTAACCCCGAACTTCATGAATATATCTATAACATTCCCTTTCTTGAAACACATTTGAATAAACTCTCCATGTTGCGACTTCTTCGTGGTGAACTAATACTTGATGTTAGTAAACATAGAACTCAAATATTACACTATATTATTCAAAATGTCAATTACACATTTATTATCTCACATGATCATCATTTTGTATAAAATATTAAACCACATATCATCACTTTCTGAATTTATCTACATTATTTTTAATGTATTATGAAGATGAAATACAATAATATTCCAATTTGATTATAATTATTGAATTTTTATTCATAGAGTATTGATAAAAACATCTTTCTAAAATTAATATTACACCTCATAAAGTTAATTTTTATTACCAATATAACTTTCCCAATCAACATCTTAATAGCCATGAAGTTATAAAGATAATTATTTATCATACTACAAGAGATAATCATGATTTCATTTAATGTGTCACACAATCCATTTTACATAAATAATATGTATATCTATTGTTTATAGTTGGTAAATGTGCATAATGAATAACCACAAGAACAATTTCATGTCTCGATATGGTCTACTATAGTTAGATACCGATGAGATTCAAAATTAAATTTGATTAATAGAATTTATTTCCTCATTCAAAGATAAATTTTTCAAAATAATTGTTAGAGTTGATATGTTTCTTTATTAATATATTATAAAATTATTATAAAACTCACTATCTTACTTTTATTATGAGATAATGATAAAACCTAATTTCTCTTTACATAAAATCGAATAAAAATTAATTTTACTATTTATTGAAATATAAAATTTATTTATTAGAATGGAATAAAATTAATGATATGTTTTTAAAAAAAATTAAATTAATCAACATTAATAATCAAAATGAGTCACTCCCTTTCATATTTTCTAATATATAGATTACTTTAAACCTTGAATTTATTGATATTAAATATCTTTTACGTATTATAAATTTATAATTACTTTAATTTTATACTATTTTATTTATATATGGTATTCTAAATATAATAAACTTAAGAACCATCAAGATCTGATGTGAAACCTTCTGGGTATTAAATTTATTCCTCTTCCTTAATGTCACAATTTCAGAGCACTGGTTTATCAAAAAATTAAAACACTTTCTTGTTATGTCAATAAAATATCAAAATAAACACTCAGACAATCATCAGTTCTAGCAATAAGAAAACTCTAATTCATGTTCATATTCAAAATTTTAGTGTCTCCATTGAAAACTAGATGAGACTATTGCAATGATACATCTCTCTAATCATTGATAAAATTCCTCAAAACCCATTTTATCATAATCACATTCATATTTTAATTATTTGACATGGTTCTCCAAGAATATTTTTTCATAATTTGAATATTCTCTTCTTTCATTACTGGAATCCAATAACCATGTTTCAATACTCCTTCAATACTCAGTTGGAAGATATTCTAATAAAACTCAATTTTGATTGGAATTTATGAAAATCCAATAGGTTTGACCATATATTTTTCTACATCCCTTAAAGTTTTTTTGATCAATATTTTTCAATAAATCTGAATTTATATCCTCATTATTTATATCCTTCCTTTGAGCTATAAATTTTAGAATAAAATTGATAATATTGAAGATCTAATACTATTTTTAAATATATACCATGGTACCTAACACATTCCTTATGGGATTAACTAATTTAATTTCAAATAGGGACAATTATTTATTATTAAATTTGTTTTTATAATGATATATCATAAAAAGTATCAATAATTTGTTTAAATTTGTTAATGTAATGATGATAATTTTATCTACCATGTGTATATACCATAAATATCCCCTCATCAAAAATCTTATAAAACATTCCCAAATTTCGTTCACTAAATATGATGTTACCACAGATGTTGAAATTTTCATGTTTTGATTCCTACCAAGCCAAAACATATAAGTAATACTCCCTGAATTTTATTAGAGTATTAATCTAATAAGAATGTAGATAACCATATATTTTTTATCTATAAAATATTTATAATGTGGAGTTAATTAATAACATAGTCTATACCATGTACACCAAAAACCATTTCTTATTTTTAGTTAATCTCTTTTGTTAGTGTGTGTGAAGAACATTATTCATTCCTTAATCCATGTTTCTCATTATATGAATAAAACTCTTCATTCTTAAATTTAGTTATATTGTGGAAATATAATATATTGATATGAAATAATTTTTTTTCTTTTACACCTATGATGGATCATATAATTATCAAGATCTAGTTATTTACTCAACATAAAATAAATATAATCAGTGTGTGTAAGATAATTAATATAATAATGAAATTAATATGTCTATTAATTGATTTCAAGAACATCACACCATACACATCTATGTGTCTCCGTGAAATAGGATTTCTTAAATTTGATCTCTGCATTCCTATGAAACTAGGTCACTATATTATCGTGGTGACATGATTGAGAAGTATAGATTAATACATTTTTATGAATATGAAAATTTTTAATAACTTTATATTTTATAGGATTAGTTATATGCATTTAACATAAATAAGATATTATTCATTAAGAAATATCATTATCTTCCTCCATGTTCATACAAAAACAATTTTGATCATTAGAAATATATAATGAGTTTATAATTGTTCGGTTTCCTTTGATAATTAATTATTCATACTTCATACGTTCAATTCAACAATAATTATTTAAAAATACAACCTCATTCCCATTATCGCAATGGTGATAACTCATAAGATAGTGTGCCCCAACTCTTCAATAATGTGAAGGTAACTGGGATAGAGCTATTTTAATAAACTATAGTGCTTCAAAATTCCAATATTTGTATTTATCTATCAATTTTGAAGGTAAAATATCCTTTATAACACCTCCTTTATAATAAATTATGAACTCTTTCAATATATACTTTTTCAAGAGATGTGTGATGGTCAATTATTTCTGAGTATACAAACCATTAAATAATAAAACTAAAAAAATATTTTTTATTATATATATTATTAATTTTTTTTATAGATAACATTATTCCTTATCTAATCCAATATTATAGGGAGAGAATTTTTTCCAATGTGTCTAGGAAAAAAATATCCAGATCAAAACATTCCATAATTGAATGAAAATTATTAATCAATTTTATCCCCCATTTTAAATATATTCATAGGTGGACTCTAGAAACATCTAAAAGATTACCCAATTTTACTAATATTATCCTTAATTTAGGAATAAATATTTATACCAGTATATGCTTACTTTGTTTTCATATAATTTATAGAAAAAAATTATCCATTAAAATGAAATCTCCTTGTTTTAAAAATTAATAGAACAAAATATGATGAATATTTTTAAATTTTATTAATAATTATGTAAAAAAATTAAAATTACGTTTGAAAAAAATAAATCTTCTTTTATCCCACTCATTACATTAACCATATAATCTATTTATTTTCTATTCAACAAATCATTATTTATAAAATTTTAGAAACACCACATTATTTTTTAGTGGATGTATTATCCCTATTTAATGAATTCATTACCATCACGTTCATATAACTATTTCCACTATATATGTTATAAAATTTAGTATCCCAGAAAATGGATCATAGAACCCCACAAAAATATCAAGGTTGACTAGTATCTCAAAAAACATACACACATATTAATAGGTTTATAACATTTACTTAGTAAATTTTAAAAAAAACATACTAAAATTCAGTCAAGGATTTTATTTATTACACAAACTTATCGTCATGGTTACTAACCTACTAATTAATGAAATTATATTTATATATAGTAATTGTAATCATTTAGACACTAAATTAAATGAATGAAATGAGATCACCTATCTTCCACGCGATTTATGTTTCCATATTATAAATATCTTTACAATTTATCTCAACAATGATTCCTTTAATGAACCATTACCATATTTATTTTCTGTATTTTTTCATTCAAGATTTATTTTTTCCCTTCAAATACCCAATGATTTCTATCCTTTATTTAAGATCAACTTGTGTCTCCACATCAATTAAATCCTCATCACTACTACATTCATCTATCATATAGAGATTAATTTATTTCTATTATTTATATATAAATTTTATACGTCCTTCATTATTTGGTTCCCCTTTATACATACATCTTTCATTATGAAATTATATAAAATCTTGTTCTAAAATATTTCATTAATTTTTTTGTTGTAATTTTTTTAGATGATGGACATTCCACTATAACATCCACTTACCACCATGTTCCATCTATGTGGTATATTGGGTTAGATATAATTTTCCTCTTCTTAAAAATTTTGATGAAAACAAACTAAATGGTTTCAAATCATTACATAAATTAATCACTTAAATGGATATTTAAATTTTTAACCTTAAACTAGCTACATGAATTGAGGGAGTAATTTAATACACACATTGAAAGTAAGGGAATTTTCCAAAACATGGATTTATTCAACATTAAATATCATATAAATTAAATATATGGATACTTTTTAATAATATAATGTTGTATCCTTTCAATATTTTTTTATACCTTAATGATGGTCTCATTATCATATAATTTTCTATCTATAAAATAGTATCCTTATTAATGGTCAAATCATCCAAATCATGAATCTATTCAAGGACTCCAGAAAATTAATAAATAAATATGTAATTATATAAATCCTATGGGAACCCATGAAATACCATTAATTTGATTCCAATATATAATCCTTCTGAAATAATAATGAGAAGAATTTGTATAGGTGAATCAATGTTTCCAATAACAAAACATTCCACCAATGTACAATAGAATTATCATTAAAGTTACATTTAGGAACCATGAAAAAAACTAGTAATTAATAATGAGAGATAGATTGTGAGGGAAAATGTACCAAACAGATGTGTTTTTTATAAGTTTCAAAAAAAAATTGTTGAGTAGATACTCATTTATCTCCAACTGTTATGATCTATCATTATATGTTTATATATTATTATCAATATGAACAAGTAATAAATATAGTAATATATTCCCAAAAATATGTATTATAATGAACAAATTTAATTTCATTATTTGAATCATTATTTTTTAATTCCATCTCTAAATTATTAAAATAAATGTTCAGGTTTCTACGTTTGATACTCTCCACAATCTAATTAAAATATTATCTAAAATATTATTTGTGGTCTATGGAACCATTTTTCACTGTTTCAAAACTCCACTTCATAGGAAAACCCTATTTTTTTAAAAAATAACTAATCCATACTAAATTGGGATTTCCCATATTTTCAAATTATAGATGTTAACCAAATACAAGATCTAGACCTTCATATATTCATTTATCCCTATTTACTATAATTAATTTATCCCTTAAAATATATAATTTAATTGAAACAAATACATAGTGAAACCGACCATCACATACATCTGTTATACATCAGTATAATAAGTATACCATTTCATGTATATTAATCTTATTTGTTGTATACCCTGATTTTGATTCTCCCTATATGATAAAAAAACATCTATTTACATCAATCCTCTTTATAGTGAATATTTAAAATCATCACTCAATTTAATATGACAATGTTTAAACTCAACCTAGGGTTTTTCACCTTAGGACATGGAATATTGAAAACAAACTATATATAATTTGATTTTTCTCATGGGAAATCGCATTGCTTCTAATTCATCATAAACATTAAAAAGGAGTCACACATAAGATGTTTTATAATTTATTTTGGTTTGTTAATATCAAAATATTTTAGAGATCAGTAAGGAAAAAATTTATATGAAGATAACTACATCATTATTTTTCTACTATATAATTTCTAATTGGTCACTCTACCCCCCATTAGTATTCTATTAATAAATACAAAATTAAATCACTTTCAAAAAAATGAATACTTTTTATCTTGATATAAGAAATAATATGATTCTAATTTGATGTTTCAAAACAATAAAATGTTGGATATAATATTTTTTCTTGTGTTCTATAAGTTTCATTGAAAATATAATTACCATATATCTATGACTCCATTGAGAATAACCCACAAATTACCTTTTGTAAATTCACATCAAGAAATTTTAAAATATTTTTCAAATTGAAATTGTTAATCTATGTGATTTTCCATGTATTCATAGATATGATCCTTACTCAAATAGGACATGTCAACAATGGTAGAGAACTATTTATACAATCAATAAATAATTTAATGGTATATCAATTTTATACATTATTACTCACACACTAGGGGATATATATTCCTCAAAGACATTTTAAATCACTATGATGTGGTTATGAGAACCTCTCACAAGGAGTATGAAATGTTTTGTATTAGTTATTAGATAAAAAGTATATAAAACCCATAAACCTGAATTTTTAATGGATTTATGGGATCTTTGTGGAAACCCAATATATTGGGGTTTATGTTGTTTTGAACAATTCATTTTGAGGACTCTTGGATTCAAAATAAACATACAAATAAAAAATTATAGACACTAGAATTTGGCCTATAATGGTGGGGTTTTTCATAATTCAATGAATTTTACCATGTTTGTAATCCCATGATTGGTCCCACATATAATATTTTCCTAATAATCCATGAAAGGGAACTATAAAAATATTCTTGATCTCATGCCATTCCACATTGACTACACTTGGTATCACTTATGTGAGTGCACTATAGTTCCCATATCTATGACACAATGTTATGAAATGAATGATGTTGTGCACTAGTATATTGTGTATATCAAACTTTTGAAACAATGCCAGTGAAATATTATCCATGATGAATCCTACAAGAGTGAGAACAGATGAAGATATGTATCTCATGTCCATATTATGTTCATAAATAACATTATTTGTGAATCTGTGATATGCCCTACTCCACAAATTCACCTATAAATTGACACCATGACTTTCTATTAAGAAATTATGAAAATAAAATATAGATAAGGTATGTGTTACTATAAGACCATGAGATTTTAAAATAAGATGTTGTATTCTATATCATTCAAGACACACAATGCTAAGAATAAATAAACAATGGAATGATATTATTTCAAATATAATGATTGTAACCTATAAAATAAATTGGTGGGAAGAATATTAATACATAATTTATAAATTATATATATCATACTCAATTTTAATTTATTGATAAATATTTTATAAATTTGCAAGTAATTTTTTCTAATTTTTGTTATTTATTGAAATGAAAATTCCTTCATAATGGATTTAAATTTTTTTTTGAGAGGAAATATTTTATTTTATTTTTATAATGTTCAGAATATGTATTTGAAAAAAGAAAATAATTTTTTGAATAATTATATCCATATTTACATAGGTTAACTTATTTGGTTTTTTTGGAAAATATTATATTTTCGACGAATTTTGAATGATACAGATTTTTATAAAACTATCATTTTGTTACAAAAAATTAGGAAATTTATAAGTAAACATTTAAGTTTAATTTCATTTCAATTATCATAAGTATTATTTATTTGTATTTTGACCAAATAATTAACATTGAACCATATTTAGAATAAATTTTAGTATATGTTTATTATTGAATTTAAAAAGATATTTTTGATGAAAAATATATTAATGTTCATAATGGTTATCTATATTAAATAATTAAAACATCCACTGATTTGTATTTATTATAATGGAATTTACATATTTTACATCAATAAATATTATGTAAAATTCACACACTAGTTCTTACTAGTCATAATAGTCATGTAAAATATTTTTATTCATGAAAAATATCTTTCTTAATCAATCCCTTTCACTTCTTCTACATGATTTATTTTTAAATCAAATTACACCACATTTATAACATCATATAGTTTATAGATGATTGTTTTTATTGAACATAATCATTTGTTATATTATATTTTATATAATTATACACACAAATCACATAGATAAACAAACATCACCAAATATCATTGATGAAAATTGTAACATTATTCAATGAATAAAACAAATAAAATGTCAAATATTATAATGGGGGAAAGATAAAATAGAGAAAATAAACTGGGAAAATTTGAATCAACCTTATTCACAAGAATCATTACCTTCACCAACAACATAATAGAAATCAAATAAAATATTAGTAAATTAATCGATATTTTAGAAAATGGAAATATGTGAACCGCATTAGAAATTTAGGTGAATAAAAAATGATGGAATAAAGGAGTATTTATAAGATGCTATTTTACTATTTTAATAATAATGTGACCACTATAAGATTAATATGTTGTATTGAATATTAACCTAACTATTGGAAATTGTTACTTGGTAGTTGTTAATAGTAACATGACCGTTAGAATATTAACATGATCTCAAAATTAAAAAATTTAATATTAAGTATATTTTTAATTATTAATTTATGTAGATATAAATATGTTAATAAAAAAAATTAAAACAAGAATAAATAAACTAAATGAAAATATAGGCATATTTTAATATACATTTTTTTATGTTATTTCCTAACAGTCGCTATTTTACATTGAAAATTAAAATTTCATATGATAGAATTATATTTATAAAATTAATTTAAGTTTTTTAATAATAACCTCAAAATTTTCCAATAAAAAATTTTAGTAATTTTTTGAAATACATCAATTTTCATGTCAATAGTAATATTAGTGTTTTTTTATAACATCTGTATCATAGATGGCATCATTCATGATGAAAAACGACCTATTAATTTCAATAAATTTAGGATCATCCAAAAAAAATTATTTTTATAAATGATTCATTAAAATAAAATATTATTTTTTGATAAAACATATATATTACTTTTTAAAGTTTTTAGAAGTAATTATTTATTAAAAATAATTTTTACATTTTAAAAAATTTAATTTTAATAAAATAATGAAATAAAATTGTAAAGTATTTTATTGTCCTAAATAAAATTAATTTTATTTATTTGAGATTAATTGTTTCAATAATATCACTATTATAAGGTTTACCATGGATATATTATTTTATTTTATATTTTAATTCATATTCTACCCTCCTCAATTTCAAACAACATCTCTCCCTCCCCTTGGAAAAAATATTCACTTCTACTTACAAAAGAAAAATATATACCTAAAACCTCTCTATAAAGACCATTATAATAATAAATTGTTTGTTTCACCCATATAACACCCAAAATGAAAGGATTTTATTTTTTTAATTGAAGAAGCGACATAAATAAGTGAGTAATTTCTTATTAATTCTAATACTCATTCACCTCTTCTATTTCTCACACTCTCCACCATTTTAGTATAATGATTTATATACACACATAATATATGTTGTAACATTATATTAAATATTTTGACCATCAATATTTTCTATATTAATGATATATTAAATTACCACATATCATATTCCTTCTTTTTAGACATTATCCCATTAAAAGCCAATTAACTACCAACCAGGAAGTATCCAGTGTATTTACTTATCACCAACCTTACGTTTAATTAGAAATAATTAAATAAGACTTAAATTTTTAAAAAAGTATGTATTTTAGGTTTATATAATTAATTCTACTAATGTATCATTGAACCTAATTGTTCTCAAAGCCAGACTCTTTCTTCTTGGTTATCTACTATTTAACATTAATTTCATTATGAATTATCCTATAATACAAAAAATATTTCCCTTTAAATTTTATTCTCTTTTATTTTGAGGATACACATGTTTCTACATTTCTAAATAAATTTATATTTTATTTAAAAAGATTTTCCTAAAAATACATCAACTTCCAAAAAACTCTATTGAATCATAAGCAGTTGCTTATACTTATAATGAATAAAATTATCTTATATGATAAAATTATGATCTGTATTATTCATTTTGGAATCCTATATTTCATCTCATTATGTATGTTATGTGAAATACTTAATGAAACTCATTATGTTCCATGGTTTAATCCATTTCTACTATTGATATATGTTCTATGTAGAATGAATGATTATGATCGTTTATGATGTGATGGGTTGGTTCAAATTTATATATATATTAAATTCATTATATCTTTTTATATATCTCATTTTAATATCTGTATTACATTAGAACATGGTGTAATATTTGTTCACAATAATGGTGTTACAATTTAAGAATGTTAGTTATGAGTGAACAAGATGTTATATTTGTTCACAAAATATTTGTGGTGTTTGAAAACTTTTACAAAATGATTCATTTTTATGCATATTACACATTGAATTCCATTATCTGTTTTTCCCTCATGATTATTATTATGATTATTTGTTTAATATTTGATTATCACTCTTATTAACTCCCTTTTTTTGTTGTTTCTTCTACATTATTACTCCACTTACTAGGATTTTTTGTGACTGCTCTCTTTGATATATATCCAAATGTTATTATATGTACTAAATAAAATAAAAACAAATCAAGGTTAAATAATTTGGATGTAAATAAATATATTTTAATTATTTATAATTGATATTTGAGTCAAATTTTTCTAAAACAGAAAACCATTGGATCCTTTAATTGTAGTTCAAATATGTTATTTATCATTAAAATAATTTAATAGTCATGTAATAAAGTTTTGGTTACTATAGTTGGTATCATATAATTGTTTAGTTAATTATTGAATTATTATTATAAAAAATAAGTGAAAACCATATGTATATGTCTATGTATAGGTAAACATCCTACAATAATCATTTTAGAAAAAGGATATACAAAGGGTTAAAATAAGATATTTATTTATAGTAAAATTTCAGATTAAAATAAATTAATTATTTAATATTTGTTTTCAAAAATATTTATCAAACCATTTCTAATTTAGAATATTATGGGAATAAGGTCTAACTTGACCATATAAATATGTGAATCAAATTCCAATGATTATCTAAATGACATTCTTAATTCTATTGGAGGTGGATTTTAAGATTTCATGGTCGTATTTACAAATTTTTCTTAGGATATGAACTATAAGCTGAACCATGTAGAATGTCCTGTTTTTTCAAAGAGGTTGATACTATATATTGATTATTCAATGTTGAAATGACCAGTATTGTTCAATAGAATTCTGATGCACATTTCATGGAACCGTGGGTTTACTCGATAGAGAAATTCATTTTAGTTCTCAACAATTCCAAGAGGGAGAACATGACTTCAAACATGTATCATTTTAATCGAGATTCCAATCAATGATAGTAATTTATAATGAACAATAAGATGAATGTTGAAATGGAATAAATGTTTCTAGTGGACATTGGGAAAATATTTCATTACATGTATTTCCCTCAAACTCTCTGAAAACATTTAGTGATATAAATATAAGAGATTAAGAAAAAGAATGGGAATATGTCATGGATAATGAGTTAAACATCACAATGCTATCAAGATACACCTTATAATTTTTTATTAATAATGATAAAATAATATATAGAACCACTATATGTTTGAAACTAAACCATCAAGTTATCTGATACTTTGGGAGTTATTAAAAAGTAATTTTATTTTCTCTCGATATAGAGATGGGTTTTTTGAGAATAGTATCATTGTTATGTAGTTATGAAGAGATGATGGTATTTTTAAGATGTTCAGTTTAATGAAAAAAGAAAAAATATTATACAAACACCCACATGTCAAAATAGTTTTAATATTAATATTTTGAATTGACTCAAAGGGGAAAAGAAATTCTTTAATTGTTGTAGACAAGTATACCAAGAATGTGAATGTTGAAGTGACATGAAGTATGAAACCAATATAATGGAGGAACACAAGAAACCTCAAACTGAACCCCAATGGTTCAACCCATAACCTATATGCATCGAGGTAAATATTCCATGAATTTAACAAACTAGGGTTTTTTAGGGGAATCCACATCATCATTCACCAAATCCAACAGTGAATGGGATGTCTTATTCCCAACACTACCACAAATGTGGAGTGTAAAAAAGAATTCATATAAGTATATATTCATAATCAACTAAAACATTGAATGTTTTATTTGATTACAGTTCTAAATTTACTATTATATACTACATGTTTTCTATAACTATCGAATCAAATCCATGATATATTGAACTAGATATATCTTTAAAACTCCATGAGGAATAATAATTACAACCCAAGTGTTGTACTCTTCTCCTATTAGTTTATGTTGGAAGATTCTTTATGAAAATAAAAATAATAATTACATTATTGTAATTATAAAAAATAAATGGGATTTTTTTTCCTATTTATAAATAAAACCCAACATTTTTTTAAAATTAATATTAAAAAATTGTAATAATTAATTTGCGCAATTAAGGTGAAAACTATTTTATAGGAGTTAGATTAAAATTATTTGAATTAAAATTAAAAATAAAAACATCAAATTTCTATTTTATATACACATTTAAAAGTAATAAACTCTAATATTTTATTATTATTAACTTTTAACCATCTATAATGTCTAAAATGAGGATACACCTTTCCCTTTTCAAAAAATAAATCTGTGTCCTCTCCTCCATGAATCAAACTGCACAAAATATTCACCACTCATCACACTAAAACCCAATTTTTACATAGGATAACCAACAAAATAAATTTCATACCTCCATCCCCAATTACTATAGGACTCTGTTTTACTATTAATCCCACCTAATAACGAATTCGGTGTAAACCTCGTAGGGTTCTCTAAAGAGGTGGTATATTCCACAACTATGCATATTCATTTAATTTCTAATTTATTCCCTTGAAATATTTTATATACGTAATTATATAATAAAATATTTTTATCCCATAAAAATTTATTTTATGATGTTAATTTAGTTAAATTAATCTATCTCATCATCTATAACGTGTGAAATGAAATCATCGATCATATCTGTGGTGAACCACTTCCTCATGAACCGATGTAGTTCATTTCACCTCACAATATAATGATGGATTGGAATTTTTTTATGATATTTATTATTAAATTATATGAATGTAATTAAAATATCATAAAAAAAATCATACTTTTGATTCTATAGGAATATGATAACATCAAACATGTATATGGTGAATTACCGCCTCGTGTAACGATGTGATTCGTTTTTCACAAACAATTTTCATGGAAGGTTTTAATTATAATTTTATAGAATATATGGGATATATAAGTAATTTTAATAAATCATAAAAGTTGATGTATTATTTTAATTCCTCTCATTCCATCCATCGATAAAATGGAATCAATTTCCATGCGTACATATGACCTATCATCTCCTAGAACAATGTCATTAATTTTCTATCTCTAACTTTTATGGAGTACTATAAATAATTAAGTAATGAGAATTTATGATATTTATATCCTAGTTAAAACTTTGGAGATGATGGTACCATTGTCCATGTGTATGTATCTAAAATAGAAACCCAAAACATATATGTAATTTCATGTAGTTATCACCCATGAAGTGATTTTAACAAAGGAATCATTAATAAACATTAAATAAACAATTTTATTTTAAACATTTTTGTATTATATATATGTTTATTTTTTTAATATATATATAATAAGATATATTTATTATACATGAGGTTCAAATGTCTATGATTTAATTCGAGACTTTAGGTAATATATATTCCACACACTATTATTTATATAAGACACTAGATATATTCATTACATTTTTCATTTATGGGGTGTATATACTACCCATGAATGTAATTTATTATTATTATTATTATTATTATGTTTTTATTTAATTAAATTTATATATATATTATTTTCTTTCATGGGTATTAAGATTTAAAATCACACCAAAATGGTATGGTTATTATGTTATAGTCCCACTCTTTATCAGGGTTGTTGAATATTAAATTTCTGATAATGAATTATTATGATATATCTCTACAAACACATGAATTTTAAAAACCTATTTTATTTAAATTGAAATACATTTATTAAATTATTTTTTATATATTCATCTACTAATATTTTCATAATAAAGTATCAAGGAAACAAATTGTTTCTTTCTTCGGTAAGAATTATTTATTCTTTAATGTAGTTGCTTTATAAAAACTTTTTAATTTTTTTTATATTATACAATGATTTTTTAAAATATATTTTTTCAAATAATTGACTTTTTGAAAATTGCTTTAAAATAAGTCTCCTATGTATTTTCCAAAAATGTTACTCTTGTCAGTTTATCAAAAATGTGAAAGGAATCATTATTTCAATGTTTATGATTTGTAAAGTATTTTCTAGAGTCATGACAATTCAATGATTACAAATATATATTTCAATTTTTATAATTTTACATTAAAAATTTGTTTTTTTAGTATAGGAGTAATTTGTAGATTTTAAAGAATAATTTACTAGATAAGGAGGATATTTTCCCCAAGAATGATCAAATGAAGTTTTTATGGAATTTCCATTCTTCAATGGAAATAATATTTAGTGTTTATTATGAATTTATAGGTATATAGTAAATTGGTTACATCAGTACTATCCCTATAGTTTTCTTATTATTATGATGAAGATATTTTTCATGAAACCCATTAATTTTCTATACGGTATTGTATGATTAAATGTCTATGAAACTAATTTCATTTCCATGGGAGATGTTTTGATTAAATGTCTATTAAAATAATTTCATTTAATTGGTTCTAATATGATGATTGGTTTGAGATATTTTTTCAAAAAAATAGTAGAATTATGTAATGGGTGTGACCTTTATCTCCCTCTAATACATTTGAAAATGATTAAAGTTCTATGAGATCAAAGGGTAAACATGATGTTATCCCACAACTGAAATCGGGTATGAGAGAGGTTATCCAAATACAACAAGAGGGTATATGGTATGTTATCCCATGCCAAGAAAAATTGCACTAGTGGTTAGCCAATGAAAAAAAGGTTATGAAAATCTTGGTGGGTAATGTAGAAATAATTTTTTTATTATTATATGTTTTCCATAAATCAATGACTTATGCTAATGTTATTCTCTCATGGATCATGTTCTATGATTCCATTATGATACATATCTTTTGAAATCGCATGATTTATTACATGACTCATGTTTATATTCATGGATATGAATTGTTTGGTTTCATAATTTTTTATCATGTTCTCATGCCCTTATTCTGATTTTATATCAATACCTACAACGTTTGAACTTATAGAGTGTATAAGATGACAATTTTTTATGTTTTCATTAAACATGTTAAGAAGAAATGTATTCATTATGATATGTTGATGAAGTGTTCTATTAATGAATAATTTAGAGGGATTTATTTTTGTATGATTATGAGAACATTATTTATATATACATGTTTCTAATGGAACTAACCCTAAACTATTTTGATATGGATCGTTATTTTATGTATTGAATATCCACCTATTAAAATTTAATATTTTTCAAATAAAGGTGTGGGTATTTATAGTTTTTATCAGATTAAGGATTAATTGAAAATTTATAATATAGGATGATAAAACATTAGGGATATCTATATAGAGAGAAATTACATCATTGTCTAGATAGTATAGGTATATATGTATTTGGGATAGTTGTACGTAGGGTTAATATCTCTAAAAACAACATATTGGTATTTAATCGATAATCACATATTTCATAACAACATGAATGTATAGACACCAAGTTGTACACACACATGGGATATGTATTTTAAATTTAAAATATCTTTTTGAACAATCCTTATGAATTTTAATAATGACCATGAGTGACCTATTTTAAGATAAAGTGTCATATATTGAATTTGAGGTGTCCTGATTTACAAATACTATATTTGATCCTTTATTATTAAATGGCACAACATTGTGATTATGGATTATTATACTATACATTCTCATTTTAGTCAAGTTTTAGAACCTGAGGGAACTATGTTAATTCTCTGTGAAATAGACAATGCAATGATTTTCCTCTTAAGAAAAAAAACATTATGATAAATGGATTAAAAATATTGATGATATGATTTATGAAAATTATTAATCAATGAATAATGATGAATATTAAAATGAATAAAGGGGGAACAACTTTTTTACTTTATAAGAAAATTCCTACCCTTTTTAGTGGTTCCACTGATCCACTAGTCTCTGAGAAATGGTCCAATACAATGGAAAATATATCTTCCACTCTCTAGTATATAGAGAATGAAAATTTCATGTTTATATTATATTTTTTTGATGTTGATGTTAATAAATGGTGGGATATTATCAAGAATAAGGGAAAACAAGATGAAATTTACAACATTATGTAGGAAAAGTTGAACATTATATTTTATAAGAAGAAATTTCCTTTCATTCGTATAATGAAAATGGATAGGAAATTCAATGAGATAAAATACTAGGATGATGAATTTTGTTGTAGCTTTGATTAAAATTTTACAATACCTGTGAGGTACAATTAATGTATTATAATCAAGCCTAAATGTAAATTTTATCGATTCCCTACTGGTTAAAGACCATTTTTACAAAGGATGTTATCCATAAAGAATTTAGTATCTAGGAAAAAAATAAATTGGTGTGATGTGATTTTAGAAATGGATATTGGTTTCTCCAATAAATACTATGGGGTTTACAATAAACGAATTATGTAATTCATTAGAGGCTACGAAAAATGTATAGAAAAGAAAATTAAATTTCTATTATCCTTGTTGTGTAGAAGGAAACATGGAATAAATTGTCTTTATGAGGTTTATAAATTATTTAATTGTTCAAATGAATAATTTTAAATATATTAATTAAAATTTGATGGGAATAATATTAGTTAATGATTATAATTTTCAGAAACCAATAAAAAATTAACCACCCAAAATGGGTGATTTAAATTCAACGATTATGGTCATTTTGTTTATAAATTTCCCAATCAATGGTCTTATTTTTATTATATTCCTCAAAACAATAATGAATATTTAGGACAATGGAAAAGAATATTCAATCATTTTAGTTAACGTTAGTATTGATAATTAGGGAGGACTTATCATCCACTAATTATTTGGTATTTTCATGATTTATTTTTTATGAATGATCCCTATTAAGATATTATAATTAATCATTTAACATAACATGATGCGATTCTTTACATTTATTTTCTACCTATAAAATTATTATTGAAAAATAATATCACATTTGATATTTTTAATAAACTTACATCAAAAAATTAGTACAAGTATAAATAAAAAATTTCAATTTAAATGTAATTTTATTATTATAGTAGATTATTTATGGAATAGATAGTGATTTATATTTAAAATAACATATGTCTCTCTGAAAGATTAACTTAATAATTATGGATACTATAATTTGTTTATGATTTTAAGGGTTATTTTCACATAAATGACTTATTTTAAAGTTATTTTGTAATTTAATTTACATTATTTCTTTTTTGGGTGGTTTCACATGCATTTTGGAAGAAATGGTGGGTTTTCAAAATTTGGGCCAAATCGTGAACCCATTTCCAGATTTAAAAACCAATGTTGTTTATTTTATAACTCATTAATTTTTCCTGATTTTACAACAATTATACATCTCAATTTTCATACCCTAATATATAAAAACTACCATATACATTTGGGTGTCATAAAAATCGATAATCATGATACATTTGGGGTTTTTATTAAGGTTTTGGGCCAGCCCGAAAGCCCATTTCCTGCTTTATGTTTTATTTTTAATACTTTAATATCTAATTAAATATTTACTATTTTTCAGTGATTCCACCTCCCACTCGAATCCAAAAAAAACTAAATAGAACCCCAATTATCTATTTCTCCACTTTTAGCTCATGTGTTTCGTGAATTTGTGTGAAACCTCTTTGGATTTCTCAAATCGTCCAGATTTGAAGAGGTAAATTGTTTCTTTCATAAATACTTGAATTCTTCTCTTTTGCACCCATTTCAGTCCCCACATGACCTTCTCATCCCCGTTATAGACTCCCTATCAGTTTTGGTTGCTGGGAGATTCAAATTTTGTTGTATTTGGTTCATTTGATTCAAAATGTTTCAAGTGTTTCTTTCCTTGATTTCTTCCCCTTCCTTAGGGTTTCTTTAACCCTTTCTTGATTTTCATCATGTCCAGAAGTTGAGGTTAGAACCTAAGGTTTTATTTGGGGTATTTTGTGTCAAATAGTGTGGTCTTGATCTGGATTTATCTTCCTTTAGGTGTGGCGGTGTTGTGGTTGATGTTTCGCACCATGTTTTGAGTGTTTTGGCATAAAAGGTAGGTGATTCCATGTGTAATCATTTATAGATGAGTTATTTTACTTGAATTATTTATTATTCCTATTCCAAATATGCTGTGTGTGGTGAAAATATTCTTTATGTTGGATTTTGTGAATCATTTAATTTTAGAGTTTCATTTTAGCTTAAAATTCGGTGTTTTTCATGTGTCGTCTTTTGGGTATTGTTTGGGTGCGTTTTATAACATATGAAATTGGTTTAATAAACCTATTTTGGGCTGAAAATTCTGATTTTTTGTGGTATTGGTGTTCCATTAGGTTTTAAAGAGGTTTATTTTAATGGGATTAAGGTGTAAAAAACTTATTGTACTTCTTGAAAGTGATTTTGAAAATGTGTGCTTTTCATGTGGATATTTTGTGGAATTGTTTGAGGTGTTTGTATAAAACTTGGGGGTAGTTAAATAAATGTTTTTAGGCTGAAAATTATGTTCTGAATTTGTATTGGTGTTAATTTGTCCATGAAATATGGTTTTGAAATGGGTTTTATGTGAAAAGATTTGGTACACTCTTTAGAATTGTTTTATGAAAGTTTTGAATGGTTTAATTATTTATGTAAGAGGTGAAACCATATTGGAAAACTGTTTTGGATTGTTTATACTTTCAAATGGACAATTTTAAATGTTAATAGGTCCGTCATGTGATGTGTATCCTCTTGTAATTTTTTTATAAAAATGTCTAATGGATTTACTGAAATGTGAAAGAGGTGTGAACGTGATGTGGGATATTTGTGTGAGGGCGATGTGAAAAATCGATTTTGATTATAAAGAGGGTTTTATAAAACATGTGAGTGGGATGTTATGTGATTTTTATCATATTTTGAGGGACTTTATAATATTGATAATGGATGTGTTGGATTGTGAAAGTTATTCAAAAAGTATTGTGTCTATTTTGGTGTGAGTTTGATTTCAAAATGCATTTGAATGAAAAGTAGAATTTATGACTTTTTTGATGTACATGGGGATATTTGGTTAATGTGTGATGTGGAAGGGATATTTGAAAGTCAAATATATATTTCTTGGATATTTTAACTTGTTTGATCACAATGGGAAAACCCAAGTATCTAGGTGGGTGGACGTGTACTAGTTTCCTAATGAATCCGTGGGGTTTGGCCTCACTTTTACATAGAAATATTTACTCTTACAACTCTAACTAAACAATGATGATTATGATGGGAGACCACTAGGTTATGGGTATGTTCCCAGCTAGTGGCTCGTGCACGAGAACGAATATTTTTTGTGGTTACTCTCACCGAGATACGAGGTACCTGGAACCCACACCAAGCAAGTGCCTAGGGGTATTTCCTATTACTTGTGCTCATTAGATCCTTTATACTTACCGTTGGCATACGGTATATTTGGATGGAAAAAATTCAGCAGCATTTGAATTTATTTTAAAAGTGTTAATTCCTTAAATTAGCCCACTTGAAAACTGATTTTTTTAATGTTGTATCTTCTAGAAATTGTAACTAGAAATTACACGTTTTTGAAAACTTTCATGCTTTTCATCTTTGAATGTTTATCAAATTGAATCTATTAGTAGTGGTATACTACTGGGAATTGTCTCACACCATACTTACACCCTTGGGTGTAAGTTGACTTGGTTATTTTTATTATCACGGTTTTGGGTATAACTTTTGTGGCAATAATTCAGGTTTTCACCAGTCATTCATGGTGCGGTGTTGTGGGGATGGATTCAGGGTGATGCATCTTGCCATGTTGAGGTTCTTAGGCTATTAATTTTTTTGTTTTGTACCGTTGTTATAGTCTTTTGAGTTGTTTTAGTCTATGTAATTCATTTCTGAATTTTTTTAATACATTTTTTGGTTTGAAACATCCAGATTCATTTTATTGGATTAATTTGTAGTTTTATGTTTATAATCTTTGGTAAATCATTCCAAATTCTCATTTTATGATACACAGGCACTTTTTCCAGACCGTGGGCATCAGGAACTCCATTTGGGCCATGTCACAGGTCGGGTTTTGTGCCAGTTTCGGTGGCGATCAGATTTTTTTCTTGAAAAAATGGTATCAGAGGTGAGGTTCTGGTTAACTCTTTGTGTCATGTCATTTGGGGAAGCATTGGGATAGTATGAAGTTTGGATTTTTGGGACATAATATTCCAGTTATGGTTAGTGTTCCTGATCACCACACCTCGTTATGGGATTCAATTTTCTAGATGAATTTGGGATTTATCTAAGTCCTTTGGTTTTCTTGGTTTGATGATGATTTGGGGAAATGGAAAGAGAGTTGGGTTAATTGTCTCAGTGAGATCACAAGGCCTGGAAATCCATGTGGAGTCGGTGATATTCCCTAGAACACTCTCTATTATAGTGAAGTTATTGGGATATTGAATCCAACCATATGTCTAATTCACCCACTGAAACTAGTTTCCTCTCGCAATGTTTTGTGCTTTAGTTTTTCAATCATGGATCTTTGGTTTTAAAGTGACTTTTTTTAAGAATCATACGGTTTTTGAGAATTTTTTTTAATAAAATAAGGAATGAATTGATTTATAAAATGGTGGAACTGAATTTTCATAATTGTTTTGAAATGGAAAATGGTGTTCTTACACCTCTGTTGAAAGCAAGAACTATATAGAATTATTTTTTAAAAGTGTTTCCAATAGAGTTTTCTAAACAATAAAATGGTGTTTTAATGGAATGAAATGTTTTGAAATTGATGTATGTGAATTTATAGTGAGTATTAATATGAATGATTGGTATTTTTATTCCATTTTTAGCAGTCGTGAGAAAAAGGAAGTATTGGTTGATTGTTTTGGTTTTGAAAAGAGGAAAGGATTTTTGTTTTAACCTTTGGTATTTTCATTAGCGACCACATGCATGGGGTTATAGGGGATGATGGACGGTTAATGGAATGACTATATGATTTCATGTGTGGATATAAGAATGGTGCCTGATGTGGAACAAAAACATTCATGTATAAGGCCCGTGGGGTACCATTGTTGGATACGCTAGTCGATGATCTGATTGTTTTTAAAGAAATGTTTTTAAAGGAAAATATAATGACATGATGACTAGTTTGGGAAGGTGTGAATTATGTGTTTTTTATAATGTTGATGTTGTGGTATGTTTTGAGTTTAAGAACCCCTCTTGATCAAACTATGTTTTGGGTTTGTGTTTGGACAACATGTTGGGAAGAAGGATCGGTTAGTAGACTCTTCTGAGATATGTTTTGGGACAACTTTATGGTGGTTACCTTCATGTGTTTGGATCTGATTTTTGGCATGTTTTGACCAATGTACCAACTTGGTTGGGTCTTTGGGTTCTCTCATTGGTTAAGGAAATCCCCCATTAGGGGTTAATGAACAACTGATGTCCAACCTGTATTGTTTTTCCATTGGAAAATCATCCACTTAACTAATATAAGGAATATTTTATCTATCATTGTGGATTGATTTTCCACCAATTCATTACGTTGATTTTTGGATCCTCTTGTAGTGGGATAGTTCTTGTGGAAGATTGAAAGAGACCTTAGTATCTTATGTTTCCTGATTCATCGAAGGTGGAAGTGTTCTGGGGTTGTTAGTGTGGATGAGTGTCTCAATGGTGTCTAAGTGGGCCTCTGGTTTTTTCATAGTTTCTTTGAAGCAAGAGTTCTTATTAAACCACCAATTTTTGGATTTTGGTCAAGAGGGGCTATTGTGTCCACTTTTTGGACATGTCTATTGTTTAGGGACTTGTAATAAGGTCATGTTCTATGAATTGTTTCTATCAATCGCCATGGTCTTGTTCGGTGATGCATTGTGGTGTTGTATGCTCATTTGACTGTAGTGGTGAAGGTAGAAAAATCCTCTAAGGTTCTCCATTATATTTGGAGTATGTCTCCCTTGGAAAAAACAACAAATCCTCTATCTTAGAGGAAGGTATTTATGGGTGTCCTTCCCTTCTATAGCTTCTCACGCAAAAAAAAGGTGCGATTTTTGTGCATCTTATAATCCCTTATTTCAGTGAAATGTTAGGTTTCGGTAAAGTGAGCTATAGAGTGTGTTACCTCTTGGTGAGACCATCGGGGTATGCAGTGTAGTTGTTTGTGGCATTGAAAGAAGAACTTCCACATAGGGGTTTCCACAGCCTAACTGCGAGGCCAAAGATGCTTCAATATTTTGAGCTCCAGCCATAGTTCCCGTAGAGAAGATGGGGAGTAGTTAGGGGAAACCCCATTGTCATTTAAAACCATGTACAATGTTCTATCCTCATTATGAAATATAGGAATAGTTTAGCCTATGGCATCATCATCTTTCTTCTGTTTTTCTCATTCGGTGGAAATAGGTGGAGGGCCTTGTACCCATGTCATAACCAAATAACATCCCCCCTTTTGTTTTCCATTGATTCATTGGAGAACGGATTGAAATCAGGCTAGACAGACTGAGCAAGCTGTGTGTGCAGGATTAGTAGAGGCCATGTGCCATGAATTCATATGGAAAAGAATGATATACATAGTAAGTTCACGGTTTCCCAACCCGTGTGGACTAATTGTAAAGCCTTCCCAAATCAATAAAAAAATTTTGGGTATTTTCGTGTCTGCCCACGCCGGTCAGTTAAGATGGTAGGTTCTTGTGGTTGGGATACCCACCATGGGTACCATGCATATTATTTTTGGATATTTATATTGGATGTATTCCCCCTATAATAGGGAGTCTATTCGGGCCTCCCCTGTTAGTGTCCTGATTCTGTCTCAGGAAAATATTTTAAGTTGTCGCTTATGGTGGGGATCCAATTTGAGTCTCTTCATATGAGTAACTCAGATTTTTTTTCTTGGTCTTGTCTTGGAAGTAAAAATTATCATTCGGAGATATCTACTTACCTACATCTTTCTTTGGTAAACATTGATATAGGAGAGTTCCCAATGGTTTAGTTATAGTAGGTTAAGTGTATATTTATTCGATGTTGTTGTTTGTTTGGGTAAATTTATTGATTATTGTTCAGATTGTGTTTGAAGAGTTTTCATTTGGGATGAAGCATGAATGTGATTGATTGTTTCAGAAATGTCGTGTAAGTTTTCGTTGTGAGAGTAATCCTTCCTTAAATGACCACTGGAGGTGTTTTGGCCTTTGGGGTCGAATCTTGGCAAAGAATTACTTCATGGTTTATCAGTTGGGTTTGGTTTTTGTATTTGGCATAATTGTGGCTTTCTTAGGGTTCAATGTTCTATGATGGGAAGAATTGTCACATAAACGACTTATTTTAATGTTATTTTGTCATTTAATTTAAATTATTTCTTTTTTGGGGGGTTTCACATCTATTTTGGAGGAAATGGTGGGTTTTCAAAATTTGGGCCAAATAGTGAGCTCATTTCCAGATTTAAAAACCAATTTTTATTATTTTATAACTCATTCATATTTCAAGATTTTACAACAATTCCACTTATCAATTGTCATAAATTAATATATAAAAACTACCATCTCCATTTGGGCCTCATAAAAATCCATAATCATGATGGATTTGGGTTTTTTATAATGGTTTTGGGCTAGCCCGAAAGCCCATTTCATGCTTTAAGTTTTATTTTTAATATTATAATATCTCATTCTATATTTACTATTTTTTGGGATTCCACATCCAACTCGAATCCAAAAAGCTAAGGAGAACCCCAATTATCTATTTCGACGCTTTTGAACTCATTTGTTTCGCGAATATGGGCAAAACAGCTGTGGATTTCTCAAATCATCCAGATTTGAAGAGGTAAATTGTTTCTTTCATAACTTCTTCAATTTATGATCTTTTTCCCCCATTTCAGTCCCCACTTGACCGTATGATCCTCGTTAGAGCCTCTATATCAGGTTTGGTTTCCTAGAGATTCAAATTATGGTGTATTTGGTTCGTTTGATTCAAGATGAATTAATTGAGTGTTTCTTTCCTTGATTTCGTCCACTTCCTTAGGGTTTCTTTCACCATTTCATGAAGTTATTAAAGTATAGAAGTTGATGTTTGAAACTAGGGTTTGATTTGGGGTATTTTGGGTCAAATATTGTGGTCTAGGTCTGGATTTATCTTCCTTTAGGTGCCGCGGGGGTGCAGTTGATGTTTCGCACCATGTTTTGAGGGTTTCAACATAAAAGGTAGGTGATTCAATGTGTAATCATTTATAGATGAGTTATTTTTCTTTAATTACTTATTATGAATGATCCTAATATGTTGTGTGTGGTGAAAAAATTCTTTATGTTGGATTTGGTGAAACATTTATTTTTATAGTTTCATTTTAGCATAAAATTGGGTTTTTTTTTCATTTGTAACCCTTTGGGTATTGTTTGTGTGCATTTTATAACATATGAAATTGGTTTAATAAATCTTGTATGGGCAGACACATTCTGATATGATAGGTTATTGGTGTTCCATTATGTTTTAAAGTGGTTTTTTAATAGTTTTAAGTTGTAAAACCTTATTGTACTTCTTGAAAGTGATTTGGAAAACGTGTGCTTTTCATGTGGATCTTTTGTGGTATTGTTTGAGGTGTTTGTATAACACTTGGGGGTAGTTAAATAAATGTTTTTGAGGCTTCCAATTCTGTATTGAATTTGTATTGGTGTGATTTTTTCCTTGAAATATAGTTTTGAATTGGGTTTTATGTGAAAAGATTTTGTACACTCTTTAAAATTGTTTTATAAAACATTTGAATTGTTTAATTATTTATGTAAGAGGTGAAACCATATTGTAAAACTGTTTTGGATTGTTTATACTTTCAAATGGACAATTTTAAATGTGAATAGTTCTGTCATGTGATGTATATCCTCTTGGAAATGTTTTATAAAAATGTCTAATGGATTTACTGAAATGTGAAAGACGTGTGAACATGATGTGGTCTATTTGTGTGAGTGCGATGTGAAAAATGGATTTTGTATATAAAAAGGGTTTTATAAAACATGTGATTGGGCTGTTATGTGATGTTTATCATATTATGAGGGACTTTATAAAATTTTTAATGGATGTGTTGGATTGTGAATGTTATTCAAAAAGTGTTGTGGGCTATTTTGGTGCGAGTTTGATTTCAAAATTTATTTGAATGAAATGTGGAATTTGTGACTTGTGTGATGTACATGGAGCTATTTGGTTAATGTTTGATGTGGAAGTGATATTTGAATGTGAAAAATATTTTTCTTGGCTTGTTGAACATGTTTGAGCTCAAAGGTAAAACCTGAGTTTCAAGGTGGGTGGATGTGTTCTAGTATGCTAGTGAATCTGCGGGGTTCGGCCTCAGTTTTACATAGCAATATTGACACTTAAAACACTAACTAAACTATTATGATGATGATTGGGGACCACTAGGTTATGGTCATGTTCTGTACTATTGGATCGTGCACGAGAACAGATATATTTGGTGGTTACTCTCACCGAGATACGAGGTACCTGGGACCCACAGCTAGCTAGTGCCAAAGGGTTATTTCCTATTGCTTGTGCTCATTAGGTCCTTTATACTTACAGTTGGAATATGGTATATTTGGTTGGAAAAAATTCAGTATCTTTTGAATATATTTTAAAAGTGTTTATTCTTTAAATTAGCCCACTTGAAAACTGATTTTTTAAAGTTGCATCTTTAAGAAATTGTAACTAGAAATTACATGTTTTTGAAAACATGCATGATTTTCATCATTGAATGTTTATCACATGGAATCTATTAGTGGTGGTATGCTACTGGGAATTTTCTCACACCCTACTTACACCCATGGGTGTATGTAGACTTGGTTATTTTTGTTTTCACGGGTTTGTTTAAAACTTTTGTGCCAAAAATTCAGGTTTTCACCGGTCATTCATGGTGCGATGTTGTGGAGATGGCTTGAGGGTGATGCATCTTGCCATGTTGAGGTTCTTGAGCTGTTCATTTTTGGTTTTGTACCATGGTTATAGTCTTTTTGAGTTGTTTTATACTATGTAATTATGTTCTGAATTTTTGTAAAACATTGTTTGGTTTGAAAAATGTAGATTCGTTTTATTGGATTCATTTGCTATTTTATGCTTATAAATTTGGGTAAATCGTTCCCAATTCTCATTTTATGATACCCAGAAACTTGTGCCAGCCCATGGGGATCAAGAACACCCTACGCACCTTGTAAGAGGATGGGTTTGGTGCCGGTTTCGGTGGCGATCAGATTCTTTTCGTGACAAAATGGTATCAGAGGTGAGGTTATGGTTAACTCTTTGGGTCATGTTATTTGGGAAAAAATTGGGATAGACTTGATTAATTATTGTCGGGACTTCATATTCTAGTTATGGGTAGTGTTCTTAATCAACACACCTCATGATGGGGTTCATTTTTTCAGGGGAAGATGGGATTTATCTAAGTCCTTTGGTTTTCTTGGTTTGATGATGATTGGGAGAAATTAAAAGAGAGTTGGGTAAATTATCTCTGTGAGCTCGCAGGGCCTGGAAAGCCATGTGGAGTCAAAGATATTCACTAGAACACTCTCTGTGATAGTGAAGTGATTGGGATATGGCCTCCAACCATCAGTCCAAGTCACCCACTGAAACTAGTTTCCTCACACATTATTTTGTTCTTTAGTTTTTCAATCTTGGAAGTTTTGTTTTAAAGTGACTTGGTTTTAAGTAGAATAATGTTTTTAAGAAATGATTTTAAAATAAATAAACAATGGATTGATTTATGAAATGGTGGAACTGAATTTTCAGAATTTTTTGAAATGGAAAATGGTGTTCTTACACCTCTTTTGAAAGCAGTAACTATATAGAATTTGGTTTTGAAAAAGTGTTTCCAATAGAGTTTTCTAAAAAATAAAAGGGTGCTTAATGGAATGAGATGTTTTGAAATTGATGTATATGAATTGAAAGAGAGTATTAATTTTAATTATTGAGATTTTTATTCCACGGTTAGCGGTATTGAGAAAAATGAAGTATTGGTTGAATTTTTTGGTATAGAAAAGTGGAAAGGATTTTTTGTTTTAACCTTTGGTATTTCAATGAGTGACCACATGCATGGGGTTATAGTGGATAGTGGATGGTTAATTGAATGAATGGATGAGTTTATGGGTGGATATGATGAGGGTGCCCAATGTGGTACAAAAACATGCTTGTGTAAGGCCCATGGGGTACCATTGGTGGATACGCTTGTCGATGAACCATTTGTTTTCAAAGAAATTTTTTTAAAGGAAAACATGATGTCTTGATGAATGGTTTGGGATGGTGTGAATTATGTGTTTTTTCAATTTTTATGTTGTGGGATGTTTTGAGTTCAAGAACCCCACTTGTTCAAACTTTGTTTTGGGTTTGTGTTTGGACGGTAAGTTGGGATGAAGGATCGGTTAGTAGTATCTTCTGAGATATGTTTCGAGACACATTTATGGTGGTTACCTTCAAGTTTTAGGATCTAGTTTTTGGCATGTTTTTACCAACGAAGCAGCTTGGTTGGGTCTTTGGGTTTCCTCATTGGTTAAGGTATTCCCCCATTAGGGGTTAATGGACAACTGAAGAGCAACCCGTATTGTTTTGACATTGGAAAATCCCCCATTTAATCAATATAAGGAATATTTTTTCTAAAATTGTTTATTTACCTTACACCAATTAATTATGTTGATTTTTGGATCCTCTTGTAGTGGAATTTTTCTTGTGGATGGTTGAAAGAGACCTCAGTTTCTTAGGTTTCCTGATTTATCAAAGGTGGAATCGTTCTGGGGTTGTTAGTGTGAATGAGTGTCTCAATGGTGTCTAAGAGGGCCTCTGAGTTATTCATAGTTTATTTAAATCAAGATTTCTTGTTAAACCACCAATTATGGTATTTTGGTCAATAGCGGATATTGTGCCCACTTTTTGGACTTGTCTATTGTTTAGGGACTTTTCATAAGGTCCCATTCCCTAAACGGTTTCTATCAATCACAATGGTCATGTTCGGTGATGCATTGTGATGTCGTGTGATCATTAGACTATAATGGCGAAGGTCGCACAATCCTCTAAGGTTCTCCATTATGTTGGGATAATGTCTCCCTTGGAAAAAACATCAAATCATCTATCTTAGAGGAAGGTGTTTATGCGTGTCTTTCCCTTCTATTGCTTCTCACCCAAAGAAACAAGGTGTGATGTTTATGCATCTTCTAATCCCTTGTTTCAGTGAAATGTTATGTTTCGGTAAAGTTAGATATGGATTGTGTTATTTCATGGTAAACCCATCGGGGTATGTGGTGTAGTTTTTTGTGGCACTGAAAGAAAAAGTTACACATTGGGGTTTCCATAACCTAACTGCGAGGCCGAAGATGCGTCAATATTTTGAGCTCCAACCATAGGACCCGGAGGGAAGTTGGCGCGTAGTTAGGGGAAACCCCAGTGCCATTTAAAACTTGTACAAAGTTCTATCCTCAGTATGAATGATTGGAATAGTTTAAACCTATGGTGTCATCATATTTCTTATGTTTTTCTCGTTCGGTGGAAATAGGTGGAGGGCCTTGTACCCATGTCATCACCCAATATCTCCCCCCTTTGGTTTCCATTGAGTCATTGGAGAATGGATTGAAATCTCGATAGACAGGCTGAGCAACCATTTTGTGCACGATCAGTAGTGACCATGTGCCAAGAATCCATGTGGAATGAATGATTTTCACAATTAGTGCATGGTTTCCCATCCCTTATGGACTAATTGTAAAGCCTTCCTAAATCAATAATTTTTTTGGGTATTTTCATGTTGGCCCACACCGGTCGGTTAAGATAGTAGGTTCTTGTGGTGGGGAGACCCACCATGGGTACCATGCATATTATTTTTGATATTTATACTGGATTTATACCCCCTGTAATAGTGAGTCTGTTCGGGCCTCCCATTGTTAGTGTCCTGATTATATCTCAGGAATAAATTTTATGTTTTCGCTTAAGGTGGGGATCCCATTTGTGTCTCTTCATATGAGTAACTCATATTTTTTTCTTGGTCTTTTCTTGGAAGTAGGAATTATCATTCGAATATATCTAACTACCTACATCTTCCTTGGGTAATCATTGAGATATGGGAGTTCCCAATGGTTTAGTTATAGTAGGGTAAGTGTAACTTTGTTCGATGTTGTTGTTTGTCTGGGTAAATTTATTGAGTATTATTCAGATTGTGTTTGAGGAGTTTTCATTTGGGATAAATCCTGAATGTGCTTGATTGTTTCAGGAATGTGGTGTATGTTTTCATTGTGAGAGTAATGCTTCCTTATATGATCACTGGATATGTTTTGGCCTTTGGGGTCGAATCATGGTAAAGAATTACTTCTTGGTTTATCAGTTGGGTTTGGTTTTTTTATATGGCCTATTTGTGGCTTTCTGAGGGTGGAATGTTTTATGGTCAGAAGAATTGTCACATAAATGACTTATTTTAAAGTTATTTTGTCATTTAAGTTACACTATTTCTTATTTGGGGGGTTTCACATCCATTTTGGAGGAAATGATGGGTTTTAAAAATTTGGGCCAAATAGTGAGCCCATTTCCAAATTTAAAAACCAATTTTGATTATTTTATAACTCATTCATTTTCATGATTTTACAACAATTACACTTCTCAATTGTCATACCCTAATATATAAAAACTACCATATCCATTTGGGCCACATAAAATCCATAATCATGATGGATTTGGGTTTTTTATTAAGGTTTTGGGCCATCCCGAAAGCCCATTTCCTACATTACGTTTTATTTTTAATATTTTATTATCTCATTAAATATTTACTATTTTTCGATGATACCACCTCCCACTCGAATCCAAAAACCTAAGGAGAACCCCAATTATCTATTTCTCCACTTTTGAGCTCATGTGTTTCGCGAATATGGGCGAAACCTATCTGGATTCCTGAAATCATCCAGATTTGAAGAGGTAAATTGTTTCTTTCATAACTCCATCAATTTATACTCTTTTTCCCCCATTTCAGTCCCCACATGACCTTCTAATCCCCGTTAGAGCCTCCATATCAGGTTTGGATTCCTGGAGATTCAAATTTTGGTTTACTTGGTTTGTTTGAGTCAAGATGTTTCAAATAAGTGTTTCTTTCCTTGATTTCATCCCCTTCCTTAGGGTTTCATTTACCCTTTCTTGAATTTATTCATGTATAGAAGTTGAGGTTCGAACCTAGGGTTTGATTATGGGTATTTTTGGTCAAATATTACTCTAGGGATGGATTTATCTTCCTTTAGGTGCGGCAGTGGTGCAGTTGATGTTTCACACCATGTTTTGAGGGTTTCATCATAAAAGGTTGGTGATTCCATGTGTAATCATTTCTATATGAGTTAGTTTTCTTTAATTACTTATTATGAATGTTCATAATATGATGTGTGTGGTGAAAAAAAAATATTATGTTGGATTTGGTGAAACATTTATTTTTATAGTTTTGGTTTATCTTAAAATTGGGTGTTTTTCATGTGTAACCTATTGGATATTGTTTGGGTGCATTTTATAACATATGAAATTGGTTTAGTTAATCTCTTCTTAGATGAAACTTTCTTATTTGTTAGGGTATTGGTGTCCCATTAGGTTTTAAAGAGGTTTCTTTTAATGGGATTAAGGTGTAACACCTTATTGTACTTCTTGAAAGTGTTTTTGAAAACGTGTGTTTTTCATCTGGATCTTTTGTGGTATTGTGTGAGGTGTTTGTATAACACTTGGGGATAGTTTAATAAATGTTTTTGGGGAGCCAATTCTGTTTTGAATTTGTATTGGTGTGATTTTTTTCATGAAATGCGGTTTTGAAATGGGTTTTATGTGAAAAGCATTGGTACACTCTTTAGAATTGTTTTATGAATGTTTTGAATGGTTTAATTATTTATGTAAGAGGTGAAACCATATTGGAAAACTATTTTTGGATTGTTTATACTTTATAATGGACCATTTTAAATGTGAATAGTTTGGTATTGTGAAGTGTATCCTCTTGGAAATGTATTATAAAAATGTCTAATGGATTTACTGAAATGTAAAAGAGGTGTGAACGTGATGTGGGCTATTTGTGTGAGTGCGATACGAAAAATGGATTTTGTTTATAAAAAGGGTTTTATAAAACATGTGACTGGGCTGTTATGTGATGTTTATCATATTTGGAGGAACATTATAAAATTGTTAATGGATGTGTTGGATTGTGAAAGTTATGCAAAAAGTGTTGTGGGCTATTTTGGTGTTAGTTTGATTTCAAAATGCATTTTAATGAAAAGTGGAATTTGTGACTTGTGTGATGTTCATGGGGATTTTTGGTTAATATGAGATGTGGAAGTGATATTTCATGTGAAAACTATATTTCTTGGCTTGTTGATCTTTTTTGATCACAAAGGGAAAACCCGAGTATCTAGGTTGGTGGACGTGTACTAGTATGCTAGTGAATCTATGGGGGTTTGGCCTCATTTTTACATTGAAATATTGACTCTTACAACTCTAACTAAAATATGATGATGATTATTGGGGACCACTAGGTTATGGGTATGTTCCCTACTAGTGGATCATGAACGAGAACAGATATTTCTTGTGGTTACTCTCACAGAGATACAAGGTACCTGGGACCCACATCTAGCTTGCGCCTAGGGGTTATTTCCTATTCCTTGTGCTCATCAGGTCCTTTATACTTACAATAGGAATATGGTATATTTTTCTGGAAAAAAATCAGTATCTTTTGAATTTATTTTAAATGTTTTGATTCTTTAAATTATCCAACATGAAAACTGATTTTTTTTATGTTGCCTCTTTAAGAATTTGAAACTAGAAATTACATGTTTTTGAAAACATGCATGATTTCACTCTTTCAAAGTGTATAACATGGAATATATTAGTAGTAGTATCCTACATGGAATTGTCTCACAACCTAATTACACCCATGGGTGTAAGTAGAATTGGTTATTTTTTTTGTCATGGGTTTTGGTATAACTTTCTTGCCAACAGTTCAGGTTTTCACTGGTCATTCATGGTGCGGTATTGTGGAGATGTCTTGAGGGTGATGCCTCTTGCCATGTTGAGATTATTGGGCTGTTAATTTTTGTTTTTGTATCGTGGTTATATTCTTGTTGTGTTGTTTTATACTATGTAATTGAGTTCTATTTTTTGTAAAAAATTGTTTGGTTTGAAAAATCCAGATTCGTTTTATGGATTAATTTATTGTTTTATGTTTATAAACTTTGGTAAATCATTCCCAATTCACATTTTATGATACCCAGGCCCTTGCGCCAGCTCGTGGGGATCGGGAACGCCCATTGGGCCTTGTTACGAGCCGGGTTTGGTTCCGGTTTCGGTTGCGATCAGATTCAGTTCGTGAAAATTGGTATCAGAGGTGAGGTTCTGGTTAACTCTATAGGTCATGTTATTTGGGGAAGCGTTGGGATAGTCTGGAGTTAGGATTTTTGGGACTTGATTTTCACGTTATTGCTAGTGTTCTTGATCAACGCACCTCATTATGGGATTCAATATTCTAGGGGAAGATGGGATTTATCTAAGTCCATTGGTTTTATTTGTTTGATGATGATTAGGGTAAATGAAAAGAGAGTTAGGTTAATTGTCTCAGTGAGCTCGCATGGTTTGGAAAGCCATGTGGAGTTGAAGATATTCCCTAGAACACCCTTTGTGATAGTTAAGTGATTGAGATATGGCCACCAACCATTAGTCGAAGTCACCCACTAAAACTACTTTCCTGTCGCATTATTTTGTTATTTATTTTTGCAATCTTGGAACTTTTGTTTTAAAGCGACTTGGTTTTATGAAGCATAACATTTTTTAGAAATGATTTTAAAATAAAGAAGGAATGGAATGATTTCTGAAATGGTGGAACTGAATTTTCAGAATTGTTTTCAAATAGTAAATGGTGTTCTTACACCTCTTTTGAAAGCATGAACTATATGGAATTTGGTTTTGAAAAAGTGTTTCCAATAGTGTTTTCCAAACAATCAAATCATGTTTTAATGGAATGAGATGTTTTGAAATTGATGTATTTGAATTGAAAGTGAGTATTAATTTGAATTATTGGGATTTTTATTCCCTGGTTAGCGGTCTTGTGAAAAAGGATGTATTCGTTGATTGTTTTGGTATTGAAAAGTGGACAAGATTTTTTGTTTTAACTTTTTGTATTTCCATGAGTGGCCACATGCATGGGGTTATAGGGGATGATGGATTGTTTTTGGCTTGACTGGATCCGTTCATGGGTGGATATGAGGAGGGTTTCTAATGTAGTATAAAAACATGCATGTGTAAGTCCCATGGGGTACCATTGTTGGATACGCTAGTTGATGAACCGATTGTTTTCAGATAAATTCTTTTAAAAGAAAAACATGATGTCTTGATGAATGGTTTGGGATGGTGTGAAATTATGGGTTTTTTAAATATTGATGTTGTGGGATGTTTTTAGTTCAAGAACCCTTCTTATTCAAATTTTGTTTTGGGTTTGTGGTTGGATGACAAGGTGGGTCGAATGATCCGTTAGTAGTCTCTTCTGAGATATGTTTCAGAAAACCTTTAAAGTGGTTACCATCATGTGTTTGGATCTGGTTTGTGGCATGTTTTGACCAATGGACTAGCTTGGTTGGGTCTCTGGGTTCTCTCATTGGTTAAGGTACGCCCCCATTAGGAGTTAATTCACAACTGAAGTGCAACCCTTATTATTTATCTATTGGAAAATCCTCCATTTGATCAATATAAGGAATATCTTCTCTCTATTTGTTGATTGAGTTTACCCCCATTCATTAAGTTTATTTGAGGATCCTCTTTTAGTGGTATAGTTCTTGTGGATGGTTGAAAGAGACCATAGTTTCCTAAGTTTCCTGATTCATCGAAGGTGGAAGCATTCTGGGGTTGTTATTGTGGATGAGTGTCTCAATGGTGTCTAAGAGGGCATGTGGGTTCATCATAGTTTCTTTGAAGCAAGATTTCTTGTTAAACAAAAAAAATTTGGATTTTTGTCAGGGGAGGCTATTGTGTCCACTTTTTGGACTTCTCTATTGTTTAGGGCGTTGTCATAAGGACCTGTTCCATGTATTGTTTCTATCCATCACAATGGTCATGTTCGGTGATACATTGTGATGTTGTGTTCTCATTTGACTGTAAAGGTAAAGGTCGTGAAATCCTCTATGGTTCTCCATTATGTTGGGAGTATGTCTCCCTTGGAAAAAATATCAAATCTTCTATCTTAGAGGAAGTTGTTTATGCATGTCCTGCCCTTCTATTGTTTCTCACACAAAAAAAAGGTGCGATGTTTGTGCATCTTATAATCCCTTGTTTCAGTGAAATGTCAGGTTTTGGTAAAGTGAGCTATGGAGGGTGTTACGTCTTGGTGAACCCATCGGGGTATGCGGTGTAGTTTTTTGCGGCACTGAATGAAGAAGTTCCACATAGGTGTTTCCACGGCCTAACTGCAAGGCTGAAGATGCTTCAATATTTTGAGCTCCAGCCATAGGTCCCGGAGAGAAGTTGGCGCATAGGTAGGGGAAACCCTAGTGTCATTAAAAACTTTTACAATGTACTATCCTCAGTATGAAAGATAGGATGAGTTTAAACCTATGGTGTCATCATCATTCTTCTCTTTTTCTCATTCAATGGAAATATGTGGAGGGCCTTGTACCCATGTCATCACCCAATATCTTCCCCCCTCACCTTTTGGTTTCCATTGAGTTTTTGGAGAATGGATTAAAATCTGGCAATACAGACTGAGCATGCGGTTTGTACACGATTAGTAGTGACCATGTGCTAGGATCCATGCAGAAATAATGAACTACACAGTTAGTGACCGGTTTCCCAAAACGTGTGGAATAATTGTGTAGCCTTCCCAGATAAAAAAAATTGGGTCTTTTCATGTCGGCCCATGCTGGTCGGTTATTATGGTTGGTTCTTATGATGGGGAGACCCACCATGGGTACCATGCATATTATTTTGGATATATCTAATTGATGTATACCCCCTGTAATAGAGAGTCTGTTTGGGCCTCCTCCTGTTAGTTTCCTGATTCTATCTCAGGAAAAAAATTTAAGTTGTCTCTTATGGTGAGGAGCCCATTTGTGTCTCTTCATATGAGTAAATAAGATTTTTTTTCTTGGTATTGTCTTGGAATTAGGTATTATCATTTGGATATTTCTAACTACCTACATCTTCTTTGTGTAAAAATTGATATTGGAGAGTGCCCAATGGTTTAGTTATAGTAGGGTAAGTGTAAATTTGTTCGATGTTGTTTTTTGATTAGGTAAATTTTTTGAGTATTGTTCAGTTTGTGATTGAGGAGTTTTCAGTTGGGATGAATCCTGAATGTGCATGATTGTTTCAGGAAGGAGGTGTAAGTTTTCATTGTGAGAGTAATCCTTCCTTAAATGATCTCTGGAGGTGTTTTGGACTTTGGGTGAGAATCTTGGAAATGAATTACTTCTTGGTTTATCATTTGGGTTTGGTTTTTGTATTTGGCCTTACTATGGCATTATGAGGGTGGAAAGATTTATGGTGGGGATAATTGTCACATAAATGACATAAATTAATGTTATTTTTTCATTTAATTTACATTATTTCCTTTTTTGTGGGTTTCACATGCATTTTGGAGGGAATGGTGGGTTTGAAAATTTGGGCCAAATTGTGGGCCCATTTCTTGATTTAAAAACCAATTTTGTTTATTTTATAACTCATTCATTTTTAAAGATTTGACATCAATTCCACTTCTCAATTGTCATACCCTAATATATAATATGTACCATATCCATTTGGGCTGCATAAAATTTCATAATCATGATGGATATGGGTTTTTTATTAATGTTTTTGGCCAGCCCGAAATCCCATTTCCTGTTTTATGTTTTATTTTTAATATTTTAATATCTCATTCAATATTTACTATTTATCGGTTATTCCACCACCCACAAGAAGTAAATAAAACCATAGGGGAACCACAAATATCTATTTAGCCTCTTTTTATCTCATGAGTTTCGTGAATTTGGGCGTAACTTCTCTGGATTTCTCAAATCATTCAGATTTGTAGAGGTAAATTGTTTCTTTCATAACTCCTTCAATTTTTGTACTTTTTCCCCAATTTCAGTCCCCAGATGACCTTCTCATCCCCATTAGAGCCTCCATATCAGGTTTGGTTGCATGTAGATTCAAATTCTACTATATTTGGTTTGTTTGATTCAAGTTGTTTCAAGTAAGTGTTTCTTTCCTCGAATTCTTCCCCTTCTTTAGGGTTTCTTTCACCCTTTCTTGAACTTCTTCATATCCAGAGGTTGAGGTTCGAACTTAGGGTTTGATTTGGGGTATTTTTGGTCAAATATTGTGGTATAGGGATGGATTTATCTTTTTTAGGTGCATTGGTGGGGTGGTTGATGTTCCACACAATTTTTGAAGGTTTTGGCATAGAATGTAGGTGATTCCATGTGTAGTCATTTCTAGATGAGTTAGTTTCTTGAATTACATATTATGCATGTTACTAATATTCTGTTTGGTGCGAATATCGTTTATGTTGTATTTTTTGAAGCATTTATTTATATAGTTTCATTTTAGCATAAAATTGGGTGTTTTTCTTGTGTAACCCTTTAGGTTATGTTTGGGTGCGTTTTATAACTTATGATATTGGATTAATAAATCTTCTTCGGGCTGAAAATTATGATTTGGTAGGATATTGGTGTTCCATTTTGTTTTAAAGAGGTTTCTTTTAATGGTTTTAAGGTGTAAAACCTTATTGTACCTCTTGAAAGTGATTTTTAAAACATGTACTTTTCATGTGGATCTTTTTTGGTATAGTATGAGGTGTTTGTATAACAATTGGGGGTAGTTAAATAAATGTTTTATGGGATTCCAATTCTTTTTTTAATTTCTATTGGGTTGATTTTTTCATTGAAATATGGTATTGAAATGGGTTTTATGTGAAAAGATTTGGTACACTCTTTAGAATTGTTTTATGAAAGTTTCGAATGGTTTAATTATTTGTGTTAGAGGTGAAACTATATTGGAAAACTGTTGTGGATTGTTTATACATTCAAATGAACCATTATAAATGTGAATAGGTTGGTCATGTGATGTGTATCCTTTTGGAAATGTTTTATAAAAATGTCTAATGGATTTACTGAAATGTGAATGAGGAGTGAACGTGATGTGGTCTATTTGTGTGAGTGTGTTGTGAAAAATGGATTTTTTTTATAAAAAGGGTTTTATGAAACATGTGAGTGGGTTGTTATTTGATGTTTATCATATTTGGAGGGTCTTTATAAAATTGTTAAAGGATGTGTTGTATTGTGAATGTTATGAAAAAAGTGTTGTGGGCTATTTTGGTGTGAGACTGATTTCAAAATGAATTTGAATGAAAACTGGAATTTGTGAATTGTGTGATGTACCTGGGGATGTTTGGTTAATGTTTGATGTGGAAGTGATATTTGTTTGTGAAAACTATATTTCTCGGCTTGTTGAACATTTTTTAGCACAAAGGGAAAACCCTGGTATCTAGGTGGGTGGACGTGCACTATAATTCTAGTGAATCTGTGGGGTTTGGCCTCAGTTTTACATAGCAATATTGATGCTTAAAACTCTAAATAAACATTGATGATGATGATTGGGGACCACTAGGTTATGGTAATGTTCCCTTCTATTGTCTCGTGCAGGAGAACAGATAATTTTTGTGGTTACTTTCACCGAGATACGAGGTACCTGGGACCCACAGCTAGCTATTTCCAAGGGGTTATTTCCTATTTCATATGCTCATTCGATCCTTTATACTTACCATCGGCATGCGATATATTTAGTGGGAAAAAATTCAGTATATCTTGAATATATTTTAAAATTTTTGATTTTTTAAATTAGCCCACTTGAAAAATGATATTTTCTAAGTTGCATCTTTTAGAAATTATAACTAGAAATTACATGTTTTTGAAAACAAGCAGGATTTATGTCTTTGAATATTTATCACATGGAATCTATTAGTTGTGTTATCCTACAGAGAATTGTCTCACACCCTACTTGCACCCTTGTGTGTAAGTAGACTTGGTTTTTTTTGTCGCAGGTTTGGGTATAACTTTTGTACCAACATTTTAGTTATTAATGAGTCATTCATGGTGTGATGTTGTGGATATGGCTTGAGGGTGATGCCTCTTTCCATGTTGAGGTTCTTGGGATGTTCATTTTTGGTTGCGTACCATTGTAATAGTCTTGTTGAGTTTTTTTAGACTATGTAATTCAGTTCTGAATTTTTGTGAAACATTGTTTGGTTTGAAAAATCCATATTGGTTTTATTGGATTCATTTGTACTTTTATGTTTATAAACTTGGGTAAATAGTTTTAAATTCTCATTTTATGATACCCAGGCACTTGTTCCAGCCCATGGGGATCGGGAATTCCCTTTCGGGCCTTATCACGGGCCGGGTTTGGTGCCGGTTTCAGTGGCAATCAGATTCAGTTCGCGACATTGATCATATATTAAAAATATTATACACACCGTTTGAGGATTTATGTGATTCTATTTTATCAAAATTATAGGTATTTTTTTAGTCCTTAATGTAAATTTATACCTTTGGTTTTTTATATGTTTTAATGAATAATTTATATAAGGAGGAATGTTTTTACATTTTCTGGACATCAGTTTAATCGAATTTTTATCCTTGAGGTTTTATCATATAATTGATTTCAAGCAAAGAAAATTTTATTTCAATTTTAGAATGTTACAAAAATTATATAACTATACTTTTGAAAAAATTTATAACTCACATGCTAAGTGACAACATATTTCATCGAGCAATGTCATATGGATTTAACCCACTACTGAATGGAGAAAATGGTGTAACAATCACCACTTTTATATGTGAATGAGTATTTATAGTGGTATAATTATAGGAGAGATATTTCAATGTATTAATATCAGTTATTAGTATGTTCATAAGTTATGGGTGATAAAAAATGTGTATATGTACGTATACAACCATTTTACACATGTGAATGGAAATGGGAAAAAATAACTATCAATTTTTTAATTAGAACTCCCACAACATTTAGAAGGAATAATGATGAATGGGTAATTTTCAAAACCCCTAAAAATACATCAAACTTCATCACTATAAGAGATTAGTTCTCTAGAGAACATTTTTCTATGATGTTTAAGGACCTGGTATGGTTTCCTTGAGTAAAACATTCCATTGTCTCTGAATGTGGTATGAGGATTACCATGATGCTCTGACGAAGTATTTAGTAAGAACATGATATAGAGTAGTTATTTATCACTATCTTTCATCCTTATAGAGATGTTCCATATAAGAGTATAATGTAAAATGTAAATTATATTAAAATATCTTACTTTATGGATTTATGAGGTGGATGGGATCAACCCATTATTTTATTTTCTTTTTCAAATAACAATATCTTTCACATGATCATTCATGTAGATCCTTATGAATCCCTCAACAATTTTTTTTAAATAACTCTACTGTTATATTATGATGTAAGAGAAATAATGTTATTGGGAAAATATATATATGAATAAATATCATATCTTATTATATCTATTCAACTAAACATAAGGGAAGTATGAAGTTGGAATAAAAGTTATTTTGAAAATCATATGCGTGATAAAAAATTTATTGTTTTTGATAAATTTTTTCAATGAATTACATCATGGATTTAGATGACGTGGTTAATGAAGAATCCAAAATTAATACATATGTATATTGGCCTATTTAAATTTATTCAACATATTGGGTCATAGATAATTTCTTGGTGCATCCATCAAACCTCTATCCAGTTCATGATGTTAACATTATATATCTTATGGGGAAGTAAATACCTAATCCATAAAGTGTTTTTAACTCAGAGTTTTTACTATTGTATCAAGAAATATTCTATAAGTAATAACTAGTGGAGTTTCTAGATCTTAAAAATAATGTTCTATGTAATAAGGCCACTCACTTGATCAATTTTTTTGGTTACACCATCATCTCCAGGATGGTATTTTGAAGCCTTAGGATGAATTGAGGCCAGAATGTCCTATATTTGTTTTTAAAAAAAATTTGATGATGTTTCAAGGTTTAAAATAATTTTAAGGGGGGTATATTTTTACACTATAATATTTTTTGATATATAGTTTTTCATATAAATTTATTTCATTGATACCTTAGATTATACACAACACCATGCTTTTTTAAATCAAGATATATTATTAATGGTATTATATAAATTAGAAATCATAACTGAGATATTATATTTGGAGGTATTAATAGGAATAATATTTTTGTAAATTAATGTAAAAATATTTTATATAAATAAAATATATTATAAAATATGTAAATATTTTTTATTAAAGTCTTTATATGTATCGAAAATAATTTTTCTCAAAAAAATATTTGTATTTAATTTTTTGAAAAAAATATAAATAATTGTTGTCACATTTATAACATTTATATTAAAAAATTATTCTTAGAGTCAAAATTTTAAAATATCTTGGGGTGAATTTTTTAGAAAAATTTAAATAATTCTTTTTTCTATAAATTATTTAAAATATTTAGTTTTATTTAAATGTTCCTTATTGTTTAACGAATTAATAAATTTATATATTTAATAAAAATAAATTATAATAAAAAAATCAATTATGTTATTATTTATAAAATATAGGTCATTGGAATCATATTTTTTTTAACTTCTGAATGTAAAAAATTATATACTAATGAAGCGTTTCATTATAGAAAACCAATTTTTGTCGCATCTATTGGTTTAGTTTAAATAAATGTTTCCAAATTTATGAATAGAATTTGAAAAAATGGATTATATATTTTTAATAATAATAAATAATATTATATAATAAATTCAAGTTAATTATTGGTAAAAATTTATATTATAAATATTAATAAATAATTTTCATGGTTAAGGTTACAATGGGTTTATGGATGGTTAAAAACATGTAAGGGGTAAAATTAAAAACAAACATAAAAAATCCATTTAATGTAAATATTTATACCATATAAACATTATTTTTTTAATATATGGCATTCTCATCCTTTTTTAGTGCTTATAAAATGAGTATGCCTTTTTTTCAAAATATCCAAGTGTGTCCTCTCCCACACTTATAAAAATGAACACAATTATAAGGCCCTAGCTTTAAACCTTACTTAAAATTGAATTAAATGAATAATTCACATTGAAGATCTTTTCTGGTTTAGAGTTTTAGAGAATTAGGACATAACTATTACATCTCAAAAGATTTCAAAGTAGTCTCTTATACTAAATTTCCATAAAATAAAAACTCATAAAAAGAAACATGTCTAGTTTCCTGTTTTAGGTAGCATGACTTTACCTTGATCCCATCCTTGACCCTATTCCACGCTAAGTCTTGTGAAAAACATTTCAAAAACTTGGGATGAGAATAAAAACTCAGTAAGGGATACACAAAGAATAAAAACTGTTAGTTTATCAAAACAAAAAGTAAACCATGTATACTTTATCAAAGTAATACATTTCTCCTTTATGAAGTAGTAAAAACTCTTCACTGAATAAAATATCATTACTTACCTTTTTGTAACCAAAGGATTACCATAAAACCCATATAAAGAACACATAACATATATAAAGGTAACTTGGGACATAAACATACTTAAGTGGAATAACCATACGGTCGACTTCCACACATATCACTTAATGGAATAGCCATACAGCCAATTTCCATACATACTTAATGGAATAGCCATACGTCCGACTTCCATACCCAATGCATTGGAGGTTATAACGTAACCACCCCTCCTGGTATTCACGGAACCACCCGTAAAATGTCCAAGTACCATCATTATAGATAAAATATTGAAAATATAAACATTTCAATAACAACATTTCATTTGAAATCACAATAAGTAATTCCCAGATATTGAGTTAATCAATCCATTTTCAAAAACCATTTAAAAGAGATTTTTGAATCAAAGTGTCCCATACCACTTTGAAGCTTTTAATGGAATTATAATTTTAAAACATTAATGTCCATATAAATAAATATTGAAAACCATTTTGAAAACATGGACATTAAAGATAAATATTTAGAATAATAAATCGTTAAAACATTTAAAACAATATTTTTGTTAAATAGTTTTTAACAAAATGAGAGACTATTGAATACAAATAATAGCGGAATAAAATTTAATACAAACATTATAATATCATGAGAATAAAAGGATTCATGATATAATATGTCAAAGGACAGTATACACACCATGTAAGAGTGAATTGGTGCATAACAACAATGAAGTCTCAAAAGAAATGTAAAATGAGATAAAATCCATTATAAAAAAGGTATCCTTAAATTAAGGATAAATCAATCTCATAATTATGTGTGAAAAATATAAATACACCTAATATAAGTGAATATTAAGTGTAAAACAATCATAGTTTATTCACACATATTCAAAGGATGACATATTCAATAACCACATGTTGAACCCAAAGAAATCGAAATTGGGTTAAGAAGTTCCCTTGGTAAAATTAGACAGCCTAACAGCGTCACATAAAAGTTTACAAAAGGGGTTGATGAGAGATATAAAGGGGGTATCATCAATTGGACATAAAATATACATAAATAAGAATATAGAAGAACATATACCAACATAATAGTATGTGAATTAAAAGACATAACAAAAGAAGTCTTTTAAAAAAGAGGAGGATGAAAGGTTCCCTTACCGACATGGGTATCTTTCGAGACACGCAATCCGTGAAAGAAGGACAATAGAAAATTGATGTAAATACTCATAAATGAAATTATATTACAGAATGTGTAAAATAATTGGAATTACATACACCACTCAAAGGAAATTGTGGTAAATGTAGCATAAATCTCACGGAAATAAAAGTGAGATGAAAAATTCCTTACGAAAACTCGGCAGCCTAACGGCTCCACATAAAACATACAAAAATGGATTGATGAGATCAAATAGGGTATCTCATCATATTAACATAAAGTTTATAGAAAGCGGAATATAAAATAACATCCCCCCAACATAACAAAGTGGAGCTTAAAAGAAGTGACATAAAGGAGAGTACTTAAAAAGAAAGAGAGAGGTTAGATCTCTTACGAAAATTAGGCAGCCCAGCGGCGCCACTCAAAACATCCAAAATGGATTGATGAGAGATAATAGGGCCTCTAATCATATGAAAATAAAAACTACAGTATGAGTAATATAAAAGAATATCCCAATAACAAGAAATATGATCTTTAAAAGGAATGACATAAAAGAATGTACTTAAAAAGAAAGAGAGGTGTAGGATCCCTTACCTCGGGTCCGACTTGACTCTATCGTTCTTTAACATCCTGAATAATAAACTTGAGTTAATTTCTATTTGCTTAAGAACCTTTTTCAAGTTCATTATTCCTTTTATATCACTTATTTCCATGTTATAAACATTATGTAATCATTTATGTTAATAATGTTTGTTTTGTCGATATTTGGTTTTTAAGTCGAAAGTGGACTTCTTACAATTACATGTTGTTCGTGTGGTCAAAGTTTCATTATATCCATAATTATATCCCTGATTTGGATATCATATATATCATATATATCTATAATATACATGTATTTATAATATTGCATAATCATTTATAGGTAAGAAATGAAATGCACCCTTCATGGAGACGGTAAACCGTACGTACGCATGAACGCTACTTTCATTTCTTTGTCATATTAATGGAATTAAAACTAAATGATAAGTATGTATATTTTAATTCCAGAATTATATTCATCATTTAGATGTATAATTCATCATATATATCCATTATATACATGTACTTATAATAGTACATTACATTTGGCGATAAGAAATGAAATGCACTGTTCATGGAGACGGTAAGCCGTACGTACGCATGAATGCTACTTTCATTTCTATCTCATACTTTAATGGAAAGAAATAATAATGATATAGAGGTATATAATAATTCTAGTATAAAATCATATATAATAACATTAAATCCATCCTTTATACATCCCACGTATGGCATTAACGAATCACATCACTTTGAGGGGGCGGTAGTCCGCACTTCCTAAAATGACGATATCACGTATACCCATAATGGAAGCCATAAAGGTAAGCCACAAATGAAAAATAGAGAATATTAATTAAAACACAAACATATTATATATTATATATAAATATAGTGACATCTTAATGGCCACCTTTGAAGATGTAATATGAGTGTTGAACAATCATCGTTTCGTGAGGCAGAAATTCGCCATCCACGGAAATAGTATGTTCTTTAACCATTATATGTAGGTGTGTGTAAGTGTTGATCGAATCCTTCTTATAACAACATCCTAGTATATTGAGGATACTGGAGTTGTTACAAAAGAAAATAATAATAAGAGTTTAGGGGGTTGGAGAAGAAAAATAAAACAAAAGGACTCAAAAGAAGACATTACCTTAAAATCGGGTAACTCCCCTTGGTTTGAGATCAAAGGCTTCATTGGGAAGACTTCTACCCAAAGTGAGGCTTAAAGGAGTTATATAGGGATGTGGAGAGCTAAAATGGGCAGGGTATGGCCGATCCAAAGGCTATGGGAGTATGGGTAAGGAGGTAGAGGTGGGGGCCTTTTATAAGAGGAGAGGAGGGGCACTCTTGGAAAGTGAAGAAAACATACTTTATTTCAAAATGGTATTAGGATTTAAGAGGCCCCACATTGATTTATTTTGAGGATAAGGTGATAAGGGTTCGAAATCCACCCATACAATAGGTTGTGGCCACGTGTAGGTCTTAGAGTTTACCTTATCTTTCCATTTTATTTAAATCGTTAAATAATGAGGTCATCGCTTCATCATCATGATGTCATAAATAGATTAATTTATTTAACATCTAAAATTAATAATAAAATTACTATGATTTAGGAAATCTTTTTATCTTTTCGATGAATATTTATAGTAAAAAATATGACTTGTATAACCCCATGTAAAAATTGTTTTAGTAAAACATCTCATGTGTGTGTCATTTTTACTTTAACATTAAATAAAAAGTTATTTATGTCATTTCCCAACCAAAGTGGATCCATGGGGTCCCCAAGTTGACCCATGGCTTGTATTGGTCTCCCATGACACATCCAATGAGGTTAGGACATGTGTCAAGTTAATTTCATATTATTAAAACATTATTTTTACATTAAACTACACTAATTACTTCTCAATGACAACCATGTATGTCGGATTTTTGAAATTCAAAACACAAAGGTGGCAAAATTTCATTTAACAGAAAATCAGTTTTTATAAGTACCACTTAGTGGTTTCACTATTAATCAAAAATTGATGTTTTTCAGAAAATTACCAAAAATTCACCCTAAGCTATATTTGATATTCCGAATTCAAAAATGAAGTCCATTTTACAAAATTCACAACATAAAAGATTCATTAATTAATTTAATAATTAATTCCCGCTGTCAGAGCAAATAACGTGTTTTTATTAAACAATAAGTATCAAAAGATTGACACTAGTTTAAGTCCGATTTCAAAGTGAAATTAATTCCAATGACCACTATTGGATTTAATGGTAAAAATATTTTCTAATTTTACTTTAAAACCAATTCAAAAGATAATCTAATCATATAAATAAATTATATTAAAAAGAGGTTTTGAATTAAAATACAACATTTTACATTATTCATTAAAAAAATGAACTTTATCGGAAAGATACCAAAAATTTACACAAAGTAAATTTTGATGTCCCAATTCTTAAGAAGAGTTTTATTTGGTCCAATTGAATTTATAAGACTGATCAAAACTATATTTAATGACGGTTCGCCGTCAAAAGGTGATAAGTGAACCCTTAGTGAAAATTAGGGTATAAATGCCTAAAATTGAATTCATTCCATATTTTAAGCCTTTATCTTTTATTGGATAAATGTAAAAACATTTAAAAACATATATAATCATATTTTAGTTATTTCTACCCATTCCCGCCAATACAACGGCTACATGTTAACTACCATTTAAAATAATATTATTTTATTATTAGAGTGCAACGTAAGATTTCTAAGAAACTCGTTGTTGCGTGTTGGGTACGCCATCGAGCATAGAATCCCCTTTAAAGTAATATTAATATTTGATTCACAAATATGGATAAATATAAATATGTCCTATTATTTATTTACCTGGGGTGTTACATCATTCCCCCCTTTTGGGAATTGCGTCCTCACAATTTTTTTAAAATTGGGCTTGGAAACATCCTTGAAAATCCCACATCGGAACAAGATTCGGTAAAACAATCACTTTAAAATAAAGAAAGAGAAGTATAGAGGCCACCTGAGTTAACCCATACTAGGATTCCGAGTATGAAAATATGGATATGGAGGAGAAAACAAAGGGTCATGTTCTGATGGAGAGTGATAGAAAAAATGTTTAGGAGAATGTTAACCATGAGAAAATCACAAACTTGTGATGGGTTAAACGGTGTTGGGTTCCCCAGTAGGAAAAGTTAATAGAAAACATTTTTGTTTTAAGTTACTTTTTATTGAGGAATTTATTTTTTGAGCTTAACTAAAACATAAGGAAACATACTTACTTGTCATGTTGACTTTCACCTTTTACTAGATTTCTTACACAGACTCATAATTTCTCCAAAAGACGAGTATTTAGGAAGACTTGTTCGCATCAAGAGTACTATAAACAACTTCTAGAGGAGCACCTAATCCACAAAAAAGAACTATACATTTCCCATGTCTTCAAACCTTAACCAAAACTAAGACCAAAATGGTTACTATAAGATCAGATAATCCAGAAAAGGATAACCCTTTATAAAAAGAAAATCTATTCTTAATCTCAAAATTTTTCCAACAAAACCCAAATTTCAATGAGGACCATCCGATAAACAATTTTTCCATAAAATTCTTCATTGTAAACCAATCTAAGATTGAAACCCAAATATTTGATGGATTTAGTCACATAGTCTTCCAAGTTAAATCGTAACATTTATCTCCAAACAACATCAGTCGCTCCTAAAGTCTCGCATTGAAAAGTAATTATCCTAATCACATATCCTCCATGATAGGTTAATAATTTTCATAAATAACAAAAAATAAACTTACTCTTAATTCATAAAATCATATAACTAAAAAGAATCAGTCAAACTAACCAGGGACTTCACGTAGTCTAGTGGTAGACAATAAATACCAGTCGCACTTTGGTTGTGGGTTCGATTCCCGCATCTTTGTCCAACACGACGGTTTGTCACACGGTCTGCGTGTTGTCCTTTTTCCAAAATTATATAATTCTTAAATCATTCCCCAAAAAGGGATAAAATCATCAAAAATAACCATAACCTAATTTATCCTCAATTTTATCTCATGCCTTTCACTTCAATCATAACATATTGTAACCCATAATTTCTTCAAAAGTAAGGATCATATAAACTCTAATGGTTACCTTTATAACTACGTCCACAAAAGAAAAAATAACTATTCCTTGAATAAAATTTTCATATATTAAAGTTCCGTGTTTCACATACTATAAAAAGTTTTCTCATGTACCCCATCATCAAAAGACACTTAATACTCTTAAGAACTTCACCATAACTCTTGAAGCCCTTATATGTTGACATCTTACTCATTCAACATTCTTCATGATCCATTAACCATTCCTTTCCAACTTATTCTGAAATACCTCTTTCCTACAAACAAAATCATGAATCATATCCTAGGATCCCAAAATAGAAAACAAAAGTTAAGAAATAATCCATACCTTTGATGGGTCATTGTCAGTTTCTTCATCCTCAATCGGAATGGCATTAGGTATTGGTAAATGAGTATTTGTATGATCTTGGTGATCCCGTTCACAAAACTTCTTCATGGGACATGTGTTTGCATAATGACCATGCACACCACATTTAAAACATTCAATTGATCCCTCAGAATGAACTTCTTTCCCTTTCCTCAAGTAAACTGGATGCTTCCTTTTTCCATGGTAGGTTCTTGATTTATGACCTTCATTTCCACATCTATAGCATATTTCTGTCCCTTTGAAACATTTTCCTAGGTGTTTCTTTCCACATCTTTGACACATAGGTTTTTGAACACACTTACCTTTATGATTATTACTTATAGTTCTATAGGGATTTGTTTATCGCATATATGATTCCTTATAGAAATCACCAAGGTTTAGGTGGTCAATCATAACTCCAGATAGTTGGTTGAGGATAAACACAAGAGTTCTCATTACAGCTCCTATATCATTCAGTTGCTCGCTTAGAAAACTGTCACAGTTTCCTTCACATCCACCGTTACCTTGGTGCCTGCTAGATCCAGCCATTTACTAAAACCAAAAATGGTCAGTGTGAGTGTAACAACAAAACCATCATGTATTAAAGAGAAAGATAAACACTAAGATATTCTTACTCATTCACTTTATCTAAAACTAGGACTCTGTATGAAATCCTAACCATTGTGGTAATGTCACTTATGCTTCAAGAATACCCTAACCTCTAAAGTTATCTGAACCGACCTCTGATACCAACTATAAGGCCGCAGCCTTAAACCTTAATTTAAATTGAATTAAACGAAACATTCACATTGAGGATATTTTCAGGTTTAGAGTTTTAGAGAATTAGGACATAACTATTACATCTCAAAATATTACAAAGTAGTCTCTTATACTAAATTTCCATAAAATAAAAACTCTTAAAAAGAAACATGTCTAGTTTCATGTTTTAGGTAGCATGACGTTCCCTTGATCCCATCCTTGGCCCTATTCCACGCTAAGTCCTGTGAAAAACATTTCAAAAACATGGGATGAGCATAAAAACTCAGTAAGGGATACACAATGAATAAAAACGGTTAGTTTATCAAAACAAAAATTAAACCATGTATACTTTATAAAAGTAATACTTTTCACCTTTATGAAGTAGTAAAAACTATTCACTGAATAAAATATCATTACTTACCTTTTTGTAACCAAAGGATTACCATAAAACCCATATAAAGAACACATAACATATATAAAGGTAACTTGGGACATAAACATACTTAAGTGGAATAACCATACGGTCGACTTCCACACATATCACTTAATGGAATAGCCATACAGCCAATTTCCATACATACATAATGGAATAGCCATACGGCCGACTTCCATACCCAATGTATTAGAGGTTAAAACATAACCACCCGTCCTGGTATTCACGGCACCACCCATCATTCGGTTTATCACGTAACAACCCGTAAAATGTCCAAGTACCATCATTATAGATAAAATATTGAAAATATAAACATTTTATTAAAAACATTTTATTTGCAATCACAATAAGTAATTCCCAGATATTGAGTTAATCAATCCATTTTCAAAAACAATTTAAAAGAGATTTTTGAATCAAAGTGTCCCATACCACTTTGAAGCTTTTAATGGAATTATAATTTTAAAACATTAATGTCCATATAAATAAATACTGAAAACCATTTTTAAAACATGGACATTAATGATAATGATTTAGAATAACAAATCGTTAAAACATTTATAACGATATTTTTGTTAAATAGTTTTTAACAAAATGAGAGACTCTTGAATACAAATAATAGCGGAATAACATTTAATATGAACATTATAATATCATGAGAATAAAAGGATTCATGATATAATATGCCAAAGGACAGTATACACACCATATAACAGTGAATTGGTGCATAACATCAATGAAGTCTCAAAAGAAATGTAAAATGAGATGAAATCCATTATAAAGAAGGTATCCTTAAATTAAGGATAAATCAATCTCATAATTATGTGTGAATAATATAAATACACCCAATATAAGTTAATATTAAGTGTAAAACAATCAAAGTTTATTCACACATATTCAAAGGATGACATATTCAATAACCACATGTTGAACCCAATGAAATTGAAATTGGGTTAAGAAGTTCCCTTGGTAAAATTCGACAGCCTAACAGCGTCACATAAAAGTTTACAAAAAGGGTTGATGAGAGATATAAAGGGGTTCTCATAACTTGGACATAAAATATACATAAATAAGGATATAGAAGAACATATCCCAACATAATAGTATGTGAATTAAAAGACATAACAAAAGAAGTCTTTTTAAAAAGAGGAGGGTGAACGGTTCCCTTACCGACATGGGTATCTTTCGAGACACGCACTCCATGAAAGAAGGACAATACAACATTGATGTAAATACTCATAAATGAAAGTATATTACACAATTAGTAAAATAATGGGCAGTACATTAACCACTCAAAGGAAATTATGGTAAATGTAGCATAAATCTCATGGAAATAAAACTGAGATGAAAAATCCCTTAAGAAAACTCGGCAGCCTAATGGCGCCACATAAAACATACAAAAATGGATTTATGAGATCAAACAGGGTATCTCATCATATTTACATAATGTTTATAGAAAGAGGAATATAAAAGAACATCCCCCCAACATAACAAAGTGGAGCTTAAAATAAGTGACATAAAGGAGAGTACTTAAAAAGAAAGAGAGAGGTTAGATCTCTTACGAAAATTAGGCAGCCCAGCAGCGCCACTCAAAACATCCAAAATGGATTGATGAGAGAGAATAGGGTCTCTCATCATATGAACATAAAAATTACAGTAAGATTAATATAAAAGAATATCCCAATAACAAGAAATATGATCTTTAAAAGGAAAGACATAAAAGAATGTACTTAAAAAGAAATAGAGTTGTAGGATCCCTTACCTCGGGTCCGACTTGACTCAATCGTTCTTTAACGTCCTGAATAATAAACATGAGTTAATTTATATTTGCTTAAGAACCTTTTTCAAGTTCATTATTCCTTTTATATCACTTATTTCTATGTTATAAACATTATGTAATCATTTAAGTTAATAATGTTTGTTTTGTCGATATTTGGTTTTTAAGTCGAAAGTGGACTTCTTACAATTACATGTTGTTCGTGTGGTCAAAGGTTCTTTATATCCAGAATTAAATTCCTGATTTGGAAATCATATATATCATATATATCTAGAATATACATGTATTTATAATATTACATAATCATTTATAGTTAAGAAATGAAATGCACCGTTCTTGGAGACGGTAAGCCATACGTACGCATGAACGCTACTTTCATTTCATTGTCATATTAATGGAATTAAAACTAAATGAGAGGTATTTATATTTTAATTAAAGAATTATATTCATCATTTAGATGTATAATTAATCATATATATCCATTATATACATGTACTTATAATAGTACAATACATTTGGGGATAAGAAATGAAATGCACCGTTCATGGAGATGGTAAGTCGTACGTACGCATGAACGCTACTTTCATTTCTATATCATACTTTAATGAAAACAAATAATAATGATATAGAGGTATATAATAATTCCAGTATAACATCATATATAATAACATTAAATCCATCCTTTATACATCCCACGTATGGCATTAACGAATCACATCACTTTGAGGGGGCGGTAGTCCGCACTTCCTAAAATGATGATATCGCGTATACCCATAATGGAATCCATAAAGGTAAGCCACAAATGAAAAATACAGATGAATAAGTAAAACATAAATATATTATATATCATATATAAATATAGTGACATCTTAATGGCCACCTTTGAAGGTGTTATATGAGTGTTGAACAATCATCATTTCGTGAGGCAGAAATTCACCATCCACAGAAACAGTATGTTCTTTGACAATTATATGTAGGTGTGTGTAAGTGTTGCTCGAATACTTATTATAACAACATCCTAGTATATTGAGGATACTGTAGTTGTTACAAAAGAAATGAATAAAAAGAGTTTAAGGGGTTGGAGATGCAAAATAAAACAAAAGGACTCAAAAGAAGACATTACCTTAAAATCGGGCAACTCCCCTTGGTTTGAGCTCAAAGGCTTCCTTGGGAAGACTTCTACCCAAAGTGAGGCTTCAAGGAGTAATATAGGGATGTGGAGAGCTAATATGGGCAGGTTTTGGCAGAGCCAAAGGCCTTGGGAGTGTGGGTAAGGAGGTAGAGGTGGGGGCCTTTTATAAGAGGAGAGGAGGGGAAGTCTTGGAAAGTGAAGAAAAGTTACTTTATTTCAAAATGGTATTCGGATTTAAGAGGTCCCACATTGATGTATGTTTAGGATAAGGTGATAAGTGTTCGAAATCCACCCATCCAATAGGTTTTTTCCATTTTTAGGTCTTAGATTTTACCTTATCATTCCATTTTATTTAAATCGTTAAATAATGAGGTCATCGTTGCATCATCATGATGTCATAAATAGATTAATTTATTTAACGTCTAAAAATTATAAAAAAATTACTATGATTTAAGAAATATTTTTATCTTTCCAATTAATATTTATAGTCAAAAATATGACTTGTATAACCCCATGTAAAATTTTTTTTAATAAAACATCTCATGTGTGTGTCATTTTTACTTTAACATTAAATAAAAAGTTATTTTTGTCATTTCCCAACCAAAGTGGCTCGATGGGGTCCCCAAGTTAACCAACAGCTTTTCTTGGTCGGCCATGACACATCCAATGAGGTTAGGACATGTGTCAAGTTCATTTCATATTATTAAAACATTATTTTTAACTTAAACTACACTAATTACCTCTAATCGCGATTAAAAACTTAATAAGTTACTATTCACCAAAAAATTATTTTAATCCCATTGAAACACATTTTACATATCAATGAAAACCATGTATGTCAGATTTTTGAAATTAAAAACACAAAGGTGGAAAAATCTCATTTAAACGGAAAATCAGGTTTTATAAGTACCACTTAGTGGTTTCACTATTCATCAAAAATTGAAGTTTTTCAGAAAATTACCAAAAATTTACCCTAAGCTATATTTGATATTCCGAATTAAAAAATGAAGTCCATTTTACAAAATTAACAACATATAAGTTTCATTAATTAATTTAATAATTAAATCCCGCTGTCAGAGCAAATAGCGTGTTTTTATGAAACAATAAGTATCAAAAGATTGACACTAGTTTAAGTCTGATTTCAAAGTGAAATTAATTCCAATGACCACTATTGGATTTAATGGTAAAAATATTTTCTAATTTCACTTTAAAACCAATTCAAAAGATAATCTAATCATATAAATAAATTGGATTAGAAAGTGGTTTTGAACTAAAATACAACATTTTACACTATTGATTAAAAAATGAACTTTATCGGAAAGATACCAAAAATTTACAGAAAGTAAATTTTGATGTCCCAATTCTTCAGAAGAGTTTTATTTGGTCCAATTGAATTTATAATATTGATCAAAACTATATTTAATGACGGTTCACCGTCAAAAGGTGATAAGTGAACCCTTAGTGAAAATTAGGGTATAAATGCCTAAAATTGAATTCTTTCCATATTTTAAGCCTTTATCTTTTATTGGATAAATGTAAAAACATTTAAAAACATATATAATCATATTTTAGTTATTTCTATCCATTCCCATAAATACAACGGCTACATTTTAACTACCATTTAAAATAACAATATTTTATTATTAGAGTGCAACGTAAGATTCCTAAGAAACTCGTTGTTGCGTGTTGGGTACGCCATCGAGCATAGCATCCCCTTTAAATTAATATTAATATTTGATTCACAAATATGGATAAATATAAAGATGTCATGTTCTTTATTTACCTGGGGTGTTACAACAATGCCCTCTCCTCGTCACATTTAAATACTCATTTTCTTCCTCCAATACCCCAAAAATACATTCCCCAATTCCCTCCCAATTATCTTGATGGATTATTATTTTAATAAATCCTCCATATAAGGATATATGTGTCAATATAAATGGGTTTATTGAAAAAGATGTATACTCTTTAACAATGTGTTTTTATTTTATTTCATCCTTTTAAACCTTTAAATCATTTAAAATATTTGAAATATAAAAATAATTATCACACATATATTGAGATATAATTAATTTAATTTAATGACCAATATATATCTACTCTTCCATGAAGTGGTAAATGAAATTATCGGTTATGTGCAAGGAAGACAACTTTTTCACTAATAAATTTTGAACATTTTTTGTTACCACATATTATAGATTGATATAATTAGATATATATCATATTTATGTGATATTTGAGATATTATTATAATTCCACTTTTAAAATTTATCGAGTGACTTATAACTTTCTATTCTATTGAAATACGATAATGTTTCTCTTTTGTATGGAGGACTACTACCTCACAAAACTATGTGATTAGTTTATGACCTAATATTTACATGGAAAGTAATAATGATATATTTAATGAATATTTATTATATATATGAAATAATAACATTTATATAATATTTTATATTATTTAACATCATTTTTAACCTGTTAAGAAAATGGATATGGTGTTCATCCATATTCATGACCTACCATCTTCTAGAAAAGATTAATTTATTTTATATATCTAACTTGTATGGATTAATATGAATATGTATATAATCAATATATGTATTATGTTTATATAATTATTTACATTTTTGATAATGGAAACATGATCAATTAAATTTTTTAAAAAATTCCAAACCAAAACATTCCTCGAAAACATTGCATTTATTACCCGAAACATGGTTTCAAGAAATAAATTTGTAATAAATGTGTAATAAAATGATATAATTAAATAATAATGGTATGGTATATGTGTATATAGTCCTTTAATATCTTTATAATAATCTTATATTTATTATATACGTGTTTTGAATGTGGACAATGTTATTTTAGACATAAGGTAAGTGATCATTATATCAGTTTTATTCGTATGTGATAGAATCCATATTCACAATATGATTCATTTTTTTTGTTTATATACTACACAATAATTTATTTATGATACATAATATGGAATATATGGTGATTTTTATGACCATATATTTTATTTTATTTATTATATATTCAGTGTATACCATTGTTGTTCGATTTTTATGTTAGAATCACATTTTTATCGGGATTGCTTATGATTATGTTTCCTATGGTGAAATCATACAATATATCCCTCATAGAAATCGTGATTTTTTTATCCAAGGTTCATATCATGAAAATACTTAATTTTCATTGATTTTTCTCTCTTCATGTACTCAGGAGTTAAAAATAATGTTTTTTAAGAGAATTGACATTATTTTACCTTTTTGGTCCAAAATCATTTCTCTACCAACTATGGGATTCTTAAAAAAATAGAGAAAGTTTTCATTATTATATAATGGTTATTTGAATAATTTATTATCCATGTTATATTTTTTTTAGAAAAAAAATATATTGAATCTTGTTTTTATTTTTCAAACAATACATTTTTTATGTTTTGATAAAAATATAAAAAAAATATTCAGTTTAACATATAACATGGAATCTAATTTTCCACCACGAAGACAACTTAATTATTTTAATTATTCCTTTAAATGTTTCAAATTTTATTTTCAAATAAAATTTTTCTTTCATATTTGAGAAAATTTTATATATTAATGTTTCATTTCAAAATATAATGTAAAATTTCCTGAAAATTGATTTAATGAATGTTTTATGAAATTTATATTCATCAATTATAACAAAATTTGGTGATTCTTTTTGTTGTTGGGGATTTAACCCAATTTTTCCATATATACTATTTCTATAAATGGTATATGATTATTATTATTAAATTTTAATGAAACTAATTAATTTTACATGGGTTATTTGATGATTAAATTTTTATGAATCCTAATTATTTTCAATGAGTTATGTTGTGATGAAATTTTAAATATAGCCTTATATTTTCTTGGGTTATGAGATTATGAATTCATTATGATATTATGGAAGAAAATTTATTTTATTATGTTATGGTTGGTATATATATATATCTCTCTAATTCATTGGGTATTTATTAATGTTCTATTATCTAAATGGGAACAAGGTGGGTTATTTGAAACCTCATAGAAGGACCACATGAGGTTTTCCCAAATTAGAATTTCCAAAAAATGTGTTTATCCCATTCCTAAATCCAATAAATGGGTGGTCAACCCAAGACTAACATGTTGTGAGTTTATTTGGGGGTACACATAACATAATTTTTTCTATTATAATGTGCCTGTAAGAAAACTATTTATATTGACAATGTTATGAACTCATGGATCATTTTCATTGAATAAAATATGATTAATATCTTATGAACTAAAATTTTTAATTATATGATCCATGTTTATGATCTATGATATACATGTTATTATGTTCAAATTTTACTCTATTATTTTTATAACCTTATGACCATGTTGTGAGGATACCTCCCATGTTTACCCTCAATGTGAAACTGAGTCCACCATTTATTCTATTTAAATTGTCCATGTTTGTTAGAATGTTATTACGTATGATATTTCTATGTATGGAGATATTTATAACGAATTTAGTGGGAGATTATATATTTCAACAATGAACTAGGTTTTCTTGTATTGATGTTTCCAAAGGCACTAGACCTGGACTATTATTTCATGGAATGTTATTTAACGTTATGTGTATTCATCTATAAGTATTTAATATAAATATATATATATATAAATTTATTTAAAATAATTCCTTTATAGGTCTTAATTAAAACTAAATATTATGAAAATTAAATTTAGGATAGGATAATTTCATTACCTAATGGTTTAATACATTAAAAACATCACCATTTTCCACTTCTAAACAAGTTCTATTAAACAAGGTTCAGGGATCCCACACCAGATAATAGAATAGGGATATATATTCCCATGCCTTCTCTATAGGCCTCTATAATATTATTAACTCTTACATATTCCTTCTTCTTATGGAAACCAATTCACCCTTCCTATGTTTAGGTAACCACTTCAGTCCACCCTTAATTAGATTCCATATCTACCATAACCAACTCCACTAGGGAGAACATTTTCATGAACCACCATAATATGGATAACCATAAACATTTACTCCAAACAGTGACAAATAATTCTATCTACCTACCATTAGGGATCCATGTTCTCCCAGGACCTATACTTGGTTTTCAATTCTTCTAGGCCCCACTGGGGAGAACAATCACCATAAAACTCATCAAGAAGAACAATTTATTCCCAATAATCTTATATTGATTCCAATCCTACAACATATTTCCACTTAATATCCTACCTATAGTTCCTCCTTGAAAAAAATCATGAAATACTTGATTACATCATTCACACTAACATGAACCCCCATTCATCGTGTATTTCTTGACAAAAAAATCCCAATAGATTCACCCCGCCTATGATAGGTCCCTAAGGGTAGTCACTATCATATAATCCAATAATAATAAGGGTTATTGTTAGATGAGTAATGGTGAGAACCATTATAAATCACTATTCTTTTATTAGATTCCCATCATTATTCTCTTATTTCATGGTCTTATTAATTAGTTTTGAATGAATGGGATTTCTTCTTTGTAATAAGTACCGTACTAGTAACCTTGTATGATTTCACCGTTATAACTCATAAATTATCAAATCCCATCATTTAATGTCCCTATTAATATGAGTGTGTCATAAATCCCACCTTCATCTAAATTATATAACCAATCCAAGAACTACTGAGAATCATTGAGATTGTCATTCCCAATAACTCCTTGTGTGTCATGTTTATAATCCCAAATCACATCCCCTGATTCCATGTTCAACCTGAATATATTCTACCTTAATCATATAACTATAAATCAATAGTATGTTTTTATTTTTGTGGGACTCCACATTACCTATAAGACCTGGGTGTACAATAATTTATGATCTCATCCATGTGATCCCTTAGTGATCTGTAATCCTATGGGAACCCATTCCTAATACCATTATCATCATCATAATTTACTATAATTTGTGAAATAACACTCAAATGGTCAAATTTCATTCCTGGAATACCATCCTCAAGGGTACATATTCATTATGAGGAAAATAATCCTCAAATGGACATATTCAAAATGACACAACTCATACCCAAAGTTTCAATGTCTTATCGAGGAATCTCATCATTAAAGATACATATATTGTGTGAGGAATGTCATCCTCATATTTCCATAATCTCTATAATTTATGTCATCCAAAAAGTGTCATCACCCTTATAAATAATACCAGTTTCAATGGTCCATATTTTCTATGAAAAAATAATCCTTCTGTAATTTCATTAACAAAAAATGTAAACAACATAATGGTTTTTTCATACCCTATTCCCATTCTAATATTTTCTAGGTCCATGTATCATTTTATTTGTCTTAACTACACTTCATTAAAGGGAAACATGAAACTGGTGAATCATTCATATCCTCACCCTCTCTATAAAGAATTTCAATAATCGAATAGTATATGTCATATTATTATTTTTTTCTTTAGGGTTAGAGAGAGAGTATGGGTCCTATAACATAGGTTTTTATGAGTACCCTAAGTGTTATATGTACCCACATTGGTATATTAAAATAATAAATCATCCTATTATTCTTATTCAACATCTTTATATTGGATCATAAAAAGATTAAACACTTTTATTGGGAAATCAAAAGTTTTATAGGGTTATAAAATCAAAAGTCTATATCCTTTATAATGAAATTAATAGAAACTAATATAAAAAAATATAATATTTTAGTGAATAAATGTAATGAAATAGAATCCATTATAGAAACATTTTTTTATTTATATTATCCTGCTATGTTTATTTGTGTAATTACATAGAATTATTTAAAGGACCCTTCTAGGATATATTCTATGATTATTGAATTTAATTGATTAATTTTGACAATAAAATTTTTATTTAAAAATTAAAAATATTTCCAGGATCTATAATTAACCTAATAGAAAAATTAATTGATGTTAATAAATTATAATAAATTATTATCATTGTAATTCATTATGTTTATGGAAATTTCTCTCTATTTATTATATAATTAAAAAAATTAGTAATTTAATGTATCCTAAATATTTTAAAATTCATGAATTTATAAAAGTATACATAAACGAAAAACCTAAAATTATAATAAGTATTTATAAATTTTCAACCTACCAATCAAAATCATACATTATTTTATCATAAATGAAGGCCACAATGAAATATAAATTCACCTTTTAGTGAATCAAAAAGAAAAATATAAAATTTCATCGTCAATTTCTCCATCATATAATTATTTTAAAAATTTGATTTTTACTTAGACCCATCTAAAATTATTATCAATTATATATTTCTAAAAAAAAGATTTTCTATCATTAATTGATTAATTAATTTAGTAAGATTATGGTGGGTATAGATATTTTTGGTTGGATTTATTGATAAAATCTTGTTGTAGGATTGGTTTAGGATTAACTTGGTGATTGCAGTTAGTGGTAGGATGTGGTTGGAAAAGGAATTACTAGCCTTGTAATTTTTCATAGATGCCCATTTCATTTTATATTGGGATTAATTTAGTTGTAGGTGGAGGAAAAATTCATTTTAGAGAAAACATATTAGGATTAAGGGTGCATTATAAATGGTAAAAAATTGAAAATTATGGTGTTTTTATATTTGTTATCAATAAAGGATCTAACGGTGGAAATTTATAGGTTTAGATAAGTAAGGTAAATTTTTTGATGGATTTGGGAAAAAATGTTTTCTGAGAAAGTTATTAATTACTATGGGTTTTATTATGGGAATACTAAAATTTTAGTGTGTTATAAATCAATATCGGTAGAATTAAGAGTTACCATTAGTCAGTTATAGTGGTTGAATGATCTAAAAATTTAATAAGGTGATGGTTTCAAGATGAACAAAAATATGAATCATTATGAAACCAAGGTTTTGATAATTATCTTTTATAATGCTACAAATAAAAAGATATAGAGGTCTGAAAATTTGTGTGGTTGTTCTTTTTTTATGTTATTTAGATATAAAATGATTATTAGAATAATGTTTCAATGGGTGTTTAAAATTTTAAATTTTTTTGATTAAATGAACCCTGAAATAATGTATTTACATGATTATATAAATAATTGTTTTAATTAATTTGACATAAATTTCATGAATATTTAGAATTTAATAATAGTTTTATTGATTTTTTTTATGAAAAAACACCTTGGATTCAATTTTGTATTCATTTTTTAAATAAATCAATAGATGAATCCATTTTTAAAAACATAGTGAAAAATATATAAATAAAATATATTACATATGAAAAATGAAAAATATATTTTGTAATAAAAATATTTAGGAATACCATAAAAATTTGATTAATGGCTGATGAATAAAGTACACAGATTTTATTTGAAGAGGAATTATAAACTGTAGTTCCATTATAAATGAATAAAAATAATTTTATAAAAATAAAAATACAATCCAACATATCATATTACTTGAAATTTATCTTCATAAATCACGAGTAATTCAAACCAAAATCTATATGGTTTTTTCACTGTTAATATGGACATTTATAAAATTCCATAGGGACAATAATCCTAAATATAAAATCGAATACTACATATGAAAATCAAAACACAATTAGAAGACATCATCAATACACTCAACTATTTTGTTTGTTTTGTTATATCTAGGAATATTATATTTCTCCCAACACTCCCTTTTTACATATTATTATTCTATAATATTAGTTTATATGACCATGAAACATTACTTTTATCAACTCTTTCTCTATTATTTTGAAATTCCACATTGATTATTAATTATATATATTTCTCCCTTATTTCAATTTTTAGAATAGAAATACATAATTTTCATGAATGGTTTATCAAAATATCTTTTTTAATGATTAGATATCATATATCTTTGAGAATTAATTTTTTATTTTTAAAAAAAATAACCATTAATATTATGGTTTCATTGTCATGAAACAAGTAATAGATATAAAAAATGAGATTTCTCATCTAATCATAAGACCTAATATATTTCTAGGTAGATTATTTTTTAATTATATTTAATTTTTTATATCATTAGATATAGATATTTTATAGATTATATTCATTTTAGAGAAATGTTTTATAAGATATAACTTTTTTAGATAAAAAATTATTCCTATGCATATTTTCAATCAGCTTTAAATGGGTTTTAATTTCTATATTACCTTTGATATTAAATTCTACATTACTACGTATTTTCAAGAAAAAGAAATATTTTATGCTATTCATAATAAAATACAAATTATTTTCCATTATTTCATATTTTATGATATTGAGTAGATGAAAATACATATTTTTTATCTATATAATCCATAATTTTAATTATATTGAAATTTAAATAATAGCTATATAATAATATGATATTTAACTTTCCATTTCTAAGATGTATTATCCAAATTAACAAAATATTACACTAATGCATTATGATGAATCTATGAATCCAATTTTTATGATCTTCTAAAACATAAAAAAAATAATTCTGTAAATGAGTGAGAAGAAAAAAAGTATATCATGAAAACATATAAAATATTAATTAAATAGGAAAAAATTATAGATTATTTGAGAATACCATAAAACAATATAGAGTTATAAATGTTTCACTATATCAATTAGTGAATGTATAGAGAACAATATAATTACTAAAACCTCTTCTCAAAATAATCGCATAATGAAAATATATGAATTATAGTACACCACATTGATATAATAACCAACGTTGTTTGAGTGCAAAAAATATATAAAGTGTTCCATGATGCTACATTCACCATTATCAGTTTTTAGTATGGTCTTATTGTTATTTTAATTACCCTATATTATTTCTTAGATTCCAAAATAATAAAATATATAATTATACAAATAAATCAAGTGTAATGAATAATTAGACATAACATAATTTTATTCAGAACATTTGGGGTTCTTGAAATTGAATAGTTAACAGAAATATAATTTATGTTGTAATTTGGGTTTGAAATTATTATATGGACTATAATTTAAAAATTTAAATATTTTTATATCTGTAAATTATTATTGGGAATATTTCTGTTGTATGAGAAAAAATTTCAAGTTAAATTATCTTTATTTATTCCCATGAAAAATTTAATGCAATAGATAGTATAATCTAATTATTTTCTTATTAAATATAATAAAATTATTTGGATTATGAAAATGATATGATTTTACTGGTATAGTCTATTCCAAAAAAATAAAAGAAATTTTATATAATATATAATTATACATTATTTTTCAGGACATTATTTTTTACAATTTCATTCACATAGCAAATGGATAAAATGAAATATAAAAATAGAAAAGTTTTCCATGAGTAATATTCCATAAAAATATCATTTACATGTGATAGGTTATCATTACAAGATGATAATGTATATTTTAACTTACATTGATTGAAATAAATGGATATTTCTTTGGAGACTGTGTTTTTCTATATATTAGTCAACTAAATAGTTCATATCTAAATATATTTGTGTAGTTATAACATGGAGATAAATTTTATTTTATTAACTGATATATTTTGATATTATAATATGAAATTAAGTTTATCTTATAATCATATCCAATAAAGATCAATATAGTTCAGATTTTAGATATAATTTGAATTAATAAAAAAATTTATCCATATATATATATATATATCAATTTTTCCATTAATAAATAATATGTTGAAATTATGATGAATTTAAGAGGGTTAGTTTGTGTATCTTCTAGTATTGTATAATTGAATGTTTAAGAGGAAACGTTTTTTCTGAAAAATAATTTCAAAGGATCATCTTGTTACTTGGAAAATGTTCCAATAATTCTAAAAAAGTATTAAAAAGATTTTTTATTCCTATAAATATTTCTAGATTTTAATTTAATACATTTCCATAATAACTTATTAATTAATTGTCAAAAATAGGTCTTTAATTTTTTTTGGGATTCCATTCACATGTAGTCAAGTCTGATACCTTCCCATCACATTAAAAATATATTCATCACATATGATTAAGAATTTATATATTTTAGGAGTACATCCATAAAATTGTTGTATTTACACAACATGGTTAGAGAAACATGTAAAAATACTATATGAATTATATAAATGATATATATTATATCTTTTAGGTTTGTGTAGTTTGAGTTGCATTTATTAGTAACACTTTTAATAACATTTTATTTTAACAAATAGTTATTGTTATTCATTAGTAATTCAATAACTATCCTTCTTAATTTTACATTTAATTATTATTATTCCACCAAAATTATTATCATTTCAAATATTATATCCCATAATTGGATATTTAATTAAATATATAAATTATTTTCTAAATTTTTTTTCTAAAATTTTTATTTAGTATCTATAGATATATCTATTTTATTTGAAAGAAAATGATTCTATATAGTCAATGGTTAAAAATTAACATTTTAGGATCAATATAATGATCCATTATTTATTTTCATTGGATTAATAAGTGGTCGATATTTATGTATATTTGGTTTATTATTCTTAGGAAATGAAATTTTATACCATAAAATGTATTGAATAATATTTGGAATGATATAAAAATTAAGGAATTTAATATTCAACCCCCTTTCAAAAAAAGTGATAATAAAATGGGTTGGATTAAAAACCGTATAAGTTATTTATTTCAAACAAAAGAATATATATTGATAGAATTTTAAATAGCCTAACATCTCAAAACAAGATATCACATCTCAGTAGATTAATATTAATTATTGATCATAATGATTCAATCCATAATGGTATTGGTATAGTTCTTTTGGAATCTCTGATATATAAAACATTTTATAATAAGTGAACTACATAATCTATTTGTATATTCATAATTACTACCACCCATTAGTGACATACTATAATCAATACATTTCAATACATTCTGGGGAAACAAAATATAAGATATATTGAGATCAGATCCTATGTAAGGGTAAAAATTGGAGATATAAATTCATGCTCATTTGAAATTATAAGATAATCATAAGGGATAGAGAAAATGTATATAATATAAAATTTTCATAACTAATATATCATAGATCAAAAAAATAATCCATGTTATAAAATTCTATAATTATAAATACATGAATAATAACTTTGAAAAATAATTATAAATAAATCATGAACAATAATTTCATTTCATATAAATGCTTCACCAAAAAAATATAAAACATTTTATATGCCACTCTAAACTACAAAACTATAAAATGTTATTTGATTAATAATCAACACATGTTTCTAATATCACAATGGACCAGGCATCATAACCTATTTACCATTGTGATTTAAGAATGTTTCCAATAATGGATCAGTCACATTGGATTTTTCCCATAATTTATCCAGCATATAATCCTTTATTTTAAGGGAATATCTTAAAATATAAAACATTTTCCAGTGCATTAGAGGTTTCTTCTTCAATATAATGATCATAAAATCTGATCACCCTTGTAAAAGGAACAATATTTTCTAATGATAATTCGGTAGTCTATCATTATTATCTTGTGAAAGAGGTATTTTAAATGAACGATTTCACATTGGGTTCACTATATTTGTTTCTTTAGGAAAATATTACCCTTATGGTTGGGGAAAATTGTTTTAAAGATTGATTTTGGGTTGGTGTGGTGATGTATTTATATTCATTGAAACTGATTTTACAATTCATGTTTATGTCTAGAGAATCTCCCAATGGTTCCCAAATCCAATAATGGTTATAGACCTAAATTCCAATGGTAAATGGTTAGTTGGTATTTTAGACTAGAAAACACATAAGAACTCACATGGGTCCAGATGAAGGTATCTCAGGCTCATCACTCTCTTTTAGGGGGATTTTTTCCAACTTTGTAACTCTCTTATATATTTATGATTTTATTGAGAATCATTCGCTAATCCTGATACAAGACCAATGGCCCTAACAAAATTATCATATTCTGAATCCTTCCTTATGTAATTATCGGACTATTAATGATTCCATCAATCTGATTCCATGGAACTTCAACCATTTCCTATTAATGAGAAGGTGAAAATATTTTGAATAAATATAACGGGGCATTATAGAGGTAATTTCCATCAAATATGGTTATTATTATTTCGAGGATGGGATTGAACATTTACAAGGGGTCATATATATAATCAGAAAAAAATCCATGTAGTTTGTTAAACCAATGATGTTTAACATCATGAGGAAGGGATATACATGAAGGGAAAATAGGCATTGGGTTTTGAACTCGATCCTGTAGGATGAATTCTATGTGTCCAGGTTATAAGAGGAATCAGATTCATCAAAGTTCAGTCACATCCCTGGGACATCACAAAGGTGCATACATCATATGGGGTAGTTATATAATTCCATTAATTTGTTCTTGAAAACTTAGTATACCTTGGATGGTAGTGATTAATTGATTAAATGGTATGATCATTATAAATCATGAAGCCTAAGTGAGCCATTCCTTATATGAGAAACCAAAGAGATAGTTAAAAAACTATCACCTCATATGGATGTGGGGATTATGTGTTAGAAAAAACCATTGGATGTTTAATATGGAGATCTTGAATAATTATTGTGTCCTTCTTATTATAATAATGGTTGGAATCAATATTCTTATAGTACCATTGGCTACTCAGTTCACTCGTGGATGTGGGTGAATAATCATCTCATGGGAGATATTGGGTCCTAATGTTTGGAATTTTGGAGACATAGAGGTAATCACACTAAGGAGGATTCCCAATGGAGCTCTGGCATTAATATAGTGTCCTCTATATCATAGTCATAAATGTAATCATATTTCTTATATCTTAGATTATTTGGGGGTACATACTGAGTTTACCCATATATAGGCATTCATATCATGCCACTGATCGGGGCTTAAATACGGGGGTTTCCAAAAATATATATTAATTCATATCATGAAACTGAACTGGGCACAGACATGGTGGATTCCATTTAGGTGAGTTCATATCATGCCACTCGTCGAGGATTACCCAAAGAGGTTTCACTAAAATAGTGTCATTCTTATCATGTAACTAATTATGGATTACACACCAAGGCTTCCTATATATAGTGTCATTCGTTTCATTCCACTGATCAGGTATAAAAATATTAAGTTTATGGGATATTGGGATAGTCAAACGGTGCCACTAATGAAGTATTACACACTATGGTTTCCCTAATATATTGGAATTCATATCATTCCACTATTGTGTGGTTACCCACGGGTTCCCATAGGATTACAGATCACTGTAGAGGTGGAATTCATATAACTAATGATATGAATGCCAACATATTCGGGAAACCATAGTGGCATGTTACAAATCACTAATGATATGGGAATTCATATCATCCCATAACATGCCACTGATCAAGGCCTATGCAGTGAGACGTCCCATATATATGGGAATTCATAACACGTCACTGATCATATATAAAAATCTAATGATACCCCTGTATTTGGTCGATAATATCATTCTACTGATCAGGGAATACACACTAAGGATTCCCTCATATAATAGAATTCATATAACTCCCCTGATCATGGATTACAATATGAGTCTTCCATATAATTTCTTGAAGACAATGTTATAATTTCTTTCGACATCTAATTTATTGTACCTGATTGTATTCATGACATGTTCTGGTTATCTTTATGATATGTCTGAGGTTGTCTATACATGTTCTAGTTTTATAGTGGTCATGTCCAGGGACAATTATATAATCTATTTGACATGTCTGAAGGATTTCTCATAATTTAAAGGGATTTTTTTTTTGTATTCCATTTCATGATCAATGATGAATCAACTTGAGTATGTCAAAAGATCTGGTCAAATTTTCCAAAGTAAACCATATGATTCAGGATGATATTCTGGGATGATGTCACATTATCAATGATTAATTGTTTGGAGGGTGAAAAATTACCTAAAATGACTTGTATTGATAGTTCCACATTACCAAGATGACTTTCTCAAAGGACATCAGATGATCCAAGATGACATTCTATTTTTTCACCACGATACACAGTTGAATTTTTCAGAGGACATCACATGATTCATGATAAAATGTCTTGGTGTAACTATGACACCAAGGTGATTTTATATGTATGTTTCATAATCCAGGCTAGAATGTTTGAAGGGTTCAAAATTACGTGGATGACCTTCACATGGGAAATTACATGATCTAGGAGGATATATCATGGTTTCACTACTAGAAATAACAAACATTTCTTAGTATCTTTACCTAAATTGTGTGATATTCTTGGATTACATCACATGTTTTTTGCTGGAAGGCCTAGAGGGCCTCTACAGGCATGAATGGAAATCCTGAAATAAATCTTGTGACATACATGCCATGTCTATGAGACTTTCAATTATCCAAATATTGTGTATATGGAGCACCATATGTCAAGAGTGACATGTACTGTTTATTTCCCTTGGTCTGGGTAATTCATTTTAATTAAATGAGAATCATCATATTTGTTGTTTTCATATTTTAGTAGTGTTTTAGTATTTATTCTATAATTTTAGTGAAAATGTTCCTCAGGTCTATCTAGTTTTATATTATTTTAGGTTTTTTGTGACACAGATGACATGAACGAAGTCATTTTCTAATATTATTGTCACACCAGATATAATTAGTGTTATCTCATGTGATCATGTGATGTGACTATTCATCCCCGAATATCCATTAGGATATACCAAGAAATTTAACTAGGGAAAAAATTTGTGACCATGTGGTTGGATGCACGGAGAAGTCTTCTCCTACAATCCCATCTACAGTCAACTGTGGATGGGTATTTTTTTCTAATGAAGAATAATTTTTAAACCTAACCACCCTTGTTGTACTGAGCCTTGTTTTGTATATATCTCACAAATTTTGGTTATTGTTGGTGGAGGAATTTGTTTTTACATACTTCACATGTTCCTATTGTGGGTCATTTTGGGGAATCACATGATGATCTATGACCGTAATAATATTCCTCCAATCCCCTTTTATTAGACTTAGGCCAATCAAATAAATTTTTTAGGGACATGAATACATGTAAAAAGGATTCAACAATTTTATGATGACATGTTTATGAAACATTTTAAGATTATAATTCTTGTGGAAAGTCATTTCAGTTATTAGAGGTTTATAGTTTGTGGTCTTGGATGAGACAGAGGTGGCTTTCTAGGGGGCCATCACGAGAATCAGATTCCTGTCAAGATGTCTTTCATAGGATCATGCTAAAATATTGAGGAGTGAATCTATGGTATAATTGGAGATCACACATGTTTCATAACCCATTTTTTATGATAATCAACATATCTTGGCCCTACAAGAAACTTTCTTATTTTCCATATTTATTTACTTCATTATTTTGAAAGGGTTGTGGATCTTGAAAAGTTGCATTAGTGATTTAGAAAAAAAATCACTCTCATTGCTTATGAAACCTCACCTAACCAATAATTTTTCCTCTTGTGATCTGCGATCATTTCCATAAAAAGCCCTTATGTTTTTTATAGAGCTGAAAGGGGAGTGTTGAGTCGACTAGACATATCCCGAAATCATTTTATGATCAAGGGAAAAGAAAGAAGTCTCTTACCATAAAAAGTAAACATATTATTAAGGTTTTCTTGGTGTCTGGAGAACCAAAATGAAACATCATGAGAATATCAATTACTAAAAAAGGATTCATCCTTATTCATATTTCACGATTATTTTTAGTGATATCTAGATGGTTTTTCATTAACTTGTAAGAAAACAAGTCATGTTACTGGGTGGAATAATATGGTTACTATCATATGATCAGTGAATGTCTTGATTCATTATCAGTAATTATATGATTCTTTTCAAAGATTCTCCTCATAATATCTAGTAGGCTGATCATTATAAATGACATTTCAATGGTCTTTTGATCACATGTCCATTGGGGAATAATCTCATCCATGTATTCTAACCACATTCTATTCTATAAATTTATAATGAAAATAATAACCATGATTCGGGTAGTTTCTCCCATATATATTTTTTGATGATCATTGTGTGGGAATTAACACATTCTCCCTAGGAGTGACATCCTTGGGGATAAAATATTTGTTTTGATGAAGTTAAATATCTCAACGAGTCTTTAGGATATCATTGATCGGTATCTTGGGAAAGATTTTTTCTTCTGGGTAGCACTTTGTATTGTGCGTAATTCCATGTAAATAGGGGAGAGAAGTTTATCACATTCACCAGTTACTCCAAATCTCTAGATAAATTTTCACCTAATTCATTTGTATGAACCCATCAAAAGATAGTCTTTGAAAATTGACCTCGGTTTTTTCCATGACATAGTTTTTCTACAATCATTCCATAGGATCTGATTTGTCCAAAATGTTGTTCAAATCTACTAATGAAATATGGGTTATTTTTTTAACTATATTCATAGTCCTTGAGAAAAATATCTAATACCTAGGATTTCTAGGATGTAATTGTTTGGTTAGATGATCAATTAACAATTTTATTGATCATGTCACCATATTTGGGTAATGCGATCATGATCCCCATGACTAGTCATGGGGTCGCAAGATGTATTTGAGGTATGTAGTCCATAAGCATTCCATTGGTTACGTGGTCCATGAGACTACTATTTTTTTATGACAACAAATCCCCTTATGAGTTATGTGATTTTCATGTTGATGAAGGTACTATGCCTTTACCCCAATGGGAATTCTTTCCTGTCTGACTTATACATCATATTTTGATACTAATAGATTATTGTAGTGGTACATATTCCACTATAGCTAGTGTGATGGTCATGATTTCCTAGAGCTATAGTGATGACCATTGACATCATTTTCATTCTAAAAATGATGAATTTACGATTATTATGTCATCCAAACTTCAAATCTACTCGTTATTACACTGATATCACCTCAATGGATTTGGAATACTAGATAAATTTTCCATTCCTTCTCTTGACTTCAATCATTCATTAGTATGTTTATCATCCTCCATCAACTATATTCATATTATGATTTATGGGGATGTAAAATTATTTGTATAATGGTATTTAGGGTTATATTATATGATGTAAAACTCTCATTTGGGTCAATATGGCTATGAACTCTCCCACTATCCCATTGATAAAATCTATTCTTCAATATACATCTATTTTTTAAAAAATCTGAGTGGCATCTAGATCTCAAAATGGGACACGTTTCTTGGTAAATCATTTTCATATTCATGGGAATCTCAATTAATGGTTAGATATATTTTTTCAATATTATATATCTAGCTACATGTAATCTATCTTAATGAGGATATATGAGTTTCTCGCTTCATCATATACCATCAGTCAAACCTTTAAATTGAACTGATATGTCATTAGTTCCATTGAAGTTATTCATTACACATATCCCTCGATGAAGCCTAAATAATGCATTGGTATTTCAATTTATTGGGAGGGATACACCCCCTTATATAAATGTATGATGAGTTCCATCATGTGGGCGATTTCTGGGATGACACTTCATAGAATCGAGTTTAAGAAAAGAGATATTTTCATAATTGAAAACAAATTTTAATGAAAGAGTAGAATATGAAATCACTCATCTCCATTAAAGAATGGATGAATATTTTTCACTATTTTAATTGATTTTATCTATCCAGTATATGCCCTCATTGGTTCTCTTCACGATAGGTCCTCCATAAAATCATCTCATATTGGGAAATCCTAGAAGATAGGGAATATACAAAATTGGAAAACAAGGTGAGGATGGATATATCGATGATCCCTCATATGGAGTATTTAATAAACATGTTCTTGAATGGGAGAGTCATCCCTATTGAGAAAAAAAGTTCAGAAATCATAGTTGGGATATTGGTAATGGAAGTTTTAATAGAATAGAGGTGTCCAGTTAATCTAGTTGTACCAACTCTTACACATCTCTAAATGTTATTGGGGAATATCCAATAGGATAAAATTTATTATAGGATTGTTTTCCCTTTATACATTTTATTTTTATGGATAAGGTACAACATCATTGCAACATATATCACAACACCATTGGGATCACTAGTTACTTGTATCAGCCATGAAAGTTGGACATCTTTTGGGTCGAGGAAATGTTGGTATGCTTTTATGAGGTTTCTAATATAATGAATTATTCTGATTATTTCAATTTCATGCAATATCCCACATTGTTTGGGTTAATAATCAATAATGGTAGTGGTTCTCTTGATGAATGATAATATGATATTTCTCATTGAGAAAGGGTTCTCACAGCCCATGTTGATGAGATGGGTATTTGAGTGTTGTAAACCTATTATTGTTATTTCCTACTAGTTCTAAATCATCCAATCGGATTCTCCTCCACCATCATCTATCTTGATGGAATTGAATCATCCATATATTATTCACAAATTTGTACAAACATTGGAACATGAATAAACTAATGCTAATATTATCATTCTTCCTACTTCCACCATTTCCATTCTTGATCATGATTAATCCTATGCTTGGGTGGAATTCTACACTAGTGGTAAGCTAAATATAATTTTTCATTATGTTGATATACTACGTGTCCTATCATCTCCGTTTTATGTAAAAAAAAATCAAGCTGAATAATTATTCAAGAAAGTGTTCATATAATTTTTATTATCCTAATAGACAATGCCATTTGTACGGAACAATTATAAAAGGGAAATTTTCCTTAAGATGATTAGAATTTTTAGAGGACATTATTTATGGATTTTGATTATATTTCCTCTTCCTCATTTGGCTAGTTGTTCCCTCTTCTTACATAATAATTAAATTAGTTAGAGAGGATTAGTCATTTTATAGGATAATATAGAATAATATCCATTCTTGGATCACTAAAACTCACATAGAAACATTTCATGATTAAGAAGAATGTATTGTCCAACCCTTTCCGGATTTATGATTGTGAGGGATTGAATGGAAACTATTATATGAAATCATGTGAAAAATTATCTGGATGTGAAAGGATTTTCATACAAGTGATAGGAGATGGAATATTATTGATGAATGGACTCACCTTTCCAAATTGATAAAGGAAGATTCAGAGGAATTAGAGTAGAGGCTTCTATTTATATTTGAGATGCACATCCAAATGATCATATTGAAAACAAAAATATCAAGATACCAGAAGATCATAGCTCACTGAAAGTCTACCCTTCCAGCATCACCATAAATGTTATATACTACTAAAAATGAGTTAATTATTTTTATTTATGCTCATCAAGACCATTCTACTTTAGTCAGTAATAGAATAAATCATGTGGATGACACATTAGTGATATATCTATGCCTCTTGTTAGTATCTTTCCAATTGAGTCTTCTCATATGAAAACATATTTTTTCTTATTTCATAGATAGTGTATATCTATTTGTTTTATTTGAATCAGCACAGAGGATATAAAATGTAAATATCCCTGTAGTAGATTTATAACAATGAACATATATTATAACCCTTCTATATCATTGTATGGTAACCTTTTTTCAACATATTCATGAAATTTCATTGATCTAACACTCCATAGATCATAAACAATAATCATTTTTTTGCATCATATCAATTAAACATGAATTCCTAGATATAAATGTATAAATCACAAAAGATTTCTGTTAAGAAATTCTCAGGACATCCAACCAACATGACATCCATTAATGATTTATCATCCAAATATATCTAGAAATTACCTAATTCAAAAAAAGATTATTTGGGATGAATAAATGTCCAAGAGGGAGATTTCTCTGTCATTGGATTAATTTAGTGGATATAGTGAGAATATCATGATTTTTTTAAGGCTATAATGTGGCTCCTATAATCTTTATATATTTTTTATACATATTTCCATAATTTTCCCTAAGGTTCACAAAGGGTAACTATTAGTTGGGATAAATTCACATTTTTCATAGGCCACCCACTTATATATTATTTATTAAAGGTTTTATTTATTTTTATTTTATTTCAAGGAAAAAAAATTATTGTGTTGTAGTTTATGGTATTCAAGATCATACCATCTATAAAATTTCTTTTAGGGTATTTTACCTTAGAGTTTCTTTTGATTTATATTTAGGGTCATTTAGCATACACCATATATTTTTTAGTTTTTGGCCTTTTGTCCTTGACCATCTATTGTTTTATTCAAATAATTTTATCTCGAAACCTATATTAATTTCTTTTAGGGTATTTTTGATGGAATATTATATTAATATAGTTTTGAATTGTCATCATGGTCATTATATTGCTATAGTTTTCTATTATTTTATCTTAAAACTTCAATTTATATAATTTAAGGTCTTATTTATTATACATTAAAATATCATGTAGTTTAAATTATTAATATTATGACTTGAATGGTGAATATAGAATATGGGGTAGACATTCTAGGGAAGGCCCCAGACACTCTATGGTTCAATGTTTTCCCATGGTGATGTCGGGGCTCATGACAATTGAAGTTACATTTTGGAAAAGATGACATTCCAATGGTTGGTTGTTCTAACCCATTACACATGTTTATGTTTTTTCAAAAATTAATATTCACTTATTACCAAGGTTTATTGAATATTTTCGAGATATTATGGCTAGGTGGAGAAAATAATGAAGATCTAGTGTCTACCTAGATAGTTGGAATGTAGGGTTTATAAATCAAGTTCTCAATATCTAGAATCATTGAATCATGTAATGGGGCATAAATACCAGGTAAAACCCCAAATAGTTTGAGTTTCTATGCTCTTCCACTATGTCATGAGGGTTCATGAGGATTGGATTTTCTTTACTATAATGAGGATATGCCGCTAACTAGCAGGTCACATCACGTTTTCTTGATTCTATATAGATTACATTTACCATCATGTATAGATTATACCCACTCTTTTCCAATAGCTATGAAATATATATGGAGACTCAAACGTTTAGTAAATGATGTTGGGAATGGATAAAAGGAAAATTTACTAAAGGTTTTAGAACCCTTATCCAGTTATGATTTAAATTGTGTATCATGGGACCTATTACCTATGGTTTGGAGTAATGAGGTGTGGGTAAAATGGTTTGGGAATGGTGTTTCACATTAATTCATTTAAAAAGAGTAAAAACATGTAAATATAATATAGAGGATATAAAATCCACTTGAAAACCCTTCTTATGAGGATTATAGATATTTTTCCATCGATATCTGAGTTATTTGGAGGTTATAAATAGTGGCTGCAATTCATCCATATTCAATGCCACAATCCACTAGTGTTCCAAATGTTCAAGAAAGTAACTCATGGGTTTACGGAGGCCTTCATTGCATCTGAAATTTAATTCAAAGTACATAGTCCATATTATTATTATTCTATATGGATTATCCATGGGAAAATAATCCCATGGTCAATAGGGTTCCAAAAGAAGGATATATAATTAAGGAACTGAGTATGCCATCTTAGACACTAATACCACACAATTGGTTTATGAATAATGTAATATTTATGAAGAGTTTGAGAACACAAAATATTTCCTCATCGCCAATTAAAAATTTTATCATGATGAGGAGAAGAGAAAACCCATTACTCTAACCATTTCATATAATAGGGGTACATAAAATATTAATTATCTATTATTAGGGAAACAAGGTGGTCTATGTAAGATTTATGCATCAATTATTTACACATTTTTATTTTAGTAAACACTATATATGAAGAGTTTATTAAGAAAATATGTGAATTTTCATTTAGACTCCCTTTGTATGTTATTAACCTCCCATGTTTTGTGTTTCCATGACTAGTTATTTTAGGTCTATTGATATAGATCATAAAATGTTTGTGTTTATGGTCATAAAACAATGACCCATGTTCATGATGTTTAATTTCATGACAATCATGGACTTAATATGAGGGGAATGCTACAAAATAATGTAATTTTGATACTATAGGCCAAGAGTACCCCATAATCATTCTGATAGGGAGATGATAATATTGTAAATCATGGATAAATTTTCTTGGGCCATTAGTAATGATATAGGACAATCATTTTGGGGATGGGCCATAACACCCTCATATGTTGGGTTCTGAAGTGTTGATGGTAGGATCACAAGAATCAGAAAACCAGTTATATTAGGACAAGATGTCTCTAGTTTTTCAATATGAGACCTTATTCATTAATATAAAGGTAAAACTGAGTGACCTATTTTCCTTTATGAGGACCATGAGTGTTTTTAAAAAATTGGAGGCACTCAATCTGTGGATTGTTATTTATGGGATGACGGTCTTAAAAGATGAAAGAAACATCCCATTCCTTGGTTTACTAGAGTCCGGACCTTATGGCCTTATAATAAGGGATGATGATGGGTGATGGATTTCAAATTTTAATTTCTTATAGTGTGAATGTAGTTTCCATGATTTTTAATGTTGTGAAACCTTGAAATTCTCCGTGTAGATCAACATCATGAAATAATGAATTTTTAAGCATTGATTTATCCTATATTTTGGTAGGGGTGCATTTTTATCGTTTAAAAGTTTTGTATGAATCATGGTTTAGAGATATAGGTGTCACTGTGTATCCTATAATGGAAGTAATAAATCCATGAGCTGTTCTGGTATAAAGTTATCTTGTGTAAATTTGACCCATAAATTTAATTGGGGGAGATAAATTTTTTTTCTATATTGGCCCAAAAGATATTGATCTGGGTTTCACTATGTATCCTTTGATACCATGAATCAAACCACATGTTGTTTTAAATGTGAAACTCTCCATGTAGATCTATCCCTTAAGAAGATGGTGTGCTATTTATATTGGTTTTCTTAGTTGGGGTCTAGATAGGATATCTAATAATCACTATGAATATTTTAATAATAGTAATCAATACACATTGATTTCCTGAATGGAGGTGTTGTGGGAGACCAACTCCAACGATAGTGGTTCACTTAGGAATGGTCCACAATGATGTGTAGTTTTGTGTCATGCAGGTGTCATCAAATGTGACGCTTAATGTCATACAGATAGAAATCATGATGTTCCTTTTAATATAACTTATTTAAGATCATAATAAATATATCTCAAGATGATATTTTCTAATCATGATGGGAATCCCATATATAAATTTATAATCCCTCATTATCAATGCTCAGTGAGAAAAATAATGAATAGGAAAGGTTTCTTTCACATAATGGAAAAAATTAGATATAATACATGGGAATTTTTTATCCACTAGTTGTTTGACCATGATAAATAGTTGGGTTTTCCCTCAATATCATATTGAAATGATAATCATTGTCTATGAATTTCATGGAAGATGATATTCCTTATGTGGATCTAACTCTAACATAGAGACAATGGAACATCATTTTTCTTTTCCAAAGATCATGTTAATGTGTGCTTACTCAGTTGTGGGATGGAGCATCTCATGCAGTTTAACATCATGAGTTAAGGAAACCTTCCATATATTCTAATTTCAGGTGTTACAGGAATATTCCTTTTAAGTTAACATCATCCTATATGTAATTTCTTCATAAAATTTAATTTTATATAGTCGGGTCATGATCGATACATTTTATATTCATGTAGTACGGAAATATTTCTTATGGTTTAATTTCATGAGGTTTGGATGACTATAATTATTAATTGTAGAAATTCAAGGTATTTTTTAATAAACACTTAATTTATGGTAGGTAAGACACTATACCAATCCATTGTGGCTACTGAGTAAGCAATATTTTGATAGACCATATATATGATATAATGTCATTCTCATTTGCGTTCTGGATTTGAGGCATCTATCATCGTATAATTTGATCCAAAAGAAATATCATTTCTCCATGATGGAATTAATAGAGGATAACCATGTATGATGTCTCATGCAATACGATTCTAAAAGAATTTGAGGTTGTGAAATGTACACAACCTATTCTCTTTGAGTTCCTCCAATTCATCCAACATATTCTATAAATTTCGATCAAATAAAAGTGGTGTGTATAGTGGTTTTTTAAGCATGGAAAACAATACTTCTATGAGAAAAACATCTGTAGTTCTGTACAGTAATTATTAATGGGTTTATTATGTAATATTATTCTAGGTGGTATGGTCCGTCCATTAATAATGGATAATCTTATTTAGATAAGAACTCTTGTACATATTCACCATCATCTAGAGTATATTTGATAATGTCTTCTTAAAATAACTTATTTTTCTCTTTTTATCTTCATGATAGCGGGAGGAGTGATTAGACATGATTTTGTACTCCTAAAATAATCTCTGAAACTCTATAGAATAAACGTTTGTTCGATTTTCCACCAACATTGTGTGAGGGATACCAAACCTGGTGATGATTTTTATTTCACAATGTTGATGATATTATTATTCCAAATTTACATGATGGGTATCTCATCATACCATTATGAAAAGAAGTTGATAACATTAAGGATTTACTTGAACTACTTAGTTGTGGTTGGGGATATGGCCACATAAAATCTATTCCTATACAAAAAATTCACTAAAGTATTAATATTTATAAAGAAATTGTAGGGGTTGATGGATGAAATTTTCATCAATCAAGAATGCATGATGTTTCTTTGTGACATCCACACAATATTGTATCATGGTTTCCTACTAGTAATATGACATCCTGATTTGGTGGGAGATCCTTGTCTAAGGTTGATGAGCATCGCAGAAGACTACCTGGACTTCATTCATTACAATGATAATCTCTCTTCAAACTATGAATTTGGGGAGGTTTATGAAAAATCCAGGGTTATGTAGGGATTTGTTTTCTTATTTGGGCCATCCTACGGGGAATGGTTCACCACTTAGAGAAGAATCTATTACCATACATCTCGTTATACTATGATAATACCATATTAGAGATAGTAAAATGTTGGTGCATCTATTTAGGAGTGGATTTTGGTTCATCATGGTATAGGGTGGGGTAGAACTATTTTATTTTTTCAACATCACATATGATGATCATTGATTCCATCATCTGATGCATGATGAAAATGATTTATTCTTCCTGATCAGTGTCTTCTAGGACTAAGGTTACATTAGACAATGAATCACAACTAGAATTTTCTGATAAGGGAACATGACACAATTGTGATTCAAAAGGGAACTCTACCATATGTCCTATAAAATATTAAATAATGGGGATAAAATATTCATTTTTAAGGAAATTTCACAACTAATTTACTCTATCACTAGCTCAAAATCCCATCAGATGTTATGGTAAGTTATCTATAGCTGTGGGTATAGTCTCAATCTAGTTATGAGGTTTTGGTCTGACTCTCATTATTCACATAGTTATTTGATTTTGAGAAAGACTAGAGAAAATATTCACTATCTAGAGAAAAAATTACAATCTATAATCCATCTTAATTGAGTTTCATTCTTCCAATAAATTTACAATAGGATATTATGAGGCTCTACAAAAAAATACTTCTCTCATTTCCAGGGAGTTTCATGGGCATATAAATCCTAATAATCTCAAACACCAAGGTCTATAAGTGGAAAATATGGGGTATGATCTTCTTTGAAGAAAGCAGTCTGGTTCATCCCACACACTGACTTCTATGTCATGAACTAATCATTTTTTCTATTATAAAATGAATACTCAATGATACAAATTCATAGTTTTCATGATACATTAAGGATAGTACTAGAATGGATCGATACAATAGACCTAGTGGACTTTGTAGTGATGTATGTAATGCCTCTACTTTTATACAACAAATATGAGTGTGAGACAGTTCTTCATGGAATCAAAATATTGGTTTTCACTTATTATAATCATTTGGATGATGTATTAGAGATTTTTATCATTCCCCTCATCATTCTTCTGCGTGAGGAGTGAACCAAGTGATAATTCCATGGAGGCCACATGTGATATGAGTGGATTTGCTTCCAAAGATAGAATCAGGACTGGGGGTTGTACCAGGTACTTATTGATACCCTCAAAGGATTCTTGGTAGTCCACATTCAATCAATGGTTTATTTTATTCTTCATTGTATTTTTTAAGTGGGTATACTACATGGATAGATTGGCTATGAACAACTAAATATAGGGAGGGTTCCCTGAATGACCATGAGTACATTGAGATACTGAGGGAGTGAAATTACCCTGATTTCAGTAGCCTTTTCGTGGTCAACATTAATGCCAAAGTGGAAAACCAAAAATCCATGGAACTTCATGGTTGATACTATAAAAGTTAATTCTAATGTATTATTCTTCAGAACTAGATGCCATAACTTTTGAAAATTTGTTTAAAGATTTGTGTGGTGATCACATTGCTATCGAGATCTAACCAACAGGTTATTGACATAACATTTGAATATTTATCCTAATAAGTGTTTAAAGATATGATTTATAGTGTGTTGATATGTTGTCCCAACATTCTATAAAACAAATGTCAAGACCATATAGAAAAATATCGCCCAGGGTTTTCTAATGGAAGTGGATTTATCATCTTTAGGTTTCATCTCCATATGGTTGTACCCCAAGTATAGAACCATGATGGAAATAGATTTGATGCCATTTGTTTCATAGATCAAGAGTTATGTGATCAGAAATGGGATGTAATCTCTTTTTCAGTGTCAATTATGTTCTCCGAAGTTGAGGTCGAGCAAAATATAACCATTTTTAACAAGGATTACATGGTTGAGCCATATTTGGTATTTAAATTATCAAAAATATTTTATTTGATCAATTATTCAACTTCATCCCATAAATTTGTAGTGTGACATGGGTATATCCTCTTTTATTCCTACATGAACCTCTGATGGTCTTTGTGTATGATGATATGGTGAGAAACCACATTTGAATTATCTATAGGTATTGGTCCCAGAAAACAAATTTCAATGTTTATTTAAAAATTTAACATATAAATATTTTTGATCAAAAATAATGGAACCACTAACTACCATAGGGTTCAGGTATTTCTCTATTCTCATATTTACCTACCTGATTTAATTAATCTTGGTGTAGATTCCTTACTCATGTTCAAGAGGGGTATTCCTATGGCCACACTTCTTTTTCTTATACCTCTAAATATTTGGATTAATTTTTAGAAAATGTATGAAATATAATGGAATATCTATCACTTTTTGGGTGTGATAGTCCAGGTGGAAATAGAGTACCATCTGCTACTACCAGATTCTCCAGATAGTAATTCTGGAGATGACTTTATTTTACAATATCATTGTGTACAGAAGGGTCTAGAAAATATAGTACTGATTCTATTTCAACTACCTAATTTATGGGTAAAACATAATCATAGTTGAGCATACTCTAGGGATTCATAAGGGTGGTTTATATGCCATTGGGGGCTGCATACTATAGTTTTATCTACCATTGGTTCCTTACCATTCCTTTTATAGAAACATACCTCAATATATGTGGCCTCAAAAGATTAGATGGTGGTTTTGTCACTATATATTATAATAATCATTCCATTAATGTGTAGTTTTAAAAAATCATGGAATGTATAAGGTACCTTCATGTGGATGTAGTTTCAAGGCCTTTTAGGATGGATATTAGTTATGATTTCATACTAGATAATAAAAAACATATCATTAGATATGATATTTTTAACTAATCATTAAGCAAGGAATTCATGAGAGGTATTTTCTCACAATTATCATAGAGTTGAATGTTTAGATTTATTATAAATAAGTCCCCTTCAATATATCCATAAAATAGAAGGGATATAATAAATATGAGGTTCATCCGAGAACCATTTTCAATCAAATGCCTTTGGATGATGACATTATCAAGTCATCTTGAAATATATAGGGGTCTGATGACTCCATAGATGAACTCTTCTAGATCATGTTCTATGAAAAATATGGTGACATGGGATTTTAAATTAATTGTCTTAAATATTTAAACATAGACTATAGTAGTATATATTATGAATTACTATCGGAACTGGAGGGCTCTAATGAGTGCCTCCCTATGTTATACTGAAATATAGAAAGCATCCATATTTGATAGCTTTTTTGGAGACACCACAATCGATTTAAGAATGTATTTCTTTTGTGATAGATGATAGAATAACATTATGTGGTTTTTCTTATTAAATGGATCTAGAGCCATTACATATAAGAAATATGGGATTGGTACCAGTGTATAGGTTGAAATATCATCTTATGCACGTGGAATAGGACACAATGACCATCCCCAATGTATGGAATGATTAGAAAATCACACACCATCTAGTCAGTCATGTAAAAGAATGGGAAAGTATTAAAAATGGATGGTTCTGGGAAACAAAATTGTATCTATTGGGATTTTTAGAGTGCATTCCCAGGAGTCACATCTACATATATATCCTTCATGGGGACATTACCGATGTATTAGATGCCACCAAATCAGTGTTTCCCCTTATACCATTGTCTATTATGCATGTGGCCTCATATTCCCCATTGAGGTATAGGGAACTCATACTCAAAGAAATTTTCATCTCTTTAGAAGGGGTACATTAAGTGTATCCTAGCAATAGAATAAAATATGATCTCTTCATCTAATGGGGTATAGTATGGTCGGGCTCTGTGCATTATTCTGATATATCAAGGGAGAAATCCACAACAATCAGAGCCTTCATCAGATATGGAGATGATACTTATTATTTTATCTCTAAATGTGTCTGATGATTTTATGCACCATTAGAAGGTATATTATACATCAAATATCAAGTATATAGAACCACTATTAGTCTTTTAAGATTTTCTTTAATTGTTTCATGATCTTGGTAATTTTTTTTGTGACATTAGGTTGTTGAAAATCTATGTAGACCAAGCTAGATATTTTTTTCAATCACATTATTCATATAAATGGGAAACAGTTATGAAGATAAATTAATCTAAGGAGTTATCCAACATCACCTACCTTGAATGTACCATGATATAGAGGAATTGTTTGAAGTAGAAGAAAATGTGAATGTTTTCAACCACCCATAAAGAAAATTAGGGAGGGAGACCTCATCATGATTCTTATTCTATAGTATCTTTAGAATTTTATTGTCCATGATTGCATCTAAATAACTTAAGGATTGTTCATTTTATATGGATTATGTTTTATTCAACTAATCCTCCAATCCAGGGTGACTGTGAGATCTATTTTATTCTAAACATGGGATATTTTGTTATTTCTATTACTCGATAAGAGGTGATTTGTTGTTCCGGACCCGCCTAGGTTCTTAAATGGAACTTCTTCTCGATTTTGAGAAACCACATCAGATTAATCCTTAATAAGACCTTTCCCCTTCTCTGAAGGAATGAGTTGAGACATAGCTCATACAACCATAATTTCATCTTCCTCCTCTAATGTCCCGAAGGCCTTTCTTTTTTATTGATTTTTGATAATCTACCTTTCAAGGGGTGAGGTGGAATCTATACAAGGCTCGTAGGCGTAAGTATTACATGGCCCATAGGACATTGAGGAATTCATTACCTATAGGATTTAAACATTACATACAACCCAAACGAACTACTTGGAACTACTCCTCCCTAGAATATTCATCGTGAAATCATCTCTCCACCTTTTCTTGGCTGTTTAGCTAGAATTTCTTATGCATACAGATTCTTGTCCCGATGGCATGTTACATACCCCCATACTCTAGCAATTCGTTTTTCTTCTACTGTGGTGAAATCTCCTTCCTCATCCTCCTTCTAAAACTTGTTCCTTGTAGGTTGTCTAGTATGCATTTGGAATTATGTTGTCTCGAAGGCCTTGAGGTAGCCTGAAGGCCTTACTGACTTGAAGGCTTGGGTGTCCCGAAGGCATTAAAAGACTCAGGGACCAAATCGGTGACCTGATAGCCCAAACAGGGGAATATTCTCGACTGATACAGTGCCATACAGTGCCTGATATATTACAACTACAATACTGCTATAATAACCATAAATTATCCTCCCCTTATATATTACATCAGAATTAGAGGTTTCTTCAACTCATCTAATTTATTTTCATAAACATTATCCATCAATTATTCTAGTGAGAGTGGAATGTTTATTTTATAGTTTAAACCATTCTATATAGCTATAATGTTATACAACATATTATTTTCTTGTTTCATGAAGTTCATAAATTCGTAAATTTTATTTTTTTTCTCTGCATTGATTAGAATTGGAAACGTAATAGACAATGAAGGTCTTACCATCATACCACATACCCTTAAAAAATGTTGTCTTATAAAAAGGCTGACCCTGTTAGAGTTTTAATAAAAAAAAACATCGTCTTGGTGACCTTCTCCTAAATTTAAGGGCCCATCATTGGAAAAAATATGGTCCTAAAGTGTGTGGAATGCTATTCTATTTCTCACATTCGATCAAAGGTAGAAAATATTAGATTGATGAAATTGGTTGGGTGAAAATTTTTATCCACCCATTCCATATATGGCATTATCTCTTACGATAATAGTTTACAACTCCATCCCTTACAAAAATTCGAGTATCTAGAAACTCTATGGAATTATTTAGTTTCGGAGGTAATTATATATGATCTATCACCCATATTTTGTGAGAGGGAGAATATTGATGAGTTGAAATCATTTGCTTTGATAATAAATTATAGGTCCATGTGAATTTTAAATAATTACTGTATTGGGGAAGAGGTATTCCCCAAAAGGATGGGATTCCACGATCACTATTTACTTCGTCATTTATGTTGACTAGCTTATAATAAAAAAAGTAATTTTGATGCCCAGATTGTTCTCGTGTAGGTTGAATGGAAATATTTGGATATTTTGGAGGAGGGAAATTTCCCTCTCCTAGATGAAAATAACTAATGTGAATATTTTTCTCAACTATCTCCTCATTGATTTGTCTAATAGATTCTATCTGATTCTAATATTATTTTTTCTATTCCTATGTGAAATTAATTTCAAGTTTTTTAATTGAGGAGTGGGGCATGAAAGAATCATTCCCATTAATCCTAATATGTATTCCACTGTAGATTTTGAAGCTCAATATTCATATAATAGGGGTTTCAGATTCTCTGATGGTTCCTGGTGTGTGCATCCTCTATGGGTGTATCCATATCATCTTCCCAAGGAATAGTTTTTGTATTTCTTCCCTCTACATATGTGTCTTGATCCAAATTATTTGTGTTTAGATTGTGGTTACATTCTAAAAGGTGTATATGGAAATTGTATTTTTCCCATTAACCATAATATAATAGGATGGTTCTTCTCTACTTTCATAATGGTCATTACTCAAACCCTTGTTAATATTAGGTTATTTTTTATTTCCAACCTAGTGGGGTCTAATTTCCTTCACCACACATTCATCCCATATTGGTATGTAAACAATGAATTTTAGGGGTTTTAATATTTTTTTTCCAATGGGACACAAATATAATAGTTTGATCATTTAGTGGGATGAACGGATGTTATGTCAACCATCAATATTTACCTCAAAAAATAGAAGTAAGATTCCCACTATGGTGATGCTGATGATTACAAGGCCCTAGGAATGTGGGATCGGGCCAATTTGGGACACAATTGAAATTGGTTTATCACGTCGTTGATGATCTATGATTACGACAAAGTATATTATTATTCTTAGGAAGAACATTTGGGCATAAATTCCCCGAGTTCAATAGGTATAATTTGATCTATAAAAACCATAGATTCCCCTACGTCCCTCTTAGGGGATGATGAACATGGTTATGATGATTGGGATAAAAATTCTTAGTGCTCAGTTGGATTGGGTTTTTTTCTACTGCTTTAGTTTTCTACACAATTTTTTTATGGATTGATGATCTATGGAGTAGATGTGGTAGGAGATATTCCATTAAACTAGGTGGTTGGGTTTTTACTGGACTACATCTATTTCACTTGATTCTACCAATCACTCAATTTGTAACACTTTTAATTATGTTTGAGATGAGTGCAATGGATTTCCATGTTGGGAGTCATTATTTATGTATGGTTTTTAGGATAATTTTATGTTTTTTTACAAGTATAATATGTATTTGTTTTTATATGATGGGTCTAGTTCAAAGATCTATTGAAAATACTCCCCCATAATACATGATTTATTTACACCGTTGATGTGGTTGAATTATATTATAGTGAATAATTGGATCATGCAGCACCCAGTCACTTAATTTCACTAGAGTCTATAATGTTACAGTAAACCATGTTTGGGGAGTTTTTCTATTATATAGGTTTGGTGGAGTGAAACTCTCCATTCAATTTTTATCCCCAAAATATATATACATGATGAGGGTTCAGTGATAAGTTGTGGAAGAGTCATACTGCAATGGTGGAATGTGTTCTATAGATTTGAACTATTATTTTCTAGTTTTGATTCCATATCCATTGAAATATCAAGAAAGTTTAGATGAAAATATAGTATATTGATAGTATGAAAGTCACCCTCATTTCCCAAATAAGGGAGGTGTTCCTATTTCAAACTGTAAGATGCTTCCCACAATATTTTACATGAATATGGCATGAAATTCTTCTATAGATCATCTGAGATCACATATTTAGATGTAACAAGGGACCAAACCAATATGCGGTGGTTTATTGTCTAAAAATCCCAATAAATAAATTCGAATCACTATTAATCATACACACATACCTACTTCTGGTTAGACCACATAATATTATTCTTAGGGTATCGCTACTACAAAAATGGGCAAGCACATATCCACTATATATCAGTGCTAAGAAAAAGCACGGATAAAGAAACCCTATATCAGTACTAATATTTTAGCTCTAATAAAGATGCGCTTTTTCATCTCTTAAATGTTAGCGCTGATATATGGGTTCTTTATCTGCGTTTTTCTATCTCTGATAAATAATTCCTTTATCAGTGCTGAAAATTGCTCATAAAGATTCCCTATATCAGCTCTATAAAAGCAATGATAAACAGTCTCGTTCTCAGCACTAAAAAGGGCTGATAAAGAAGACCTATATCAGTGATAAAAGATTTGAGTTGATATAGGAAAGATTTATCAGCGCTTTTTTAGCGCTGATAAAGAGGACCTTTATGAGTGCTAAAAAAGAGCCGATACAGTCTACCTTTATCAGCACTAAAATTTTAGCGCTGATAACGGTTTTCTTTATCAGCACTTTTTTAGCACTGATTAAACCGTAGTCCCATATTTTATAAAATCAGTCAAAGAGTGTCCTCATTTTATTGCGACCTAAAGCTCTCGCGGTACTGAAACCCTACGAATCATCTACGCTACCCCCATAGCTTCACATTGCTGGACCTCCGCCTCCCTTGATCTTGGCGTTACCGGTCCTCCGCCACCATCGATCTTCGTGTTTCCGTACCTCTGCCACCCTTTATCATTGTGTTTCCAGACCAGGTGTGCAACGCTTTTTTGGTCCCCTATTACACATACTCTTCTAGAATCACAAATATTTCTCTAGGATTCCTCTGTCCCAAGAAATACTCAATATACTTCAAGTGTCTGGTTTATAATTGATTTATATTATATGTAACAACAAATATAAAATGAATCATGTATATTATTCCTTTAATATTCAATCATCCCTCATAAATATTATGGTTTCAATAATAAATGTGAACTCCATTCAAAATGTTCATTGTAATAACTCTATTGTTGATATTTTGGTTCATAAAAATCATGGAATTATAAGTAATTTATGTCCTCCTTCTTAAACTTTTGTTGTTATATAGATTCCCTCATTTCCTGGGTTGATCCAATGCAACTGGGATAGGGCATGAAGAGGGAATCTAGGTCCTTTGGGATTTGGAGTAGTTTTTAGGATTCATAATGGAAATTTCCTGGGATGTTTTTGTAGACCATGTGGAGTTGTCTCATCTATTGATGTTGAAATTATTATCACGCTCAATGTAGTTAAAATAGAGTGTAAATGAGTATATAATTAAATTTGGATAGAATGTGACTCTACTACCATCATGTGGTTGTTCAGAATGGTTATATTCATCCTCTAAGAAAAATGGATGTTAGGTTGATCGAATTCGTGGAAATTCATTCATACCTAAACTACATCATCGTGCATTCATACCATGAATTCTACTTCTTGGCTGATATACTTGAAAATAATGGTGTGAATGTTAATCACTTCCTCTGGACTAATGAATTACCAAAAAATTTCATTTATTTATATAGAGTTTCTTGAACTGTTCCATAAAATTACAATATTGACCCTAAATTTTCCCATGTCTCATTCTCTTTTGGAATGGAATAAGGGTTATGTATGGTCGAGGTTCCACATAGTAATATTCTTTGAATGGTTGTTCTTGGACTTGAGCTTTTTAATTTTTATCCCCTTTACGATTTTTTCTTACCAGCTTTGAGTGTGCTCTCATTACTGGATTTTTTTATTACTGTGGCATATGATTAAAGTTCTTCAATCCTATTTTAATCGATTTTTATGTCTATTTATATATTATCTCATTTTCACTATAAAAAACAACATATTTTTCTTCTTCTCTTGTATGTGTCTTAGTTTTACTAGATAGTGTACCTAGTAGTCTAACCAATAAAGTCTTATAGATATTCCAAACTTTGTGATTGGGGATTTAGAGAGCATCCGTTTTATTATGCATCTATATTTATTATTTATTCATTCACTAGTCCAATTTTTAGATGAATGAGAAAATAATATTTTCATGATTTGACTATTGATTTGTGGATTTTTGTGGCTTCCTCATCATATCTTTTTGAATTTTTTGCTGGTGAGGGGGTTGAAAATGATAAGACATAGTGGGTAATGGTTTTTGTGTGATACTTGTTTTGTGTTTCAGGAGATAGATTATGAGGTGAGAACCCAGGTGGTCTCTAATTTCATGGTGGATCTTTTCCACTCCTCTATTGATAGTAACCTTGATTGGGTTTTTTTTGAATTGGTATTAGTGGGTAGAAAGGTTGATGAAATTATTGTGGTTGTTTATTGTAATTAACATAATTACAATCCCAGATTTAGGTTTCCTCAATTCCATCTTGAAAGTCTTGGTATGGGTGTGGTCCTCTACACATTTCAGATTATTTAATGGACTCTACTACCATCATGTAGTCGATCAATTAAAACATAATTAACCATGTCGTTCCATAGTTTATGCCACCTAACTGCCATGCTAAAGGACATACAAGAAAAAAAATAAAGTACATACTCAACTAAAGGATCCCATAGTGGTTATGAACCGCATTCTCGGTCCCCTATCTATGCTCAAAACCCAAAAAGAATGTTTTCAACAATCTAGAGAAAATCCCCTTGCCCTTGTCCAGACCTATAACCATGAGGACTGCTTTAGTTCCAAGTAGATGTATGATTCTTGATTATTCTTGTATTAGGACTAGAGTGATTTAAGGAAACTATAATAAATCTAATGTAATTATATTTAATGAATTACATATTGTAGATATTATGAGATTCCTTTATTTACTTATTGAGATGGCTATTGGTTTTCATCCATATGTATTTTAGGTTGGTGAGGTATAAATGGATGGACTAGTTGACCATAAAAGGGGTGACCCGATAGAGGAGTATGAGCCATAGAGGATGATGCCGAGTGAGATTTACCATCTATGACACAAGTTATTATCCCCGCGAACTCCTTTTTGTTTGGAAACTGTGTTGATTTTTATGGGAGGTCTATCAAGGTTTTGTTGATTCCCAAATCATTAATGGAAATGGATAGGCTCTATTAATCTCTATTTTTAAAAGATAGTAGTTCTATTATACTGCATTAGGAAGTACTGTTTTTTGTACATGAACCATAAATAATAATAATTGAGATTAAAATAGGATGAAGATGAATAACGATTGGATGGATGCTAATCATTTGACAATAGAGTACGAGAATGGGGTGAAAGAGTTCATCATGTTGAAAAAAGATCACATAAAGGATTCATTTCAATTATTTTGTCCATGTTTACTTTGTTGTTATTCTAGACTACAAACTCCAAAGGAGTTGGAAGAACATTTGATATGTCACAAAATATATCGGAGTTATAAATGTTTGAATAATCATGGATAAAAAGCGAATGTAGCTACTGGCTGGTACCAGTCAAATGGTCTATCTTTTGTTTAAAATGGACACAATTTTGACTGAAAACAATAAATAAACTATTTAAATCTGACCAAACACATTTGTATTGTATTTATACTTTATTAGAATGATCCAAGAGGCCATTGAGAGGTGTACGAGTCTATCCCGCCTCAATCCGACTCACGGTGTGTCCGCTACCACTCAAAGGGTCTCTCTTTTGTTTAAAATGGACACAATTTTAATTGAAAACAACAACTGACCTATGAAAAACCAAACAAACACATTAGGATTTTATTGATCATTTATAATAATGATCCATGGTTAATATTTGATGTTTATGAGTCATCCCTGCCTCAATTCGAGGCACAGTGTGGCCAGTACCACTCAAAGGGTCTCTCTTTTGTTTAAAATGGACACAATTTTTAGTGAAAACAAAAAATGACCTATGAAAATCCAACAAAATGCATTAATATTGTCTTGATATTTTTTTGAAATGATCCATGGGTTCTTTTTTATTGTAAAATTCATCCCCACCTCAATCCGAGGCACGGTGTGGCCTTTACTGTTCAAAGGGTCTCTCTTTTGTTTATAATGGACACAATTTGAGGTGAAAACAACAACTGACCTATGAAAATCCAAAAAAAAGAATTTTTATTGTCCTGATCATTTATAATAATTATCCATTTGTCCTTTTTGATGTGTACGAGTCATACCTACCTCAATCCAAGGCACGGTGTGTCCGATAGCACTCAAAGGGCCTCTCTTTTGTTTAAAATGGACATACTTTTGAGTGAAATCAACAACTAACCTACGTAAATCTGACCAAACGCATAAGGATTGTCTTGATCTTTTAGGATAATGATCCGAGAGTCCTTTTAGATGTGTATGATTCAACCTTGCCTCAATCCGAGGCAAGGTGTGGCCGATACCACTCAAAGTGTCACTCTTTTGATTAAAATAGACACAATTTTAATTGAAAACAACAACTGACCTGTGAAAATCCAACCAAACACTTTAGTTTTGTCTTGAGAATTTATAATAACGATCCTTGGGTTCTTTTTGATGTGTATGAGTCATCTCCACCGAAATCTGAGGCACGGTGTGGTCGGTACCACTGAAAGGGTCTGTATTTTGTTTAAAATGGACACAATTTTAAGTGAAAACAGCAACTGACCTACGGAAATATGACCAAACAGATTTGGAATGTGTTGATATTGTAGGAGAACGATCCAAGAGTCCTTTTTTATGTGTATTAGTCAACCCCTCCTCAATCCACGGCACAGTGTGTCTGGTACCACTCAAAGGGTCTCTCTTTTGTTTAAAATGGACACAATTTTGAGTGAAAACAACAACCGACCTACGGAAATCCAACTAAACACATTCGGATTGTGTTGATACTTTAGGAGAACAATAAAAAAGTCATATTTGATGTGTATGAGTCAACCTCACCTCAATCTGAGGAACGGTGTGGCCGGTACCACTCATAGGGTCTCTCTTTTGTTTAAAATGGAAACAATTTTAATTGAAAACAACAACTGACCTATGAAAATCCAACAATACTCATTATTATTGTCATGATCATTTATAATAACTATCCATGAGGTTTTTTGACATGTACTATTCATACCCGCCTCAATCCAAGGAATGGTGTGGCCGGTACCACTCAAAGGGTCTCTCTTTTTTTTAAAATGTACACAATTTAAAGTGAAAACAAGAACTGACCTACGGAAATCCAACCAAACACATTCGGACTGTATTCATATTTTATAATAATGATCCATGGGTCCTTTTTAATGTTTAAAAGTCAACCCCTTCTCAATATGAGACACGGTGTGGCCGGTACCACTCAAAGGGTCTCTCTTTTGTTTAAAATAGACACAATTTTAAGTGAAAACGACTAATGACCTCCGAAAATCCATACAAACACATTTGGATTGTCTATATCTTTTATAAGAAAGATACATGGCTCCATTGTGATGTGTGAGATTCATCCCCACCTCAATCCGAGGCACGGTGTGGTCGGTACCACTCAAAGGGTATCTCTTTTGTTTAAAATGGACACAATTTTAAGTGAAAATAACAACTGACCTACGTAAATCTGACCAAACACATTCATATTGAATAAATCCATTAGGAAAAAAATCAAAGCGCCCTTCTTGATGTGTATGAGTCATCCTCACTAACCCTTGGACTTCCCCCACCCCCTGGTATAGTATCCCACCTTTTTATCACATAAACGTTCATTACATTTTACAAAACCGAGGATCTTTAAGGTTTAGTGTCTTGGAAACGAGGAACTTAAAACATGAAAACATAAAACATTATTCTTAAACACTTGAAAGGCTTCTCATAATGTTCAACCTAGGTTCATTACTGCATCTCATAACCTGGGAATATACATCAAACGAAAGGGTGAGCAGAAGGCCCAGTAAGGAAAACAAGAGAAACATTTTACATGTGAACTTGAGATACTTCAATAAGGTCATGAAAAGAACTTTAAGGGATGAGAAAGAAATCATGAGATATATCATAATAAAAATAAAATTTTTCATAACATTAATATGTGTCTGGAACATTTAATATAGACAATCATGAACATATCACCAAGGTCCATCCCCAAGGTGTCATTTGAAAATTACCAAGGTTATTCACCAAGGTATCATGAAAATTGTAATCTCTAGTGGTTACATCATTACCCAATGCATTGGAGCGATATCAAGGCGCAACCTTAAATTTTCATTTATTATCATGTGAGCCACATATATCATCATCAAAAATTTCATAAATAACCCATATAGCATAAAATAAATGGGTTTCATTTCTTAATCATAACGTTTTAAAAACTGCTTTAAAGACATGATCTTTACGTCACTTCAAACCCACGGAAGGGGAGAGCGGGTTTCATGTATGTAAATCCCAGAATTTAAAATAGAAAATTTTGATATATATATGTGAATACCCTTGTAGAAATAAGAGCATTGAGTATTCACTTTATAACATAAAATAATTTTGAGAAAGGAGAGATTCATTTTGAGATGAAAATTCTGCAGCATAACGGCTATGTTACAAGGTTTTAGAAAACATTGAAAAGACAGGGGACATAGGGCACCCACTCATAAATGATCCATAAAACAGTAGGGGGACAGAATATAAGGTATTTAAGAACATGGTAATGAAATTTGAAAATATACCATATGAAATGAAAAACATGGAAGGGAGAGAAAAAAATTAGATTTCTCTTATGAAAATTCGGCAGCCTAACGGTGCCACTTAATCATTAACAAAAATGAATTGATGAGATCAAAAAAGGACTCTCATCATATGAACATAAATGATCAGTATGATAGATATAGAGATAATACCCCAAAATAAATTAACTTGAAAGACTTGACAAGAAAATAGAACTTGAAAATGAGAAGGGTGAAAGAATCCTTTAAAAATTCGGCAGCCTAACAGCGTCACTTAAACTATAACAAAAATGAATTGATGAGATCAAATAGGGTCTCTCATCATAAGAACATAAAATTTCATTATGATATATATAGAGATCATACCCCAACAGAACAAAAGTGAACTTGAAATAATTGACATGAAAGTAGAACTTCAAAACGAGAAGGGTGAAGAACCACTAAAACATTCGGCAGCCTAACGGCGCCACTTACAACATGAAAATACTGAATTGAAGTGATCAAATGGGGTCTCTCATTATATGATCATAAAATATCAGTATGATAAATTCAGAGATCATACCCCAACATAATGAAAAGGAACTTTAAATACTTTACATGAAAATAGATCTTCAAAAATGAGAAGGGAGAAAGAATCTGTTACAAAAAATTTCGGCAGCCTAACGGCGCCACTTAAAACATCATAAAACGAAATAATGAGAGTTAAGAGGGGATCTCTCATTATGTGAACATGAAAAGGGCAGTAAGAGGAGTATAAAAGAACAGCCTTTAACATAACAACATGGAGCATAAAAGAAATTACATAAAAGAGATTTCTTGAAAAGAAAGAGAGAGATCGGATCCCTTACCTTAAAACGTAACTCTTAAAACACCAAGGTTGGGACCTTGAGAGCTTGGGGGCACCTTGGGAGGACTCCTTGGGAGGTAAGGAGACTCGAACATCGTTGAGGATGGTTTTGGAGTCGAAAAGATGAGAGGAGGGCTTGGTATTTATATGGAAAGTGAGGGGACAAGGCATTAATGGCCAAGGGACACCTCAAAAGTGGTTTTCTCAAAAGCATGGGCCCTCCCATGGTACTTCCCATAATGTTAGGCCACATGGGGACCCCCACACAATAATTCATCCCCTTTAGTCGAACATCCTTTAAAATATCTCATGACATCATCATGACACAGTTATGATGTCATTAAACATACCGAAACCCTAAAACTGTATTTTTACTATTCACTGAAAATTCAACATTCTCAAAAAATTCCCAAAAATTCACCATAACCAAATATCAATGCTCTGACTTCAAAAATGAACTCCATTTTATAAAAATAATTTTCTAAATATTTTTAATTTTTTTTAAATAAATACACTATTCACCGAAAATTCATTATTTTTAGAAAAATCCCCAAAAATTACCTTAACATAATATTGATGCTCTGAGTTCAAAAATGAAATCCATTTTATAAAAATATTTCTCTAAATATTTTTAATTTAATTTTTAATTTAAAAACACTATTCACCTGAAAAAACTAATACTTGAATAATAATTTTTGAAACCGTTTTTTAACTATTTTATTGAATCACATTACTTAATCAAGGTGCCTAGATTATATTAATACTTTCTTTAAGTGAGATTACTAATCTATTTTGTCACATTACTAATCCTACGCATAAAATCACTATTCATAATTTACTATTCATCAAAAATTGAGTTGATCTTATTAGACTCTAAATTCCGTACTGAACATATTTGTAGAAGACCATTTTTTGAAAATCATTACACATTTTTATTTATTTAAGGATTACATAAACATTTTTAAAATATCCTTTATCTAAAATTCATCAAAAATATGCATACTATATTTATCCGGTCATTTGAAAATTCATAAACTTCATCAAAAGAAGAAATCCCAATTTTTATTTAAAACAAAGGATTACACAAGGCAGTTATGGTCTCCTTACAATGCCCCTTATCACACCAGCATAGGACCTAAGTGTAAGGTGTGCTAAGGTTAGAGAATCTGAGGGAGGCACGGCCAACATCGCACGAGTAGTAATTTCTATCAGTTTGAACTTCTCGCGAAGGCGATCCCGTTCTAGCTTCACACGATGAAGTTCAGCTTGGGTTTGGTCCAAAGCAAAGCCCAGTGGTGCTACCTCCTTCCCAAGTTCTGTTAGATGGGCTTCGATCGGTCCAGGACTACTGGGTGAGGCCATCGAATCTTCTTTCAATATTAATTAACCAAGTTTACTTGTATTTAGAGACAATGATCAAAACGTTTAGTTTCCAGCGGTCATATTGACCAATGGTCATATAACAGTCAAAAACCAATGGTATCATTTTAATTATACTCATGTTATCAAATGAAACATTTTTGTTGAGTATAAAAATAAAATAAAATAACACATAAAATTAGGAAACAAGAATTATTAAAAATTTCGGGTCGTTACAATCTACCCCCCTTAAGAAATTGCGTCCTCGCAATTTTTAAAATTAGGTTTTGAAATATCATTGAAAGTCCCACATCGGAAAAGGAGTCAGTAAAACTATTACTTTAAAAGAAAGAAAGTGAAGTACGAATGTCACCTGAGTTAGCCCACACTGGGATTCCATGTTGGAAAACATGGACATGGAAGAAAAACAAAGGGTCAAGTTCTGAGGGAGAGTGATAGAGAAAAGATTAGGAGAAAGTTAACCATAAGAAAATACCAAACTTATGATGTGTGTAAAAGGTCATTGATTACCTAGTAGGAAACGTAAACCAACAACGTTTTTGTTTTACGTTCCTTTTCATAATTTTGGGGAATTCATTTACTACATAGAACAAAAACATAAGAAAATATACCTACCTTCATGTAGAGTTTCATCCTTTAATAAGTTTCTACCAAAACTAATCTTTTCTAAAAATGATGATCATTCAAAACTACTTGGTCTCAACAAAACACAAGAATCATCTTCTAGAGAATCACATAATCCACAAAAGATTAACTATCTATTTCTTCTATCTTTAAACATTATCCCAAAAACAGAAAGGCTAAGGTAAAACAACTCTTCAAAAAGAAAGAATCCCATTGGAAGGGAAACTATTTTTAAATCTTCAATGTTCCATGGTACTACACAAAGTTCATCATAGACCATCCCATAAATAACAGTCCTTAAAATTCCCCAAAATAAACCAAACTAAGATTGAAACCCAAATACAAGAGGGATTTGATATCATAGTCTTCCAAACTAAACTTCATTGTTCATCTCCAAACAACATCAACCACACCTAACATCTTATAAAAAAAGTGGCTAACCTAAACATATTTTACCCAAGATAGGTTAATCATTCCCATAAGTAACCTAAATTACTATAAGTCCACCTTAAGTTCATTGATTCTTCAAAATATAAGTCAACCTTACTCCTCAATGAAATTACCGTAGTAATCTATTTACCTCGATCATATAGGGTCCTCAAAATAGTGAACGTCTTCCAAAATAATAAAAATCTTTTAATCCCCTAATCATCCATGTCGTATTAACACGTCAATCGTAGCATTTCCTATCACATTGGTTTATGGGACATGTTCTTCCATTTCCCTCCATTAACTAAGAAAATAAACTATAAATAGGGGCTTAAATACTTAGCCAATAATCATGAAAAAAACTTAATGCATATAAGGATAACTTTTAGTTGAAAAGTATACCCTAACTTGTGATCCCCTAGGTTCCCATTTAGGTTATCCATGATCATATATTCTTATGTGAACCTTTATTTTATTTTATCTTTGTTCCTTTAACAATGGTTCATACTAAGCTTATGAATTTACCAAAGCATATCCCCCGGGAGTGTCGTAACCAAGAGGGCAGCAAGGCTCGTTGTCGTGTACCAGTTCCCGTTCGAGTCCAGCTCAAAGCGGTGTTTTCAGGTTTTACCCCTATGTACATCTGTGCCAGAGCCACCTCTACCTGCTCGTATCCAGACAGGGATGTATTTTCTTGGAAACCCCTTACTCAATACTCACCAAAATACCAGGAAGATTTCCTATATTTAAACTTTTCTATAGGGTTCTTTCTAGAGTTTTCATATCCTAATTTCCACAAATAACTAAACCATCCTTTGATACCAACTATAGAATCCCGACTTTTTATCACATAAACTATCATTACATTTTACAAAACCGAGGATCTTTAAGGTTTAGTGTCCTGGAAACCAGGAACTTAAAACATGAAAACATAATACATTCTTCTTAAACACTTGAAAGGCTTCTTCTCATGTTCATCCTAGGTTCATTACTGCGTCTCATAACCTGGGAATATACATCCAAAGAAATGGTGAGCAGAAGGCCCAGTAAGGAAAACAAGAGAAACATTTTACATGTGAACTTGAGATACTTCAATAAGGTCATGAAAAGAACTTTAAGGCATGAGAAAGAAATCATGAGATATGTCATAATAAAAATAACATTTTTCATAACTTGAAGATTTGGATGCAACATTTAATATAGAAAATCATGAACATATCACCAAGGTCCACCCCCAAGGTGTCATTTGAAAATTACCAAGGTTATTCACCAAGGTATCGTGAAAATTGTAATCTCTAGTGGTTACATCATTACCCAATGCATTGGAGCGCTATCAGGGTGCACCCTTAAATTTCCCTTTATTATCATGTGATCCACATATATCATCATCAAACATTTCATGAATAACCCATATAGCATAAAATAAATGGGTTTCATTCCATAATCATAACATTTTAAAAACTACTTTAAAGACATGATCTTTATGTCACTTTAAACCCACGGAAGGGGAGAGCGGGTTTCATGGAAGTAAATCCCAGAATTTAAAATAGAATATTTTGATATATATGTGAATACCCTTGTAGAAATATGAGCTTTGAGTATTCACTTTATAACATAAAATAATTTTGAGAAAGGAGAGAGGCATTTTGAGAAAAAAATTCTGCAGCATAACGGCTATGTTACAAGGTTTTAGAAAACATTGAAAAGAGAGGGTACATAGGGCACCCACTCATAAATGATCCATAAAATAGTAGGGGGAAAGAATATAAGGGATTTAAGAACATGGTAATGAAATTTGAAAATATACCATATGAAATGAAAAACATGGAAGGAAAAGAAAAAAAATTAGATTTATCTTATGAAAATTCGGCAGCCTAACGGCGCCACTTATACTTTAACAAAAATGAATTGATGAGATCAAAAAGGGTCTCTCATCATATGAACATAAATTATCAGTATGATAGATATAGAGATCATACCCCCAAAATAAATTAACTTGAAAGATTTGACAAGAAAATAGAACTTGAAAATGTGAATGGTGAAAGAATCCCTTAAAAATTCGGCAGCCTAACGGCGTCACATAATCTTCAACAAAAATGAATTGATGAGATCAAATAGGGTCTCTCATCATAAGAACATAAAAGTTCAGTATGATAGATATAGAGATCATACCCCAAAATAACATAAAGGATCTTGAAAGAATTGACATGAAAGTAGAACTTCAAAATGAGAAGGATGAAGAACCACTTAAAAATTCGGCAGCCTAACGCGCCACTTAAAACATGAAAATACTGAATTGAATAGATCAAATGGGGTCTCTCATCATATGATCATAAACGATCAGTATGATAAATTTAGAGATCATACTCCAACATAATAAAAAGGAACTTGAAATACATTACATGAAAATAGATCTTGAAAAATGAGAAGGGAGAAAGAATTCGTTACAAAAATTTCGGCAGCCTAACGGCGCCACTTAAAACATCATAAAACGAAATAATGAGAGTTAAGAGGGGATATGTCATTATGTGAACATGAAAAGGGATGTAATAGGAGTATAAAAGAACACCCTTTAACATAATAACATGGAGCATAAAAGAAATTACATAAAAGAGATTTCTTGAAAAGAAAGAGAGAGATCGGATCCCTTACCTTAAAACGTAACTCTTAAAACACAAAGGTTGGGTCCTTGAGGGGTTGGGGGCACCTTGGGAGGACTCCTTGGGAGGTAAGGAGACCAGAACTTCGTTGAGGATGGGTTTGGGGTCGAAAAGATGAGAGGATGTCTTGGTATTTATAGGGAAAGTGAGAGGATAAGGCATTTATGGCCAAGGGACACCTCAAAAGTGGTTTTCTCAAAAGCATGGACCCTCCCATGGTACTTCCCATAAAGTTAGGCCACATGGGGACCCCCATAAAATAATTCATCCTCTTTAGTCGAAAATCCTTTAAAATATCTCATGACATCATCATGACATAGTTATGATGTCATTAAACATACCGAAACCCTAAAACTGTATTTTTACTATTCACTGAAAATTCAACTTTCTCATAAAAATCCCAAAATTTCACCTTAACCAAATATCAATGCTCTGATTTCAAAAATGAACTCCATTTTATAAAAATAATTTTCTAAATATTTTTAATTTCTTTTTTAAATAAATACACTATTCACCAAAAATTCATTATTTTTAGAAAAATCCCCAAAAATTTCCTTAACATAATATCGATGCTCTGAGTTCAAAAATGAAATCCATTTTATAAAAATAATTTTCTAAATATATTTAATTTAATTTTTAATTAAAAAACACTATTCACTCGAAAAAACTAATACTTGAATAATAATTTATGAAACCGTTTTTAACCATTTTATTGAATCACATTACTTAATCAAGATTCCTAGATTATATTAATACTTTATTTAAGTGAGATTACTAATCCATTTAGTCACATTACTAATCCTACGCATAAAATCACTATTCATAATTTACTATTCATCAAAAATTGAGTTGATCTTATTAGACTCTAAATTCTGTACTGAACATATTTGTAGAAGACAATTTTTTGAAAATCATTACACATTTTTTTTATTTAAGGTTTACATAAACATTTTTAAAATACCCTTTCTCTAAAATTCATCAAAAATATGCATACTGTATTTATCTGGTCATTTAAAAATTCATAAACTTCATCATAAGAAGAAATCCCAATTTTTATTTAAAACAAAGTATTACACAAGGCAGTTATGGTCTCCTTACATAGCCCCTTATCACACTAGCATAGGACCTAAGTGTAAGGTGTGCTAAAGTTAGAGAATCTGAGGGAGGCTCGGCCAACATCGCACGAGTAGTAATTTCTATCAGTTTGAACTTCTCGCGAAGGCAATCCCGTTCTAGCTTCACACGATGAAGTTCAGCTTGGGTTTGGTCCAGAGAAAAGCCGAGTGGTGCTACCTCCTTCCCAAGTTCTGTTAGATGGGCTTCGATTGGTCCAAGACTACTGGGTGAGGCCATCGAATCTTCTTTCTATATTAATTAATCAAGATTACTTGTATTTAGAGACAATAATCAAAACGTTTAGTTTCCAGTGGTCATATTGACCAATGGTCATATAACAGTCAAAAACCAATGGTATCATTTTAATTATACTCATGTTATCAAATGAAACATTTTTGTTGAGTATAAAAATAAAATAAAATAACACATAAAATAAGGAAACAAGATTTATTCAAAATTTCGAGTCGTTACACCTGGACCCTAATCCACCCCCTGGACACCCCCAGCCCTCTGGACACCCCCACCCCTGGAAAGCCCCCCCCCCCAACACCCTGAACACCATCCCACCACCCTAGACACCCCATATACAGCCCCCCCCCACCTAGACACCCCCATCCTTGGACACCACGCCAGCCCCCTTGGACATCCCCCAACCTCCTGGACCACCCCACTTGACCTCCCTCCCACACCCCTAGATAGCCCCACCCCCCAGACACCTCTATCCCCTCGGACACCCCCATCACACACTCCTGGACACCACACCACCACCCTTGAATAGCACCACCAACCCCTTGGACCACCCCCACCCCCCTGAAACCCCCACCCCTGGAAAGCCCCCCCTAACACCGTGGGCACTAGCACACCCCCCCCCCCCCTAGACACCACAATGGACAACCCCCCCCCCCTCTTAGACACCAGCCCACCACCTGGACACCCCAATCCCCCAAACACACCCACCCTCCTTGAAAAACCCCCAACCTCATGGACCGCCCCACCACCCCTAGACACCCCTTTACCCCCAGACACCCCTACCCCCTAGACACCACCTACCCCCCCTTGGACATCCACCCACCCTTCTTCATGGAATGTTTTTCTCTCACACTATGAACCTCAGTTATGATGTGAATACTATCCTGGTAAATTTTTTTTCACATTTAGAATATGACAATGAACCTATATATAAGGTGATGGGATATGATCCTCTTCGTGTATGGCCTCTAAAAGATGCTGGTGAAGTATTTCACTACTAGTCGTAGGTATATCATTTAGGATTCTATGATCTACTTGAATGTGCCTAGCATCATTAGTAATTGGAATATGAGCCTTTCACTATGAATGTTCTACTCTCACAAAATGTCATGTAGAAAGAATTCATATATCAACCTGATTCGTATCCATTGAAGTATGATTCTAGTCGTTTTCAATAAGAATATCATCATTCACAATGGTATCTGTCACTCTAACTTTTTCTTCCTATAACACCCCAAGCTTCCATGGTACACTTCTCTTTGAATAATACAGTAGCGTGTGTTGTACGCAACTTCGAGTTCTAACACACACCACGACCAATCAAACCAGTTGTTATGAATAGTAATACCCACTTTTTGAAATTTTATAAATTTTAAAATTCTAAATGGACTTCATTTTGTGATTTTGAATATCAAAATTAGCTTAGGGAGAATTTTTGGTATTTTTCTGAAATTTTTCAATTTTTGATGAATAGTGAAAAAACACTATGTTATAGTTTAAAATATAATTTTTATTTAATTAATAATTTATTTTATTTAAATTTAATTAAGGTAAAAATAGATACATAATACCTATATATGTTTAATGTAATTCATTGGAGTTATATTAGAATAATTTTACATATATAAAAATTTTATTGAACTTTTCACCGTCTTTTACCCATCTCTTTGGAGAATTTACAAATTCACAAAACACATAATTTCACCACTTCTGTGAGTGGAATTTCGAAAATTCGAGAGACATGGTTAATATCAAGGATTAAAATTTGGTTCAATGAGATAAATAGAATTTTGGGTGAATAGTAACTTTTTACTTTTATTTACCACGGTTTAAAGTAAATAGGGTAATTAAATGTAATGATAATATTAATATTAGCCTAACACATGTTATAATTCTATTGGATAAGTTTATCTCTACTAAAAATAATCTTAGAAATAAAATATTATCATTTAGGTCTACTTGGATTAGATTTTGACATTTATTGTTATTTAATTCAATGAAGAGTTCAAAGTGTTAAAATCAATGTTTAATAACTAAAACATTTTTAATATAGGGTTATACATAATATAAATTAGATTATAAAAATTCATTAGAAAGATAATAATATTTAATACATAATGGTATTTTATTTATAATTTTGTGACATTAAATAATTTAATTTTTTTGTGACACAATGATGATGCAGTAATTACCGTATTAATGAATGAGTAAGATAATTGATATTATAAATACCCGAAGAAATATAATTTGAAACTTTTTATGAATTAAAATAATTTTCTAGCTTAATATGACTTATAAGGATTGGTTATAAGAATTTTTTTCAAAGTAATAATTCTATTATAAATTTATCAAAAACAAAATGCCCAATAGTGTCAAAATTGACATAAAAGTGTTTTTAAAACAAATATTTTATTATTAATTGATATTCTATTTCTAAAAATATAAGGATCGGCCAAAGGACTTATACCATTATAGATGTATCATTAATGGACCACATGGGGTCTATTAGAATTTTATAGTATGTTTATTAACCATGTAATATAAAAATACATAGAGACATGGTAAATGTCCAACTAATTAACTAAGAGTTAAAAATAAATGATAAGGTTAATAAAGTGACCCAAACTTGTCTAAAACCTATTGGTTTAGTGTATTTAGACCCATACCCACTTAATCATCGAATGAAATCAATTTGGAGGCATTATAAACCTAATTTGAATTTATTATAAAATAATATTTTAATTATTTCCTAAGGTGCCCCTCACCCCCTTATAAAAGGGCACTCCCCCTTCAGTCTAATTCACACCTTCTATGACATTTTTCTCAGCCAAACCCTGTCCAAATACCCTATAAACTATTTTGAATTCAACCTATATGCCTTAGTTTGATCCAAAATCCAAACTAAGGGCCCCTTTTGGTAAAATCAAAAGGAAGAACCTGAAGAGGAGGTAATGATTTCAGCAACCACTTTCAAGTTCCTTTCTTCTTCCAATTCTATTTTATTTGTTTTTCCCAGTATAAAATAATAACTTCGGTATCTTCTATATACTATGATGTTATTATAATTATGGTACAACCAAATTCATTATTTTATCCACCCTTTGAATGAAATGTCACCATACGTGCGTATGTATGGCTTACCATCTCCACGTCGTGGTGTAATTGTTATTAAAAACATTATTATTTGGATGGGTATAATAATGATTTGTATTTGATGTAAATAATAAATATAATATGATATGGATTCATTATATATGATAAAAAATCCATTTATATATTATTTTAATATCAAAAGAATTATATTTTCGCTCGTACGTACGTACAGATTACTGTCTCCCCGACACGATAAGATTCATTTCCAAGTTCACCATTTATCGATGATTATAAAAATATATATTACTAATAAGTATGTAATATATGAAATAATAATTCTACTGGAGATATATATATATATGTATGTATATTTATGTATTTATGTACTTACATATATCTTATTCACTTACTTCTATTCAATACTATATGAAAACGGAAACAGCATTTATGCGTACATACGGACTACCGTCTCCATAAACGGTGTTTTCATTTCATATATACGTCTATTATAAGTATTTATATTCTAAATATATATTATATATAAATCATGTTTTATATTATGGAACTATTTAAATCATGATCTAAGTGATACAATCATGAGTAACAAGTTAAATCACGTACGATAAAGAAAGCGCTTATTACCCGAAATAATAATATAACAAGGATATTATTATTAAAGGGGTAGTATAAAGTTATAGATGAATAATGTATGATATAATAAATATTAATATGGTTCTGTTATAATTTAATAACATACTATAGTATTCATATAGAAGTTTAGACATACCCTCGACTAAATGAAAGTGCAAGATAAGGAGATTTAGTCTCACTCCTTATTATCGTGAGATTCCTGCCATATTACCACTGTTACCTTTTGTGTGGTGTATGTACTGCCCATAATTGTATTAATTTTGTAATACACATTAATTTATGTTAATTTACATATTAATTGTATGATTCTTCTTTCATGAGGTGTATGTTTCATAATCTACCAAATTTGCAAGGGTTTATTTTACAATCTCATTATTATCCGAGGATGTTTTTACGTACGTATTTACTCGGATATTTTTATCATCCATGTCCATTTTTCATAAAAATGATTTCAAAATGAATATTTTTAACGATTTTTGAAATGTACTCTTTATTAAGATCAGAATTTTAAATGTTTTGATGATTTATCTTTCTAAATATTTTTAATTAATGTTCATGTTTTAAAAATGATTTTGAGGATTTATTTATATTAACATGAATGTTTTGAAATGATAATTATTTTAGAAAGTTTTTATGTGGTATGGGACACTGTGATTCAAAAATATATTTTAAATTAATTCCTTTATAAATTTATGACTTTTAAATGATTTTAAATAATGTATATTTCTCTCAAAATGTTTTACTAATCATTTTCAACTATGTTAGCATCCTTTACTGGATATTATTTTTGATTGAAATTGATTTATTATAATAAAATATTCCATATTGTATTGAATGAGTTATGATATGTTTGACTATGGATGTTCTATTTTTTATACCATTCAAGGTTTATTATTAGTTTATTGACATTTCGTATGCAAATTCTAATAAGAATGTTTATGTTACATTTCAACATTTTCATATGAGGAATGCAGTGGACTTAGTAAGTGACAGGTGGAGCCCGCAATAGCTCCTAGATGCATCGGTAGGTCTCATGAGACAAACTAGTGTCTTGGCATAAGGCCTTGGAAAAAAAATTATTTTTAGTCTTCGCATGAGTCCTTGACTATGTGGTAATGATGTCCGGTATTTGGCATTCCCTCATGGTGAAATTAGTTATTACATGTGATTATTAGACTAGTACAACATCCACGTGCATATTTATATGGTAATTTTTATTTATTTTTACCATATTATGTTCAAGATTATGTTTAAAAGTTTTTTGTTTTTATTACACATATTTAATTAAAAGATTATAGCTTCCGCTAAATTATTTTCCCTTACTGAGCATCTGAGCTCACCTCTTTCTAATTTTTTATTTTCCCATGATTCAAAGAAGGGTATTATGATTGATATGCAGGGTTAAGATAAATGGAAAAATGGAATTCTAAAATAAATATCTATGCTGTGTTTTATGCTTCTAATTATAATGTAATGTTGATGTAATTAATCTATCTTCCATGACTGATAGACAGATCAGTCCTTCAAGATATGATTCTTGGTAATCATGACAGTGTATTAAAATAATCCATTGACTCTGGGTAACTGGGGTCGGGGCATTACAGTTGGTATCAGAGGAAGATTAGCAATAACCTTGGAAGATAGATTTAGATAAACTATGATTAGAGCACATAGACTTAAGATACACTTTGAGGATTAGTATAGAAGGAATTCCTAGAATTTTCGTAATGTGGAGATTTTGTGATTTTTCCAAGAAAATACATACCTGTCTTGATACGAGCAGGTAGAGGCTGCTCTGGGATAGATGTACCAAGGGGTAAAACCTGAAAACACCACTTTGAGAAAGACTCGAATGAGAACTGGATCACGACAATGGGCCTTGTTGCACTCTTGGTTACGAAACTCTCGGGGGATATGCTTAGGATAATTCTCATTTTCTTTACAAACCACCATGAAGGGTTTATGTGTATATACCTCCTCAAAAAAACATTTTTGTGATTGGAGATTATATCCATAAACTGTTCAATTTATGTTAGTTATTTTACCTTTTGGAATTATGAATTTTTATTCATAAACTGACCGAGTGTATGCCATTATTTAGAAATGGTGCCCAGTATAAGGAATGAGAACTCCTGCAATAAGTATAATCCAAAGAGTAAGAATGGTCATATCATTAATGGTACTAATCACCTTGGTAAAATATTGAACGAAATGGGTGTTGGGTATAAGTGTGGAGATAAAGGACACAAAGTACGTGATTTCAAACATAAGAAAAAGATTTAAAATATAAAATGCTTCATCTGTAAAGTGTTGAGACACTACACGAATCAATGTCCCAGTCGTAATAGTAGACTGATGTTATTGGTTAATAATCATGTTATTATACTACCTCATATGAAGATGAATGACTAGTGTTTTTATGTTGTTATTATAGAGTTATTTCATTTGAGTGTTGTATCTACAGTATTCTGGTAATATAAATTATGAAGATAAATAAGGATTGTACTAAAATACTATTTTATTGAGGATTTGATATTATAGTGAGCTACACTTTTGGTAAAATACATTCTTGATGGAAAGGTCATCCTTAATATGGTCCCGATAATGAGGTAGTGATTTTGGAATAAGATATGGTTGATTTGAATAAATTATATTGGATATTCTTGAATACCTTGAAACTGATTAATGATTTGTCATCTTTGGAGTTTAAAACTTCTTCGTATAGGAGTATATCTTGTATTCTATAAGGAATAAGGGAGCATTAATGTAATCAATAAGGTTTTATGGTAATTCCGGATGTTACCAAGTTTTAAAATAATATATGATGAAGGTGTTCACATGTTATTACGTGGAAAAAAGGATCTTCAATGTGTTTAACTTCTTCATAAATTTTGGACTCGGAGTTTGGATAGATTTTTTAGGATAATTCTAAATGTTTGAATGGATTAAGGTACTATTATTAAGGTTATTTTTTTATTTTTATAAAAAGGAGAACAAGTAGACCGTGTGAAAACCCGTCACGTCGGACAAAGCTGCAGGAATCGAACCTAAAACCATAGTGCGATTGAGATTTATCACCTACCACTGGACTACGTGATGTTATGGGGTGGTATAATGTAGTTTATTTTATTTAAAGGGTCTAATATGTGAATTATAAATTCATTATATTGGGAACCCTATACGATTAGGATAAATAGAGTATTTTTGAGTTTTTTAGTGAAATAAGAGTTTGTGGTAGACATTTATTAATGGATAAAACTATAAGTATAAATAAATTATATCTCTTTATGATCATAGCCAATCTCATAAATATATTCCTCAAAATTAAGAAAAGGAACTTAGAACAAAAACGTTTTCCTAGATGGTACCTTAAATCATCACAAATTTATGGTTTTGTGATTGTTGGCCTTTTCATAGCCAGGTTCTCTACCTCTCTCAATCAGATAGTGATGGTTATATTTCTCTTCTATAACTATTTTTTCCTTCATGGAACCCTAGCATGTGTTATTTTTGGTATCCTTCATACTTACCACTCTTTATTTTAAATAGAGGCCTCATTAGTCAATTTTTTGATGAGGGATTTCAAATAAGATATTTTGAAATATCAACCCCATGATTCTAATACCGATCATAAATTGTGAGGATAAAATTTATTGAATGAGGAGAGTATGTAACACCCCTACCTTCCTTGGTACGCTTCTCATTGTATAATACAGTAGTGTTTATTTTACGCAACTTCGAGTTCTAACACACACCACAACCAATCAAACTAGACGTTCTGAATAGTAATACACACTTTTTGAAATTTTATAAATTTTATCATTCAAAATGGACTTCATTTTTGGATTTGAAATATCGAAATTAGCTTAGGGTTAATTTTTGGCATTTTCCTGAAAACATTCACTTTTTGATGAATAGTGAAAAAACACTGAGTTATAGTTTAAAACCAAATTTTTATTTAAAAATTTATTTATTTTATTTAAATTTAATTAATGTTAAAATAGATACATAATACTTATATATGTTCAATTTAATTCATTTTATTTAGTTTAGAATAATTTTAGATATATAATAATTTTATTGAACTTTTCACCATCTTTTACCCATCTCCTTGCAGAATTTGAAAATTCAAATAAAACATAATTTTACCACTTTCATGAGTTTAATTTCAGAATTTTGAGAGAAATAGTTAAAATGATGGAGTAAAACGTGGTTCAATGGGGTAGAAATAATTTTTGGTGAATAGTCACTTGTAACTTTTATTTACCGCGGTTAAAAGTAAATAGGGTAATTAAGGGTAAAAATGAAATTACTATTATCGTAACACATGTCATAATTCTATGGGAAAAGTGTATCTCAACTATAAACAACTTTTGTAATAAAATATTATAATGTAGGACCACTTGGATTATATTAGGACATTTATTATTATTTAATTAAAAAAAAGAGTTCCAAAAGTTAAAATAAAAGTTTAATAACTAAAACATTTTTAATGTAGAGTTATAAATAATATAAATTAGATTATAAAAATTAATTGGAAAATAAAAATATTTCCTACATAAGGGTATTTTATTATTAAATATTAGACGTTAAATAATTTAATTAATTCTTGACACAATGATGATGCAGTAATTACTGTATTAATAAACATATAAGATAATTGGTATTATAAATACCCAAATAAATGTAATTTGAGAATTTTTATGAATTAAAATAATTTTATAGGTTAATATGAAATATTAGTATTGTTTATATGATTTTTTTTGAAGTAATAATGCTTTTATGTATTTATAAACAACAAAATACTTAATAGTGTCAAAATTGACATAAAACTGTTTTTAAAACAAATATTATATTATTAATTGAAATTCTATTCCTAAAAATTTAAGGTTCATCCAAAGGCCTTATATAATTATAGGTGTATCATTAATGAACCAGTTGGGGGTCGATCGGAAGTTTATAGTAAGTTAATTAACCATATAATATAAAAATACAAAGAGACAAGGTAAATGTCAAACTAATTAACTAAGAGTTAAAACTAAAAGATAAGGTTAATAAAGTGACACAAACCTATCTAAAACCTATTGGTTGAGTGGATTTAGACTCATACCTACCTTATCCTTGAAATAAATCAATTTGTAGCCATTATAAACTGACTATGAATTTATTATAAAATAATATTTTATGTTTTTCGTAAGGTGCCCCTCACCCCTCTTATAAAAGGCCACTCCCCCTTCACTCTAATTCACACCTTCTAAGACATTTTTCTCATCCAACCACTTCCCAAATACCCTATAAACTCTCATTCCTTAAACCTAAAGGCCTTATTATGATCAGGAATCCATCCTAAGGAACCATTTGGATCAAATAAAAATGAAGAACCCGAAGAAGAGGTAATGATTTCCCCACCCACTTTCATGTTCCTTTCTTCTTGCACTTCCGTTTTCTTTGTTGTTTCCATTATAAAATAATAACTCCAGTATCTTCTATATACTGTGATGTTATTATAATTATGGTTCAACCAAATTCATTATTCTATCCACCCTTGTAATGACATGTTACCATGCGTGCGTACGTACGGCTTACCGTCTTCACGTCGTGCTGTAATTGTTATTCAAAACATTATTATTTTGATGGGTATAATAATGATGTGTATTTGATTTAAATAATAAATATAACCTAATAAGGATTCTGTATATATGATATAATATCAAATTATATATTATTTTAATATCTAAAAAATTATATTTTCGCTCGTGCGTATGTACGGATTACCGTCTCCACGACCCGATAAGATTCATTTCCATGTTCACCATTCATCGACGATTATAAAAATATATATTTCTAATAAGTATGTAAAATATGACATAATAATGCTACTGGATATATATATATATATTTTTATATACTTACATATATCTTATTCACTTACTTCCGTTCAATACAATATGAAAACGGAAACAGTGTTTATGCGTACGTACGGAATACCGTCTCCATAAACGGTGTTTTCCATTTGATATATACGTCTATTATAAATTTTTATATTATTAATATATATGATATATAAATAATTTTTATATTATGGAAGTATTTAAATCATGATATATGTGATACAATCTAGAGTAACAAGTTAAAACATGTACGATAAACAATGCGATTATTACCCGAAATATTAATATAACATGGAAATTATTATTAAATGGGTAGTATAAAGACATAAATGAATAATTTATGATATAAGTAATATTAATATGGTTCTGGTATAATTTAATAACATACTATAGTATTCATACAGAAGTTTAAACGTACCCTCGACTAAAGGAAAGTGCAAGGTAAGGGGTTTTCATCTCACTCCTTATTCCCGTGAGATTCATGCCATATTTCTACTATTACCTTTTGTGTGGTGTATGTACTTATCATAATTGTATTCATTGTGTAATAAACTTTAATTTATTTCTATTTACATATTCATTGTATGATACTTCTTTCATGGGGTGTATTTTTCATAAGTTACCAAATTGGTCAGGGTTTATTTTACAATCTCATTATTATTCGAGGTTGTTTTTATGTACGTAATTACCGGGACATATTAATCATCCATGTCCATTTTCCATAAAAACGATTTCAAAAGGAATATTTTATGGATTTTTGAAAGGTACACTTTATCAAGATCAAAATTTTATATGTTTTAACGATTTATCTTTCTAAATATTTTTAATTAATGTTCATGTTTTCAAAATTATTGTGAGGATTTATTTATATAAACATGAATGTTTTGAAATTATAATTCTTTTCAAATATTTCAAAGTGGTATGGGACACTTTAATTCATAAATCTCTTTTAAATTAAATCCTTTATAAATTTGTGACTTTTAAATTATTTTACAAAAAGGATATTCCACTCAAAATGGTTTACTCATCATTTTCAACTATGTTAGCATCCTTTACTGGATATTATTTTTTATTGATGTTGATTTATTATAATACAATCTTCCATATTGTATTGAATGGGTTGTGATATGTTTGACTGTGGATGTTCTATTTTTATACCATTCATGGTTTAAGGTTAATATATTGACATTTATTATGCTAGTTTTAATATGAATGTTTATATTATGTTTCAAATTTATCATATGAGGAATGCAGTGGAGTTAGTATGTGATGGGTGGAGCCTGCTATAGCTCCTCTATGCATCGGTAGGTCTCATGAGAAAAACTAGTGTCTTGGGACAATCCCTTGAAAAAAAATTATATGTAGTCTTGCCACGAGGCCTTGACTATGTGATAATGATGTCCGGTATTAGGCATTCCCTCATTCTGAAATTAGTTATTACATGTGATTATTCGACTAGTAGAATATCCATGTGCATGTTTATATGGTAATGTTTCATTTATTTTTACCATATTATGGTCAATTTTATGTTTAAAAGGCTGTTGTTTTTATTACACATTTTTCCTTAAAAGTTTATAGCTTTCGCTAAATTATTTACCCTTACTAAGCATATGAGCTCACCCCTTTATTATGGTCTATTTTCCCAGGATTCAACGAATTTTATTATGATTTGTATGCAGGGTTAAGCTAAAGGGAAAAATGGAATTCTCAAATAACTATCTATGTTGTGTTTTATGCTTCAAATTGTAATGTAAAGTTAATGTATGTAATCTATTTTCAAATACTGCTAAACTGATTGGTCCTTCAGGACTTGATTCCTTATAATCGTGCCAATGTATTAAAATAATGCACTGGATCTGGGTAACTAGGGTCGAGGCGCTACAGTTCACCAGCCAAAACATTGATATGAGCTTAAACCTAGTCTTTTGGAATAGGTCACTCATATTTCTTGACTGCAACATTCCCTTATCATGAGGAATGATCGTATCTCGATTTGGTGATCCCTATATAGAATTTGTTTATGATCCATATCTAGTTACTCATCCATTACTATAATATGTTTCTAATCCTCCTAGATGGGGTATAGAATGTGTACTTTATGTGGAGAATCCCCTTTTTCATTCTGATCATAATTTTTAATGACATGATTGTATAAATTTGAATATTTTCTATTTTCTATATCTTCACCAGTGCCGAAATATTATCGTGTTGTTAATTAGATATTGAATAAATGAAATGTATCTTTAGAAAATAATGACTATGTTTGTAATAAGTAAAAATGATTTTTCCTCTTTATGCTGTTAGATATATTCAATTAAAGTGGGGATATGAGACCACTTCATTTCTTCATGTATCACATGGATATTCTGATGGACACTATGCATGAGGGTAGGGATATGTTTCTCTACATGATTGTTTTAGGAATATTCATACATACATGTTTTATGTGAGTAGGTGTATGATCATTCTCACAAGATACCACTGGAATATTTCACGGGGATTCATCTGCAGGAGTAGGGATATTATCCAACACATGGTTATCTATATATTTCTTTTCTTGATTTGTCTTACTTTTTACCTATTCTTGGGTACCTGAGGTGGTACTTTCTTAGGTGGTTACCTCACTAGGCGACTGAAGGGAACAATTGATATGGATCTGGTGAATGAGGGCTATAATATCCCTTCTTAGTGGTCCATGAACTAGACATGAGCCATTATTTACTCCATGAGTCAACTTCATCACATATGAAATGTGGTGGTTTTCATGATCCAGGTATAGAATTGTGATGTGATTGGTGGTGGACAATAGAACTACTTGATTTATTGTATCTTTATTTAGTCATTACAGAATCATTGGTTTTATCATTAAAATCACCTCATGGTAAACTTAAAGTGTCAGGATAGAGAAATGTTTTGGGTTCTCCCAAAATATTTCATTAACCTGCTGACATCGACTATGTCAGGTAGGTTTGGTCACTCTATGACCCATAGGGATTTCATTTATAACTGATTTTATACTGTTGTTGATTGATGAAGGCATTATCTCAGGTCATGTGTTGTTTGAGAGAGAATTATATATAGTCCTGAAGAAAATAAGGAACTATTTCACCAACCATTGCATCATCATAGTCATGATATGATCTCAATAATATATTCATGGGGAACACAATTGTAATTTCCTCCCAGTGTGGCCATTATGCTCGTGTGGACATGCCACATCAAGGATTGAATTATTCCATGATAACCCTAGATATAAAAGACAAGATGATAAGTTTTATCATCTAAAATATCCATGTCATGTTTCACCACTTTTTTGACAAGTATATGAAAACAAAATGGTCTGATTCATGGTAAATCCATATTTTTTTATTTTTTAGTGTTTCACATTGGTTTCTCCATTTTTATTTCATCAGGAAAACGATCTTCCAATATGATCACCCATGTGGAGAAAATATAATTTAAAAAATATAATTGAGAAATATATTATTTTTATCATTTAAATGTGTTTCAATGGTTAAATTATTTCTCCTTCAAATCACGATTTTTTTCATTAGAAAATTATCAAGAGCAGGTTTTGGTAAAATAGCTTTGCATAACACTTTTGGGGGATTTTATTGATGTATAATCATTCATAATGGGATCAACATTATTGTTTGTTGTCCATATAAACTATAAATGTTTTCCATATCTATTATAGGTTACAAACCTAGTTTTCAAAGTCCAGAGGTCAATTAGTATTTCAGAACCGATGAAAATCAGAAACTCACATTGTTTGAGACAATGGGATGTTAGTCTCATCACACCCATTTGGGGGGAATTTCTTCCTTCCATGAAAGACTCTTTTGGATTGTATATATGTTAGATAATCTCTTCATAATCCAAATACGGGACTATTTACCCTATCAAAACAATTATGTACTACATCCATACATGTGTAAATGAGGTCATATTAATGAGTACATATGTATGTATCCGTTATTAATTATCTATTTTAAAATAATGGAAAAATGCTTATATTTTAATACTATAGAACCAAGAACTCCAGAAATTGTTGACATCTACAGAGGTTATTAATATATAAATGATTATATTGAACCTTTATTATATATCCTACTTGTCATGGTTATAATATGATTCAAAACCTACATAGTTCATTAAACTAGTCCATTTTAATGTCATGATGAAAGGACATATATGAGGGAACATTATAATGAGGTGTTGATATAAATCCTGAAAGAGATATCATGTATATCCTAGTTAGAGCATGTATCAGAGTCATCAATGTACAATTGTGCCCTTTGGACATTTCTTGAGGTGAATTACCTTGTATGAGGTAATTTATATCATGCAATTTATCAGGAAACAAATAATTAGGTTTTTCTAGTTAATGGATATTCATTATGTTAATTATATCATCATTCAATATCTCAATGACCATTCATGAAATTCTCAGTGTGAGAATCATGGGATTTAAAGTAACTGGTATCACTACATATAGATATAGAATATTTATTCTAGTAAAACCGTTTGTTTGTTTAATATAGATCTATGGACATAAGAATGAATAATAAATGTAATGTTCTTCATAGGAATAAATGTTATCCTAGTATTTTTCATTCATAGTTCGCTGGTGGATGAGGCTAACTAATCATCCCCTGGGAGAGATTTGTTCATGATTGTTAGTGTTTTGGATCGATGGATGGATAACAATATGGCAGATTCCCCTTTTGGCTCATTCAAGACAAATGCATCTTAAATATCTTGGCTATATGAGGTATCATAGTTGTTAAAGTTTATTTGATTAGTATTTCACACTAAAGATTACCTTAGGAAAGGCATTCATCACATGAAACTGATCAAGGATTACACACTAAAGTTTTCCTTTAATTGGGGGAATTTTTATTATTCTATGGATTGAAGATTACATACTAATGTTTCTCTTATATAGGATCAATAATATCATTACACTAATCGGTCTTACACAATACATTTCCCCTTATACAAGGGAATTCATATCAATACACTGATCGAGGATTACATAGTGAGTTTACCCTTATATAGGGGTATTCATATCTTACCACTGATATGGGATTATACACTGAATGTTCCCAAATAAGTTGTAATTCATATCATTTCACTAATTGGGGATTACCCGTCGAGGTTTCCCTAATATAGAGGTATTCATATCATTCCACTGATTGGGGATTACACAATGAGGTTTCACTAATATAAGGGGACATATCAAATTATGTCATTGTTCGATGGTTAAAAATTAATGATTCCCTTATACAAGTGTATTAATATCAGTCCACTAATCATGGATTAAACACTGATGTTTACCTTATATAGGGTCATTTTTATCATTCCACTGATCAAGGATTACACATTTCGACTACTCTTATATAAGGGTATTCATATCATAACATAGATCTAGGATTACACATTGAGTATCCATTATATAGGGGAATTTATTTCATGCCACTTATCATGGCATACACACTGAGGCTACCCTAACATTCCCATATAACATGGTTATCATGTCATAGGTCAGCTTCCTAACATGGACTGATTTTTTCTTGGCATGTTTTAATTTTCTATATGACATGTCTAATGTTGTATGAAAATGTACTAGTTGTATAGAGGACGTGTCCAAGGACAATCACATCATTCATTTGTCCTATTTAAAGGTTGTTTCATAATCTGAATGGAATTTTTGGAGACCATCACATTATCAATATTGACATGACTAGAGGGTGTCACATGATCTGACCAAACTTTTCATAGGAAATTTCTTGATCTAGGTATACTTTTATGGTGTACTTCACATGATCCTGGCTAGCATGTTTATAAGATGACACAAGACCTTGGATAAACTATATGGAGAGTTCCACATGACCCAACATACTTTTCTAGAGGACATCACATAGTCCATGATGACATGTCTTTGTGACACTATGAAACCTATCTGAATTTACTGAAGGATGTATCATGATCTAAGATGATATTTTTGATATCCACCATGATACCTAGATTACTTATCTCAGGATGATGCATGATCTATGATAACAAATTTAAAGGGTTCCACTTGAGCTATATGACTTTTCTGAAAGACATCACATTATCCAGTCGAACATATCTTTGTGTCATTATGAAACCTAACTAAAATGTCTTACTATCATAATATAACATTGAATAAATTTTTGGAGGAAAACACAATGTTTTTGCTACAATCCCAATTTTCTTATCCATAATTGAGTGGAATGATCAGAGGGTGACATGTTATATTCATGACATGTCCATGGGCCATTGGATGATAAAAATAGTTTGACGAGGGATAATTTCATGACTTGAGTGACACTCCCTTGTTCTATCACAAGATTTGGGAATGACAGAAAAAGAACATGAGAATTATTGTATGTTTTATTATCATTAGTATCCCATATTTTAGTATTTATTCAGGAAATTTATTTCATATGTTCCAAGAATCTATCCAGTGTTAGCTTATTTTAGGTTTTTCTTGATCCGACTAACATGTGAGATGTATTTCACAGAATATGGTTAACGTGATAGAATTACTTCACATGATGTTAAGTCATCACATGATGTTTCTATTATTACATCATGATACCCTAGATAATTCCTCATAATTAATGGGATAGAAAACCTTTTTTATGGTGTAATTGGTCTCTTTGTGATGTTTTCTCAAACACACTCTTGTGTGGTCTACAAATTGATGTGTAATTTTTTGTGCCGAGGGGGTTTGATTTATATGTCATTCCACCATTGTTTAATTCCCCCTTGTGAGGTGCATATCTAACTAATTCATGTTGGATTATTATGATGTATTTCATATTATGTGCATCACATGATCCTGACATGGGTCATTTGGGGGGTGTCCCATGGTGATCAATGAAAATGGGAATTATTTTCTGTTTTCTACATTGTTTGGACACATAATGATAAAATAGATTTCTTGTAACAATGATGACATGTCAAGGGGAATAAAAATGTTTAATCAGATATATCTAGTGGCCATTGTCAGATAATCATTCATATGGAATGTCATTCCAAGATTGAATGAAAACTTTTCTGGGGTCTTCCACAAGACAATGGTGGATTTCTTCACGACCTTAATGACATTAGGATACTTGTCCATAGGTATTCCATAGGATCATGTTTACATGTCAAAGGGGCCTCCATGCGATCACAAATGATCACCCCATTTCAAATCCCCTTTCATGTGACGGTATGTGTACTTGTATTTGGATGAGCCCTCTTTTTTCTCCATCAATTTATTTATTTATTTTTTAAGGATGGGTAACTCGCAAATTTTCACAATTTATATTGAAAACAATTACTGTCCCTACCTGTGATGCATCCCATGAACAATAATTTCTCTTGTGGTGATGTAAGTGCAGTTTAATGAACATCCCATCAATTTTCCTATATTGATGAAAGGAGAGCACAATGTCAGGTGGACATGTTCAGAATAGATCGTACAATGAAGGGGAGATGCTAATGGGATATTTAATGACCTGATGGACATGTTTCTAGGATTTTTTTCAATGTATTGGGAACAGTAGTGGAACATCATAACAATATAATTGATGGAAAATAGATTCCACCTTCCTCATTTATTTCCCCTTTATTTTTACATGTTTTTCTGATGTTTGTTCACGTACCATTCTGGTAACATGTTTTATGACTCATGGGAACTCATCTGGATGTTTCAAGATGACCAGCAAAGGACTTCAATGCCTTTATAAAAAACTTTATTCTTCTAAAAGGGGTTTCATGTGATCTCCAGTTGGAAATTCACTAAATAAAACCCATTTTCATGACCATTCAATATTCTTGTGATTGAATTTACTTTGGGTGTTTATGTAATCAATATGTTCTAACCACCTTCTTTCCTTTTCCTTTTGGGATAAAATAATTCCACTACTTTGACTATTCCTTCCACTATATATTTCCTGACTCTCATTTGGATATCGTTGACATAGGGTTATAAAATTGTAGGCCCACCCATCACATAATGAATACAATATATATGTGTGAAAAATAACATTTAACAATCATCATATGTGCATATCATAACCAATTAAAAAATGGTTCTTTAAGAATTTCCTCGATTTATCATAGCATAACCTAGCGAATATAAATTTGATTAATAAAAATCTCACCATCATAGTCATAAAAAATCTAGAGATAAAATAAAAATAGTACCATAAGATTATACCCCTAGTAAACCATATGAATAACCTAAGGTTATTGTCATTAATTGATACAATTACATAAAAATATCATTACAACGTTATTGAAGAAAAATATAATTTACCTTTTGAAATAATATATTATATATATAAAATTTACCATACTATTAAAGGGAGGAGTTTATTTTTAAATAACCTTGGATACATAAATATTATTAATTAAATCACAAGGTTTTCATAATTGTGGGACATATAGTCCATTAAATACGTGCCAAAATATTAATTCCACTTAAATTTTCAATAAAATGATAAAAATGCCTCATTAAAAAAATGTGGTAATACTGATTATAAATAAATATTAAATAGTAAAAATGGGTTAAAATTTATTTAAACAATCAGAATATAATTTTAAAAATTAATCATTAAACCAAATTTAGAAAATTAAGACATTCATGGGAAATGATTTCTGATAAAAAACATAAATAAGTTAGATTTTTAAAAAAATATTAATTTATTCCCTATATTTTTTTAAGAGTGGAAAATTTAAGGAAAAAATATATTCTACAAAAAATGACAGAGCAGAAGAAAATTAATATGTTCATCTAGAGATTTGTTGTCATTGTCATATCCACTATTATAAGGACCCAGAATTAAACATTACATAATATTGAATTAAATGAATAATTCACATTGAGGATATTTTCATGTTTAAATTTTTAGAGAATTAGGCCAATAACTATTACATTACAACTTGATTATTACAATTAGACACTATTACTCAGTATCCATTTTTTCTAAAAGAAAAACTCTTAAAAATAAACATATCTAGATCCATGTTTTTAGATAGCATGACTTTTCCTTGATACCATCCTTGACCCTATTCATCTTTAAGACCTATGGAAAACGTTTCAAAAACATGGGATGAGCATTAAAAGCTCAGTAAGGGTTATAAAATAAGGAAGGAAAACATTATCCCATCATCAAATACCATCAATGAAACCATACTTTTCAATCATAACATACCTAATGAAATCATAAGATTTATTAATAACACACACAAATAATAAATCATAAAGGATAATTATGGAATCCATATCAAAATTACATTGTAGCTATCACGGCTACATAGGGATTTACACATGGAATACCCATCACGGTATATTCCCTAAATCTCTAAGGAGAAACATAATTTTAACCTCCTTCACGTTACCCAATGCATTGGACAGCTATCTCGGGCTCAACAACCCTAGATTTATCATAGAACCACCCGTATACATAAACAATGCCTAATAACCATAACATAATCATCAAATATAACACATGTATAAAGTAAAGATAACATTTCCATAGTCAAATATATAAAATCAAGACTATGTTTTTATCAAATCAATTTTTAAACCATTTAAAAAGATACTTTTTAATAAAAGTGTCCCATACCACTTTGAATCTTTTAAATGAATTATGAATTGAATACATTAATGTCCATATAAGTAAATCCTAAAACACATTTAGAAAACATAGTCATTAATGATAAATATTTAGAAAAATATTCCCTTAAAACTTTTAAAATGATATTTTAGTTGAAGAGTTTTTAACACAAAGAGAGACGCTTGAATACAAATAATTGAAGAATAAATTTTAATAATAACATTATAATGTCATGAGAATAATTTAATTCACGATATAATATGTCAAAGGATAGTATATACACCATATAATAGTTAATTGGTTCTTAAAAACAATGAAGTCTTAGTGGAAATGTAAATTGGGATGAAATCCATTATAAAGTTGGTATCCAAAATATAAGGATAAATCGATCAGATAATTATGTGTGAAAAATATAAATACACCAAATATAAGTGTATATTATGTGTAAAATAATCAAGGGTCAGTCAAACATATTCATAGGATGACATGTTCATGAAGTACAAGTTGAACCCAAAGAATAGAAATTGGGTTACGTGGTTCCCTTGTAAAAATTCGACAACCTAATGACGTCACTTTAAAATTAGGAAAATGATTTGATGAGATAAAAAAATTAATCTCATCACTTGTATATGAGGTTTAAATCAATAAGTATATTGAATAACATATCCCATCATAATAAGATGTAAATTAAAAGACATAACAAAAAAAGTCTTTTATAAAGAGGAGGGTGAAAGGTTCCCATACCAATTTTGTAACTTACAAAACATACGCCACATGAAAGAAGGATCATATAATTAAGATATAAATACTAGTAAATGAAATTATATTAGACAAGGAGTACAATCATGGGAAGTTCATACACAACACAAAAGTAAATAGTGGCAAATATAGTATGAATCTCACAGGAATAAAACGTGATATGGAACCCTTTACCACATTGCAATCAACTGAGTCGTATGACCAAAGGTTAATAACCACAAAATTAATCAAAATATACCGTGAATATAATGAGAATCATTATAATATATATCAAATGTCCTTACACAATACACCACATGCAATGATTAAGTGGCGAACAATAAAAATCTCACGTAATTAAAAGTGAGATAAGAAAATCCCTTACCTTTTGTCCGACTTGACTCAATCGTTCTTTAATCTCCTAAATAATAAACTAAAAATCATTTATACTTGATTAATAACCTTTTTAATGTTTACTATTCAGTTTATATCACTTTTTTCCATGTTATAAACATTATGTAATCATTTAAGTTAATAACGACCATTTTGTCGATATTTGGTACTTGAATAAAAAATGGACTTCTTATAATCACATGTTGTTCATTTGGTCAATGGTTCATTATATTCAGAATTATATAAATGATTTTGATATCATATATATCATATATATCTATTATATACATGTATTTACAATATTATATAACATTTGGAGGTAAGAAATGAAATGCACCATTCATGGAGATGGTAAGTCATACGTACACATGAATGCTACTTTCATTTGTATTTCATATTATAATGGAATTAAAACATAATTATACATTGATATATTATAATTAGAGTATAATATCATATATAATGTCATTAATTCCATCCTTTATACATCCAACATAAGTCATTAACGAGTCACATCACTTTGAGGGGGCAGTATTCCACACTTCCTCAAATGAGATTATCGTATTTACCCACTATGGAAACCAAAAGGTGTGCCATAAATGGGAAGTAAAGAATCATAAGGAAATAATAAACATAGTATATATATCATATATAAATATAGTTACATCATTATGGCCACCATGAGAGGTGGTAAGAGTTAATTGAACAATCATCGTCTCGTGAGGCGTTAGATTTCCATCCACAGAATAATTATGTTCTTCACCCATTAGATGGAGGTGTGTGTATGTTTAGTTCGAATGATTCTCATTACAAAGTCCTAGTATATTGATGATATGGGTTTTGTAACAAATTAAAGTAATAAAAAGAGTTTAGGGGTTAGAGAAGTAAAATAAAAGAAAACAATTTAATAGAAATTGTTCCCTTAAATTTGGGTAACTCTCTTTGGATTGAACCAAAGGACTTCTTGAAGTGCCTTCTGCCTAAGGTAAGGCTTTTAGGTGGAGTAGAAAGATGTAGGGAGATTAATTGGGTAGAGTGTGGATGAGCCAAATAGCTTTAGAGGTGTGAGAAATTGCATAGAAATGATCACCTTTTATAAGGGAGAGGAGGGGCTCTTGAGGAAAGTGTGAAAATATTATTTTATTATATAATGATATTCGGTTTCTAAAAGTCCAAAAATAATTACAGTTGAAAATAAGATGACTTATATTCGAAATAAAATCTTCCAATCAGAAATGGAAATGTTTTGGATAATATTTTAATCAATATAATCTTATTTATTTAAATCATTTATTAATGAGTTAAATACTGCATCATTACTGTGTCATAAATAATTTAATTTAATTGATGTCTAAAAATTATAAAAAACATACCATGATGTAGTAAATCTATTTAGAGTTATAATTAATATTTATATTCAAAAAGATAATTTATATAACCCCTTATAAAAATTAATTTACTAAAAGATATTTTCTTTTGTCAATTTTGCCTTTATGTTAATTAATCTATATTTTCATTATCACTCCCAAGTGGCTCAATGGGGTCCCAAAATCAACCCCAAGATTCCCATGGTCGTAAATGACTGAAGAAATAATTTTTGGACTAGTGTTAAGGTAATTTTTAATTATTATAATATTCTTTTAACCTTGAATTACTATATTTACCTTTAACCGTGGTAAATAAAAGCCAAAAGTTACAATTCACCAAAAATTATTTTCATCTGAATGGACCACATTTTAATTCATGATAACAACAATGTATGTCATATTTTTGAAAGTCAATTAATATAAGTGGTAAAATTTCATTTAACTGAAAATGTCAGATTTTTTTAACTACTACTAAGTGGTTTCACTATTTATCAAAAATTGATGTTTTTCAGAAAATTACCAAGAATTAAGCCAAAGCTATATTTGATATTCTGAATTCAAAAATTATGTATATTTTGAAAAAATCATAACATAGAATTGGAATTAATTAATTTTAAGATTAACTCCTGTTATCAAAAAAATAGCGTGTTTTTAGGAAACAATAACTGCCAACAGATTGATACTTGTTTATGTCCAATTTTAAAGTGAAATTAATTCCAATGACCAAAATTGGATAAAATGATAAAAATATATTTTAATTTCACTTTAAAACCAATTAAAAAGATAAATTAACCATATAAATAAATTATATTATAAGGCACTTTTGAATTAAAATACAATATTTTTCACTATTCATTAAAAAATAAACTTTATCAAAAAAATTCCAAAAATTTACACAAAGTAAATTTTGATGTCCCCATTCAAAATAAAGGATTTTATTTGGTCATATAGAATGTATTAAAGTTACCAAAACTAGTTTTAAAAAGGGTTATCCATTAAAAGGCGATAAATTGGACTTTTAATGAAAATTATGCTTAAATTTAGATTCATTCACATTTTAAGCCTCTAAATTTTTATTGGATAATGTAAATACATTTAACAATCATGTATAATCATATTATAGTTATTTTTGTTCATTATATCTAATAAAATGGCTAGGAGTTAACTGCTATTTAAAATAACAATATTATATTATTAGTGTGCTACATAAGATTTCAAAGTAACTCATTATTGCATATCAGGTATGCTATCTAAAATAGCAACCCTTTTAAACTAAATTTAATATTTAATTCACAAAAATTAATAAATATGAAATATGTCTTATTCATCATTTAACCGAGATGTTATAACTATGTCCCTCCCCACTAGTGATAATGATAATGTTAAAACGCAAATCCCACCTCTAATAGACCTTGGTATATCGACCAACGATGTGTATAAATATCCCACTCATGAGGTGCATCTTCCACAAAACATGTACAACTAATCACATATTGAAGACCATGATACACTAATATGAAAAAAAACTATTACCCACACATACATACATCAATACCATAACATGAATAATATATATTCTCTAAAAGTGATAATCTTGGACAATAAAATCCCAATCAAAACTAAAAATGAGTCCAACATTCAAAAAAGTATGAGAATACTATAAAATGAAACCACTCTGAAAGAACCATGATATTTCTAGCCCAACTAATCTCTACCAATTCCCTCTCTTCCATAGACATTGTAAAAAGGTTCTTATTCATCCAAATACGTGATACATGCAGGTAGATCCATTGACCAGATGAGTTTAATAATACCTAGTAGGAAACACCAACAATAACTATTATTAAAGCATAAATATTTGATAGATCATAATTTTAATGAAAAATACACATATATACTCAAAAAACAAACAGTGTCATGTGGTCTCAACAAAAAACTTCTGGCCACATAATATTTCACAATTCTTCCAGTTAAAAATCATTCACGGAGTACTCACTCGACGATCAATTTAGTCAATGATGATGCTCATAAAATAGGTCATGATTATTGGTTCCCACCCAACAGGTAGTCATTATGTCTGTGATGATCTTATCATTAAAGTATTTAGTCACACCCCGGACCATTGAGGGACACCACAATCCTTAACAAATCATATTTTTATATAGGGGATTTCTTCCCATTCTAGGGTGGTCACAATAATAAAATGGAGGCCACCTAGTAAAATTAGAGGTTCACACTATTATGCCACATGGGGATACCTCAATCTACATCCAATAGTACCCATGATGGGGATCATAGTGCAATGTTGAGAACATAATTCCAACTTTTACCCTGATGGTAAAGGTCCATGTTATCACAATCAAAAGAACCATGTCCATAAAAAATGATGAGAGGGAACTATGTTTTCTCAGAGGGCGTACACTACATAAACTAGGGGCACAAAATTTGTCTTTCCAACCATAATTTTTCCCACATCTCACTATCTCAAAAAAACGAAACTCTCAAAATACACATCCTTTCCTTTAAGGGTACATGGATTATAGAATCCACCAACACACTTAAAATGTTTTCTGCATGTGCCTATGTACTTTAGGTCATTCCCATGTACACTTGGTTGTGTTTTAGCATATGTCTAAGAAATTTTACATTGTTAGTGTCTAGAAACCTATCATAAATTCAAATGTCGACCCGTACTCTTATATCATACAATATAAATAGAATTTTTACAATGGTATTTCGAATGGTTTCTCATATGGAACAATTGTTAATTGATCCTTTACATTACTCAAAAACAATATTATTGTAGCCAAGACCCTACAAAGTGTGTATCTTTATATTAGATTCCTTGCACTGCATGATATTCATGAACTGATAGATCCTTATCCTTATATGGTTCCACAACCAATATCTATGAATCCAATATGAATAAAACAATTAATGATAGATCCATGTTTACAACCCATCACTATCACCAATCACATAAATCTAGGATTTGATCCAATCATACATTTTACCATTGGTTCGAACTATCCCCATCGCAAACCATTGTTGCAAATCAACATGGAAAATGAAGTCTCTTAGTCTTAATATTGATACATTTACAATATTTATCTATCATCATCTTATAATGATCATACTAAAAATTGTTAAATTATCCTGCTGAATTGAACTTTTTTACATAATAATGGTGATAAAATAATTAGATACCATGTGGAAAATATATTTCCCATGATGAACATGAAATAAAATGAGGGAAAAATCACAAGCTATAAAAATATGGAAAGATACATTCCATTTTACCATTTCAAACATGATCTGATATCATATAATACATGAATGATGAGTAATAATAACAAACAGACATTTAAATAAATCATAAAATAAATCAATCATCCCTGGAAAAGTAATATCATGTTAATATAATTTACTAGAGTATGACACTATATAATTAAATATAAGGAATCCTCATAAATAAAACATCATACCTAGTGTTTGGATAGATCACATATGAAGAATATTCTAGTGTTTCTATCATTGGTGAAATCCCTAAATTCTTTTGGCGTACTGATCATAAATAAATATCCATACACCAACGTCTCTCCAATATCTTGTCTCTAGAACTCTTGGGTTATTAAGATAACCCAAATATTATCCCATTATTTTATTTTTATAGTAGAGTAATTAGGTCACTACATTATTATAATGAGATAAATATATTATGTAATTTATTAAATATTATTTCCCCTCATAATTTTTTCACAAATTCCTAAAAATAAAAAAATTTATGTCATTACTAAAGTCAAACCTATATTATAAACTCAGTGGATAACTCATATTTCTAATCCAAGACTCCATTATAGAGTAAATAAACTGTTTTTTGGAAATCACATATGTGTGATGTTGACATATATAATATTTTTCAAACATAAATTTTGGGTTCCCCACGAATTGGAATATCATGATGTGATAGTTCCTATATCTGAAAATGTTTCTAGATATATTTTATAGTTTAAAATAGAAACAACTGAGACCATAAATTATCCCTCCGTTAGGTAATTTCATTCCATAGAAAAAAAAGACAACTCAAACATTTTTTTCTACTGAGATCACATTCGAGTATCTCCCTATCTGGTGATTTCTGGAGGATTCTCATGATGCAAATGGACATGACCTAAAGGAATCACCCGCCAAAAGTGGATCATCTCTTCTTAATCCTTCATTTCTACCAGGTACTCTAAAAAGGTTTCACCATCCTAAATTTCTAGCTCACCCCAGTTAATTATATGTGATAGGAAAAAATGTAAATCCAAAATTTTGACACTAGGAAAACATCATGTACCCGATATATGTACAGTAGCATGGCCATGTAGTACACCAACCCTACACTAATTATATAAAGGTAAAATAAACCATGAAGATATATTTCTACCAAATCAAAATAATCATCATCTATGTTGAGATGAGACCTTCAAGAACACATAGTCTACCTCCTAAAACACTAAAGGCCATTAGTTTTTATCCACGTAAGAGTTATAGGGGCTCTATGAAGTCCCCATCTTCCCCTGCATGTTTTTAACTTTCTATATTATAACTCTCACCAATACTAGGCCCATGAAAGAATACTCACCCGGATCATTCAAAAAAAGTGGTGAACTGTAGGATTTCTCATATAAGTAATTGAATGGTGCAATAAATATGGTGGAATTTTAGTTTTTATAGGAAATCTATAACAATGTTAAGTGATCCTCCTAACTATAGCCAAATCAAAACATATAACATCACAGTATGTCCTCGAAAACATGAATGTTCTACTCAATATGGCCTTCTGTTTGGGGGTGAAATACAATTCTTAAATGGAACTGGGTCCCAAATCCGTCCTACAATCCTCTCCGTAATCTAGATTTTAAATGAACATGAGTGTATTATTCGATCATTTTCAGAACTCTGTGGGTCTTATAATGAACCAATGTTTAATCAATAGAAATTACCTTCTTATAATCATGACATATTGTATAATCACATAAAATCATAATATAATGACACATCACACTTATATGAACTACTAAATACTATGTTACCTTTAAATATAATTTTTCCACTTCTGTAATATGCATTTCAAAAATCAAACATACACGGTTGCAATCAGTGTGATATTTCGAGTCTGGTAAGGGAAAATCAATATTAGGTGAATGGTAAAATACCCTTATGAATTGTAATTTGACCTTATGAATAGTAATTTTACCCTTAAAAATGGTAAACCAGCCATGTGAATATTATCCTTACAAATTAAAGTATAAATATAATTTATCCATCTTATTCAAGCCAATATGATAGTGTTGGTATTTTTAGTAAGTCATAAATATTTTCATACAATTTTATGATTTATTTAATAATCTAAGGGAAATTTTGTTTTTATAAAATATATTTATAAAAAACATTCTTTTTTTTGTATTATTATAATATAATTTTATGAGACCCAAATTAATTTTTCAACGTGTTTAAAAAAGTATATTTAATTTAAAAATTTGTATTTTTCAAGTAAATTATCATTTTAATTAAGAAAAAATTTATTATATTTAAAAATTTATTTTCATAAAATGGATTTCATTTACAAATTCTACACATTGAGAAATTGGTTTGGGTAAATATTTGGGATTTTTTTGAAATACATGAATTTTTTGTGAATAGTGAAATTTTATAATTTATGAAATATACTAAATAAATGAATTTCTTCATCATGATGGATCAAGGTATTATGTAAATGGATATATATTTTAACTCATATGCCTTATTACTGTTTGTTTCACAATAATAATCCTTATTTCTTATCTTGAGAAAAATAATAAACTGAATAACGAAATATTGAGAAAACTCCCCTCTCCTCCACTATAAAAACCACTCATCACCACCTCTTCTCCTCACATGTCTCAAGCCTTATCCCTTACCCAAATTCTAGTAGAATATCTATTAAAACCCTTCTTTTATGTCCAGGAGCTCTTGGTCCCATCAAAAGTCCAAAACCTCCCATCAACGAAGGTTTTTAGGAGGAAGGAATCAAGTGTAAAACCATCTTTCGTTTTCATTCATTTTCTTTTAATGTTCCTTTAATTTCTTTTCTACCATCACAACATCTCATCTAAATGATATGAGAATTATATTAACTTACAAATATGTAATATTTTTGTGATAATGGAATAATTCTTCCTCATTTCTCATTTCCCCTCCTTTTACAATTGAAATGGAAACACCATCTAAGATGTTTTAATTTATCAAAATCTAGGACGATTGGTTTTCAATTTCTATTGCCATCTTCGATTATAGCCATGAATTTTTTTACGGTTGAAATAGATTTTTATAATATTAATATATACCTTTTAATGATCTAGATATGTTTAAAAAAATTAATTTATAAAATAAAACGATTTCATTATGGTCAAAAAACCACCTATTAACCCAAACCGTTATAATTAATGGTTTATATAATGTCTTATCCTCAATAAAAATAACAAAATAAATTTTACAACCATGTAAAATTCTGGATGTTCTATAATAACATATAACATCATATCTAGGAAACCATCTTCTTTTTACAAGATTATCCAGACATGTATATATGTAAACCGATCATGAAAACCAAGGAAAGAAACACTCTCAAACAATGAAATTAATCGTCTTAACCAATCAAAAAGGAAATGAATGAAATTAATAATGTTATAATAAATCAATTACATGTACATGATATTAATTATATATTAATTTGGGAATCTATTTTGATTATCCAGGAAAATGAGGTCATGTTAAGTACACCAACAAAATTAAGGTAAGGGATTCTACATGAACCCCAATTAATCCATTGGGTTTTTCGATCATTTTTTTACAAAATGAAGTTATATTTTTATTTTATTTAAATCCTATAAATGTTTTTATATGTTCCAAACTCATTTATCATGATCCATTCATCATTCTCTTTTGGGGATATCATTATTTGGATGTTGTCCCCTTCTCAATTCTTCCCGATAAGTAAGCCCATTTTAAGGGAACCTCTAAAATTATTACATAATTTAAAGTGCACTCAATCAAAATTTTAATGAATGTTTTTTTAAAATAATTATTTTTATTATTAAAAAAAATTTTGGTTTAATTATGATTTTATATAAAATATTATTATCATTCCAATTTTAATTTCTTTTTAATATTTTCATTCAAACCGCACTAAAATGTATTAATTCTAAAATTTTGTTAGTACTCTTCATACATGTTCTCACTTCTATTTGACATAACATAACATGATTCATGATTATTTTATCTTATTAATATCCATTTATTTTTTAATTCATTTCTTTCATGGAGACATGGATGATAAACCCATTCATTATGCTTTGTGACATGATTATGATACCACTTTCTCTCCATGGGTAAACCTTATGTTTATGTATGATTTAATTTTATGATTTATTATTTGGAAAAAATATTCATGAACATGTTACGACGTATGAAACCATATAGCACTCTAATTCCTTGGGTGTAGTTTAGTCTCATGAGATATTAAGTGCAATGGTCTTGGAAGATAGGCTTTCCCCATTCTCCATGTTAAACGGTCTGGGAGATCAGCCTTAAATCATGATCCTTTACAAGAAAAGAGCATTGAATAATGCTAAATATCTGTTTTATATTGATTCTACATTATTATGATTCAAGGTTTATATAATCCCATGATTTATATTTTATAAATAGTTATGTTTAATCATGTACTATTCCGCTTTATATCATTATTTCATGCCTTCTAACCATTGTGTGGTGCTTTATTCATATGATTACCCCCTTATATGGTTTTTATCTCATTCCCTTGTTCATGTTTTCCCTAGGATATCCAATGTAGATGTATGATCAAAGTAGATATGAGGAGCTCAATATGGAGAACAAAAAAAATTTCTTCTATGATATTTATTTATATACCTACTCTTCCAAGACACAAGATTTTATGATACCTATCTTGTAATTTGATGTTAATTTATGAATAAAATCATTTAATGAAAGGTATAAAAGAATGGGTTAACTATAGTTTGTATAAGAGTATGTTACAGTTATTTTTGAATATTAGGAATAGAGAACTTCAGAAATAACCTAATTATTATGACTATGTATAAGAAAATGTCCATAAATTTTGGTTAGTATATAGTAAGTGGTTCATCATGAAAATTCATACCTATTTGGATCCAACTAATGTTAATGGATCAGGAATAGATTTACCTAGGAGTAACAACTTTGACAAGTGAGTTTGGTCTGGACTCATAGTAAAATGGTACATGGCAATGAGCCTGAGTACACACCTAATTTGATACGCTCGAGGGATATGATTTAGTAAATTAATATTCTCATTACCAACCATTATTATGGGAATAAAAAAATATCCCAAAAGAATATATGTTAAGAAAAAGATTGAGGATAACCTAGATTTAAACCTTTGTAATCACAAGTTATGATATAAATTTCCATTATAAGTTACTCCTATTATTTTAAAGATGTCCATGTATGATTATTAGCTAAGTATTCAAGCCCCATAAATTCACATTATTTTCTTAGTTAATGGAGGTATATAGAATAACATGTTACAAAAGTCAATGTGATAGGGAATGTGTAGATTTCTCTAATAATATAAAAAATATTATGAGACTTGTAGTTAAAAACAACATGATAGTACTTTCTTAGCTAGCTCATGTTATAAATTGTAACTTTAATAATATAGAATTCTCTCCTCCTCTAAATAAGGATATATTTTCCATCCAATCCTTCACGCAGAATATGCCTCTCATGATTAGTGTTTCTTTTGAACCCCTCCTCAAAAAATAGTTCAGTAACTCCATTGAAAATATATTCTTTGTCCTCTAGTGCTGAAAAGAAGATAAAGTCATACTTGAGGTCTATAATTTTTATAAGGAAGATGATCAATGGTGGAAAATAATCTATAATATGATGTCCCATGAGGGTATTGAATCCATTTATTGAGAGGAATTAATGAAAATAGTTTGCAATTAATATTTCCCCAGAACCCCCCTTCTCAAGATGGAAAGAGAGTTCCCCAGAAATAATTAGACAAAAGATTAGTCTATTTGGGCCTTTGAAGCAAACATGACAAGGCTTGAAAGATATAATTCCACCATTTTCATGAACACATAAAGAAATGTGTATCATTTATTCAGCATAATAATGTCGAGTCTCTGAAACATAATGGCAATTTAAAACTCGTGCTATTATAATGATATTTTCCATTGTGTCCTCAAGGATGATATAGAAATCAGAGAATCCCAATGGTCTAATGTGCCCGATGAAAAAAGTGGAATATGGAGTCCAAGATGGGAAGATCATTTAATAAATCCCATGAGGTAAAGAATACCGTACAACCCATGTGTAAAAATTGTGGGAAGAATCATCCTGGGAACTGTCTAAAGTTAACCCAGAATCGAATTAAATGTAGCAGAATGGGAAACCTATATAATAACTTATAGAGGGTTATGTAGAATTATAATAATGTGTAAGAGGAAATCAATGTTCAGATAAACACATTACCTTTGGTATAGTGTTAAAATTTCAAGGGATGTAGGAATTATGAGAATAATTTCCCTAATCTAAGGATTGTCAGAGGAAATCAAAAACAAAATTCAAGGAATCAAGGAAGGTATTATGATATCACAACTATAAATGTGGATCCATAAAAAGATGTTGTGATTTTTATTCTAGTTATTCATTCAAAAAATAGTAAAGGTAATATTTAATTCTGGTTCTACACATTCTTTCATATCATGAAGGATTATTAGAACTATTAAACTACCAAATCAAATTTTGAAGGTTCAGATATCATTGAATGTAGTGAACATTGATTTTTTTACGTCTAGGGTTTATAAATCCATATCGGTAATTTCTTGCAGAATAAACCACTCAGAATATTTTATTATTCTTCCACTTGTAGAGTACTACTCTATTTTCAGAATGGAATGGAAATCGGTATACAAATTAGAAATTATCTTTTGGGAAATAGAGATCACCCTTCATATCCTAGATTATCCTCTAATCCTATAAAAGTTTATGGAGGATGATGAATCTCTTTCAGAATCATTATCTCAAGTGATGATAATGTTGCCTTTTGAGAAATTATATATTTCTCAAATTACTGAAATAAAAAAGATAATAATTCTCAAAGATATGCCAATATTGAGGGATTGCACAGATGCATTTATTGCAGAATTTCCTTGACTTAAATATGATTGATAGGTGGAGTTCTAAATTGAACATTTTCTTGGATACATTTGTATATCAATGAAACCTTAAATAATAGCCACTGTAGATATGGAAGAGTTGGAGAAGAAGTTATAAGATAATTTAGAGAAGGGTTTTATATGCCAATGTGCTTTTCTATGGGTTTCACCAGTCCTCATAATTCATAATAATGCTAGAACAATGCACCTCTACATCAATTATTAGGAACATAATAAAATCCTATTAAATAAATGGTATCCCCTACTACAGATAGATAACTAATTTGATCATATTACTAGAGAATGTTATTTCTCTATGGTGGACCTTCAGTTGGGATATCACTAATTAAAGGTTAGGAAGGAAGATATTTCAAAGTCTTCCATTCAAATGAGTTGTGGACACTATATGTTTATAGTGATTCTCTTCGGACTCACTAATTCTGCCAAAATATTTATGGATTTAATGAGTAGTGTTTTTAGATATTACCTCAAAAAAATTGTCGTAGTCTTTATCGATGATATTATAATATACACCATGAGTGGGGATAAACATGAGGAGTATTTTAATACTATTAAGATGACATTGTGATGGGAGAAAAAATATGAAAATTATAGAAAATTATTGTTCGGATAAAGGAAGTATCATTCACGGGGATTTTAATCACTGGTAAACGAATATCTATGGACCCTTCCAATTCAAAGGAAATCGAAGAGTGGAACAATACATTTTCTGTAACAGAGATCTATAATATTCTAGGTCTAGTCGTGGATTATAGAGTATTTTTGAAGAACTTCTCGTGTTTTTAAAACAAAATAAACAACCTAACTTGGAAGGAAATTATGTTTTTTAGACTCAAGAATGTGAGTAATTATTTAAGTATGTCATAAAAAGGATCATCCTTGCACCAACACTCACACTCTATATAATTAGAGAACTCATTCTGGGGTACAATGATTCTTCAAAGAAGGTATTAGGATTTGTACTGATGAAAAATCATAATGTGATAGAAAAATCCTAAAGGTTGCTAAAATACATGAGAAAACTACACCACACATGAACTATAGTTAGCAGTAGTGATCATTGCGTTGAAAATCTGGAAGGATTATCATAATGGGGGAATGTTTGAGACAATAATGATCACAAGAGTCTCAAATATATATTCACACAGAAAAAGATTAATATGCTCCAGGAAATATGATTATAGATCATATTGTATTATGACTTATCAATACACTACTATCCCAGTAAGACAAATACGGTGGAAGAATTTGTCAGTAGAAAGGAACCTACATCTTTTTCAATGATGATAATTGAAAAGGATCAAATATTTATAGATTTTAATTGGATGGAAATGAGATTCATCAAGGGAGGAATTAAATCAATCCATTATAAAATAATTTCTCATCCATCCCCAATATAGAAAATAATAGATGATAAAATAAATTATGTTGAAATTCAGAAAAGGGTGGAAACTATTAGAAATGGAAAATCCTATGATATAGGGATTTACAAGGATGGAGTCATATAATGTGGGTCACGAGTATTTGTACCATTTAATCCAAGGATAATTATTGTGATTCTTAATGACACACAAAGCTCAACCTTATCTATTAACCCCTAGAGCACAAATATGTATCGGGATATCTTAGAGAATTATCTGTGGGTCAATATGAAGGAGATTTTTGGGTATACATCAAAGTGCCCAGTATTTCATCAAGTGAAGGATAAAAGGAAAATGTATAAGGGGGTGTGTAGGCCCCGGAAAATGCATCCCCGAAATTTTCCAAATTCTTCCATACATGATCCAAGATAGTATTCCATTTCGCAAGCTTCGATTTGGTAGGTCATAGTGCTCGAACAGAGCTACGAATTAGGAGTTATGTAAATTTGAAGTTGGGTTGAAAAACCGGTTCGCAAAGCCCATTCGCGAAGCCCCCTCTGTGATCGCAGAGCGCCGCCACGAAACAATGAGGCGGGATGCTCCGCGAACCAGGATGAATTTTGTGACACGCCGTGAAGACCCACCGCGAAGAACAGGAGGCGGTAACTCTCCATGAATGCCCTGACATTCGCGAACCCGCCGTGATGTAGAGGAGGAGGTAACTCTCCGTGAACGCCCTGACGTTCGCGAACCCGCCGTGAAGCAGTGGAGGCGGTAATGCTCTGTGAATTCCCTGACGTTTGTGAACCCTTCGCGAAGCAGAGGAGGCAGTAACGCTCTGAGAACGCCCTGACGTTTGCGAGCCCACCGCGAAGCCCCAGGGGAGGGAATGCTCCGCAAACCCAGTTGACCTTCGCGACCCGACGAGAAGCAACCATCGCCCCTTCGTGTCGCATGAGCTCTGCTTCGCGGCGCCCCTGCCTATAAATACCCAGCTCAACCCCCTTCTCCAGACAGACGACCACGGCCACTTCGCCCCTTGGGCGGCCGAGCGGAGCTCCGCATTGCGGCTCCACGAGGCCATGCTCCGCGAGCAGCTTCCTTCGCGTTGCTACTTCGCGACCCGAGGCTCCGTGAGTCCATGCTTCGCAAGTCCATGCTCCGCGATGCTGCTCCACGAGACCATACTACGTCAGTCCATGCTCCGCGAGCCTATACTCCACGATGCTTCTCTGCGAGACCAAGCTTCTTGAGATCCCTTTGCTCTACGAGCACCCTTTACTCCACGAGACCCCTTTGCTCCGCGAGCCCCTTTGCTCCGCGAGACCCCTTTGCTCTGCGAGAGACCATTGCTCTGCGAGGCCATGCTTCGCGAAGCTACTTCGCAAATAACTATCCTTTGCGAGGATCCTACCTTTGAGCCCACTGGTCCATACTGCAGCGGATGCACCCCTGCACCCCCACTCGGGGTCACTTTCGGGCTGCGGTCCCGGCCCTCCGGGCCGGTCATTTCACTACCATCACAGACCCCCATGAAAAATGGAGAGTCACACCGCGACCTTCTCGGGCCGGGATGTCGGGATTTTCCATTGCGCACTTATGCGCTCCCACCATCAACCTATGGAATACCATGATTTCAGACACTCCTCCACACACCATGAAACACCATGAGTTGATGTATTACTCTTGGTTTGTTTCCTATGTTATGAGTTGAGGTTATCATCATCAATTCCCCGAGTACCTTGAGTCGAACCATTCTTCAGGAAACTCCTCCAAACCCTATCACTTGGATCATATGCCAGTTTGAACCAAAAAAGGGCCGCCCTTCTGTAAGACCAAACACCAACCATTTCTAGGCACCTTCTTCCTAACAATCCTATCAATATGACATTAAACTGTAGTACTCCCTATCTAACAAATGATAGGATGCCCCTTTCTCCAAGAAAGAGATGCCTTTTTCTCCAATCATGAGATGCGAACAGTCCGATCTATATGAATTTAAACTGTAGTACTCCCTATCTAAAAAATGATAGGATGCCTCATTTTCCAAGCAAGAGATGACTTATGCTTCAAGCATAAGATGCCAATAGTCCTATATACATGACTATAAACTCTAGTACTCCATATCTAAACAATGATAGGATGCCTATTTCCCTATACGAGAGATTCCTTATGCTCCTAGCATGATATGCCAATAGTCATATCAATATGACTTTAAACTGTAGTACTCCATATCTAACAAATGATAGGATGCCTCTTGCTCCAATCAAGAGATGCCTTATCCTCCTAGTATAAGAATCCAATAGTCTTATCTACATGTCTCTAAACTGTAGTAATCTCTGTCTAACAAATTATAGGATGCCTCTTGCTCCAAATAAGAGATGCCTTGTGCTCCAAGAATGAGATGCTCAACGACCTATCTACATGAATTTAAACTGTAGTAATCCCTATGTTCCAAACGTAGCATGCCTCTTTCTCTAAACAAGAGACCGCTTATGCTACAAGCATAAGACGCCTAATGCCATGATTACAGTGGCATAATTCCAACACCCCTTGGTGTTATTCCACTTGTGCACTAGTGCATAGGTGTAGAATCATAAATCTCAACACACTAGTGGGTCAGGATGCCCTCATGGATAGACATGAGGAAGACATTACGGGAAACTTCCTAGAGTAAGCCCCATTCACCAGTGCCGCTCCATAGCGGCACCCGTGCAGCTCCTCTGCTTAAGCCCCATTCACCATTTCCGCTCCATAGCGGCACCCGAGCAGCTTCCTAGTGTAAGCCCCATTCACCAGTGTCGCTCCATAGTGGCACCCATGCAGCTTCCTTGCATAAACACCATTCACCAGTTCCGCTCCATAGCGGCACCCGGGCAGCTTCCTTGTGTAAGCCCCATTCACCATTTCCACTCCTTAGCGGCACCTGGGCAGCTTCCTAGCATAAGCCCCATGCACCATTGCCACTCCTTAGTGGCACCTGGGTAGCTTCCTTGCATAAGCCCCATCCACTGTTGCCTCTCCTTAGTGGCACCCGGGAAGCTTCCTAGTGTAAGCCCCATCCACCAATTCCACTCCATAGCGGCACCCGGGCAGCTTCCTTGCATAAGCCCCATCCACCATTGCCGCTCCATAGCGGCACCCGGGCAGATTCCTAGCGTAAGACCTATTCATCAGTGCCGCAGGATTATGGAATTCGGGAAGCTCTTTGCATAAGCCCCATTCACCATTGCCGCTCCATTACGGCATCCGGGCAGCTCCTTGCATAATCCCCATTCAACATTGCCGCTCCTTAGCGGCACCCAGACAGCTTCCTTGCGTAAGCCCCATCCACTGTTGTCACTCCATTCTGTGGTAAGTCGATGACATCATTATCCAGCGGTAAGCCGTTGACACCCAATCCAGTGGTAAGCCGTTGTGATCCTATTCAGTAGTAAGCCGCTGACAGCCAATCCAGCGGTGAACCGTTACGATCCTATTCAGCGGTAAGCCGTTGAAAACCCTTTCCAGCGGTAATCCGTTGTGATCCTATACAGAGGTAAGCCGTTGCAACCCCATGCAGTGGTAAGCCATTGACAGCATCATCTAGCAGTAAGCAGTTGCGACCCCATTCAGTGGTAAGCCGTTCACATCCTTATCCAGCTGTAAGCCGTTATGACCCAATCCAGCGGTAAGCCATTGAAACCCCCAATCAGCGGTAAGCCGTCATCAGAAGAACTACGCGGACTTTGATTCCCTTCCATGGGGATACGTAGGAAGCCTCTTCAAGGATCAATCCCGAAACTATCAAATCATTTTCACTTCGGGCCTCCATCCTGGAGTAAGTCCCATCACCATGGACCTCCTAACGCGTAAGCCCCTCTTCTCTTCTCACGGACGCACCCTTCGCGACTTGATTGTCAGGTCCCTGCTGCCTCTTGTTTCTCACACCGAGCATGACTCACGTGGGCTTAGAGTAAGCATCTTCCATGGAATTTCCCTTATCCCACTTGACCTTAAACTACACACCCATTTGAACTGTGAGTTCTTTGATCCGTGACACGACATGGTACATAGGAAGCCTCCATGAGGTTCAAGCCCACCCGTCATTTCTTCACGTCAGGTTCTATCCTCGTCCAGCATGACGCTAAACTGCATTCCATTCCGACGGCAAGACGTTGTGACCAACCCGAACTATGAGGACTTTGATTCATGTCAACGCATGGTATGTAGAATGCCTCACGAGGTTCAAGCCCATCTCCTATCGGACGAAGGTCCCTCATTTACGTCGGTTCGCCGACACCCACATCCATTCCTGAACTACAAGGTCTTTGATCCATGTTAAGGAATGGTACGTAGGATGCCTCACGAGGTTCAATCCCACCACTAGTGGACCCCTGGGTTCACCTTCACGTCGGTTCTCTGACGAAACCAACTTGAACTACGAAGACTTTGATCCATGTCAAGGCATGGTATGTAGGAAGCCACCCTGAGGTTCAAGCCCACCCATCATTTATTCACATCGAGTTCATCCTCGTCTAGCATGACATTAAATTGTATGCCCTCATCCAGCATGACGCTAAACTGCATTCCCGTCCAGCGGCAAGTCGTTGTGACCAACCTGAACTACGTGGTCTTTGATCCGTGCTAAGGCATGGTATGTAGGATGCATCCACAAGGTCCAAGCCCACCACCACTGAGACCCCCCTGGTCTTCCTCATTCACGTCGGCCATCCGGAGTCCAACCCGAACTACAAGGACTTTGATCCATGTCATGGAATGGTACGTAGGAAGCCTCCCTGAGGTTCAAGCCCACCACCAATCAGACCAAGGTCCACCTCCACGTCGGTTTGCCGATGAATCCCTTTGAACTACGAGGTCTTTGATCCATGTCAAGATATGGTATGTAGGAAGCCTCTAAGAGGTTCAAGCCCATCACCTGTTGGTCACTCTGACCCTTTTCACATCAGGTCACCAGCACCTGGGTAGCCTAGTGTATAAGCCCCACACCATCCGGTCCAAGGTCCTCGCTCACGTCGGCCTTCCGGCGTCCACACCTGAACTACGAGGTCTTTGATCCATGTCAAGGCATGGTACGTATGAAGCCTCACGAGGTTTAATCCCACCACCATTGGACCAAGTTCCACCTTCACATCGGTTCGCTGATGATTCCCATCAGACCAAGGTCCACCTTCACGTCGGTTCGCTGACGACACCCATCGGACCAAGGTCCACATTCACGTCGGTCCTCCGGCGCACCAACCCAAAATACGAGGACTTTGATCCATGTTAAGGCATGGTACATATGAAACCTCACGAGGATCAAGCCCAATATCCATCAGGCCATGGTCCACCTTCACGTCAGCTCGCCGACTCCATTCCGAACTATGCAGACTTTGATTCCCTACCACGGGGATACATAGGAGGTCTCTTCGAGGCTCCATCCCAACTTCACTGTCGCCCCTGCGATGGTCCCATTTCATTCCCCCTCCACTTCATTCATCCATCCATCACCCATATTGATTCTCACCCGGGCCGCCACATCCCGGTGGGATCATGCCATCCACCTCCTCACTGCTCCTAGCGGCGCATGGGCCGCTTTCAACGTGTAAGCCCCATCATATCTCCGGGATGTTGTCCTTTGTGTACACCCCGATTCATCACCCCTTCGAACTACGTGTGTTTTGGTCCCTATCCTCTACAAAGGTTACGTAGGAAACCTTCATGAGGTTCAATCCCAACCAATGGTAATCCATGGTGTACCCCATCTTGGGGAGCACTTCCCCTGATCCTCCCTTAATGGTGTTTAGATCAGCCATTACGGTGTGACATCCCCCCTCCTAGGAGCGCACCACCTCAGATCTATCCTCATTGGGTGTCCTAATCTATCCATCTTCTAGGTATTCCCTCTTGGTAGGTACCAATCTGATCTGTATCTATGGGACATTCTGATCACCCTCATTCCGTCTCCGCAAGACGTTAAACTCTCATCCTACCTCATGATAAACATGAGATGCCTGAGGAAAACCTTGGAAGACACACCTTTGGTGTAACCGTCTCTTCTAGATGTTAATATTGCAACATACCCTGTGTTAAACATGGGAAGCTGAGGAAAACCTCAGATAAATGCCTCGGGTTCAGCACCTTTGAGATGCCCTCTTATGAGGAAGAATACAGGTTCCCCTATGTCTACGCACCCAGAGATGCCCCGACATGCCTAATGTTTCCGTCTACTCTGACCGAAGGTCACTACCATGTCAAGACCCTATGGAAAGTCTTGACTTATGTAGTGTAATTAACCGGAATCCATGAAGATATGGCACCGGGAATGAGATTCATGAACAGCGTATTAAATCTATGAGGGAGACCCGGACTAGGTGACGAGTTCCGAGGAGGAATCCATGGAAGGAAGAACCGACATCCCATCATCCTGTTTCGATCAAGGAGCAAACTCCCTTGAACAAGGAACGGATTCCGCCTACCTTTGGAAAGCGGGAATGCGGGGCAATAGTTGCACGTCCTCACAGACGGATGCGCGCACCTCAGCAAAAGAGTCGGAAACAGGATGATTCAAACACTACCCATAAAATCATGGATATGGGAGAACATCACCATGGACTTTGTCAGTAGGATTCAAGTACATCCATATGAAACAATGTTATATGGGTCATCCTAGATCTTCTTATAATGACAGCTCACTTTATCACAATTTTAGAGGACTTCTCAGTGGATCAACATGCACAAATGTATATCAATGAGGTTGTAAGGATTAATTGAGTAATATTATTTATTATATCATATAGATATTTGAGATTCACCATAAGGTTATGGAAGTCTTTCCTTCCTGATATAATAGTTGAACTGAACATTTTTATGACCTATTATCCTCTAACAGATGGCCAATATGAGCAAACTATTCTGAAATATGAAGATATGATAATAGAAATTTTGATGGAATGTAAAGGTTGATTGGAAAAATATCTTCTACTGGTCAAATTATTCTATAAATATAGTTTTCAATTAATCATATGAATGGACTCATATGAACCCCTTTATGGGAACAGTGTAAAAAACTGGCATACTGGGAGGAAGTCAGTGAGCATAAGCTGGTAGAACATGAAATGGTAGATGAAATCTATTTAGCAGAACATCTAACCATCACAAAGACGATCAATGATTTATAAATAAAATCATCAATGAGACGTTGAGTTTAAATTTTAGGACCTAGTATTCTTCTACATATCTCTAACGAAGATTTTTATGATATTTGAGAAGAATGGAATGCCATGTCTCATTTACACCGACGCCTTTGATATTCGTGGTCATGTCAGAGTTGTGGAATATCATCTATAACATTCACCTTCTATATATAAATTACATGATGAATTTTATTTATTACTCTTAAAGAAGTACATACCAGATACTTCACATGTGTTTTCTCCAGATGTGATACAGTTGAAAAATGATCTTCATTATTAGGAGTATCTAGTGATGATCTTGGATCATAGAGATGAATATCTATGTAACAAGACTACTTACCAGGTCAAAGTACTATGGTAGAACCAAAACTATGAAGATGAATGATGAGAAGTAGAAGAGGTGACAAAATAAATTTTTCCACACCTATTTTTTACATAGAATGTAAAAATATTTCTACGAAGAAACTTCGTATGGGGGGAATATGTAATGAACCAATGTTTAATCAATGGAAATTCAATTCGTGTAATTATTTTATATATTATAATCACATAAAATCACAACACAATTCCACATCATGATTAAATGAAGTACTAAATAATATGTGACCGTAGAGCATGATTGTTCCACTTATGTGATTTGAATTTCAAAAATCTGACATACATGGTTGCGATTAGTACGATGTTTGGAGTTTGATAGGGAAAACATAAATTTTTTAAATAATAAAATTCCCTTATGATGATTATTGTTACCCTTATGAATAGTAATTTTACCCTTATAATTTGTAAATATTCTATGTGAATAGTGACTTTACAAATGGATGTATAAATAAAATTTTACCATCTTATAAGTGACAGTATGATAGTGTATGTATTTTAAGAAAGTCATAAATATTTAATTAATATTCAATGATTAATTTAATAATTTAAAAGATAATTTATATTAATAAAATTTATTCATACAATAATTTTTTCATGCATTATGATTATAATATAATTTAATGAGACCGTAATTAATTTTGTAAAGTGTTTTTAAAAGCATTTTTAATTTATAAACTAGAAAATTTTTCGTATATTATGATATTTATTAATAACTAAATTTATCAGATTTATAGATTTATGTTCATAAAATGAAGTTAATTTTTTCAATTCTACACATCGAATAATTATTAGGGTGATTTTTTTATTTTTCGAATATACATAAAGGTTAGGTGAATAATGATATTTGATAATTTAAAAATATTCAAAAATAAATGAATTTATGCATAATAATTGAGTCATGGATGCTATAAATGGACATGGGATTTTAGTAACATAAACTTATTACTATTTTTTTCACAATAATTATCATTTTTTCTTGACTTGAGAAAATTAATTAACTAATGAATTAAATGGTGTGAAAACTCCCCTCTCCTCCACTAAAACACCACCCCTCAACACATCTTCTCCTCATACCAATGAAGCCTCGTGACTTGTAAAAAATCTTCACAAATATATTCCTAAAATCATAATATATGTAAAATATCTCATTGTCTCATGAAATGACCACCCCTCCCCCTTGATAAGGATATCAAGAGGAAGGAATGAAGATTTCAAACCCTCTTCTGTTTTCTTTAAAATTATTTTCATGTCCCATTCATTTCTATTCTATAATCAAATCTCCTTATCCAAATTCAGGACTAATCCAATACATTATATATAATGAAATATAGTAATACTAATGGAATAATTCTTCATCATCCCTCATTTCCAATCCTTTTATACTAGAAATGGAAACACTATATGAGATGCGCTACATTATCCAATTCAAGGACGACATGTTTTAAAATTATATTATTTTATTCAATTCAGGTCATGAACACATTTTTATGGTTGAAATAGATTATTATTTATGTTCTATATACTAGGTAATTTTCTAAAATATTTTTTAACAAATGGTTTTAATTTAAAAAACAAATTGAATTTGTTGTTGTAAAAAACATGCCACATATCCCAAACAGTTGCCATTTAATTTTTCTATAATGAATCATTCTCATTCCATATAAACAAATGAATTTTATAAGAATGTAAACTTCTATATATTATATAATAACACATATCTTCAATTCGGGACAACCATCATCATAATACATGATTATTCGTTCAAGTATATAACTAAATTGATCATGAAATCCAAGGAATCAAACACTCAGAAACAATCAAATTGAACCACTTATCCCATAAAAAAGGACATAAACAAACATAATAAAGTTTTAATAAATTAATTACATGTGGAAGAGTTTTTGTAATTATTAATTAATTATTATGATTTGATTATCAAGGACATTAAGATCAAGTGAATAAAACCTTTAGACATAATTTAAGGGATTCTACCCGAACCTCAATCGTTCCACCATATTTCTCTATCTTTATTTTTACACAAATGAAGTTAACATTTAATTTTATGTAAATATTATAAATATTTATTATATTTTTTGAAAACATGTATAAATATCCATTCATTATTCTTTTTGGGGAATATACATATTTTTATGTTGTTCTCCTCTCAATTCATCATGATAAGAAATCCCGTTTTAAGGGAACTTCCCAAATTCTAACCTAATTTCATGGTCACTAAATCAATTTTTTACAATTTTTTTTAATAAAATATTTAGTTTTATTATGAAAACCTTTTGAGTTAAATTCTTGTTTCATATAAATGATGATTCCCTTTTCAATTTTAAATGTTGTTTAGTATTTTCATCATAACCATACTAAAATGTTTTAAAGATAAAATTTATTAAATATAATTATTAAATGATTTCACTTATTTTTTATATCACATAACATGATATAGGATTATTTTCACTTCTTAATTTACATTTATGTTTTAATTCCTTTCTTTCATGGTCAAATGTATGATATGATCATTCATTATGCTTTATTCCATAATAATGATACCCTTTTTTTCTATGGGTAAACCTTATGTTTATGTATTATTGATTATGTATGATTTATTTTGTGGAAAACATATTCATGAACATGTTAATTTTGATGCTCCCAAATAGTGTTCCAATGCATTGGGTAAAGAGTAGTCTAATGAGACATTATGTTTAATAGTCATGGCAGTTATCCAGAACTTGTGCCCCATGTAAAATGATCATGGCAGTTAGCCATATCTCGTGATTCTATATATGCAATAATCCTTGACTCATTATATTGTAATTTTTATATTTTTTTTGTAATACAATGATTCAATATATATTATCCCTTGTTTTATATGTTATGATTCTTCTTTATTAATCTTCTACGATGCCTCTTTATATAATTATGTTATGCATTCTAACCCATGTGATAATAATTATTCATATGATTATTCCCTTACTGGGATTTTTAGAAAATCCACATGTTCATGTTATCCCTATGTGATTCAATCTAGCTGTATGATCACAATTGATGTTTGGATCTCAATATGTAGATTACATAAATGTTGATTCTATGATGTTTAATTATGTACTTAGTCTTCCAAAAAGCTAGACTTTTCAATCCATGGATTATAATTAGATTTTAATTTATGATTAAAATCATTTAATAATATGTTTAAAATGATGGTAAAACTGTATAACTAGTCTTACTCATGTACATAGAGGCATCCTAGGCCTCTACTGAACACATATCTTGAATGGTAGGCAAATGAGTTGACATAGTGATTGAGTCAACAATAAACTAGGTCTCATTGTTAACTCAATAATTACATGGTAATCCCATCACAAAGTACATAGTTATACCTTCCCACATACCCTATGGAACCTTAAGGGCTTCAGTTAAACCAACATGAACATGGTTATTAGCCTTCACCTACAAACAAGTGAGGTATTATGAAACAAACATTATTACTATCTTACCTATCATAGTCCACCAAAAAAGTATTTTTATGTCCTTGTAGATATCATTCTATCCCATATATGACCCAAAATGGTATGTATGAATCTCTATCATCACTTCCTCATGAAATATCACAAGTTATATAGTTCATTCTCAATAGATTTAAACATGCTATTCATCTTCAGAAAATCATTCAGGAGATGGTGTAGTGAATATTTGAGTATGTATCATATCACTATCATTATATGAATATTTAATTTCCATAACACACTGTAAAAGTGGTTGGGTATATCCATGTTCTGTAGATAGAAGGAATAATCTTTTTCTAAGTAGTACAATTGCAATTAGGCTAAATAATCTGACATCATGAACAAAGTATGATAACAAGATCTTCTACTGAGTGTGCCATCCACCACATTCCCCTTCCCAAGAGTTTTGAGTATATTTGAGTCACTATACTTGAGTAACTCTATATATAAACTGTATCTCATGTTACGATCCTTCTTATATGATATATATATTAGAATCATTTGGTAATATTAGATGATAGACCACTCACCTAGAAGGCAGTTTCTCCACCAATCCAACGTGTGGTATGTTACTGCAAGCTCAAGATCATAAATCGTATAGTTTTTCTCATGTGGTCTCAAAATTATAGTCCAATAAGAAATAATATACATACTCTACATTATAAGACAAACATTTTTTCCAAGGCACTTTGAAACACTATATTTCCCACACCCACCTTTGGAAATCTCAACTTGGGTTCTCTGATCAAACACTTCCTTGACTCATGAAAATCTTACAGGTTCCTTTCCATAAAAAAACTAGGATTCACTTCATTGGTCAAAGAAGTAAAATTTGTTGATATCCTTGAGAAATCTAGTCCAATATTATATAGTGTCATACTAACAAAAAAACTCTCCACACCACTATAATTATCATGGGTGGATCCCAAGATAACATACACATGACCATTACTGGGACCACTCACATAACATCAGCTAATATGATGTGTCCCATAATGTAGAACTCAAGAATCTCGAACTAAAACTTTTATATTTTAGAATATATATAGTTCTTCTAGAATATTTTTAGAACCATACTAATGTTTCATACATTCACCTCATCAGATTCCATGTATACTAGGATGCCTTCAATCAATACCACCACAAACCAGTATATCAAGTAGGGAATGATCTCATTCGTGAGTCATATAATCACTTCTTCTAAGTTATTTATGTTGAATAAAATCACTATGTAATCATAATTACTATAAATACATGTGAATACTATCATTGGAATGTTCTCATATCATATAAGCCGATTGTGATAGCTTGATCAAATTTCAATATTTGAGAATCATTATTCCCCAATAAAATTATCATATAGGACATTGATCCTCTATAGTGGATACTTATTCCTCATATTTACCTAGTTATTTAATTAATAATCCAAAAAAATCCTAAAGATATTATCTTCCTTCTTATAAAAATTGTTGGGAATTACTAAGGGGATGCACTAGGTTTGACGAATCTTTTCCTCTAGATGTCCTCCAACAACATGTCATGGATTAATTCTCAATTTATCCATATATTATGATTCTATATATATCAAGTCCATACAAGGGTATAATTCAATTTATAATATGATTTATTTGTGGGGATATAACCTGACAATTCCTTAAGAAATACATCAACATACTCTTCTACCAACATCTAAAAATGATAACTCAAAACATCCACTACTTTAAGAGTCTTACAAGACACTTGGATACTAATTTAGTATAATATCATATAAATGATATCATCCTAATATTAAAAAATTTCATTATCACCAAAGAAGTAAAACCTAGACCCCTCATCATGAACACATCACATTCTCCACCTAAAATAGTAAATCTAAGCATGAACAATTGATAGCTAGTCCATGCCTAAGATAATATCATAAGGACTCATCACCATAAGCAAGAGATCCCATATAATTAAATAACCTCCATTGGACTGGAAAACAATTTAGAAGAAATTATTTATCACTGAGTCACCTATTATCTAAGCCTTATAGCATAAATGTCAAGATTAGGGATTAAAAAGAATGTTTAGGTCACCCAGTAGGGAGGCATATAGAAAGGATTTACTCACACCAATGATTAATAGTAGTATTGATATACTATATTAGAAAAGATTTTTACTCTATTTATATTGGTATCCTTATGATTTTAGGCTTCAACTATATATATCTATCAACATCACTAACAATCTCATAAAGCATGCATGAAACACCAATGGGAAGGGTGGAAATATATAAAATGAGAGGCCACATCATAATGATATACCATACAATATTCCATCATTAATACCATGAGGACATCCAATATGCTTCGTATTCATCATACTAGGTAGTCCCTTGACCATATCTCTATTATTTTATGACCTTTCTGTCAATCATGTGCAATATTTCCCAAATCTTCACGTGAGGAACATTGTCTCTCCCTTAGCATAGTTGGGAAATCTTATAATCTATGAACTTTTAATTATTAATCATTAGATAATCTCCAAAAGATTCCTATATTCTTAAATACCTATTACATTCAGAAAATACCTATTTCCATGGTCTGATCTCTAGATTTACCACTACCCGCATCGACTTTTAGGATCTACTCTTCTAATAAGATCTCCACAACTAAGGCTCACTCAATCACTCCAATATTAGTGGGAATTCAAATAGATATAACTAAATCATTAATATATTGTGAAAATATATACTCAATGGTTCATAAAATGAAGAATGAATCTTAGAAAATATCCAAGGAATATCATAAGTGATTAGAAAACCACAACGATTACTCAATCATTGTTAAACAACCCAGTTGTAAATGAGGAATCTTCTAGATTCACACATATCACAATGTTTCTAGATGAAACACATCTATAAAGAGATTATTTAAATATAATTATGAAATATAATTTTGGTCATTGAAATGAGTCACTAGAATCGAACATCACCCAATATATCCCTGAATAATTTTGGTTTTCATGTATTCCATCTGATTATAAGTTGTCCTTATGAGGTGGAAAACTGGAGTGACTAGCACATGAATGTACACTATTACATGGGGGTATGTATCAACAAAAAACCAAAAATGTATCCACTTATAGAACTCATGAAATTCAGTCATCCTAAATTCATTCTCAGTTGGTACTTTTGGTGTCAATATTTACTCAATTGATGGATGTTGAACTAGAAACCCACCCTGAGGTAATATCTCATATATGATTGTTTTTCCTAAATCTTAATTACATGGTTGATCACACATGTAATTAAAAAGTAGAATCCTAGAGTTATGACTTTATGATGTTATACTAAATAAATAAGATGTACCACCTTAAATGTGTATATCTTGAGAGAAATATTAATAAGGATATAAAAACCTAAACCCATTCCTATATGATTCATATAGAAATTGTTTCCCTTCAACCATTTTCTAAATCTACCAATTCAAAAAAATGGTATAGATGTCCTTCTGAATGGACATGAATTCCTATCCACCAACACTAGATTCACTTTATTTTAATATGAATCTAAAACACATTAACATTTTTTTCAATGAATCCCAACCAATATCAATGGTAGGAAAAATTATTATTTCTTCAATAGGTTGAACAAACAACTTTCATAACAATCATTCATGAACCGACCGATAGGGTCCTTCATGGTCAATGATATAACAATTGATTATACTACAAGCCTACATCCAATAGTCCGGAGGTTGGTGACCGGTTCCCAGTAAGAATATACCACACCTGGGATGAAAATCATTAGTTCTTGGACACACACACAGACATATAATACCATACAATTTAGAAATGTAAAACTATAAATATATATATTTCAATTAATGAACACATCAATACCATAATAAATTTAAAAATAAAGTATTTAAAGTTATAAATAGGTAAAATAAAATCCCAACCAACACTATAAGGAGTCCAACCTACTAAAATGATAGGATTAAAATTAAGTTAAACCTACATAAAAAATCTTTGACTGCATAACACATCAATGATATACATTCTCTCAATCCCCTTAGGACACCATAAAAATGGAATTCAACTTCATAATACATGTGGTGTTTTGGTAGATCTCTTGAAGGGTTGAGTATAACAATACCGAATATCACAACATGAAATCGCCAACCATAAAACAACAAGAGTGGTAATATAATAACAAAAACACATAAATAACCTATATATACTCATTAGGGACAATTGGTCTCATGTGTCATCAACCAAAACATCGATCCAAAATATACTTCTCAAGGATACATGGTAGTTATCATTCTTTTAGTAATCACTCCACAACCCATGAAATCACCAATGACACTCGTCCAAGTGGTCTTTATCACCACATATGTACTCACTATATTTATATGATCTCGTCTTCCATGTTGGGTATTACACACAGGGTAATTTGTGGACACCATGAACCCTATTAGATCATATATCTAAATAGGTTATGTATTCCATATATTTGGTGGTCACATAGTTCAAACAACCCTATGTAGTTATGATAAAAGATCCCACCCTAGGTTCATACATAAAAATCTATCCTATACTTACCATGTTGGGTATCGTAGTTTTTTTTGAAGACATAATTACACACTGTCAACTCATGGGAATGTACAAATGTATTGCGCTAAAAAACCCATTATATAAGGAAGCAATGAAGGGCTATACACATCGTCAGAGGGAGTACTCAATTTTCACTAGGGATATATGACATTTCTTCTGAAACCCTGGTCTACCTGTGCCATGCCATCTCATGAAGCATGAAAAAATAAAAATAAATTGAATTTACTCTATGTGTAAAAAGATTTTTATAGGTCAATGAATCATTTATTGTGACTTTTATCTGAGCCAATGTACATCAGTCCACACAATTGTACACTTGTCTTTGTCTGATAACATGGATCATCTCGTATACTATGGTCATGTCTGGGTACACAACTTATAACATTTACTTGAAATATTCTTGTGTATCTTCTAAAATAATTTGAGATGACTCTGACCAGAGGCCACGTGATGTCTATAAAACAAGACATGACATGGGTTCCGTAACATTTCACGAAAACCCTATCATTATATTTTGGTTCCTAAACAGGGGTTATCATTATATTACATTCCATTTACTATGATATTTACAATATTATATGATTATATATCCATAAACTCCCATGAAAACATTGTATTCAGATACACTATGAATATTTCCAGTAATAGTGGATTTATATTGACTACCCCTCCCCATCACCACTCACAAGAATATGAGTTATGATCCTCTGTGAAAACATTATGTGGATTCAAACCATCGACACAACAAGACACCATCTAGAATCTATAGGGAAATTGGAATACTTATATTTAGCATAGATCCATTAATAATATTAATTTATCATCATCTCACAATTATCATACCCTCAATTATGAATCTCAACAGAGGTGTTAATATGTTTTTCTGATGAACGATGTGCAATGATAAAATACTGAGTATTTGTTGAACTCTGGGAAAATTAAATTTGATGAACTGTATATATGAAGAAACAGGGGATAAAAACACAAACCATAATCATGAATAATGAACATTGGAATTTGTTTTTGTTTGTTTGGATCTACTTTCATATAATAGGTGAATGAATATGACTAATCAACGATGAAAAAATAAATCAACTATAAACTAAATCATCCATTGATAATAAAATCAATTCTTATTCATAAAATTGATATTATTTAAACATCTAAGAACTAAAATGTTTTAATCAACATAAATAAATCATTTTATATAGAATTTGAATCATTATCTATTGAAAAACAATCATGTATTTCCATCAATACTGTGATGCATGTATTCTGTTGAAAAAATGGCTCTTAATTCGAACTTGATATGTTATCATCCACAGATGTATGTCAAAATACTCCTATATAAATATACATGGTCATTAATCTCACCCTAATATTGTCCTCATAATTGTTACATTAATGGGAGTAATTATTTCACAATTTCAAAAAATAAAATAAATTTATTTTTTACTAATTTTTTTTAGCACTCGCAACCAAATTTTCACAAATACAATATGATGAAAAATATTATGTCACACATAGGTTAAATCCAGAATTTTAAACTGAACAGATGACTTGGAATTTAGATACATGAATCCATTCTAGATATAATCTAATTTTCCAATATGACTTCTTGTGTGTTATATTAATATATTTAATATTTGTCGAATAATAATTTTAGGATCATCAGACAGTAAAATCATTTATTTCTTGATCTCTTCACTCTAAATATTTTACTATATAAATTTCAAATAATTATATTAAAACCCATGCGTTTAAATGTATCATTATATTTCAACACTAAAAATATAATCATAAAACCCCAATGAAAATGCTGTTGTAATATAAAATTTTTACCAATTCAATAAATTTTGAATCATAATCCAGATGAAAGTGAGATAATTATATGTATATATCAATCCCCATATGATTAATAACATGAAAAGTAAAAAAGACATTCATAGATATTATAAACACCATATGAAATAAATATGTGGTGAATCTGGAATGTGTCTCACAGAAATAAAAGTGAGACCAATATCCATTACCTGATGTCTTGATTTCCTTCATACCCATTTTAAAATAATTTAGAATAAATATAGTTTTGTTATAAATATATTATAAAATAATAGCGAAACATAACATACAATATATGAATAAATTATATCAATTTAACAACCTTTAATTATATTTTTTGGTTAAACCCACTATCTTGGATGATTATCGCTTTGTTTTTCTTGTATGTTCTAGTTCAATAGTTTTGGTCCTTATAATTTTAATAAGGATTAATGATATCTAGAATATTAATAGTTATATAAATATAATATTTATTAATTATATACACAATTATAGTCAACAAAAATGTTTTTATAGGAAAATTATTAAAACAAATCTGAGAGATTTTAGGTTGTACGTGCACATGAATGTTGTTTCCATGTTATCAATGAATGAAAAAAATAGAATGTATATATTTATTTAAAATTCTTGAATAATTTCTATATAATATAATAATTTATATTTAATAAATATATCTTTATTACAATCCATTTCAAAATTAATTAAAAACATATCACAGGGCTTCGTATGGGCGTTAGTCCACATATACAAATAAGCGATGTTATCATTTTCCTATTCACATAAAGCTAAAATGGAAGATGTGATATTATACTCACTGATGTATAATTATGACATAAATACCATATATATTATTTTATTCCATTATTATATCCAACCGTGAGAGGTAACTATAGAAAACTAATTATATCAATTCAGTAGGTGATAGTTTGTTGTACACATGATCAATGGTTTTGTTTCTTATTTGATGGTAACCAATATTGATATGGATTATTCAATTTACAAAAAAGTTCTTTGTGTAAGGGATATAATGATGTTTTTATATCATCATGGTTGAAAAATATTTGAAGGATGTGTTAGACAAAATAATAAATTGTCGATTAAGAATGATAACTCATCTTCGGACAACCTATTTAGTTATGAAATAATACCATTTGTATGAAAAGTTTATAATCAAAATAATACCTATTGGATTATATGGTATAATTAATTAATATATTTTTGATGCTATTGTATGTTCCAAAATGTATTGGATGTGTGAAGAGTAGAGGATATGGGTTCTCATTTATAAGTGGGGGAGAGGACACACATCAAATATTAAAAAAAATGTACATTGGTTTTACACATGAAGCATATATCCAAATTAGATCATTAGATATCCTTGTATGATATAATGTCTAAATATGTCCAAAAAATATATATTAGAGACGGTTTTTGGTCATTTAAGTACATATATTTTTAGTTTAACCCATGACAAACCCATTTTTACATTAACCTTGGTAATTAAACATTAATATTTTTATGAATCATCATGAGAAAATATATGATTCACAATATATTGTCAATTTTTACTAATTAAATTAAATAAATTTATGAATTAAATTTAAAATTTATCTTCTATATGTAATGAAAAATGGTTTTCCAAAGAAAAAACATTCAAAAGTATGAAATTATTTTTATCAAAATTCAAAATGGAATTAATATAAATTACCCAAAGAAGATTAATCATTATATAAATTAAATAATGTTATTTTTAAACCATTTTAAAACAATATATATATATTTATATACATTAAAATAATTTTAAATAAAAATTATATTCTGCACTTTTCGTCAAAAAATATTTTTTTCAAGAAAATTATGTAAAAAGTAACTATTGGATATTTTTGATATATTGATTCCAAATATTAACACCATCTTGTGAAATATATTTTTTAAAATTGGAGAAAATTAATTTTATGTTTTTTTCATAAAAATCAATTAAAATATTTTTTCGAAGAACTATATTCTAAAAGTATAAAATGATTTTACATAAAACATAGTTGATATTTATCGATATATTTTACTATTCTAAAAAAAGACCATTATTTTTAAAAACAATTATTCCTATTCAAACTACCATATATAATAACGTTTTAATGATATTTTCTTTAAATTAATAATTATGCTAATATTATATTGTAGTTTGTTAAAATCATTGTTTTGTGAAATGCAAGCTATCAAATAAATTAAAATTATTTTATAAAATATATATTTAATAAAAACAAGGGTTTTTATATTCTAAAAGTCATAAAATTAATTTCAAAATTGAAATTATTAAGTGTAATATTAATAATGACGACACTCATACCTCATTAAATCCTCACCTTCAGATGTAGCTTCTAAACATATAAGGTTTCTACAGAAAACTATTACTATGTTATTGGTCTTATAGAAATTAGATTTACCTCTACAACCCAAAAAAATCACCAATGTTAGTTCCTCATAATAAATATATTCCTCTCGTGGAATGACCTCTTATTTCAAGACATGTGAAGGATAAGCTATGTAATTTTCCAACAGATATTCATTGAATACATTGTGTAAATTAGAAACATTTTTTGGAAGTGCCAAGTGATAAGAAACCATAACTACTTAATTGAAAATATGGAATTAGAAAATATAGCAATGTATCATATTTAATATAATTTTTAATTTCATAACCTTAGACAAAGGTGATATTTATAGCAAAATCTTATTAGGAACTTGAATCTCTTGATATTAAAACAATTTTCAACATAAAATTTATATTGACTCCAAGCTACATTAATCTATTATTGAGTAGATCAATAATTATATACAATTAAAAAATCATTTTTCTGACCCAATTGATATCTTTCTCCTACATCGTATCATCATGTTGCTGTAATATTCTTCTTTCCATATAGATCTTTATAATGTACCATCTTAATGGTCGAGTGAAAACAATTGTTGTAAAAAAAATTAATATGAAGGTGTTAATATAAAAAACATTATAATTATATTGAACAAGATACTAACATATCCCATAAGATTTTAATGGTTCCCTTTGACTGAATAGCTAGAAGAGTATGAAATGTTAGGTTGAAACATAACTTTATATCCAATACTATTTAAAAATATTCATAACTATTTAGAAACACTTGGATCATGAACAGATATTATAGAATGTGGTACTACATGAAACCTTAAAATTTCATTAATGCATATTTCTGAAAAATGAATCCTATGGAAATGTTCTCTAATAGTGATGAAGTGTGCCTACATTATTTGGCATCCAACTAAAACCAATATATCATTATTCTCCTTTGATTTTATCAAAATTACTATGAAAAATCCATGGTGATGTTTTCCAATTTTGATTTTATTATAGGTAATGCTTCTGACATCAAACTATAATTTTCATTCTCATATATAAAATATATACATACCAAGAATCGAGATCAAAACACTACAATATTTCTCTTCATGTCATCCTATAAAAAATACTATTTCTTATCTCTATATATATTTTTACTTCTAGTTTGAATAGCTAATTAAGAAATATGTGTTTCCATTAACACATACTTCTTCGAATCTAGTAAGGATAGAACACATAACATGTTCATGATCCTGATAATTTCATCATTATTATGGTTAAACCTAGGTATATTTTTTATATTATTCTATTTCTCCACATTTTTTTCCTCTTTAATCATAACATGTATATATTATTTTAGACTCATTTTAGAAAGGTATTATATTCCCATTTTTTTAATTAAATCTTGATCAATCCTTTTATAATGAATAAATATTATTTATTTTTTGTCCCCATAATTGATAATCTAGTTTGATACTTTTTGACTCAATGAGTCATCCAATGTAGCCTCATTCTAAATTTGGTAATCTATTGAGAGGTTCAAATCATTAATAAATTTGAACCACCTTCTCAAGAGAGTTTTCAACTCCAGCTATGTTTATATATACATTTTTCTTCCATGATCAGTATATATGTCACAATTTTCATTGTAAAGTCAATTTCTTCATAAGTTTTATGTATAATATCCAGTATCTAACATTATATCATGTGTTTTGTAATTTTTCCATTGAACCATAAATTTAAGTGAGGCATAAGCTCTCATTACATCATTCATCATGAGAATAAAACCAAGTAACATTTCTGATGAATTTCTATTGAGTAAAATACCTTCCCCAGCATAGGTTAATTTAATCATTGGTGTGATGGCGAGCTTTCTCTTTTTTCTATTGATGTTTTATTTTTATTCACCTTTCTAATGTAACTTCAATCCCTTCTGAGTTAACATTTTAATTGAATTATAAAAATGTGATAAATTCTTTAAAAAGATTCAATAATATCGTTTCAAACCAAAAAACATCATATCAAAGATATAGTTTTGTCTAGGATAATGTTTGATCACATCATTTAATATGAATCAACAAATATTCTTTATCTTGATATAATATGACCCAAAAATTTCACTTTTATAGCCCGAAATCACACTAGGTAATTTTTTATACAAAACATTTTTTCTTTCTCTATTAGTAAAATTATAATTTTAACTTAATTATATTCTTTTTAATTGTAATGTAAAAAGATAGCATCTATAAACACTTCCAAAAACTGATTACAGTAATAAATAAAGACTCTCATCAATAAATCTATGAAGATTCTAAGGGAATTATTAATATAAAATGTAATCACTTTATATTTATAGTATCTATACATTTTTTATAAGGTAATCTTGAAAATATCAAACATATTATTTATCAATTGATGGTATAAAGAAAGAAGGTAAATATTGGAATATTATTATGCATCATAATAATGATAAAAAATCAATAATATGATATATATAAGACACTCTATCTCCATTGTCATTTTATCCAGCCCCTAGTAATAAAATTAGAGTCACATCAATCCATATTTCATCTTTAAAAAAATAATGAGTTCACCCCATCATTACACACTTAGGTAAAATAAACCCTTATAAGTATTGTCCAAGTGATTCTTCATAAATTCATATAACATAGTCGGGGCCATTATATAGGGTTTATTTCAAATAGATATAGAACCTGATATGAATTCAATTTAGAACACTACATCATGATTTTGTGGAAGACTATAAAATTCATCTTTAAACACATCACAAACTCCCAAACAATAGTAATTTCATCGATTTTGTGTTTATCCCCATCTATCGGATATAGACACCGCATTTTTAGTGATCTAAATACTCTTAAATGTAATTTAATCTATATCAAATATTTGTATCTATTTTTCTAATAAAATATGAAAAAAATTTGAAATATTAAATGTGACATATATTCGATGTATATTTATGTTGTCTTTATGTAGACAAATTCAATGCATTTTCATTAAAATTTAAAATTCAACTAGAGGAATAAAAATAAGATTTAAATTAAAAAACATCCCATAAACTTAAACCAGTGATCAATCATAAACAAAATATTTGTTCATATTACAGTTGGTAGTTTTCAATTCTAATAAAACATCTATATAATTGTGTAGAAATGTGTTAATCTTAGTAAATTGTTCAAATTTAAAATATTGGGTAGATCTAGAGTCAAATAAAAAATTAGCAGTTGTATAGTGGGCGATCAATTTACCATTAACACCATAATTATCATACACCTCAATTAAAATAGCAACCACATGATATTTTTTAATGAATCTCAACTTAAGAGGATTCAAAAATTGATCATCATCATTAAACTTTATGTTTGAGAATTTGATAGAAAAATTATTATTCTATTTTCATTATTTCATTGATTCATGGTTTTTACATTATTGTGGGTTTTCTTCTCTTCTAATGTAATAATCTAACCATTCACTGGATTTCAACATTATAAGGATTTATGGACCACCCATCCCCATTTATCTAACATAAATTTTTTATTCAAATAGTATACTTCATTTTTCTTCCCACATCTATTGTATGTATAAGGGAAGAAGTTTTTTACACCTTGTTATTTATTTGATTTTTCATGAAAATTGAAAATATATTTTTTATCAAAACCATGGTAATGATGGAAAATATTTCAATAACCTTACTAAAATTAGTAAAAATATAGATATTGTTTTACAAATATGAAATAAAATTATATATTATTCATTTTGGATAATCAGTTTTATTCCAAAAAATGATCTATCAACCTTAATTTTATTTCTGATGTTAAAAAAAACATCATAGTACATGTAAAATTTTCCTTATAGGTACCAATTTTTTCATCATACATTTACATCTGGTAAATTAATTACTACTCCATTTATGTTTGAAGAATATTAGGAATGTTCAGATTGAAAAATAATCTCTTAAACTCATCCCACACTATAATTTCAATTTACTCTTGTTCTTTCATGTTCTTTATAAGATTACATTAGTTATATTCTTAACAATCTAAATGATAAAAAATTAATTTTTCATGCACTAAACACTAGAGAATTGAAAATTTAATGTAGTGGAACTGATCCATTTCTCAATAACTAGTTGATAATTAGAACCAGTGAAAGAAGGTGGGTTTTTCATCAAGACGAACACAGAAGTGTATTGTTCCTTCATTTGATCATTTTTATGTTCAAGAAGATTCATATATAGGGAATATTTTTTTAGAATACAAATGATAATTTTCATTCTATCTCCTATAAATTTTGGTTACGTAGTAGGAAAAAATAATTTCATTTTACTTATATTTTATTATTAACATGGTTCTATTGGTTTTCATCCATTATTTTAAAACAAAATAGTATAGTGTGAGAAAAAATATTCAAAATGTGGGAGCTAAAAAATGGATAATCATATCTAGTACATCATAAATTACAAAACTTATTTTCAAACTATAATAGTTAGTTTTATCCTAGCTCATTAATGGTAATCATCTATTAAAATCATTAACTATTCTTCATAATGAGATTATGAATTAATAAAACATAACCCTGAGGGTTTCATACTTAGTGTTTTGCATGGACCATTGTCATACACTAATAAATGATTAATTCAAATCATAATAAACATTAAATTAGAACAAAATCATTATAATAATATGGCAAGAATAAAAGATGAATAAATAATTCTAGATAAATAATCACTTGGAATTTAATAAAAAACATAGATATTTTAATAAGAAAATAGTCACATATATTTGGAATGAGAAATACCATAACAAGGTATTTCATAATTATGGAAATATAAAACATAATGTCAAATCCTCTACCATGAAATCTGGAAATAAATGGTTAATGTCTCTACAAAAATCCATTTCTGCATTGTATCATGGGACCTTCCGATGCATAAGGGGGATATGTAGGTCCCAATAAATAAATTACATATTCCAATGACTTTATAATAATAATGGGGTCAAAAATAAACAACATATACATAATCAATTTATATAACATTCTCCTATCTATAAACATGATCACTAACCTTTCAGAGTAGAATGGTGAATTATATCAAGATATCACATCCACAGTCAAACGAATCATAAAAATTTATATAAAATATCATAGAAGATAATAATAATAGATCAATAAAATTAAAATTTATGATTTAATAAATGTGTTGAAATAGATGAAAATACTTTAATAAAATCATTGAGAAATTCTTGGGAGAGATACCATTTTTACATTGAAAATTATAGTTCTTTTGGAAAAATGAATTTTATTTTTCATAATCGTTTGTATAAAACTAGAAATGAACAAATATAGTTTTTTCATGAAAAATCATGTGATTTTAGAAAAATAATTATTTCATAAAACATATTATGGATAACATTTGAAAATGGGTTAGAAATCTACTAGTTCCCTTTAACAGGGATTATGTGTCGTGATGAATTTAGAACAAAACCATATAAAACATGAATTTCCACATTAAAGAAAGTTGAACTGATTTGGATACATGATTTTGAAAAATATAAACATAATTTATAATATTTATATAAAATATATGAATAATTACATTAGTGTAAATATGGAGAAAACATAATCGAAATTATAAGGTTGGTTCTGGAAGAAACCATCCTTCTGTATGAAGGTGTTCTACAAATGTACTTAAGTTCATAGATAATGATATTAAATTAATAAATTAATTAAATAAAAACCTTTAATACATATATTTTATTTATTATAATTATATTATGTTCATTTATTGTATATTTATTAGATATAATATTTAATTTCATCATTCAAGATTGTTCTTTTCCATTGTTTTCATGATTGTTACAATTGTATATGTGTATGGAGGTTCATATAAAATTAGAATAATTATATGAAAATTAAATTTTATGTCATTAATTATCATCCAATAGATTAAATTTCAATATATTTTATCTAGATATATGTGGTTAGGATGAATCATTTGATAAAATAGTAGTGATGATGGTTTATATTATTTTAGTCTTTCTTCGATCATTACAAACTCGTTTTATTTCATTAATTATTTTCATGTATATAAATATTTCTCATAACACTAAATGAATTATAATATGTATGATATAATATTATTACATCATAATTATGGTTTTATGACTATACATGAAAGAATTAGTGAAAAATGAAAGAACATTGTCCACGATGGTGGTAAATCGACAGACAAATGACAATATTTTCATTTTTAGAAACAAAGGTAGAGGGATGATATTCGAAGATGAATTGTTCCAATATCATAAAAAATATTTCATATAAAATATAATTGAGTTATCATGCATATGGATACGTATAGGTTTTGAAAAGATGAGAAAAAAATTGAATTCAAAAACAAAACAATAGAAAGGGGTTTTTACCTCTGGAATTTTCATTCTTGATAACCTCCATAGGGAAATTTTTTGGGTTTCTTGATGAGAATAAGGGATAATATATGTCTTGTAGATTATATGGAAATTTATTGGACATAAATTTGGAAATATTCATATATTAAGTGGCTTGAAAAGAAGATGTGGCGAGGGGTGGTATTTATAGTGTAGGAGATGGGTGTTTTTTAAAATATTTTATTCATTTGTTCATTATTTTGGCTCAAGAAAATTAATAGTGTAAATATTATCACCATATATATTAATATAATGAATGATAGTTCGTGATTATGGTCTTAAATCATCCATATATCATTTATGACTCAATAATTCATGTATTTCTTAATGATAGTAATCTACTTTATTTCAATATTCTTTAAAAAATCGTGTTTTTTATAAAAATCCCAAAACTCACCAAAACCATTTTTCAACATGCAGAATTTAAAAATGGAATATATTTTATGAATACTATTTTATAACCATTGGTAATTTAATTTAAAAATTAAGCCATAATTTACTTAAAAAATACTATTTATAACTGATTTTATAACACTCTGAAAAAAATATATGTTGTCGTAAAATTATATTATTATGATAAGACAAAAAATTATCAATTTATGAATCTATTTTTTCAAAATAAATTTCTATTAAATCATTATATTAATTATGAAATAGTACTTAAATATTTATGAGTTACAAAAAATTCCAACACTTAATTTATAATTTCATAAACATTTATTTAAATATTCCATTATATAGATATATGATATTTTTATTTATAAGATACCCAAATATTATTTTTTCTTGTATAGGTGAAGTTACTATTTTATTATCTGATTTACTATAAATAACGGTCACATTACAATTTTAATGGTCATGTTTCTATTTCATAGGTATAGGTTCCTTAACATCTAGAAATAACTTTTATTTCATTCAATATTAATTTATAATATTTGTATTATGTTCCTTATGTGGTGTTATATGATCGTACCATGTGAAATAATTATAAAAAATGAATGTTTATTGATAGAATTTTGGGTTGTTACATTCATAGCTCCTATAAAAGTTTCATCATCAATATTTCTAGAATGTCAACTCATAAAAATATTTCAGATGTTCTTCATCATAAAATCCTTGGGTTCCCATATCGACTATTCACTTTTTTTTATTTTTCCTATGTACAATTAGAAGCCGAGTTTTCTGTTTCCTAAAAAATTGTCCTCTAGTGTGCAGAAACAAGATGGGTTCTTCACAGTCAGATAATTCATTTTCCAATTCTGATTCATTTTAAATTATAACATCTGTTGAGTCTGGTATGTAAATCATTAAAAATGAGTTCTGAAACACATTTTGATCTTTAGAAAGGATAGGTGGCATAGCCTAATGTCAACCCAAATATCCAACTATCTCTATGATTTCAAAAGGACCAATGATCCCGGGGATTAGTTTCACATTCATACCAATCCTTATAACACCAATCCATGAACATACCTTCAGAAAAACATGATCTCCCACATCTGACTCAAAATATTTCCGCTAGTTATATAAATAGATATTTTTCATACTTTTCACTTCATATATATATTTTCGAATAGGATTTACCTTTTTTGTTGTTTCCTCCAGAAGTTATGGTTCTATAAGATTCATTTCACCAAAGTCATCCCAATATGTCATGTATGAAATCTATTTCCATATAATGCTACATATGGTACCATTTGAATACATAAATGAAAACTATTATTATAGGAAAATTCATCCAAAATAAAATAATGATCCCACTTACCTTTAATGTTGAATGATCATGGTCTCATCATTTCTTCTAATGTTTTAATAGTCATTTCAGACATCCCATCAGTTTGACAGTGATAAGTAGTGCTAAAATGAAGTTCACTATCCAAATATTTCTAAATACATTTCATTAATTTTGTTATAAATAATGGATCATGGTCAGAACAAATATAAAGATGTGTTCCATGAAGTCTTACAACTTCATTGAAATATATTTGTGCAAGGATCTTCATTATAAAATTATATATTATAATGAAAAAATGTTTAGATTTGGTAAGCCAATGAAGAATTACCAAAATGGAATAATTATTTCATGGGGTAATTGGTAATCAAGTAGCAAAATCCTTATTAATTTTATCTCATTTAGATGTAGAAATAGTAATAGGTTTCATGAATTGTCAAGGATAATGTCTTTCAGTGTTCACCTATTGAGAGAGTAAATAACATGGAATGTAATTATAAATTTTTAGAATCATATTAACCCACCAAAAATGATCCTTATAATCTCTATGAATCATAGTTTTTCTGGGGTTTATAGTAAAATTTAAGCTATGGGAATCATCTAATAACCCCCCTTTTAGATATTTTATTGATGTATGACATATTCTATAACTTAATTTCCAAATTTAATCCTCAAACACAGTGTCTTCCAAATTTGATTCATTCATAAGGATAATTTTCCTTTGAAAATTCTATTCTTTTCACTGAGAACTTTTAAACCATTCCAATAATGATTTTTTGGGAAATCAATTGAAAAACTAGTGATATTTCACCTTTATTGATAATTTTCATATCCATATTCACTAAATCAATGAACATAGGATCCATTCTAATATTAATTTTGTTTAGAACTCTATAATCCTTTATACTAAATGACTCAAATACATAATCATCCATCCCTTGGTGATAGTGTATTAAAATATCATAATCCATGAGTAGCTCAATCCAGATCATTATCCACATGGTGACATATTTCTACGAGAAGATATATTTCAACCTTTTATAATCTATATACATCTCACATCTCTCTGAAGAGATGTATAATCTCAATATAACCAGAGAATGGATTATTGATTCTAACTTAATATGATGGGTTGGATATTTCTGTTCAAGATTTTATAACTTCTTGGATGCATGGGAGTTAAATTTATCATTTTTTATAAGAATATATCCATGAAATTTAATTGATGCATCACTATAAACCAAAAATCAAAAATTTCATAATAGTATATTCATGATTAGAGTATTAAATAATATCATCATCAATTATATATAACATTCCTCACATTCTCTTATCCATATGAACTGAAACCCTTTAAATTTAATCATGGTTAATGGTTTAGCTAATCAACCAAAATTTGAAACAAAATATAGATCTTAACCTACTAAACCAATGAATCTACATACCTTGATTATGTTCAATGTTTTAGGAAATTTATAGACCACCTTTATCTTCATAGGATCAACAGAGTTTCCATATTTAGAGAAAATGTGGATTTTAAAAAAAATTGTTTTAATCCATAATTCATACATTCTAAACCATCCATATAACTCTTTTCTTTAAAGAGTCTATTGAAAAAACCGCAAGTGGTTCTCATATTAATCATATAATTTGGATTATATCAATATATCATCATTAAATACCATAAAAGAATCATCATGATATTCCATGCACACTCTATTTATTAGATCTAAAAAAATATGGGTTCCATTAGTCAATCCAAATTTCATTCCTATAAACTTATAATGTCCATACATGATTAAAAATTCAATCTTTAAAATATCTTCTTTGTTTAAATACAATTGATAATGACTAGAATTATATTCAATCTTTAAATAATACTGATCTCAATGAAGTTGATCAAATAAATAATCAATAAGAGGTAGAGGATTATTTTTCATTATTTTTATAGTGTTTATTTGTCTATAGTCAATGTACAACCTTGTGGATCCATCATTATTTTTGACAAATATAATATGGGATCCCAATGTAGAAACACTGGGGTGAAAAATCCCTTATTACTCAATTCTTCATGTTTTTCTTTTGCTCAACTAATTCCATAGTGGACATTCTAAAAGGATTCATTGATATTGGCCTTGCATCTGGGAATAAAGAAATAAAAAACACTATTTCATGATCCAGAGGATGTACAAGGAAATACTAAATAGATACATAAATGTATTATTGAAAAATATGTATTTCTCCTATTTTAATATTTATTTCTTTATCCAAATATTTATGTTATCTTTGATCATTTAGTAGGGCTATTGATGGAAGTTCTGGGTAAGAACTATATGATGACGTTTCATCTCTAAACATAAGGAATTCTATATCTTCCTCACGAATTTTAACTTCCTTCTTCTTTCAATATATTTTCACATAATATTTTGAAATCATGTTCATAAAATGATTATATCAAAATAAAACTTACGTATAATGATAATATTCTTAATTAAATCACATTTAACTTCTATAAATGTGATTGATGAACACATATTTGTTGCAATGATAATCCCCTTATGTGTTTTGACTGGAAACTCATTTCTTGAACCAAAATGGAAAAATAAAATTTTCAAGGATAACATGCAAGATATAAAAGAATTTTATCACCTGAAATACAATAAATCATTTTTCTGTTTGAGGAAATGATTCATATACCAAAAAACTGATCATTATTAACATTAACTATAACAGTTATGATCACATAATCAATGAATATATCCATCATACTATTATGAAGAAAGTTTCCTTCATGCATTGGATAATAATTTTCATAGTTTCACGTATATTTAAAAGTGTCTAATTGAACATTGGTATTATCTATCTTTCCATTTTTAATCATGTGATGGGTGTCCATTTTCTCCACACTTGTATCAAACAACTTTTCCCTTCAAGAAGGTACTAGGGTGTTTCTTTCTACATGTATCATATATTCGAAAAGTATCTTTATATATTATTTCACGTAAACATTATTTTCTGTGACACCATATTTGTATAATTTTCCCAATAATACCATGATAAATAGATTATTATTTCTCTATCTTCATAGTACATAATACTATATATATGAATGAGGATTTTTTTGGGAGATCAGTTCCCTTCAAAGAAATGGTTTTAAACTATAAATTAATTGATAAATCTTGATATTTTTATTATATATGTGGTCTGTGAAATTACTTTCGATCCTTATAAATTTGGATTCATACTTCACAACAATTTCAACATCATTTAACTTCAGACTCTAGAATTTCCTCTCAATATCCTCTCATTGTTCTTTAGAGAAATATTTTTCTAAGAATATTCCCCTATAATAATTACATTCTATATTTACAATTTCTTCACAATATTTTGTGTTTTAAATTAATGGAAACAATTTATTAGTATATCCTAAGAGTATATACACTTCATTATATCCTTTTCCCTTTTATTTCTTCCCGATGAATGAAATACCATAAATGTGGAACTTATCAACTACTCCACTACAAATGGGTTTCTATTTCAATTAAATTATAGAGGATATTATCCCATAATATAGAATAATAATTTCAATCCAAATTCTAGGTCAATATTATCCATATGAATATGTTTACTATTCATAACCTAATTTATATGACCTCGTATAGTTATACATTTCTCAGTACATATCGCTAATCTTGATCCATTATCATTATCTTGGGTTTTAGAGAAATACGTACATGATATACACAAGATGACATGATTTTTATTCCTTCAACTAGTATCCATTAATAAATAATAGAATACACTAAATTAGGTTATAAATCATAATACTTAAATTTAAAACTAGTAAAAAACAAACCATAAATTTGAAACTTATTCACAAAAAATCTCATGAAAATAAACATATTATTTTGGGACATGTTTACTTTAAAATATTTCATAATTGTTCATAAATAATATGTTAATGATCATAAGAATATATATTCGGTGTATCAAAATAGGTCCGCGCTAAGGCATATTGTCATTTACCATGATACCACAATTCAGGACTAAAACACCTTGCGATTTTTTTACCCATAGGTATATCTGTTCTAGAACCGTCAACACATGTAGTATCTTGAAAGAGATATAATTCTAGGAAAACCAATATAATATTTACCGTATGAATATTATTGTATGTTCTTATAAGATTTTTCTCATTTTCTATCGTAGGGTTTCGTTCCCTAATTAATTAATTCTAAATCCATTTTCAATGTTTTATAATTAACATCATCTAATACAAATTGTAATGAGAATGACCCCAATAAATTTGAGAAGGAGACATACTTTATTATATTAGTATAATAATTTTAGATGTTATATCCCGACCGACCAAATAATAAATTCGTTTTGTAAAATCAGAAAAAAAACATATGTATTATATAACAACATGGAAGATAATACAACATAGATACTCCATTGGAAATATCAATGATACCTTGATATCCAACCATGTAATTCATAATATACATCTTCTTATCTTAGGGAAAAGTAAAACATAATAATGACGTGATTTTAGATTTTTGTTAATTGTATATAATATAGTAGAATCTAAAATAAACAATAATTCATGGTGAAGGTCTAAAAACACATGCCATTTGAAAATAATCAAGGGAATTGTATGTATAGAATAAAAGCTACATAAATAATGCCATATAATTAATGACATGAGAAAAAATCTTAACCGTGGATATTATACTAGTCGAATTATAACATGGATTATCAATTAATAATTTGATAATTATGGGATACATAATTTTGGAAATCGTAAGCATACCCTCGAGGCCTCATCCAAGAATTATGAATGTCAATGTTTAAGGCCTGAGCCAAAATAATTGAATGTTTTGTCTCAATAGACATATCGATTAATTGATGGTATATAGTGGGCCCCTAAGATCAATTACTAAGTCCAATGTATTCATCATATGGATTTTTTTAAACATAATTAACACATACTTATGAAATTTATAAAAATCCCTAATCTGTAAACATAATCACTAACCATTCAAAGTAGTTTTGTGAATGGTTTCCATATAGTACTTCCATAGTCAAAATCACCATAAAACATTTAATAAAATATTTTTTATGATAATAATATGAGATAAATAATAATAAATCACAATATTCAACAGTGTTTTTGAAATATATGAAAATATTCTAATAAAATCATCTAGGAATTCATATGAGAAATACCTTTTTTACTTCACAAAGAAGATTTATTTTTGTAAAAATTCATTTCTATTTTTCATTACATATTTAATAAATGTATAAAATAAATAATATATAATTTCCTGAAAAAATAAGTTCATTTAATAAATTAATTGTTTCTTAAAACAAATTATTGATGATACATTAAAATTGTTAAGATATCAATAAGAGCCAATTAATCGAATATGCGTATCCAAAATAATAGAGATGGGAACCTTGTAAAACATGTATTTTCACATACAATAAAGTGTAACAAATCACGATACATGATTTTGGAACATATAAACATAATTTGGAATAATTATATTAAAAAAATAAAATTTTACATTGCTGTAAAGAGGGATAATACATAACCCGAATGAAAATGGAGGTTCATGAAGAATCTCTTACCATATGTCTGAAAGTGTTCTACATTTGTACATAATGTCCTGGATAATGAAATAAAATAAATTAGTTAATTAAATATGAATATTTTTTACATTAATATTATTTATTATAATTTTATTAGGATCATTTATTCTCTATTTATTAGTTATAATATTTCATTCTGTCATTCAGGAGTTTTACTTTCCCTGTTTCTCATGATTGATATACTCGTACTAGAGTATAAAGGAGCATTTAAATTGATAATAATTATATAGAAAAGAAATTATATGTTATTAATTACCATATATTAGGTAAAAAATTTATAAAAGTCATTTGTTTAAATGTGGGGAGGATGAAACATTTGATAATATAATATTTATAATCGTTTAGATTATTTTGGTGCTTCTTTGATCAATAAAAACTGGTTTTTCTTTATTAATTTATTTCATGTATATATAATATTTCTAGAACAATAAATGAATTATAATATGTAAAATTAAATAATTTTAATCATTATTATTGTTGTATGAAAAACATTTAACTTGTTAGTAAAAAATGAAAAATCATCGTCCCTAGTGGTTGTAAATTAACACACCATGGATTATATTTTCTTTTTGGAAATAGAGGGACAAGAATGAGATTATAAGATAAATTATTACATCTAAATAAAATAATTCCATTATATAAAATATACTAGATTTTTGATGCCTATTGTATATTTGGAGTGGGGATTGGATGAGAAACGAAATGAAATTTACAAGAAAATAAATCAAAAGAAATTGGATTTTTCCTCTTCTGTATATCCTCTTAGAGAACCTCCGCAGGGAACTGTTTTTGGTCTTTTGGTGTAACCGAGGGATCTTGGACATGGGTTAGAATCTAGGGAAGGGTATTAGGAATAAAATTTACAATTTTCAAGGCTTAATCTGTTTGAGGACAAGTGATGTTGAGGGGTGGTACTTAAAGTCAATGAGATGGGTATTTTTGAATATTTTATTCATTTGTTTAATATTTTATCTCAATAATATGAATATTATTATAATTATCCCAAGATATATTGAAATAATGAACGATAATTTAATATTATTGGATTATGTTCACATTATCGTCTATTACTAAAAAAATCATGGGACATTAAGTGATAGTTTTGTGTGGTTTGTGTTTTGATGAAATTAGAGGTTTCTTCGATTGTGGTGGTCACTATGTATTATAGTGGTAATGAATTGGTGTATACTATTGATGTGTTTGTAAACCCATAGGTTTTTTATTTTGAGATATATATATATATCTTTTATTTTATGCTATATATAGTTGTGCCCAACCATAATTGGATAAATTTATTATTGCTCAGATATTCTGGGTTCTAAGTGTTTTCCCCAACATCCTAGATGTTGGTGTTGTAGATGGTTAGCTACATTATCTTCTCCTCTCTTACATTAATAGTAATGTTGTTACAGGTTGGTATTTTATATTAACCTTTAATTTTATTCTATTTGACTTAAACTAATATTCATTATTATGTGGTATTAATGTAATGAGATATGTGGTTGGGATCATTCACACCAGGATGTGGCAATCCAGTTGGTTCCATTCACATTCATGATAAACTACTGTTATGTTGATGTGATAATATGGGACATGAATATTATTACTTTCAAAAACTAATAATAGAATTTTTGATAGTGGGATAGTTATGGATGTGTCCTTACCCACATCAAATTTTCCAAGTCGTGCGTTGTGTTATTTATTAAAGGGGTGGGAGAATGAGATATTAGTCTTTGGAATATGAGATTTGTAAAATATTTCAGAATAATTTATGAGGATCCTTTATTTTTATATTTGTTATACTATTATTTATTTTGTAACTTTAATTTTTTATTGGGAAATTGTGAGTAAATGAGTTCTTTCTTGACATTGCAGTTGTAATTTTTTTTTTGATTGTTTACTACTGAATTAGCATGATTTTTTTCACATGTGTACTGGAGAGATTGGGTATTATCCAAATAAGTTTACTTGTATAATAACCCTATATAAATACACATTTATTATAGTTTCCAATAGGACTTTGGGTACCCAATTGGACATTGATATATTTTTTGGGAGATGTTGTTGAGCAACTTCTATAAGCCATATCATCAGTTATTTACACATACAATTTTATTGTATCTATTTACATTTCTCATGAATTGTGAAATAGTTTTTGGTTTATATTTTATTTATGTGATAAATTTTCATGGTGTTTGTTTTTATTTTTCTTTTGATACTATTATGAATTGAGTTTATGCATTTAATTTGTGATATTATTATACCCTCAATTATTTTCACCAACACTGGACATAACGGAGGTGAGAATCAGGGGTAATTATCTCTCTTCCATCATTTTTATACATATAAGGGTATCATTTGAGGGAGGGGATATTGATACTATGAAATAAGGTGAGAGGGTAAAAAATATTATAAAAAAATATTGGGAGGGAATCTATTAAACAATGATAATTTATCCATTTCATACCATCATGTTAATAAAACCATGGCATGGATTTAGGTGAGACACATACATGATCACTAAAAAAATTCCACTGGGGATATAAACCATGAAAAATTATCTCTAATATTTATAAATTTTCTAAATATTTTTACAAAAGGATATCAATAAACAAAAAAAACATCCATTATGAAGAATATATGTCCTTGAATTCCATGGAGACATTAGGAACCATCGAATGAACTGATTTCCACTTCTTCAAAGATAAAATAACATCAAATATCTAAAAATTACTAATCCAAATCCACAACTAATCATAACTTAAAGCACTTCCCCAAGTCATAACGAACATGAAATCCATATTAATAAAATACATGATATCTCAACCCTGTTAACAGTACTCAATAGGTAAATGGGGACGTTAATAGTACCCCACTATGAACCCTAAAAATAAATAACTATCTAGTTCCCATTAACGCAATGAAAATATCCATCAAAATTTCCCAAAAATTTACCCAAAAAATTTATCCATACTTACTGCAATGAAAAACTAGTATCGAGATGGTCACATCACAAGAAATTACTAGAATCCCAAACAATATAACCAACAAAACAAGGCATGTAAAAAATAAAATAAATCCATTGGAAACCACACCATCATGAATGTATACACATATAACTGTGATCTATTTCCATTTATAATATAATTTCTAGAGAATTATTAATACATCCCTATATTGTTTTAGTAATATTGAAATCACACAATTCATTCACAAGATATCTTAAGATAACACCAATAAAAATTCAATACAAAATCCATATTCCCATAATGATCTCAGTAATATTAAAATAAAAAAATTCAAATAAATCTATATCATAAATTGGAAGTAATAATAAAGAATGTGTTTCTTGAGGAAAAAATTGCTTTATGTCCCCCACATCCCTTGGATTAGTGGTAGAATCAATAACATAAAAAGGTTCAATTTTGATTAATAATAAAACCACACAATGATTAATCCATTTGTAAAAAAAATTATATCTTTTCTCAATATCATTTTGGGGATACATAAAAACCAACACAGAACATGAATCTTAAAAAATCTATGTCTCTTCATTTAAATTTAAACATCCTCTATTAATTATAACAAATAAAAAACCCCAACTTTGTTTCAAGAAATAATTTACATTTCAAAACTAGAGAATCCAATATCTTTTTCTAAAATATACATCCCCATTTTATATAACAATTAAATTTTTCTTCAGAGTTGAAAAAAAAATTCATGGTAACCAATATACACAATAATATTATTTGAGAAAAAACCACTATTCATATAAAATATATAATTTCAATATTATAATATCAAATTAGTCCACTCTTTGAAATAATTGCATTTAAATAATACTTAAAAATACCCATTCAAGAATGAAATATTTCATAATATGATATTTTTACAGTTAAAACCCATTTTAGAAAAAAACTATTTTCCCCATTATGAACAAAACAAAAATGGGTTAAAAAAATTGATGCAAAAAACATTTTAAATCATTTTTCCAAAAATAAATTCACCACATAAAATCAATTATTCATTCCAAAAAAACAATTTTATATCTCATAGAACAAAATATCCATTGTAAAAAACTAAATGAATCAGCAAAAATCTGATGTCAAAATACATTCAAATATATGTATTCATAAAAAAATCCTTATGAAAAATACCTTATTTGAAAATACATATGTGATATAAATCATTGGAATCAATATGGGTACCATGGGAGGAAAAAAATCTCAGAGTGGAAACTACACTATAAATTATATGTTTCCATGGGCTAGTTCTTCAAAAACCAAAATTAAAATAGGCATTGCCATTATTGTAGAACCATTTCACACATGCACCACATCATATACCGAATAATGTCTGATAACAATCAATCATTGGTTCATTTACCAAATTCTCTTAAAATACACAAAAAATCACTCCAAATCACGGATACAATTAAATGATGATCAAAAAAACTTCAAAACATTTTAAAATCCATCATTGATATTCATATATTAAAATATAATCAAATCTAAATCCCCAAATAATATAGGTAAATTCTAGTTAAAAGTGATGAAGAGATGGCCGACAACATTCTCATACACTCTACCAAATAACTAATTATGATCCTTATATAGACTACTTAAGAACATCATGAATACTAATAAAGATTCATCTGATAAGATTATTCCATCAAATTCTCTAGTTCATCCTTCAATTAGACACCATATATATTCTATGGCATACCCTATGTTATTTACCCATCCCCTCAGGCTAGAAATTGGTGCCATGGTCTCAGAATATAACGAGCTGGAACAATTTCACCCTTGATAAAAAATAGTTTCATGATAATTTAAGCACATAAAATATTATAAAATAATAAATGAATAAAACCAAAGACAAAATAATAAATAAGAAATTTCCACACACATAAGAACATGGAACACAAATGTGTGAACATAGGCTCATTCAATAAAGATGTCTAAAAAAGATGATACATATACAACTCCAAGGTGAATGAAAAAGAAAAATACCACTCATATATTTTTTAGACACTCAATCACATAACACATCCCCAGTTGAAGATCCCACAAAACCTTCACCCAAACACAAGTCAGAAAAAACCATGAACTGGAAGGAAAACAATAATAGAAATGTACACAGTGTTTTATATGTGGTGTGTGTAAAAACATATCTCAATAGGTATGGAACAAATAACTTTTGAAACTCATTATAAAATAACATTAATTGGTCAGCAATTTGAAAATTTAAATTATAATCTATTTTGAATAATCTTGTAGCAATAGAAAACGTACAGCCATATATTTCCCAAAAAATGAAAATATTTGGGTTAAAGGAAATAATCACATATAAAACATTTTCTCGGCATCACCCCTTTTTATAAAAAAACAAAACCCTATTCTTCAATGTTAATAAATGGTATAATCAAAACCAAATTATATAAACCTTTAAAAACTCCCATTCTAATAGACAACCATATTAATTTCTAAATTATATTTTCAAATCAACATAGAAACCCATTTTATAGTAAAAACCCCCACTCAAACATGAGTATACATACATGTAGCCTAAAAACACACCAAACAAGAAAAATTAGATAAATAAAAGAAAGGTTCCATTAATAGATCAACGAAATAGAATATAACGAAATAATATACAGTATAATTATTTAAAGGAATAAAAATAAATTATTTTAGGGTTATGGGAAATCAACTAGAACATATGTACAATGGCTTAAACATTAGAAAAAATCCTTAGGATGGAACTTCTAATCATATCCACATCCATGACAGACCAACTAGACAATCCTAAAATAACAAACATGGCATACCACCCCTAAAACAATAAATAAAAATATTTATATATCTCATGGAATACTAACCCTTTTGGTATAATTGATTTTATTTATTTAGGCATTATTACCTTGCTAAAACATGTTTTACACAATGGATTTCACACATCTAGATTTTTTTCAAACTACATAGACTTCCATTGAAATTTATAAAATATAACTTAGCAATCACATTCATAAATATATGAAATGAAGTAAATATCATTTGAAATCCTACACCCTAATTGTAAACATAAAATTAGTATTGCATTCATAAAAAAACTACTCAACATCCCCTCAAGTTTCATTTCATATAATGAAATAATGAATATCTACTTCGAGTGGGTTTTGAATCATAAGGTTGATTAATACGGTCACACACACACACACACAATTTAAAATCATTCAATGTATCAATTGGGGGATCATAAAATAATTTGGAATACCATATGACATTCCCATTATTTGAAACATACAAAAACTGTCATTTATATCAAAACCATACAAACTACATTATATCCCATTATTCAAAAATAATTTACTAAAATACCATTGTATGGAAAAATAAAGGGTCATCACATTTTTTATTAAAATCCTCAATTACTAAAAATAATATTTTAATTCAAATCAATAACCAAATTGGGTAAAATCAATTTAAACATGCTTTTCCATTCATGTCATGGTACACGTGGGGTAAAGAAATATTAAAACAAAAAAAATCTCTTTAAAACACTAATTTAAATTATTTTTCAACATTTGGGATTCTAAATCACCAAATAAAATACTAAAGTCATACCCCATGAAGCAAAAAACTACATTTCATGATTTTTCTTGAAAAAAAATTCTAAAAACATTAAAATACATAATTTATTTAAAATACAACATTAAAACAATTATCACAAAATATAATTCCAATAACAACATACAAAACCACGTAAAACAATTATGCCTATTGGAAACCCATCTTAAATTACCTTTAAAATTCAATCAACTCACTACACATGGATTTAATATAGAAAATATTGTATGTATATCTATAAATTTCTTTTTTTCATGTAGATATATGTAAATAATCAAAAAGAATAATTTTATTAACTCTTACCTTGTCAAAATTCATTTCTTATGATGATGGATTCTCTATAAATAATCAAGGGATCCTCCAAAATCCCAAATCATCTAATATTCCATGGATTTATCATCTTGAAAAACTAATCTAAACCTATAAAAAACCAGGGTTCGTGCGAGAGGGAGATACTGAAGGGTAATGGAAAGAATTAATGAATTAAGTAGAATAAAAATATTAAAATGGATAAATCCAAAGGAAAGAAGGTTATAAAGGCATGTAATCAATAAAAATGGAGGGGAGAACCTATTAGGGTGTATATATGGATTTTCAAAAAAATAATATGATTTATATATAACATTATATATCATAAATTTGATGGGGGTATTTCATATTCAATTTTACTGTATTTTGGGAAGCTCATAGTTTTAGGACACGTGATTTTGTAAAATTTTAACCATTATGTACTTAACACTCCCAATGAAAAAAACCCAACATAATCATAAATTGTTGAAACGACAAGACCATATAATCCATGGGGTAATGTTTTTTATTTTACTTTATAACTACATATTCATATCACACTATTATATCATAGATTTCCCAACCTTGTAGAATAAATGCAATAAGATAATATCTACAAAATGAGTGGTCACTTGGTTTCTATTAGGATACACACAAACTATATACTACCCATACAGTAAATCCCAAGCATGTACAGTAGGAAATAAAAAATTCTATACTAAAATGTACCCATTATTATTATACAAATCCATCCTCTTTAAGCAGTGTGTAAAAGAAAAAATTCAATAAATTGTAAAATTCAATGCCAATGTTTTTATCGCTCCAATATTAATTAATAAAAACGGTACAGTGAGAGGGGGTGTTAGACCTTCCTCCATAGACATTACATTGATATACAAAATAGAATATACACCACCTTTTCTGCTTCTACATAGAAAATGATATTATAATATGAATAAGATAACCTCTCCTTAATCTTGATTTGGGTGTCACAAAGTAACACCCTCTCTCTATTCTTTTTTATATTATTTAATTGATGTATCAATTATGCATTTTCAACCATATCCTCACTAATTATTATTTCAATATATCATTCTTATCCATATATTTTTTATCTGAAAAACTAGATAAGAAAATATAAAACCAAAAAATATATAATTTCCCTTTATTTCTTTCAGTATTATTTATCCACATGCTGTTGACTCCATGGGAACATATAAATTGTACCAATCACACCATGATGCTTCTTATGAACTATGATCTATCTAAGCGACATAGAAATTTTATTTAGTAAAAATTTATTTATGAAACCCACCATATACGATACGATGAAATATAGTTTTGAATTTAATCATGTATCCCTTTTCTTCTTTATACATAAAATTATAGTAGAATGGAAAACATTACATCCTTAAAACACTCACCCTATGATTTTTTTCTCTTTATTATTTTTTTGATTTATTAAATACTATGATACCATATCTACATTTTATAGAATCATTTTATATTTTTGAAATATCATATCATGAATCATGTTGATTAACACGTTCAATTAATGTTTTGGAACTTTTCAAGACAACATACTTTCTAAATTGTACCAACCCTCCATGGTTTCATATTCAATGTACATTACCTTCATTATTTCCTCAAGAAAACTCTTTTATGCTCACTATTTATTGGGGAAGTAAATATGGTAATTGTATTTTTGATATTAATCTCTAAAATCATCATAGGAAACATAGATTTTATAGAGTATTATACACAAATAAAGTGGAAAACTCTTATTCACGAAGGCCTGTACAATGTTGGAAGACGAAAAAGAAGGCATCATAATTTTAGGTATTCATTGAATGATTTTAAATAGATGAATAGAATAAAATATTTTACAATCCTATATAAGAATAAAAATATTACACTTTTATGTTTTATTGACTTAGATGTTGTTCAAGCATAATTAAAAGACTCTTAGGGTTGACCCACCATGTTTTCTCCAATACTCTTATACGCTAACTAACACATTCCCACTCCCTCAACCATCGTATGACTAACATGTATTAAAACTCAAAATAACTAATAAATCATTATAATATAACTATAAATATTATACTTATCTATTTGGTAGTATGATTCATCAGTTATGGCCTTGGTTAGACAATATTTGTTTAGAAAACACCCTAAAAACATATTTCCAAATAATAATATTTCTGTATTTATATGAATAATCGATATATATGATGAGAAAACACAAACCCATTTTCATATATATATATATATATTCAGGTAAAAAACCATAATTATTTCATACTTAATAATTAAAAGGCTTCTTTCATACCTAAAATTCCCTATCGCTCTATATATCTAATTGACAACACTATTCAAATTATTCAATATTCACCAAATTTAATTTTAGTTTATTAAAATATATTATCAAAAAATATAACAAAATATAAAATAATTGTGGGAATTGTAAGAACTCATGTCTTCATTTTCAGGTATGTCTTCCCTTTTTGGAGTTTTTTAGAAAATAAGAGTTTCTGGAAAATTTTGAAGTACACGTCGTGTACTTTATAAGTACACACCTTGTACTCCCTGGCCGCGACAGGCCATGTGCTGTCCGTGTCCGGGCCACTCACACGGTGTGTAGGGGTGAGGTGGAGGTCGCATAAAGCGGAGTACGGAAAAGTATAGAACACACCGTTTAATCAATAATTACATGCCATGTATTTTCTTTTTTTCATTAAACGGACTGGGGTCGCGCCAAATCGACAGTTTCACCTTCTTCTAGGTCATGTTCGAACGAGAGACACCGTACGGCCGTGAAACTTCTCTGAATCCCCAAACCTTCATCCATTCACCAAATCGACCGTCGTTGATTGCATTGGAACCACAGCGGTTAGTTCTTCCTTCTCCTAGAGCCTTGTTTTCTAATTCCTCCTCTTTCTTATGTTATTATTGGTTGATCATTTTGTGCGTTTTCGTAGATCTAAACCATTATGAGGAGAATCAATCCTCGTGGTTCAATTATACCAATCTCCTAGGATCTAGGTAGGTGGTTTGTGCCTTACCTTTCGATTTCTTATAGTTTTTTGTGAAAATTCCACCAATACCCATGAACAGGTATTGCGTGTTTACCTTTTTTCCCTTATGGTTATTCCTACCTTGTTTGCATGCTTGTGTAGAGGTAATTTAATCTTTCTTATGGATAATTGTAATGTGTTGATGTTTTTCCCATGCTTTGGTTCTTGTTACGACATTTGGGTCTTGTTAGCCTTTTCCCGTTGTACCTGTTTCCATGACTTGTGATCATAGGATGGAATGATGTTGATACATGCATGTAGCTCTGTAGACTATTTTTTCAAGTAGCTCAATAGGTGTACTTTGGTTATAAAAGTAGCTCTATAGGTGTACTATGTCCTTATAGAATTAATATTCACTAACTGGCACGGGACCGTGAGAACCCGGTGCTATAGACTATAAGGGATAGACCGAGTGAGATTCCCAGAGAGTATTAGATATTATATACTATACAAGCATAGACTGAGTGAGCTTCTTCATAGAGTCATGGACATTATTGACTATAGGGGATATGCCAAGTGATCTTCCCAGAGAGTCTTAGTTATTTTAGACTACAAGAGGGTTGACCGAGTGAGCTTCCTCAGATAGTCTTTACCTTGTTTGAACGTCTTTAAAACCATCCTAGGCTAGAGGAGGTATTGAACGAGTGAGATTCCTCAGAGATTATATGGTATAACTGAGTAAATAGAAGGATGGACCTAGTGATCTTCCTCATAGAGTCTCTAGACCTTGGGGAAAGAGGCTTAGACCGCGTGATCTCCCTCAGAGAGTCCCTGACTACCCTAGACTATAATGGAAATTGACCGAGTGAGCTTCCCCAGAGAGTCTTATATTTTCATATGACCATACCATAGGGGTTAGGATGAGTGCACTGCCCAGAGAGTTGTAGTAATTTTTGGATAGGACCAGAGGGGTTGGGTGTGAGTACTTCCCAGAGGAGTTCCTATTGTATTTAGCTGTTTTTTTCACTTCTACTTGTTGTTCTGGGGATTGATTATTGTTTTATATCATCTTGTTACAGCATACTGTGTATTGTATGTTGTTTACTGTTATTTTTTACTACTTACTGTACTATTACCTACCATATGCTCACTGACTATTAGGCATAGATCTTCGAGTGGTTGCCTACTGGGATTTTAGTCGGACACCCTATTTGGGTCATGCTTTTGGGCCCAAACAGACGATATTGTTACAGGTATAGACAAGGTAAATCACCCTTCGACTTCTGGTACTTGATTTCTTAGAGTAGTAGAGGATGGGACCAAGCTTTGGCTTCCGATGCTGAGGAGATGTTTACTTTATTTTGTACTTGTTTTGGTACTATTGTTTTCCTGAATTGTGACTTGTTTGGAAGCTTTCCTAGATATGTATCATGTATCATTTCATATATATACATATGTGCACCAGTTGTTTGCTAATTTAGTTTTCCGATGTGTATTATTGTTGGTTATTTACTACTTCCTCTCTTTCATGTTTATTTACTTGTATTGTGTACTCTACCAATGAGGGAATAGTTTCCCCACTATCACACCCATTTCCCTCACTACTAGTCGACAACCTCTGGCATTTGGGGAAATTATCTTGAGGAAATGTGCCCAACCGGGTATGGGGTGCCTCTAGGTGGCTTCTGGAACTGGGATGTTACAAAGTGGTATCAGAGGAATTATATTTTATTGATTTACTTTTTGGATCCTTTATCTAGGGATAGGATGGATTCGGTACTTGGTAATAATCTGTGCCTGGGAGTAGCTAACCCGTGTACAGGGAAAATCCACACTACCTCGATTATTACAGTTTTTTAGTTTTGAGATTTTACAGTTGATATGATTTAACCTAGAGTGATTCACATGACTTGTGTTGTTATTGTTATTGCTATTATGGTTCTATTTCTATCTCAACCCGATGATATGAGGGTATTCCATCTATTGCATCATATAGGAACTAGTTAGAAATCACTTGCCATGCATTCTTGCCATGATATCTAGGATGCATTAGAGATTTCATGCTGTTGTGATGGACCATGTGTAGATTATGCATGATGTTGTGATAGATTCCTTGATAGAGTCTCTGCTATTTTATAGAGGATTTGTTGTATTATACCTTGCTTAAAGGAATGCCAAATTTTGGTTCTTGAGGTGTTATGGGGACTCTTGAATTGGAGATTGATGAATCATTGACCTGTTTTCCCTTATATATGACTGTATTAGATGCCATGCTTTGATTCCTGGGGAGTATGGGGCCTCACGGATCGGAATTTGTCACCTCAATGCCTTATTTTTCTGTGTTTCTGGGCTTCGGTGCAGTTTTTAAGCTACTACCTAGAAAAACCCAGAATAAACAGTGTGTACTTTATGACTATACGCCGTGAAGTTTCTGAACGTGTCACTGACTGTGTGAGTAGGAACACGGTGTTGAGGAAATGTCTTTAGGAACACGCTGTGTATGGTAGGTACATGCCATGTAGTAATGATCCGTGTACCCGACCATGTCATTAACAACACAGGTCAGGGAAGCTCGAGTATAACGTGTCGTGTTGGTAAGGAACACGATGTGTAGTCTTCTTCCAAGTACCCGGCCATGTCACGAACAACACGGGTCGATGTTATCTTCTCCTATACATGCCTTGTTTTTTCAGAACACACTATGTAAGGGTCAGCCTTGTAGCCGGCCGTGTGACTAACATCACGGGAGGCCGAAACCTTGTCCACTATATGACGTGTCCGTAGGGAACATGCCGTGTAGTCTCAGTTTAAGATGTCTGTGTGGGTAAGATGTGTAATGAGACTCAAAAAGGGGAATAGAGTTCAAGTACATACTGTGTGTTGGGACAACACGCCATGTAGTTGGGGTGTTACATGACCAAATATGGAAAGATTTCACACCCATGTATTTGGTTTAGGTGAACACGTCGTGTAGTTTTTATACACGCCGTTTAGTCATGTTTTGTAAAATCTAATGTTTCTTTCTCCTATTCCATTTTTATAATATTGTGTTTTAAGTCTTTGATAATCCTGATTTGAGGTGTGCCTTTGATCTTTTCAGAGTTATGCCTCCGAGACATCCCCCGGTTGTACATCGGTTGCCAGACGGTGATCAGACATCGGTTATGGCTTATCAGGGACCTCTTATAGATCCTCCTGTTGTGCCAGCCTTGGCACCAGCAGTCATACCTGTTGTAGGTGCTGATACGCTGTACAGGGTGGACTTCATGAGGTTGATGCAGACTTTTTAGGGAGCGTTGCCTCCTACCCTGTCGATGGCTGAATTGATGCGGGTTTTTCAGTAGTAGCACCCTCCTACTTTCTTAGGGGATGGAGGATCGCAGGAAGCATAGTGGTGGTTAGAGGCCACGATGATGATTTTTGAACATCAAGAGATACCCCCAGAGAAAAAGGTAAATCTGGATACTTATATGCTCTAAGACACCGCCAAGGGGTAGTGGCCGGAGATCTCTTAGTTGGGACGCCAGCAGAGTATGTCTTGGGATGAGTTTTGTCCCACCTTCTATGAATTCTTTTACCCGGAGACCTTGAGTTCCGACCAAGCCCAGGAGTTTATGAGTTTGCAATAGGGTACCCTTTCTGTTATGGAGTACTCATCCCTCTTTACCGAGCTACAGTGCTTCACACCGATTCCATCAGGTGATGAGTTGTTCCTTGCTAGGATGTTCGAGGATGGTCTCAAGCACGAGATCCATTCCCAGGTGAATATCGTTAGGTTGACTTCGATATCCTCTAGCGTCAACCTGGAATGGATCACTGTGTGCAACCTGAGGGATTCTGGAGCGGTGAGCCAGGGTGGATCGACATCCAGATCTAGTGTTCCTCCTATGGATAGAAAAATGTTGCGCAGAGAGTCTTCTCGAAGAGATCAGAGAAGGCAGAATGTATCATCGAGCAGCCATGTCATATGCTACCAGTGCGGTAGGAGTGGGAATACTAGGCCTCAGTGCCAGAGAGACTCGATGGAGTGCTAATCCTGCGGTAATATTGGCCATTTTCAGCACTTTTGTCAGATCTTCTCACCATCAGATGGTGGTATGTGTTCTTCTATGACCCCGCGTTCAAGATATGCTTCGCTAGTTTCTCACCAATCTTGGAGCAAGAGTTTTTCCAGTAATTCCGGCCGAGGTGGAGGTCACGGCCGTGGTGGTCAGTCACCAGGATACCAGTGACAACATAGTGGATCAGCATAGAGTGGTCAACCAGGGGAACAAGGTCGGGGTACATGCCATACGTTTGTCGTGGAGCAGACCGACCAAGAGCAGGATCCTGACCCTTCTACAGTTTGAGGTACGATTCTAGTAACCTAAGATTTATCTTCATCCCTTTTGGATACTAGTGCTTCCCATTGTTTTATCTCTTTTTCTGTTTTGGAGAGCATTGGGCTCTGTATCTTTTCGTTTTCCGACATGTTTACCCTTGACACGCCGTTAGGAACGAGGACATATAGCGTACGTCAGTGGAGAGAGTTCCCTCTTGAGGTTTAAGGGTGTAATTTCTTATGGGACCTCTTTGTCCTAGAGATGATGGGCTATTACGTCATTCTCGGGATGGAATGGTTGCTTCCCTTCAAGGCAGTCATTGATTTGTATCACCGTATGGTGAGTTTCATATCACTAGAGGGTGGATCATTCTGTCATAGAGGTGAGTGGGATGTCCAGGCAGGTAGTGCTGGACCATGGCATCATGGGCTAGGAGGATTTACAGCCCAGTTTTCTAGTCATTATCTGGATGACCAGGGGACTTCACAGTTAGAGTTTTCTCCAGTGGTGGATCGTTTCAGGGATTCCTTTCCAAATGACTTTTCAGGTTTTCCTCTATAGCGTGAGGTAGAATTCTTGATTTATCTCATTCCAGGAGTGGAACCAGTGTCCATTCATCTTTATTAGATGGCTACACCTGAGTTGCAGGATCTCAAGATGTAGTTGTAAGAGTTTCAAGAAAAGGGTTCCATCCGACCCAGTACATCCCCTTGGGGTTCGACTATCCTGTTTGCGAAGAAGGTAGACAGTACCCTTCGCCTCTATGTGGATTATTGAATGCTGAACCAGTTGATGGTCAAGAACCGATATCCATTTAAGAGGATCGATGACCTCTTTGATCAGCTTTGCGGAGCCCATTTGTTCTCAAAGATCGATTTGATTTCCGGTTATCATCGGTTGCGTGTTAGACCATCAGAAATTCCACATACAGCCTTCAGGAGCAGGTATGGTCTATACGAGTATACGGTTATGCCATTCTATATCATGTATGTTCTAGCAGTTTTTATGTAACTGATGAACTGAGTGTTCCATCCGTACATAGATTCATTTGTGGTGTTTTTCGTGGATGACATCTTGGTGTACTCTCACACTTGACACAACCATGACACACATATTGAGATCATTCTGAGTACCCTGATAGAGCATCAGTAATTTTCTTATGTTCTTAATATTCCACTTTTTGATGGATCAGATTCACTTTTTGGATCACATCATCTCAGAGACAGGAGTATTAGTGGACCCATAGAAAGAGAGATATATATAGTTTCTTGGGAGCATCCGACGAATATCTTTGAGGTGCGTAGATTTCTAGGGATGGTTGGATACTACAAGTGTTTCATTCTGTACTTTATGCACCTAGAAACACTACTGAAAGGTCTGACTAATAAGGGGGCGATGGTTTTGTGGTCAGATTCTTGTGAGTCGGCCTTTTAGGAGCTGACGGGGAGGTTGACGTCACCACCGATACTTGTCTTTCCAGAGTCGAGCAAGGGATATACTGTTTACTGTGACGCTTTAGGTACTGGGATGGGAGTTGTGCTTATGTAGGGAGATGGAGTCATTTCTTATGGGTCACGGCAGTTGAGGCCACATGAGAGTAACTACCCGATGCACGATCTGGAGATGGAAGCTTTTGTTCATGTCGTACACTGTTGGAGGACCTACCTTCTCAGAGAGCACTTTTTGGTTTTCACCGACCACAAGAGTCTCATGTATATCTTCACTCAGCATGATCTAAATCTGAGACAGCGTATGTGGGTCGAGAATCTTCAGTCTTTGGACTTCGAGCTCGCCTATACGCTGGGAAAGAGCAACACAGTAGCTGATGCATTGAACAGGAGAACTCAGATTCAGGCAGTTCAGGTGGCTAGCTATGAGTGGAAGCTTATGGCTTTATTCTCTATTATGATCTTGGAGGTGCATGATAGATAGGGACAAATTTTCCTATCATCTGTAGTTGTCACCTCTTCTCTTCCTGATCAGGTACGGATGAGACAACTATTAGACTTAGAAGGCTTAGTCCTACGGGAGAGTGTGTCAGGAGACACCCCTCATCCTGGATGGACAGTGGGATAGGATGAGACCTTGCGTTTTTAGGGACATGTATGGGTGCTAGCAGACATACACGAGGAGTTGATGCGGGGTTTTCATTCCCCAGTTTGGGTAGTTCATCCTGGCATTACCAAGATGTATCGTGATCTACACCGCCAGTACTGGTGGCTAGGTATGAAGAGAGATGTTGCTAGTTTTTTCATTAGATGTTCTACTTGTTAGTAGGTGAAAGAAGAGTATCATCGACTATAAGGGATTTTACAGCATCTACCCATTCCCTAGTGGAAGTGGAATGATGTCGTTATGGACTTCGTGACCGGGTTATTGAGGTCACCTCGAGGAAGTGATGCTATTTGGGTAATCGTTGATAGGATTACGAAGGTTTCTCACTTCTTTCCGATCAAAGAGACCTTCAGTGTTGATAATCTGGGACGATTGTACATCCGAGATATTGTATGTCTACATGGAGTTCCACACTATATTGTTTTAGAAAGGGATGTGTGCTTTAATTCTCGTTTTTGGTAGGGACTTCAGAAGGATTTGGGTACACAGGTACTTTTGAGTACAACATATCACCCCTAGACTGATGGCCAGTCTGAGCGTACAATCCAGGTGCATGAGGATATGCTCTGAGCTTTCATTCTATATTTAGGTGGTTCTTGGGAGAAGAGTATTCCTCTGGTGGATTTTTCCTATAATATAGTTTCCAGGAAACTATTCAGATGGCACCTTACAAGGCCTTGTATTGTAGGCCATGCCGATCACCCCTATGCTGGCTGGAGACAAGAGAGGCAACTTTGCTGGGGCCTCATCTTGTTTAGGAGACCTCAGAGCAGATAGTGTTGATTCATAAAAGGATGGCTACAACACAGTCTCAGAAGAAGTCTTATGCTGATCAGCGGAGACGACCTCTGGAGTTTGAGGTCAGGGATCAGGTTTTCCTGTGTGTCGCACCAAGGTTGGGACACTAGAGGATTTGGAGATAGGGTAAGCTTTCACCATGGTACATCGGGCTGTTTGAGGTGTTGAAGAGAGTTGATCTTGTTTCCTATTGGATGCAGTTACCTCATAGGTATCGGGTTATGCATGACGTCATCCACGTTTCTCAGCTCCGACGTTACTTTTCGGACCCATCACATGTCTTTCACCAAAAGGTGGATGACGTATAAATAAGATGCATCATTTAAGGATAATCCCATTCGGATTGTTGATCATAGTATGAAGGTTTTCAATGGCCGGTCTGTTCCTCTAGTATGGGTGCTATGGAATCACGGGCGAGTGTAGGATGAGACTTGGGAGAGGGTGGATGATGTACGATCGCAGTGGCCGGAGCATTTCGGGATTTCTTCTTATATGCCCCTATAAGGAAATTCAGGGATGAATTTATTCAAGGGGGGAAGTTTGTAAGAACACAAATCTTCTTTTTCTGGTATGTCTTCCAATTTTCTGGAGTTTTTGAGAGAAGAGGAGTTTCTGGAAAATTTTAAGTACATGCCGTGTAATCCCTTGTCGCGCCAGGCCGTGTGCTGCCCGTGTCCAGGACACACACATGGTGTGTAGGGGTGAAGTGGAGGCCGCTTAAAGCAGGGTACGGAAAATTAGAGTACACACGGTGTACTCAAGAATTAAATGCTATGTATTTTCTTTTTTTTATTAAATGGAACGGGGTAGCGCCTAATCGACTGAACCGTCTTCTTCTTGGTCCCATTAGACCGAGAGACATCGTATGACCACAAAACTTCTCTGAATCCCCGAACCGTCATCCATTCCCGGAATCGACCGCTGTCAATTGCGTTGGAACCTAAGCAGTGAGTTCTTCCTTCTCCTAGAGCCTCGTTTTCCAATTCCTCCTCTTTCTTATGTTATCATGGGTTGAGTGTTTTATTAATTTTCATAGATCTACGCCATTATGATGAAATCAAGTCGTGTGGTTCATGTATATCGATCTACTAGGATCGAGGTAGGTGGTTTGTCCTTTACTTTTCGATTTCATTGAGTTTTATGTCCAAATTCAACCAATACCTGTGAATGGAGTATTGCGTGTTTACCTTTTTTCCCTTATGGTTATTCATGCCTAGCATGCATGCTTTTGTAGAGGTAAATTGATCTTGCTTGTGGATAATTGTTGTGCGTGGTTGTTTTCCCCATTCTTTGGTTCTTGTTACGACCTTTGGGTCTTGTTAGCCTTTGGTCATTGTACCTGTTTCCATGCCTTGTGATCATAGGACGAAATGATGTTATTACATGCTTGTTACTCTGTAGATTGTTTATCCAAGTAACTCTATAGGTGTACATTGGTTATCCAAGTATCTCTATAGGTGTACTTTAGCCTTATAGCATTAATATGCACTGATTTGCATGGGACCATGAGAACCCGGTGCTATAGACTATATGGGACAAACCGAGTGAGGTTCCCAGATAGTATTAGATGTTATAGACTATATGGGGATAGACCAAGTGAGATTCCTTAGAGATTCATGGACATTATAGACTAAAGGGGATAGACCGAGTGAGCTTCCCAGAGAGTGTTAGTTATTATAGACTATAGGAGGGTAGACTGATTGAGCTTCCTCAGAGAGTCATTACCTTGTTTAAATGTCTTTAAAACCTTCCCATGCTAGTGGATGAGTTGACCAAGTGAGCTTCCTCAGAGAGTCTGTGGTATACCTGAGGCTATAGGAGGATTGACCAATTGAGCTTCCTCAGAGAGTCTCTAGAACTTGGTTCCAAGAGGGTTAGATCACGTGATCTCCCTAAGATATTCCTTGACTACCCTAGACTATAAGAGTAATTGACCAAGTGGGCTTCCCTAGAGAGTCTTATAATTTCTTATGACCAAACCAGAGGGGTAATGCTGAGTGAACTTCCTATAGGGTTGTGGTACTTTTTTGACATGACCAGAGGGGTTGGTTGTGAGAACTTCCTTGAGGGTTTCCTATTGTTTTTAGCTAGTTGTTTCACTTTTTATTGTTGTTCTGTGGATTGATTACCATTTTATATCATCTTGTTACAACTTATTGTGTACTGTCTGATGTTTACTGTTACTGATTACTACTCATTGTACTATTACCTGCCATATGCTCACTGACTATTAGGCACAGTTATTTGGGTGGTTTCCTTCTCAGATTTTAGTGTTACACCCTATTTGGGTCATTCTTTTGTGCCCAAACAGACTATGTTGTTACAGTTATAGACAAGGGAAAGCGCCCATCGACTTCTGGTACTTGATTGCTTGGAGCAGGAGAGCAAGGGACCAAGCATTGGCTTGCGATGCTGAGAATCTATTTACATTCTTTTGTACATGGTTTGGTACTACTGTTTTGTTCAGCATTGTTACCAGTTTGGATGCTTTCAATGAAATGTATCATGCATCATTTCATAAATATACATATGTGCTCTAGTTGTTTGCGGATTTAGTTTTCCGCTGTGTATTATTGTTGGTTATTTATTGATTCTTCTCATGCATGTTTATTTTCTTCCACTGTGTACTCTGCCAATGGGTAGATAGTTTCCCCACTATCACACCAAATGCCCTCTCTGCTAGTCAGTAGCCTTTGGAATTTGGGGAAATGCTTTTGAGGTCATGTGACCAACATGGTACGGGGCACCTCTGGGTGGCATCAGGAACCGGGATGTTACAAAGTGGTATCAAAGGAATTCTTTTTTCTCTAATTACTGTTAGGAGCCCTTATCTGTGGATAGGAAAGATTCAGTACTTGGTAATAAGCTGTGTCTAGGAGTAGCTAACCTGTGTATAGGGAAAATCCATACTACCTCTTTTATTGCAGTTTTCTGGTTATGAGATTTTACAGTTGATAATATTTCACCTAGAGTGATTCACATGACATGTGTTGTTATTTTTGTTTCTATTTTGGTTCTATTTCTGTCACAACCCGATGAGATGAGGGAATGCCATTTCAGGCATCATATAGGAACTTTTTAAAAATCACATGCCATGCATTCTTTCCATTCAATCTAGAATGCATTAGCAATTTAATGCTGTTGTGATAGACCTTGTGTAGATTATTCATGCTGTTGTGATAGATGCCTTGATAGAATCTCTACTATTTGATAGAGGATTGGTTGTATTGTACCTTGCTTAAATGAATGCCATGTTTTGGTTCTTGAGGTGTTATGGGCCCTCTTGAATCTGATATTGGTGAATCATTGAACTATTTTTCCTTATATATGATTGTATTGGATGCCACGATTTGGTTTGTGGGGAGTATGGGCCCTCATGGATCGGAATTTGGAACCTTCATGCCTTATTTTTCTGTGTTTTTGGGATTTGGTGTATTTTCTAAGATACTGCCCAGAAAAACCCAGAATACACAGCATGTACTTTATAACTACACGCCGTGTAGTTTCAGACGGTGTCACTGACTGTGTGATCAGGAACATGGTGTTGAGGAAATGTCTTTAGAAACACACTGTGTACGGTAGGTACACATCTTTTAGGATAGATCCGTGTACCTGGCCACGTAACTAACAACACGGGTCGGGGATTCTCGAGTAGAACACACCGTGTTGGTAAAGAACATTCCATGTAGTCTTGTTCCAGGTACCCGGCCGTGTCACAAACAACACGGTTCGGTGTTATCTTCTCATATACATACCGTGTTTATTGAGAACATGTCGTGTAAGGGTTATCCGTGTAGTCAGTCGTGTGACTAACAACATGGGACGTCGAAACCTTGTCCACTACACGCCATGTCCACAGGGAACACACTGTGTAGTCTCGGTTTATGAAGACTGCGTGGGTTATCCATTTAAAGAGACACGATAAGGGGAATAGAGTTCAAGTACACACCGTGTGGGGGGAAAATATGTCGTGTAGTTGGGGTGTTACATAACCAGAGATGGAAAGAGTTCACACCCATATCTTTGTTTTAAGTGAAAATGTCGTGTAGTTTTTATACATTCCATGTAGTCATGTTTTGTAAACTTGAATGTTTCCTTATCCTATTCAAGTATTGTACTCTTGTGTTCTAAGTCGTTGAAAATCCTGATCTGATATGTGCTTTTGATCTTTTTAGAGCTATGCATCTATGACGTCCCCTGGTTGTACGCCAGTTTCTAGAGGGTGATCAGACACCGGATATGGCCGATCAGGGACCTCTTGCAGATCCTCCTGTTGTGACAGCCTTGGCACCATCATTCATACCCGTCGTAGGATCTGATACGTAGTTCAGGGAGGACTTACTGAGGATGATTCAGACTTTTCAGGGAGTTCCACCTCCTGCCCCATCGATGGCTAAATGGATGCGGGTCTTTCATCCACAGCACCCACATACATTCTTAGGGAATGGAGGACCCCAGGATGTAGAGTCGTGGTTAGAGGCCACGTTGACTATCTTTGAACATCTGGAGATACACCCAGAGAAAAGGTTAAAGTTGGCTACTTATATGCTCCGAGACACCACCAAGAGGTGATGAGAGGAGATCTCGCAGTCGGTACGCCAACAGAGTATGTCTTGGGATGAGTTCTATTGCACCTTCTGTTAATTCTTTTACCCAAAGACCATGAGGGCCGACTGAGCCCGGGTGTTTATGAGTCTGTAGTATGGTACTCTTTCTATTATGGAGTACTCGTCCTACATTACCTAGCTAAATCAGTTAACACCGATTCCAACAGGTGATGAGTTGTTCCTTGCTGGGAAGATCGAGGACAGACTCAGGCAGGAGATATGTTCCTAGGTGAATATCTTTAGGTTGACTTCGATATCCTCTATCTTCAACTAGGCGCTAATCACTGAGCACAACCTAAGGGATTCTGGTGCAGTGAGCTAGGGTTGTTCGACATCCAAAGTTGGTGTTCCATCTATGGATAGTAAGAAGCACCGCAGAGAGTCTTCTCGAGGAGATTAGAGCAGGAAGAATGTATCTTCCGGCATCCAGGTCATATGATACCATTGCAGTAGGAGTGGGCATACTAGGCCTCAGTGCCAGAGAGACCCGATGGAGTTCCAATATTGTGGCAAGATGGGACATCTTCAGTGCTTCTATCAGATCTTCTGGCCATCAGCTGGTGGTAGGGGTTCTTCTATGACCCCTCATTCAGGAGATGCTTCGCCAGTTTCTCACCAAACTGGGAACTGGAGTTCTACGCACCATTCGGGCCAAGTTGGAGGTTTCAGCCATGGTGGTCAGTCACCAGGTTACCAGTGACAGCAGAGTGGATCAGCTCAGAGTGGTCAGCTAGGGGCACAGGGTCGCAGTACAGGCCATACATTCACTGTGGAGAAGACCTACCAGGAGCAGAATCTTGACCCTTATAATGTTCGAGTTACAATTCTAGTAGCCTCAGTTTTATCTTCCACCCTTTTCAATAGTGGTGCTTCACATAGTTTTATCTTTGTTGCTGTTGTGGAGAGCCTTGGGCTCTGTATCTTTTTTTCTGCCGACATGTTGACCATTGACATGCCGTTGGGAACGAGGGCATCTAGTGTAAGTCAGTGAAGAGAGTTCCATCTTGAGGTTGCAGGTTGTCATTTCTTATGGGACCTTTATGTCCTAGAGATGACGATCTATTACGTCATTCTCAAGATGGACTGGTTGGTTCCCTTCCAGGAATTCGACGATTTTTATCGCTGCAGGGTGAGTTTCGTTTCACCATAGGGCAGATCATTCCTTCATATATGTGGGTGGGATGTCCACTCGGGTAGAGATGGACCAGATCATCATGGGCTAGGAGGATTTATAGCCCAGTTTGCCAGTCTTTATCTAGATGACCATGGGACTTCATAGTTAGACTTTCCTCTAATGGTGGATCTTTTCAGGGATGTATTTCCAGAGGAATTTTATGGTTTGTATCTGGATCGTGAGGTAAACTTCTCAATTGAGCTCATGCCAGGAGCAGCACCGGTTTCCATTCCTCTTTATAGGATGGCTACACCTGAGTAGCAGGAGCTCAAGAAGCAGTTGGAAGAGTTGCAAGAAAAGGGTTTCATCTGACCTAGTACTTCTCTTTGGGGTTCACCTGTCCTGTTTGTGAAGAGGGCAGATGGCACCCTTCGGCTCTATGTGGATTATCGGAAGTTAAACCAGTTGACATTCAAGAACCGATATCCCTTTCCAAGGATCGACGTCCTCTTTGATCATCTTTGAGGAGCCCAAGTGTTCTTGATGATCAATTTGAGGTCTGGTTATCATCTGTTTTGAGTTAGACCATCAGATATACCTCTTATAGCCTTCAGGAGTAGTTATGGTCTATACGAGTATAAAGTTATGTTGTTCGGTATCTCGAATGCGCCAGTAGTTTTTATGGAACTGATGAACTGAGTGTTCCATTCGTACTTATATTCCTTTGTGGTGGTTTTTGTGGACGACATCTTGGTGTATAATCACACTAGACATGACCATGCCGCACATCTTGAGATCGTTATAAGTACACTGGGTGAGAATCAGTTATATGCAAAGCTCACGAAATGCCAATTTTGGATGGATCAGATTCATCTCTTGGGTCACGTCATCTCAGAGATAGGAGTATCAGTGGACCCAGAGAAAGGGGGAGCTGTATTTTCCTATGAGCATCCGAAGAATTTCATTGAGGTGTGAAGTTTTCTAGGGCTGGCTGGATACTACAAGCGTTTCATACATGACTTTTTGTTCCTAAAAGCACCACTATTAGGTCTGAATAAGAAGGGGGAGAAGTATTTGTGGTCAGATTATTGTGAGTTAGTATTTTAGGAGATGAAGGGGAGGTTTACGTCAACACTGATACTAGTCTTTCCAGAGTCTGGAAAAGGGCTATACAGTTTACTGTGATGCTTCAGGTATCGGGCTGGGAGTTGTGCTTATGTCGGGAGATGGAGTCGTTGCTTACTGGCCTCGGTAGTTGAGGCCACACGAGAGTAACTACCAGATGCACGATCTGGATTTGGCAGTTGTTGATAATTCTTTACGCTGTTGGAGGCACTACATTCTGGGAGAGCACTTTGTGGTGTTCTCCGACCGCAAGAGTTTCAAGTATATCTTTACTCAGAGCGATCTGAATCTGAGACATTGTAGGTGGGTCGAGTGTCATCAGTCTTTCAAATTCGAGCTCGCCTATACATCAGGAAAGAGAAAAGCAGTGGGTGGTGCATTGAGTAGGAGAACTCAGAATCAGGTAGTTCAGAAGGCTAGCTGTGAGTGGAAGCTTATGGCTCTGTTTTCTAAGATGCACTTGAAGGTGCATTATAGATATGGACAGATTTTCCTATGTTATGTAGTTGTCACCTCTTCTCTTCATGATCAGGTACAGATGAGAAAGATATCAGACTCAGAAGGCTTAGACCTGCGGGAGAGTGTGTCCGGAGACAACCCTCTTCCTGGATGGATAGTGGGCGATGATGAGACCTTGTGTTTCCATGGATGTGTATGGGTGCCAGCAGAAATACACGAGCAGATGATGCAGTATTTTCATTCCTCAGTTTGGGAAGTTCATCCGGGTGTCACCAAGATGTATCGTGATCTACACTGCCAGTACTGGTGTCTAGTTATGAAGAGAAATGTTACTGGTATTGTCATTAGATGTTCTAATTGTCTGTAGGTGAAAGAAGAGTGTCAACAACTCGCAGGGCATTTACAACAGTTACCCATTCCCGAGTGGAAGTCGAATGATGTTGCGATGGACTTCGTGACCGGGTTACCAAGGTCACCTCAAGGAAGTAATGTTTTTTGGGTCGTCGTCGACAAGCTTACAATGGTTTCCCACTTCTTTCCAAACAAAGAGATCTTTAGTGTTGAAGAGCTGGGACAGTTGTACATTCGAGAGATTGTACGTCTTCATGGATTTCCACACCCCATTGTTTCAGATAGGGATGCACGCTTTACTTCTCAGTTTTGGAAGGGACTTCAAAAGGCTTTGGGTATACAGGTACTTTTGAGTACAACATATCACCCACAGACTAATGGCTAGTCTGAGCGTATGATCCAAGTGCTCGAGGATATGCTCTGAGCTTGCATTCTAGATTTTGGCGGTTCTTTGGAGAATCATATACCTCTGGTGGAGTTTTCCTATAACAATATTTTCCAGTAGACTATTTATATGTCACCTTACGAGGATTTGTACGGTAGTCCATGCAGATCACCCCTAGTTTAGCTGTAGATAGTTGAGGTAGATTTGCAGGGACCACATCTTGTTCAGGAGACCTCAGAGAAGATAGGGTTGATTCAGAAGAGGATGGCTACAGCACAATCTCGGCAGAAGTCTTATGCTGATCAGCGAAGACGACCTCTGGAGTTCGAGGTCAGGGATCAGGTTTTCCTGCCTGGCGCACTGAGGTTGGGACACAAGAGGATTCAGAGATAGGGTATGCTTTCACCATGGTATGTCGGGTAGTTTGAGTTGTTGGAGAGAGTTGGTTCGGTTGCCTATCGGCTGTAGTTACCTCAGAGGTACCGGGCTATGCATGAAGTCTTCCACGTTTCTTAGCTCCGACTTTACATTTCGGACTTGTCTCATGTCTTTCAACCTGAGGAGGTTGAGCTTGAAGCAGATGCGTCATTTGAGGAGCATCCCATCCAGATTATCGATCACTGTACAAAAGTTCTCTATGGTCGGTTTGTTCCTATAGTAAAGGTGATATGGCACCACGGGTGAGTGCAGAACGAGACTTGGGAGAGGGAGGCCGATGTACGATCGCAGTGGCCGGAGCTGTTTTGGATTTCTTCTTCTATGCCTTGCTAGGAAAATTTTGGGACAAATTTCTTTAAGGGGGGAAGTTTGTAAGAACTCGGATCTTTGATTTCAGGTATGTCTTCCCTTTTTCTTTAGTTATTGAGAGACGATGAGTTTCTAGAAAATTTTAAAGTACACGTCGTGTACTTTAAATATACATGATGTGTACTCCCTTGTCATGCCTAGTTGTGTGGTGGTTGTGTCCATGCCATACACACAGTGCGTAGGGGTGAAGTGGAGGTTGCTTAACGCAGAGTATAGAAAAGTGGAGTACACACCGTGTAATCAAGAAGTACATGTTGTTTATTTTATTCATTAAATGGACCGGGGTCACGCCTAATCGAAAGAACCATCTTCTTTTAGGTACCGTTCGACTGAGAGACACCGTACAACCGTGGAACATATCAGAATCCCTGAGCCTTTATCCGTTCTCTGAATCGACCACCGTCGATTGCGTTGGAACCACACCGGTGAGTTCTTTCATCTCCTAGAGCCTCATTTTCCAATTCTTCCTCTTTCTTATGTTATCATGGGTTGATCATTTTGTTCGTTTTCATAGATGTATGCCATTATGAGGAGAATCAAGCCTCGTGGTTCAAGTATATCGATCTCCTCAGATCGATGTAGGTGGTTTGTGCCTTACCATTCGATGTATTTGAGTTTTATGCGAAAATTACACCAATACCCATGAATGGGGTATTGCGTGATTACCTTTTTTCCCATATGGTTATTTATGTTTTTCTTGAATGATTTTGTATAGGTAAATTGATCTTGCTTGTAGATAATTGTCATTCGAGGATGTTTTTCCCATGCATTGGTTCTTGTTACGACCATTGGGTCTTATTATCCTTTGTCCATTGTACCTGTTTCCATGCCCTGTGATCATAGGACATAATGATGTTTTCACTTTCTTGTTGCTCTGTAGACTATTTAGCCATGTAACTCTATAGGTGTACATTGGTTAGCCAAATAGATCTATAGGTGCACTTTGGATTTATAGCATTAATATGAATAGACTGGCATGGGACTGGGGGAACCCGGTGCTATAGACTATAAATGATAAACCGGGTGAGCTTCCCAGAGAGGATTAGATCTTATCGACTATACAGGGATAGACCGGGTGAGCTTCCTCACCGAGTCTTGGACATTATAGACTATAGGGGATAGACCGAGTGAGCTTCCCAGAGAGTCTTAGTAATTATAGACTACATGAGGGTAGACTGAGTGAGCTTCCTCAGAGAGTATTTACTTGGATTGAATGTATTTAAAACCTTCCCATACTAGACAAGGAATTGACTGAGTGAGATTCCTCAGAGAGTCTGTGGTATACCTGAGGCTATAGGAGGATTGACCAAGTGTGCTTCCTCAGATAGTCTCTAGACCTTGGGGCCCAGAGTGTTAGACTGCGCGATATCCCTCAGAGAGTCCCTGACTACCCTAGACTATAATAGGAATTGACCAATTGAGCTTCCCCAGAGAGTCTTATAATTTCGTATGACTAAAACAGAGGGGTTAGGTTGAGTGCATTTCCTAAAGGGTTGTGGTACATTTTTTATAGGACCAGAGGGGTTGGCTGTGAGTACTTCCCATAGGGGTTCCTATTGTGTTTAGCAATTTGTTTCAATGCTACTTGTAATTATGTGGATTGATTACAGTTTTATATTATCTTGTTACTGATTACTGTGTACTACCTGCTATTTACTGTTACTGTTTACTGCTTACTGTACTATTACTTGTGATATGCTCACTGACTGTTAGGCACAGATCTTCGGTTGGTTTCCTACTTGGATTTTAGTCTCACACCCTATTTGGGTCATGATTTTGGACCCAAACAGACTATGTTGTAACAATTATATACAAGGTAAATCTCCCATAGACTTCTAGTACTTGATTTCATGGAGTAGGAGAGCATGGGACCATGCATTGGCTTGCGATGGTGAGGAGATGTTTACATTCTTTTGTACTTGTTTTGGTACTATTTTTTTGTTCAGCATTGTTACTTGTTTGGAAGCTTTCCTAGATATATATCATTCATCATTTCATATATATACATATGTGCTCCAGTTGTTTTCTGATTTAGTTTTCTGCTTTGCATTTTTATTGGTTATTTACTGCTTTCGCTCTTGCATGTTTATTTACTTCCGCTGTGTACACTGCCAATGAGGGCATAATTTCCCCACTATCACATCAAAGGCCCTCACTGCTAGTCGGAAGCCTCTGGAATTTGGGGAAATGCGCTTGATTCCATGTGACCAATCAGGTATGGGGCGCCTCTGGGTGGCTTCCAGAACCGGGACATTATAGGAATATTATATCAAACCATGGTATACGCATGGAATACCATCTATATTTGAAGGATATGATGTACGATTTTTTCCCCTTGGTATATGGGGGGAATAATGATACTATGTATAATTTGACCTATATAAAACCTTAATGGAGGATCTAGGCCCCAAGTAGCTATGGATAATACATTATCCACTGGAGGATCATAGTCCATAATAAACTCTTACAAGGGGTAATACAAACTCTCTAGATAGAGGATCCCAACCCTAGCTATATATGGGGAATAACAAACCATATCTAATATAGGGGTAGAGGATCCTAGAGTCATTTTAGGAAACACCAGTCAATAGGAATAACCCACCCTACCTAAGGATAGTCGATGAAATCTATACCCTAAAACAACAACACCACTTAGGGGGGTAGAAACCCCCTAGAACACTCTTATTTTCACACAATATAGAGTTATATCATTTAGAAATTGAAAAACATAGAATATAATGAGATTTTAATATAGGATACTCACACATCATTAATTAGTCACATTTATCCCATCATTTATAAAAGGTATATTTAAAAACTCTAGTAAAATAATTTCTATACAAGAAATAAACATCCTCATTGGAAAAAGACATATTAGAAAGCATAATATCACATTTTGAAATAATCTATCACTATCTAATATATGATTCAGTTACTTACTCAACTTTACAAAATAATCAATACTATAAAAAAATTTATAAGTAAACATATATTTAGAGTCCATGAAGTGGAATGTTTTTTTATCCACATCATAGCTAGCACTATTGGATGCAAGCTTATCTAGGCCAGAGTTTTCTTTGGTGTTTTGTTATTTTATAATATATTTTATATTAATCAAAGAGATTGAACACTACGGATTATTTGTTGAAAATAGAAGACAATAATGTGTCTACTAAATGGATTTATTATTAATATTTTCTATATTTTTAGGTTTAAATATAAAGATATCTATAGATGTTGTATAAATGATTCGATGTGAGGAAATAGAAAAATCAGAGAACATATGTGAACCACATAATGTTTATATGAACAGTATATTTTGAATATGAACTGAATTGTCTCTATATGATACAGGTAGGTGTACCAAAATTGAAATCACACTTTCATCGATGAATTTTGGTAATAGTATTCTTATTTTCATCTGGAGATTGTGTTTTGAATTTCATTTATAAAGAAAAGATGTTAATAGTTTTAAAATCACAAAGGATGCATGCTATGAAAACCATAAAACATTGATGTTATTTAAAATTAAGAGTAAATACGGTTTACATATTCAAAATTGGCATGTTATGTGAACCACAGTGAATTTGTGTAACTTATGAAATTGAGGTAGGGATTTATAGAAGGGATGTGTGGGATCTACTTCATAAAATTTACCTTGGTCAGTGAATGGGATTTAGTGGAATCTAAATTAAAAATAAATTTTATGGATATGTTTTCATATAAATAAATTTTTTTTAAATCATTATACATTTAATAATGTTTTAATAGGATGCCTTTTTTTCAAAATAAAAGAAAGAATATAGACCATATAGCATCGGGCGATAACATAGAAATCTTTGCCTGCAACGTAAGGCTAATTATCAAATAATGAATCGACCACATAGAGAGTTCTTTCACAATAGAGGTACCATGAAATATTTTAGAACGTAGGGATATGTGATACAAAAATATCTGAAAATATAATATATTATAGTATATAAAATAGAGTGTGAATTTAACCATATACCACATAACATTTACTTGTAAGATTTTTTTGATCTGTCTCTTCACATAGTTAAATTAGATGAGTATTATGAGGATTTAGAAGAATATTTGGAAGAAACTAGTTAATGTTTCTTGGAAGGAATGTATCAATCAGGTTAAAATGGGGGGGGGGGCTTAGCATTAAGGACCTCAGGGTCTTCCTTGATGGTCTTATTGGTTAGTTCACTTGGATCTTGTTATGACTTATGACCATTATTGTGACCTTGTTATGAGCAGGTCTAAGATAAAATAACTACATGAGTACCAAATTTATCTTGGATGATAATTTTGGGTTTCAATTAAGCACATGTTTCATGATATATTGTAGAAGACTAAGTGGATTGTTAGTCAGTTGTCCTATCCCAATTATTGGAATACATGTTGGCTCAATATACCACTTAAGTACATGTTCACTATCCATACTGATCAGAGGAATATGACAATTTATGAACATTTCACAGGCAGTAATAGTCATTAATTCATCCCACTAAAGGTTTCCATAATGATTCAAAGAAACAAAATTATAGAGATAGTAACCCTTATGTAGAATCGGGATTATAATGGGATATTTAAAAATTAGGTCTTCTATATGATGAAATGTGATAGCTCTGTCATGGTACCAACAAGGCTGGACAAATTTAAGGCAAAATTCATCAAGAAGCTGAGTTACACTCTTATATGGAGGATTTGGAAAAACAGTTTTCTAACTCATGGTTAGTTAAAGTGGTTAGGGTAGTGTCTTGTTTAGACACAAGGACCAAATCAATAATAGTAATATAGATGTTACATATCTTTTCGCCACCATCCATTTAGCTGATTAAACATGCTACTCAACATCAATGGACCAATATGTGGATTGAGTCAGATTCCATAAATTTTTATGGGAATAAAATTTTTAGAACTGGAATGTCCCATGGAAGCTCCTTAAATAATAGATTGATTGTCTTGTTCATTATTATTATATCATCTTGAAAATGTCTCATTCCCACATGGAGACAACTCAAGTTGCGGATTCCCTCCCAAAGTAGAAAATTATTGAAATGATATCAATGTGGACATTCTGAGCTCTTGATTATTGTGATACTCTGGTTCAGAATGATATGAGAGATATCATTAATACGCTCATTTTTTGGATCCCTTGAAATGTGTAATACTATATGAATTGTTTTTCAAAAATAGTATTTTAGGACAAGAGTCATAATGATCTTGGATCTATTTAGTATGATCATATTGGAGAATAATAACCTATAAAGAATGATATTACACATTTCAAAAATCATTGATGAGCAGGATGTCATCTTATATTTGTTAAGATTTTAAAGACTTCATCAAATGTAGGGATCCGTGAGGAGTAGAAATATTTAATATGAACGAGGTAGGTAGTATCCCTAAATATATTGCAAGGGATGTGCACCAGGACCAATATTTAATATTTCCAAAAAATAATCCATAGAATCTTGTGAATATTTTTGGATTATAATAAAACAAAAAACCTATTATCATAGATTATTTAGATTATTCTTTATTTGAGAAAATCTAAATTTACTTTTGTTCTATTTATTTTTGTATTTGTATGTTTAGTTAAATTATCTTAAAATCAAGAATGTAAGAAATGTTATCCCCAATGTTGGTACATGATCCATTAGTATATTATAAATAACTTGACAACATGATTCACCCTTAACCTCTAAAGGCATCCAAGTGTATAACATTCACTCTAGTAAATCAATATAACTTATGGACCATCAAGTATCATCACTTCACATATACTGAACCAAACAAATGGTAAATCCTTAACGAAACTCTAGGATTACAACCCCCAATATTGATACCCATCAGACATGATGTAACCCACTATGTCAGCGCCGATGATTATGGTGAGATGTTATTTGTACCCCAAACATACATCCAATAGGAAATATATTGGTGGATGGAAAAAATAATTAATAAATTACATAATGGGAGGACATACCCTATATAACCAACACACACTCATATATCACAAAACAAACAAAAAATCATATCATTATATAAATATATAATAATATATAATAAAAAATGAAAGTAAACACCCTATACATCCCAAATAAAAATAAAAAATTTAATGTATGAAATGTTAAAAAAATATAATGCCTATTACACCAAAATAAAACTAACCTAAATTGATTAATAAGAGGGGGATCTCGATATCATAAAACATCAACACCGACCATAGAAAACTATGATCCCCATAAGCTCCATTGTAACAACCTCATCCCAAGTAGCCTAGAGTTAGTGGTTATTTTATTAAAATTTCATATATTCAAGTGATCACATCAACTATGATAAATTTGTTTAATAGTCATGAATAACTTCATACCATAATGGTTCCCTTATTATTATGGTAATTAAATATATAACATAAAAAATTAAAAGAAACTACTTCTTTTAACCATATTAATATTTTTGATCATCATAACATGGGAAGTGAAAAAAAATAAAATTGTGAGATATAACACTCAATATAGAATATATAAATTTATTATAAGTGAATAAATTTCAAAATGCATAAAAATTATGGAAAGGGAAATATATGAAAAAAATACAATCAATAAACTAATAATGAAAATTCATACAAAGTTTAATTACTAATTAAAAACTCAAGGAATGTAATAACTAAACACATAATGATGAAAATACATAATTATTATAGCTCTGGTATCTGGAACATAAATCATTATACCTTAAATAAGAATTATGAATGAGGGTAGAGAACCATTATATTATACTTGAAGACAGACATAAAGGGTTTTTTCAAATGTTCTTGTGTCATGATACAAGTTGATTCATTGTAAAACTAACTAAAATCGGGCCCCACCCACATGTCTCAATAATTATTGATATATTGGTTAGATTATGTAACTGTATTAGAAGAAAAAACCATTTGTAAAAATGGTATACAATTAGAAAAAAATTATCCATGATTCAAGAAATATGGATATCTAATGAAGTATTCAATGAATTATGATCATAAATAAAAGGGAAGTAGACATACATCATACAAATAGAGTAAGTGGTGAATAAATCATAAATAAAGGTATTATGAAAAATGTGTCTGTGAAACAATGGATTTAAAAAATATGTGGAAATTAATATGGGAATATCAGAATATATAAAAAACATCTAATTAGATTAAAAACATTTAAAAAATGTTTTTACAAGTCCATAGACAAGTGCCCCATTTGTTATAATTAAAGGAAAACATTAAAGTGTCTTTAAATTGAGAAAATGGATAGATGTTTTCATAAAACCAAAAATTAAAAAAAGGAATTTTTTTTTATAAAAGATTAATTTTTAATCAAATTGGTGTAATAAAATATATTGTGGAGTGTACATGAAATTGGGAATGAAAATGGGATGTTCATTTAAATTAGGATTGCCTATCTGTATGAATTGATAAATAAACCATAAAACATTTATTTACTGATCATAGAAGTTAAATTGAAATTGTTACATGTTATAAGAATAAAAAAAATATAATTTAAGAGGATTAAATAATATTTATTAAGAATTAAATTGGGTTATATAAAGAGAAACTTCAACTCGAAGGGGAAATAGGGGTTCAGATAGAAACCCTTACCTAATATACAAAATTGTTCTTCACATGCACATAATATCCAGGTTAACTAAATTAGATTCATTTATAATTTAATTTTGAATTTATTATATATAATTTTGATTTATTATAATTTTATTATGTTAATTTATGTTCTTTTTGATGAGTTATAAGATTTAATTTCATCATTTGGAAATGTTTATTTTTTGGTTTTCTAGTTCACTTGTATAAATATATGAGAGATCATGTAAAAAGGTATTGTTATCTAGAATTGAAATTAAAAGTTACTAAAGAAAATTATATTAGATTAAATTGTCCTCTATATCATTTTGTTATAAGAGGATTATTCATTGAATCAATCATTAATTATAATAGTTTAGATTATTTTGGGGATTTTTATCATCACGAACCATTTTTGTTTTATTAATTAATATTATGTGTATATTATATTTCTATAAGATTATGTAACTTATAATATTATACATTATATCCATCTTTATAGTAAGTATGGTTTTATGACCAGAATTGATGGTTTTATTAGAAAATGAGAAACACATCGTCCATGAAGGCGGTAAAATGACACATCACAGATTAAGTTTTCATTTTTACAATAAAAGGGGGAGGAGAATTGGTTTGAGGATTGATATTGCTTTAAAATAATAAAATTATAGTTTATATATGATACTGGAATAATTATTCCACATGTATTATAGGCGGTGAGGGGATGATAATATAATAAAATAAATGTAAAAGATAATAATGGAAACATAAAAAGGATTTTACCTATTGAATTCTTCTCATTCAGTACCACATTAAGGGGCTTGGGATTGGTATTTTTGTGATTAAAATGATTCTAGACTAGGGTGAGTGATTTGGAAAGAGGATTTGGGGAAAATCATACAATATTGAAGGTCTGAATGATATGAGGAGAAGAGGTGGTGAGGGGTGATATATATAGTAGATATAATGGGTGTTTGTTGATTATTTATTCATTAGATTATTATTTTGGTTCAATACTAAGAATAGTTTTTAATAATACAACAAAATTTTTAAATAATAAAGGTATTCTCGTGATCATTTTGACTATATAAGCAATTACTCAAAAAAAATTTACTTATCTTATAATGTTATATAAAATAAATTGCAGAATTTAAATATTCACCCAAATTTATTGTATTTTAAAAATACCCAAAAATACTCCATATCTATTTTAAAAAGTGTATATTAAAAAAAAGAAATATATTTTATGAATATTTTTTAACAGATATTTGAAATTTAAAATTTAATTAATTTTTTTTTTTTAAGAAAATACCATTTTTAGAATTATAAAAAAATTTCTGACTCGTTGATAAATATTTTAAGGTCTCATAAAATTATCTTATAATCATTTAAAATACAAAACATTAAATTACAAATCATTTTTATTATATTTAAATTTCTGTTGAATCATTATTTTAACCAAAAATTGTAAATAAAATTTTATCTTTTAAAAAATATCAATTCACAATTTATCATTTTTAAAACAATTATTTTCTTCCTCCATAATATAAATATATAATATTTTTATTAATAATAATACTATATTTTATTTATACTATATTATGTGAGTTTTTTATCCTATAGGTCACATTACTTTTTTAATGGTTACATTACTATCCTTAATGGTCACAATACTATTACTAATGGATACGTTAATATATACTAGTATATCACGGTTTAATTAAGCTCCATGATTCATGAAAAAAATCCATCAATTTAATTGAATTTATTATGAAAATACATAACTTAAATCACGTGGTGTTATATTCTTCCCTCATTCAGAAATTTAATCCTCAAAATATTTCCTAAATATTGCCTTATAAATAAATGTGGGTCATTCTTCTTCCTAACATGCTCGTGTTTCCATATTTCTTCTCCAATTTTACATTTTTCCAAAGAACCATTTCCAATAAATTTGTATGATTTATCAATTATTTCCTTGTAGTGTACTAAATATCAATAGTCTCTTCACAGTATGAAAAATTATGTTCCAGATCATTTTCTTTATATGTGATTATATGTGTTGGGTCTGGGATGTACATAATTAGAAATTATATTTGGAACACATCATAAACTTTGGAGAGACATGTTCGAATTAATAAATAATAATCTACAAGTCTATTTCATTCTATAATTCCAATTGTCCTGATGTAATTGATGCTTTATTTCCATTTTATCCATACCTTATGAAACTCTTCCAAGGAGTTACATTTAGAAAAACAAGATCTCTCACTTGAAATTAAAAATCCTTTCTCGTGTTTTCAGTATAACTTTTTTTCATCGTTGAGATTCTTTAATATGATCATGTATAGTCTTTACCTTTTTTATTTTCTCTTAATTTTGTTCTGGCACAATAAATATCTTCTCTCTGTCATCATACCTACATGTTATAGTATGAAATCTCATTCCATATAATGATTTATATAGATCCATCTCAATTCTATAATGGAAACTACTATTGTATGAAAAATATTCCAATGGTAAATACTAATCCCATATTCCTTTAAAGGCAACTGATCATGATTTTAACATGGCTTCTAATGTTGGAATAGTCCAGTAAGAATGTCTGTCAGTTTAAAGGTTATATGCATTACTCAAATGTATCACATTATTTGAGGACTTCTGAAGACTCTTATAGAATTTTAATGTGAAACATGGATCCCTATATTGAATAATTGATAAAGGTGTACGATGAAGTCTTATAAAATAATAAATATAGTTTCTTTATAAGAACTAAGTAGTAAAATACTCTCTTAAAGAAATAAAATCATTTGATATTTTTATAGAAATCAGCAAAAAACTGTATCATATTATTCATTTATGTGGTATTTTTTAATCCAATGATGATGTCCATAGTAATTTCATAACACATGCATATTTTAATAGTATATGTTTCATTACCCATATATGATATTATCTCTCACACTTAACTTATTAACAATGTTGGAATCTTGACACATATTGATCAATTTCCAACATCATATTATCACACAAAAAATGTGACATCAAATATCTATAAATTTTGGTACTAGTAGGGTGTATAGTGAATTTTTAGTTATGAGAAACACCTAATTGTTACCTTTCTATCCTAGGTATTGATATAACACATAACCTCATTCCATATTTCATAATTCCATACTTATACATAAATTCCACCAATATTCTATCCTTAATATTTTTAATTTTTCTTTTCAAATTCCCATCATCAAATTGAGTGTTTTTTAACTTCTCTAGTATAAATAGTTTAGAAATAATTCTAAAATTGATTAATTTTTATCCTACCATTAAAATTTACATATACATATTAGTTCAATATATGAATATAGGATCTCTCGCAACCCTTATTTGTGTCATAAGTCCATTATATTTCCTACTTAACAAATTTACTAGGTGGAAGTGTATTAAGAAATCATAACCATTGGGTAGCTTGATCCATTTATTTTGCATCATGATGTGTTCTATTTTTGAAAATATGAAATCAAAACTATTTTGACCCATTTATATCTCATGTTATTCACCATAGATATTATGTCTCTATAACTTTAGAGAAAATATTATGGTTTCAAACTCAAGATCATGATTTGGAAAAAAAATTTCATTATTCTTCAACTATCTAGATTTATATGAAATAACAATATCATCTTTCAAAAGAAAACAAACCAATTATTTCATTGATGAATCAATGTATATTAAAAACCCATCATTTCTTGATGGTAGAGTCAGAAAAATATTACTGACTAATCATCTCCTCAATTCATCGAATAACTCTGCACATTATTTTTCTAGAAAAACACAACCCCTTTACATGTGAGGTTGGTTAATGGGGAATCCAATTTAGGGAAGTTATGAATGAAATGTTGATAGAATCAGGATAAAACAATAAAACAATGTCTCTAGGTTGTGTTTATTTTTTCAGTTCATTATTGGATTTTCTTTTTCATTTTGTGATTAACAGAGATTACATATTTAATGAAAAATTAGAAAATATTTGATATTTCATAAAGCCAAACTTCACACAAGAAAAATTTACCATATAACTGTTTCCTTAATTATGTATCAAAAATGATCCTCGAGAGATTTTCATAGTATACATAGCTTTTAGAATAAACCAGAATATCATAAATGTATACTAAAACTAAACCATGATGATATTATTTGAATACTCTATTCATTATATCCATGAAAATAAATGGTGTATTGGTTAATCCAGAAGGAATTATTGGAAACCATTAACGTCCATAACTCATATTAACTTCCTTAATTTGAATATATTTATTCATTAATTACAATTGATAATACCGATAGTGAATGTAAATTTTTGAGATATATTGTGGTATGTGATGCTGATCAAATAAATAATCAATCTGGGTAAAAGGAATCTTAATCATTATTGTAATGCCATTGATTTCTCTATATTCAATGTACAGCCTCATAGATCCATCAATATTCTTAACAAAGAGAATAAGCCTCCATGGAGAAACACTAGGGTTAATAAATCACTTTTTACTCAACCCTGCTATTAATTTAGCCAACACCACTAATTCCACAGTGGTAATTCTATAAGGATACATTGATATTGATATTAAATTAGGGATTAAATCAATAATACACTCAACTTTACAATCTTGGGGGTTTCCAAGTAATTTCATAGTAACAACATCATTGTATTATTTTAGACATTTTACATTCTCAATTTAATGATTACCTTCCACATCCCTAGATGTTTTTTTTATTTTTCACTAGAATAATTTCATTCAATAGATGTATTGGGGGTAGATTTAGATGAGAATTAGATGATAAAATTTCTACTCTAATGAATAGGGATTCTGCATCTTCCTCCCAAATCATTATTTCCTAATCATCGTAACAAATTCTCGCATAAAATATTGTAATACAATCCATACAAAGGATTATATAATTTTCTACCATAGATATGAAGTTAATGATTGAAAATAAATCATGGCTGTATGACATATTTAGAACTTCTTGACTCATTTGTGTTTTAATGAGACTTCTCTTATGGGTTTGGATTAATAACTCAATTATTAAATTTAATGGGAAATACATAATTATCATGGAAAATTTGGTAGATATAATGGTGTTCAATGATCCAAAATCAAATAATTCAATTTCAAAATTTCAATAAATAATTATTCTACCTTCCACAACATCATTAATTACATCAACTTTAGTTGTGCTAGTTGAAAAACATTGACCATCTCCCCTTATCCTCTAATTTGGTAGATTACCCTAAGGCTTGGTACATTGATTTTAGTAATTCCCTAATTAATTATTCATAAATCATGTAAAACCAATGATTTTTTTCTTCCCCTTATAATAATTATCTCGATGAATCTTTTCTCCACAGTTATAAAAAAAATCACATTCCTTTGACTTATTTATTTGGATGAATCATTACATAATTTTCCAATTATTATAATTTCTTTATCTCCCTCTTCTTCATTGATTCATCACCCTTTACATTTTTATCTAAATACAACTTATTTAATTGATTTTCCTTTGACATAAGATCAAAAAAGTTCCATCTAAAATTTTTATGGAAATTAATTATATTTCATCAATTGATTAAAATGTTTCAGAGGACAACACCATTCCAATACATTTCATAAGACCATCAAATAAATGATCAATATTTTCTTCAGAATCACATATTTAATATATTGAATATCTGGAATATATTTTAATGTTATATTCACATTCTACAACACTATCTTCATCCATTTACATTAACAAAAGAATTTTCTCTTCTTTTCATTTTATTTCTCTCAAGAAAAATATTTGAAAAATAATTTTTCATTAAAGGATTTAAACTCCATGTATTCTATATAATATTCCTCCTAGGTATTATTGATCAAATAACTCCATTCATCAGTATCCCCCTTGAGAAAATATAATCACAAAACTACTTTTTTGTTTTCATTGCATCCCATTTCTAGAAATATCATTTAAAGGGGCTTGATCAAAATCTTAGCTACCACTTGATTAGTAGTACCATAGAATGATAGTGGATTCATCCACATGAAACAATCCATCATATGTGTATTATGGTTATTTTTTATAACCTATGTAGAATTTTAAAATATGTATATGATATTCTCTACTCTAAAATTAACTGTGTTGATTTTTTCAATGGGAAAATCCCTATATGGTTCATGGGTATTGACTCCCTTACTTCTATTAGGCGATATAGCAAAATAATTACACACTCTAAGCTATCTTATAATCATCATGTTTATTTATCATAAAATTAACTAGAATTAATTTTTATAATTTTCATGGTTATATATATTAAAATTCCCATGGATTATACTAATATTCATATGCTACCAACTATAACAACCACAACCCCAATATCCCAAAGTTCGTGTTTATTTTATTATAATTACATATGTAAAAGAGATCACATAACAAATGATCGATCAGTTTAGTAGTCTCAAAGAAAAATATGCAGTTATTATTCCGTTATTAAATTGGTAACTAAATATATAACATAAAAATTTAAAATAAACTACATCCTTGACTCTTATTCAAATATTTCATTATCATAACATGGCGAGTAAAAAAAGGGTGATCTCAAATGATCAGTTATAGTTACATGATTATATGAGTAGTGAATAAAATTCAATAAGGAATAATAATTATAAAAAATTTAGTAACTAAAAAACTTATTCCATCAATAATAAAATAATGAAAATACTTTTATATATTTTTTCATAGGGAAAATCTCATGGAAATTAATGAATTAAAGTAGAAAATACATAATTATTGTACGTCATGTATCTGAAACATGAAACATTACACTATCTACAATATTTTTTTTATGGGTGGAAGCCCCTATGATTATATAGGGTAACTAAAAGAAATATTTTCTTTAAATATTCTATCTCAAGATACCTATTTATGCATTGATGGGCTACCTAAATATAGGTCAACCCGTTACATGAAGTCCAACCACTTTTTCATATATAGGTTCAATTCAATATCAAGATTCAAATAAACCAACATATGTAATAAAATTATACATATAATATAATAATAATATCTATGAAATAATAAATATTTCCAATTAATGAAATATTTTTTGAATTATGATGATAAATAAAATGGATGACGACAGACACCACACACACAGAATAAGTTGTGAATAAGGAATAACTAATGGGAATAAAAAATGGTTTCCATGAAATAATAGATTTAAATTTAACATGGAAAATAATAATAGTATATATGAATATATAATGATATACTATGTCCATGTTAAGTGAAAACATGTAAAAATAGTGTTCAAGAAACATTAGGAAAGAGCCTCTTTATTGTGGTCAAAGGGAAAATAACAAGGTGTATTTAAAGAAGGAAAGGGATTAATTATTCTCATAAAACCATAAATTTATAAATTTTTTTATTCATGATAAAAATATTTATTTTAAGAATAAAATTCTTAAAACATATTATGTTGTTTACTTGAAAACGGGGAAAAAATTGGGATGTTTCCTTAAATTGGGATTGCTTATCAGGACGAATTGAAAAAGAAACCATAGAAAATGTATTTCCCTGTCAAAAAATAAATAATTGATCTAAATACATGTGAATAGAACATAAAAAATAATAATTTAGGAGTAAATATGAATAATTAATAATTAAATTGGTGATATTATAGAGAAAATGTAACCTAAAAGAAAAATAGTGGTTCAGAGAGAAACCATTAACTTATATTTGAAAGTGTTCTCTATATGTACTTAATTTCATGTATAATAAAATTAAATTCATTAATAATTTTATTAATAACCTCTTATAAATTTATTTAATTTATTAACTTTTTTTTTATTTTCATTTATTACCGTTTATATGTGTTATAAGATTGAATTTTATTTTTCAGAAGTGTTTGTTTCCTTGGATTTCAGGGTAAGTCCACTTGAATACATATATACTAGATTATGTAAAATTTGAATAATTATCCAGAATTGAAATTATATTTTATTAATTAAATTAATGAATATTAAATGGACTTATATATCATTTTAATCTAATATGATCATTACAAGAATGATTATTGATAACCATTTAGATTATTTTGGTGTTTTTTTATCATCACATACTTGTTTTGTTTTGTTAATTAATAATATATATATATATATATTTTATAGAACATTACATAAATTATAATTTGTATAATAAAATCTATTTTATTCCTAATAATTGTTTTATGACCATCTATTAAAGTAGTAATGAAAGAAGAAAAAAGTATCATATATGATTGTGGTAAATCGACACATTACATATGAGGATTTCATTTTTTTTCAATAAATGGGAGAGAAGAAGGGATTTTAAGATAGATATTAAATTAGATTAATAAAATTAACGTATATATAACATAATGGGGTTATAATTACACTTGGAATGTATGATTTAGGTATAATATAATAAAAATTAATAAATTGAAAATAATGTAAATGAAAAAAAGATGATTTTACCTATTCAATTAATATTATTGAGAACAAATTAAATTCCATTGGTATTATAATTTTGGTGAGTAAAATGGATCATAGATGTGGGGGAGAAACATGGGAAGTTTATTAGGTAGAAATCGGGAAACATTAAAGGATTTCATGGTGTGAGGAGATGAGGTGGAGTGGTGTGGTATTTAAAATAGAGGAGAGGGTTTTTATTATTATTTAATTCAATGTTTAAAATTTTAGATAATGAATATGAATAATATTGAATAGTATCACTAAATATATTAAATATTTAGGAATATTATAATATTATAGTGCTTACATAATCAATTTCTAATGACATAGTCTATTTAACTGATTATTTCATGTACTACATATTTATATATTTCATTATTCACAAAAAAATTAATTCATTTTAGAAATATCCAAAAAGCATCACCCTCACTATTTTTAATGGGTATAATTCAGAAAAGAACTCCATTTTATACAAATTATTTTTTAATGGTTAGTCATTTAATTTTTAATGAAAATCATAATTTATATGGAAAAAAAGTTGCTAAAATTATAACTAATTTAATGACACATTGAAAAATTAATTAAGGTCTAATAAATTTATTTTATAATTATAATAAAAAATTTATTTTATTATGATTATATTTTATGAAAATAAATTTACATTTAAATGAACATATTAATTATCATATTTTAAATATGAATTTATTTTTTACAAAAAGAATCATTTTTTAATTTATAATTTTTAAAACCGTAATTTAGAAATTCCGTGAAATAAAAATATTATATTTTAATTCATAAAATGCCCAAATTTTATATATGCTTTAATAAATGATGTAATATTATATTGGTCATGTTAATACTTATAATGGTAAGATTATTATTTCTAAGGGTTATTTTAATATTTAATAGTATATAAGGGTTCATTTAAGATAAGTGCTGCATGGAACATAGTCAATTGAATAAATTAAATTTATTTAAGAAGATTCATACAAAAAATTATAGGGTGTTATATCAATCATTCTATAACCCTGATCATTCCCAACCCACTGATATCACCACCCTCATGTTCATCAATTTTTAATGTACAACATGTGTGCATAAAATGTCTGTGAAGGGGTGAATATAATGAGTAACCGTTATAATGCCATAAAAAAATAATGGTTCTTATTATATCAGTTATATCACTATCACGGGTTGTACCACACAACCACCAATCACCTGAAATAAATTAGAATAACATGTGAATGGAATAAAGGGGTAATTTTTCCCACCCAAAAATCAAATAACACAATATAATTACTGAAAATGTTTATCCCAATACTCCACTCACTCCATGAATTATGGACTCAAAAAATAATCGTCATATACCCAGATAAAATACCATTCTCCTCATCATCCTCAAATAAAAAAAATATTTTCTCACCCACCTCAAGAGAGACCCATTATCAATTAACCGCATCATATTTCATCAATAATAATGTAATAAAAAATTCATTCATTTCAATTTTACAAGGAATCCCTCATACGGTCCTCATTGCGATGACATGGGTCAACATTGAGTAGAAAATTATCTCCATTCCTGAAAGGAATTCTAATGGTGTAGAGACCTGTATCTTGACGTACATGGACATTACATTACTTTTGCGGAATACTTAGTACATAACAAAAACACACACACAAGGACCGTAATAGTTTAGTGTCTTTGGAAACTCGGAATGTAATCTTTTAATCGTGGTGAAAGATCTTCAATATCTCCCATAAAGATCTTCCCTTTTTTTTACCTAAAACCTTTCTTTATATCCTGGGGAAAAGAAAACATAAAAGGGTGAGCTTAAATGCTCATCAAGGGAAAATAAAGGAAACAAAAATCATATTATATCTTTTTGAAAATCATAACCTGCAAAAGAGATCATAATATCTTAACATGGAACAAATCATAGAAGTGAAAATGAGATCCCCATAATCATAACATGAAACTTGAAACTTTGTGGCATGCACACATAATCATGGAAAATCATTTCTTGTTAGTAATGACTCATTGCCAAGACTATCTTAGTGGACAAAGTCCCTTTCTGAACCGAGTCACCCTCGTTCCAGTCCCGTTTCACTGAACCGGTATAACCTACCATTCCAGCCATGTCTATCACATGAGATATAAAATCTTTACCCAATGCATTGGAGGGAGATATAGGTCCCACCCATCTTATAATGAATCCTTTCTTATGTGTGCCACATAATCATAAACCATACATCATAGTGTAACCCATGTAATAAAAATGGGATTCTTAAACAACATGACATCATAAAACAATTCATATAAGATAAAGGAATTCATAAAAATATTTCCATCACAACATAATCAAACCAATGTAATAATAGGGATAAAAACAGAACCCTTTTATTATCTTAGATGGAAAATAAATTTGATAAAATACTTGAACTCCATTCTTGAGGAAAATATCCTTTCTACTTCAAATTTTTTTTTCCTTTAATAAAATGTCATACAACTTTAAAATAAAAGAAGTTAATTAAAAATAAACTTGAAAACTTGTAAAGGAAGTTTCTTGGAAATAATGTTTTAAAAATCCCTTCATTCCGTATAAGTTAAAAAAACATTCTTTGTACTTTTGTCGGAAAAGTCAAAAAGTACCTCGTACGAAAAACGACAAAAGATTCCTTTCATACATATTACTAAAAACTCACCGAAGGGTAAAAATGGATTTAAACAATTGTAGGTGGACGGAATTAATATTACATATTGATGGAACATGGATGTGGATGATAAAATACACCGAAGTAAATACTTACGAATAAACAATCTCGGATAAAAATGAGATTGTGATATTTCCCTTACCTTGGGTCCGATTTGCTTTGTACATCTCCGAAGCTCCTGTATAATGGTTTAAATAATGTTATTGACTTATTCCAGAATCATACATATTATTATGATATCATATATGGTCATATTCTTAGCTTCTTGTTAGTAATATTTCATTGTTACTTGTTACTCGGGTCTTTATTGCCTTTTGTTCTTATGCGTGTTTTGCCGAATAAATTTTTATTCTTGTATTAAGGTTATAGATACCTTATATACAGAATGGTATTAGTGTAACATATATCATATTTATTCATTCAATTCATTTATATAATTACTATGTAATGATGATCATGTAGAACGAGTCGCATCACATCGTGGAGACGATATTCCGTACGTACGCACGAGCGATGATATTGTTCCCATGATCGTGGAATTGTATTTAAGTGTATTTATACTATTTCAGTATCAATACCACTTTATAATAATAATATATAGTTACTCATTACACCATTATACCCATCCTTGTAAGGTAATGGTGGAAAATAGATTACACCACGGCGTGGAGACGGTATTCCGTACGTACGCACGCGCGGTGATTTCATTTTTCCGTAGGATGGATAGAAGGTGAATTAGGGTTGTTTCATATTTATAATAACATATCAGTATTTAAGTAATACTTATGTTATTACTTTATCATGAAACAACTAAAGAAGAAGAAGTTGAAGAAGAAAGAAATTGAAAAGATCGGTAATGGATATTACCTCTTCTTTGAAACGCCTATTTGAATCCTCCACATAGGGAACTATGATTGGTCTTTGAAGAAGACCAGGACCTCTAGAATTATTATAGGGAAGTGGAGAAGGAATTTTGTCAGGGTTTGGCCGAGCTTGAGTGCTCAAATTGGTGTGAGGAGGAGGAGGAGGAGGTGTCCTTTTATAAGGGAGGAGAGGGGCACCTTAGGAATATCTCAAAATATTATTTTATATTAAAGTCAAAATCGGTTTATAATGGTTCCAAAGGGTCTTATTTCGAAGCTAAAGTGGAGATGGGTCGAAATCCTATCAACCAATAGAATTTAGAAATGTTTAGGTTATTATTTTAACCTTATCAATTAGATTTAACTCTAAGTTAAATAATTTAACTTTTACCGTGTCTTTTTGTTTTCTTACACTATTTGGTTATTACACTTACTATAACATGCCAAAAGAACCCAAAATTGTTTATTATTAATATATATATCCTTATATAAGTCATTTGTACGAACCTTAGATTTTTAGGAATAAAATAAAAATTAATAATATAATATTTGATTTAAAAACTATTTTGTGTCAATTTTGAAACTATTTGATATATGATTTTTGTGAAAGTCATAACAGAATTATATGTTCGAAACACGTTTATAAAATCAACACTAATATATCATAGTAACCTAGAAAATTAGTGGAATTCATAAAAAGTCTGATATTATATTTATTTGGGTATTTATAACATCAATTATGGCAATATTTCATTAATAAGATAATTACTGCATCATCGTTGTGTCATACATAAATTGAATTATCTAATGTCTAAAAATTACAAATAAAATACCATTATGTAGGAAATCTTTTTAGCTTTCTAATGAATATTTATAGTCTAATTTATCTTATGTATATCAACATATGAAAAATGTTTTAGTTAATAAACTTTGATTTTAACTCTTTTAACCCTTCTTTAAATAAATTAATAATAAATGTCCTAATCTAATCCAAGTGGGCCTAAATGGTCATATTTTATTTCTATGTTTTTTATTGGTCGAATTACACTTATCCAATAGAATTAGGACATGTGTTAGGGTAATAATAATATCAACTTTACCCTTAATTACCCTATTTACTTTTAATCGTGGTAAAAAAAACTAAAAAGTTACTATTCACCAAAAATTATTTTCATCTCATTGAACCACATTTTAGTCCTTGATATTAACCGTGTCTCTCGGATTTTCGAAATTCCATTCACAGAAGCGGTAAAATTAAGTTTTATGCAAAATTCAGTTTTTAACCTACCACTTAGGGGTTTCACTATTCATCAAAAATTGAAAGTTTTCAGAAAAATACCAAAAATTAGGCCTAAGCTATATTTGATATTATGAACTCAAAAATGATGTCTATTTTACCAAATTCAAAACATATCAGTTGCATTAACTAATTTAAAAATTAATTCCCGTCATCAAAACAAATAGCGTGTTTTTAAGAGATAATAACTATCAAAAGATTGAAACTTGTTTATAACTGGTTTAAATGTGAAATTACATCCAATGACCGTCATTGTATTAAATTGTAAAAATATATTTTAAATATACTTTAAAACCACTAAAATTAATAATTTATCACTATTAATTATTTCGATTAAAAAAGTTGTTTTTAATTAAAATTTAGTAATTTTCACTATTCATTAGAATATGAAAGTTATCCAAAAAGTACCAAAATTTCACCCTAAGCTAATTTCGATATTACGAATCCAAAAATTAATTCCATTTTGAAAAATAAAATTTACAAAATTTCAAAAAGTGGTTATTACTATTCATAACGGCTAGTTTTAATAATATTTTAATAGCATATTGTTGTTTAGTGAAACTCGTTATTGCGTACTATACACGCTATCGAGGAAGGTCGCGATTGCGTGTAATTCAAGGCAAGTCAAGGATGCGTGTTTTGAAAGCTCATTTTGGTGTAGTGTACAACACAAGACAATAATGAAATTAAAAAGAATATTTTTCATAAAATTTCGGGGTGTTACATTCTACCCCCCTTAAAATGAATTTCGCCCTCGAAATTCATCGGGGTTATAAATGGTTTACTATTTGAAAGTTTCTTTTATCGAAACCTGAATCATAAAAAGGAATACCAAAACCAATCTTTAAAAACGAAAGTATGAAACGTAATGGTTACCCAAATAAACTAATCACTGGGTTTTCACATAGGTGAAAATATGGATATGGAAGAGAAATCTAACCATCATGTTCTGATGGAGAGTGGTAGAGAACATGGCTATAGAAAAGCCAGCAATCACAAATCCATAAATTTGTGACAATCTAAGGTACCATCTGATTAAACAGATATAAGAGCACTAGGACAACATTTTTGGTTTTCAAGATCGTTTCCCTAAAGTTGAATAATTTGAATTAGAATAAATACTTACTTTATTTTGGTACAATCTCACTGTTGTTCGTGCCTTGAACAATTTCCACTTCATCTCTTAAATAAATGAAGTTGAATTTGTTATTCGTGAAGTGTTAGCAGATCATGTGATAGAATGACGGGTCATTCCATCTATCTCAAACAAAAGGTTAGCAAAAGTTATTAAATATACATAAGTCATTCTATAGTGAGATTAATCATATGTGGTTCCTAAAATGGACTTATACTTCATATATCATACTTATTAATATAATAAAACTAGTTTCTACTAAACAGGGACTTCCTGTAGGCCAGTGGTAGGCGATAAAGGCCAGTCGCACTTCGGTTGTGGGTTGGATTCACACAGCCTTGTCCGACGTGATGGGTTGTCGCCCGTCCTGCATGTTGTCCTTTTTCTAAATCTATATTACTATAACATCCCATCAATAATATCGAAAAACGTTTTATCCTAACTTATGTCCAACATAATCCATTCTAATCTTTAGGCTTATCTAAAATACTTCGGTCCAAGCTCATAGTATAAAGAAAATGATTACTTTAAATGTCACAGAATAATCACGTGAATGCCATCATTTATCCCCCATATATCATAAGATATATCTTATTGGTCAAATTTCAAACATGTGAATACCTAAATCATGTATTCTATTGAAGAATGAATACCCATTGAACCTTAGTGAAAACATGAATGCAGTTAAAAGTTAACACTTTCCACATACCAAAATCCTCAAAATTCTATATACTCAACCCATGATATCACTTAGTCCTTATATCAATCATGAGCTCATGAATACAATCAAACATCTCATTATCGTCTTATCCCTTCATTATGCGCATATCATCTACATTCCAAAAATATCTGAATAACCTTTCATGGATACTGGTACCATTAATCATACACTTTCAAAACTCAAGGAAAGACAACAATGTAACAATCCTTATATGTCTCTTTATTCCGTAGTACCATGAGATTACTTATACAACATTACACATGATAAACATGTCATCATTCCACTACATTCTTAAACCATTGATCGGGCTTCAACAATTCTTTCATCTCACATATCATTTGTAGTCTCTTCATCATCATCAACATAAATACTACCCATACGACCATACTGATTCTCTTCATGAGACTTTCCCTTAGAGCATTGGTTTGCATAATGCCCGTACATTCCACATTTAAAACATTTAACCATTGTTGATGTCGTAGCAATACCATTAACCTCATCCCTAGTGTTAACTGATCCTTTTCCTTTGCACTTACTGGATTTGTGTCCTTCTTTTCCACACCCAAAGCATCTTCCAGTTCCTTTGAAACATTCTCCTTGATGCCTCTTCCCACATGATTTACATAGGGGAAATTGAACTTTCTTTCCTCTATGATCATCATGAAACTCCATATTTCTCTTATTAGCCGTGTCAGGAAACTTACCAAATTTTACTTTATTGATCATATTATGAGATTGCTGATTCGTCATAATAATGATATTTGGACTTCCAAATCCCGTTTCATTTGGTTTCTCATGAAGAAAATCATTCCATTGTCCATCATATCCTCCATTATCATGAATCATCATGTTTCCAGTCATTTTCTAAAACCCAAAAAGAATAGTGTGAGAGGCAAAAATCATGCTAGGGAAAACAACGAAGTAAAGGGGGAGCACCGTCAATATCTAACATCTTAGGTTAAATTCTAAGATCGTTACCATAGTTCTAGGACTATATCCTATACATATATTTATCCTTAGGGACATCCCTAGACATACCATAGAAATATCTCTAGGGATCTTACTAACGTTTTCGCATCCTAGTTTCCAAAGGTTGACTAAACCTTTCCTCTGATACCAACTGTAGAGACCCGTATCTTGACGTACATGAACATTACATTACTTTTGCGGAATACTTAGTACATAACAAAAACACACACACAAGGACCGTAATAGTTTAGTGTCTTTGGAAACTCGGAACATAATCTTCTAATCGTGGTGAAAGATCTTCAATATCTCCCATAAAGATCTTCCCTTTTTTTTACCTAAAACATTTCTTTATATCCTGGGGAAAAGAAAACATAAAAGGGTGAGCTCAAATGCTCAGCAAGGGCAAATAAAGGAAACAAAAATCATATTATATCTTTTTGAAAATCATAACCTGCAAAAGAGATCATAATATCTTAACATGGAACAAAAAATAGAAGTGAAAATGAGATCCCCATAATCATAACATGAAACTTGAAACTTTGTGGCATGCACACATAATCATGGAAAATCATTTCTTGTTAGTCATGACTCATTGCCAAGACTATCTTAGTGGACAAAGTCCCTTTCTGAACCGAGTCACCCTCGTTCCAGTCCTGTTTCACTGAACCGGTATAACCTACCGTTCCAGCCATGTCTATCTCATAAGATATAAAATATTTACCCAATGCATTGGAGGGAGATATAGGTCCCACCAATCTTATAATGAATCCTTTCTTATGTGTGCCACATAATCATAAACCATACATCATAGCGTAACCCATGTAATAAAAATGGGATTCTTAAACAACATGACATCATAAAACAATTCATATAAAATAAAGGAATTCATAAAAATATTTCCATCACAACATAATCAAACCAATGTAATAATAGGGATAAAAATAGAACCCTTTTATTATCTTAGATGGAAAATAATTTTGATAAAATACTTGAACTCCATTCTTGAAGAAAATATCCTTTCTACTTAAAAAAACATTTTTCCTTTCATAACATGTCATACGACTTTAAAATAAAAGAAGTTGATTAAAAATAAACATGAAAACTTGTAAAGGATGTTTCTTGTAAATAATGTTTTAAAAATCCATTCATTCCGTATAAGTTAAAAAAAACATTCTTCGTACTTTTGTCAGAAAAGTCAAAAAGTACCTCGTACGAAAAACGACAAAAGATTCCTTTCATACATATTACTAAAAACTCACTGAAGGGTAAAAATGGATTTAAACAATTTTAGGTGGATGGAAATAATATTACATATTGATGAAACATGGATGTGGATGATAAAATACACCCCAGTAAATACTTACGAATAAACAATCTCGGATAAAAATGAGATTGTGATATTTCCCTTACCTTAGGTCCGATTTGCTTTTTACGTGTCCAAAGCTCCTGTATAATGGATTAAATAATGTTATTGACTTATTCCAGAATCATACATATTGATATGATATCATATATGGTCATATTCTTAGCTTCTTGTTAGTAATATTTCATTGTTACTTGTTACTCGGGTCTTTATTGCCTTTTGTTCTTATGCGTGTTTTGCGGAATAAATTCTTATTCTTATTTTAAGGTTATAGATACCTTATATACATAATGGTATTAGTGTAACATATATCATATTTATTCATTCAATTCATTTATATAATTACTATATAATGATGATCATGTAGAACGAGTCGCATCACATCGTGGAGACGGTATTCCGTACGTACGCACGAGAGATGATATTGTTCCCATGATCGTGGAATTGTATTTAAGTGTATTTATACTATTTCAGTATCAATACCACTTTATAATAATCATATATAGTTACTCATTACACCATTATACCCATCCTTGTAAGGTAATGGTGGAAAATAGATTACACCACGGCGTGGAGACGGTATTCCGTACGTACGCACGCGCGGTTATTTCATTTTTCCGTAGGATGGATAGAAGGTGAATTAGGGTTGTTTCATATTTATAATAACATATCAGTATGTAATTAATAATGATGTTATTACTTTATCATGAAAAAACAAATGAAGAACAAGTTGAAGAAGAAAGAAATTGAAAAGATCGGTAATGGATATTACCTCTTCTTTGAAACGCCTCTTTGAATCCTCCACTTAGGGAACTAAGATTGGTCTTTGAAGAAGACCAGGACATCTAGGATTATTCTAGGGATGTGGAGAAGGAATTTTGGCAGGGGTTGGCCGAGCTTGAGTGCTCAAATTGGTGTGAGGAGGAGGAGGAGGAGGTGTCCTTTTATAAGGGAGGAGAGGGGCACCTTAGGAATATCACAAAATATTATTTTATATTAAAGTCAAAATCGGTTTATAATGGTTCCAAAGGGTCTTATTTCGTAGATAAATTGGGGATGGGTAGAAATCATATCAAACAATAGGATTTAGACAAGTTTAGGTTATTATTTTAACCTTATCAATTAGATTTAACTCTAAGTTAAATAATTTAACTTTTACCGTGTCTTTTTGTTTTCTTACACTATATGGTTAATACACTTACTATAACATGCCAAACGAACCCCAAATTGTTTATTATTAATATATATATCCTTATCTAAGTCATTTGGATGAACCTGAGATTTTTAGGAATAAAATAACAATTAATAATATAATATTTGATTTAAAAAATATTTTGTGTCAATTTTGACACTATTTGATATATGATTTTTGTGAAGGTCATAACAGAATTATATGTTCGAACCAAGTTTATCAAATCAACACAAATATATCATAGTAACCTAGAAAATTAGTGGAATTCATAAAAAGTCACAAATTATATTTATTTGGGTATGTATAACATCAATTATGTCAATATTTCATTAATAAGATAATTACTACATCATCGTTGTGTCATACATAAATTAAATTATTTAATGTCTAAAAATTAAAAATAAAATACCATTATGTTGGAAATATTTTTAGATTTCTAATGAATATTTATAGTCTAATTTATCTTATGTATAACCCCATATTAAAAATGTTTTATTAAATAAACATTGATTTTAACTCTTTTAACCCATCTTTAAATAAATTAATAATAAATGTCCTAATCCAATCCAAGTGGGCCTAAATGGTCATATTTTATTCCTATGTTTGTTTTTGGTCGAATTACACTAATACAATAGAATTAGGACGTGTGTTAGGGTAATAATAATATCATCTTTACCCTTAATTACCCTATTTACTTTTAATCGTGGTAAAAAAAAGTAAAAAGTTACTATTCACCAAAAATTATTTTCATCTCATTGAACCACATTTTAGTCCTTGATATTAACCGTGTCTCTTGGATTTTCGAAATTCCATTCACAGAAGCGGTAAAATTATGTTTTATGCAAAATTCAGTTTTTAACCTACCACTTAGTGGTTTCACTATTCATCAAAAATTGAAAGTTTTCAGAAAAATACCAAAAATTAGGCCTAAGCTATATTTGATATTATGAAATAAAAAATGATGTCTATTTTACCAAATTCAAAACATATCAGTTGCATTAACTAATTTAAAAATTAATTCCCTTCATCAAAACAAATAGCGTGTTTTTAAGAGATAATAACTATCAAAAGATTGAAACTTGTTTATAACTGGTTTAAATGTGAAATTACATCCAATGACCATAATTGTATTAAATTGTAAAAATATATTCTAAATATAATTTAAAACCACTAAAATTAATAATTTATCACTATTAATTATTTCGATTAAAAAAGTTGTTTTTAATTAAAATTTAGTAATTTTCACTATTCATTAGAATATGAAAGTTATCCGAAAAGTACCAAAATTTCACCCTAAGCTAATTTCGATATTACGAATCCAAAAATGAATTCCATTTTGAAAAATAAAATTTACAAAATTTCAAAAAGTGGTTATTACTATTCATAACGGCTAGTTTTAATAATATTTTAATAGCATATTGTTGTTTAGTGAAACTCGTTATTGCGTACTATACACGCTATCGAGGAAGGTCGCGATTGCGTGTAATGCAAGGAAAGTCAAGGATGCATGTTGTGCAAGCTCCTTTTGGTGTAACGTAAAACACAAGACATTAATGAAATTAAAAAGAATATTTTTCATAAAATTTCAGGGTGTTACAAATGGGTTCTCCATGTCCTCTATGATTTTTCCAAAAATGTGGAATAAAAATTGCATTAAATTATTCCCATTATAATGATATTTTTTATAAACTTTCACTAATATTATATCATGTATTACATTATTATTTTTTATAAAAATGTGTGATCGATCTAAAAACACCATTTTTAATAGATTTATAAGATCTTTTAATGATTTTGAAACACATTATATAGGAAAACACAATATCTAAGCGTGTAACACATTTTCCCAGCATGTATTTGAAAATTAAGAGAACTATTATTGACACGTAGATAAAAAGTTATGAACATTTTAAGTAGTAGATTTTTTATAGTGTTTTGAAGAAGTCTATAAATATGGCATGTTGCATATTCTTATTTCAAATTACCCATGACATGTTTTGCCAAATCCTTTGGAGTATGCCAATAGAATTTAATCTGGTATCATGACATTTCCAAGTGACCATTCTTAGCCACACCTATCCGAGTTCCATAAAACCCCTTACACTCTTATGAATCCCACTATCAATTAAAAAATTGAATGACCATTTCATTTACTCATCACACATATGTTAAAAACCAATAAAACCAACCACATCACACCTCATAATTTTCTGAGTTAACTTGAAAAACCTTATCCCATACCCATATCACAACCATGAAACACCTTCCAGTCCTTACCCTATTTTCTTATAGAACATGAAATTTAATATTAATAGAACCATATGCGACCATATTTTTATCCAAATTAAATTGAAACTCAAACAAGGATATCCTCAGATAATGGAACTGCATGTTCCTTAGTCTAAAAAAATCCTTATGGCTTCTTATCTAAGACTAAAAAATCTAATTATTTATAAACAGTTTAACAACATTAAAAATTGTTTAATCTATCAAAAAAATTATGACAGACCAATTCATCTATAGTTCTCTAAAATAATGTTGGAGGAAAACTCATTGGATTTAAAAGAAGAGATAAACATCCCATAATCATCTATAGAGGCCTCCATACTGGGGATAAATCCCACCCACACATCTTTGATAGAAATAATACATTGACATTCCCATCATATTATGACTATAACACCTCGTGTTTTTATTAATTGATGGTTTTTTAATAAATTAATTTTATTTGATGAATTTCATTGTATATTATATCAAGTTATAATGACTTTAACAGAAACACTATGTTATTATTGTACTAAACTAAACTATTATATTTCATTTTGGTACATGAAACACTATTTTTGGATTTTATGACACAGAATGCTGAAATCCTTTTATATATTGTGTCACACACAATACCATGATTTACGAAACAACAATATAATAATAATATTAACATAAATTTATTTTTATTACTTATCCATTGGAACAGAGGGTATGAAAGGGATTAATTAAATTATGAAACTATGTTCATCAATATTTTTAAATTGAATTATTTTGTATCAATTATTTAAACAATAAAATAAATCCCAATTAAATATAATGGATTTTTTATTGGGAGACTATTTTTTACGACAATGTAAAATCATCTTAAAAAATTATTTGAATCACTATTAGTGAGGGATATTAATGAAGTTTATATATTATAATTTTAACTGAATTTTTTTACATTCATCAAATAATTATGATAGACATGAAATAAGAATAAATCTAATTTTAAGCATAAAAAACATTATCTTACTAAATGTAACTCTTTCCATCTTTTAATGAAAGAATTGTTTTAATTTTTTGTAACTTTTAATTAATTTTATTTGAAAATTTTAACATATATTGGTTTTATTTCTAAATATCAAAATTAAGTTAGGGTTAATCTTTGTATTATTCTATGAAGATTAGTATTTTGATAAATACAGAAAAATAATGAATATTAATTGAAAATGGAATTTTAGTATAATTTATTTATATATTAAAATTACATTTTATTATTTTCAGTATAATAACATAAATTATCCATAAATTAATCCAATTTGGTTCATTTTAATCAATTTTAATTTGAAAATGGATATAAAAACATTTCATGCTATTGAACATTTTAACTTTAATTCCTCGTTGTTTCATCCTGTCTAAGAGATTAACTATATTTTTATTTCATCAGTTTCAAGGTTATTACATTAGAAATATAGATTTAATATTTTTAAATCAAATAATTTATAATTTATATTATGAAAAAAATCATTTTTACCTAAAAATAATAGTGAATGTAATAAAATTTAATTAAAACTATTAATATAAGAATGAATTTACATGGCGGTTAAACATTAACATAAGGTTCCAAATAACATATAATCATGTAAAAATTACATTATATTGAAATAATTCTACAATATACTGCATTATATATAAAATTTTCATTATTTTAGTCTCATTATGTATGTAAGACCTCTCAATAGTTTTTACCTTTTGTGCATAAATGAATGTCACTCATCCTCCACTATAAATGCGAATTCACCCCCACCCCCACTTATTCACACATCTCAAAACCATTTTCTCTTCCATAAAATTCCAAAATAATATCCCATATTCACTATCTACATCCTCGAAGCCAATATTTGGGCATAATTTCAACCAATTAACCCCTTTCGTGGAAACTAAGAGAGGTTACCCAAAGGAGATGTAACATCCTACAACAAGAACTTTTCTCTTATTAATTACTCTTCCAAATCAATTAATCTTATTACATGATTATATAATAAAATAAGTACCATAATAATATATTTATTATTTTATATTGTTGTTATTACCTACAATCATACAAAAATCCATCAAATGGGATCCACAATCATAGTTCATGTGTAAAGCAGACTACTGCATTGCAAACTGATATTGTTCTTTATTTCATTAGAAATTTTCAGAAGATAATAATAATGACATAAATAAAAATTTTATATAATATATATTATATTTATGATTAATTATTTCTTATTTTGTTATTATGTAACACATACCTTCATGGTTTTAATTTTTTGGGAATACGATAACTTTGATTGTGGATGGGTAGACTACATCCCCCTCTTAGTGATGTGATTCAGTCATGATTTACATGGAATGTATTAAGGATATGTTTAATAAAAATATGTAATATATAAAATAAAAATAATACTATGATGATAATATATAATTTTTTTATTTTATTTTCTTTCTTTCAAAATATGATAAAAAAATGGAATCACTGTCCATGCGTATGTATGGTATTGTCTCCATGAATACTGTAATTAATTTCTTATTTAAATATATTTTGTATTATTATAAATATTTTTATTATAAATATATTTTATTTTAATGTAATTATATACCTTATTTAAATAATTAAACCATGATATAAGTAAGATGATTAAGAATAACAAGTCAAAACATATATGAAAAGAAAAGTCGATATTTCCTGAAATATAACATTAACATTGATTTCTTACTAAAAAGATAATATAAATCATAATAAAGTAATATATAGTATGATATATTATAAAATCATAAAGTGGTAGATTTATGATAAAAATATATTTATTATAAATGTTTTTTAATTTGTATGTGTGCATTCACATCTTGAGGTAAGGGGGATTCTTATCTTACATTTAATTTTAAAACAGCTTTTCCATATTCACCGCGCATTTAATTTTTTTGGTGTATATAATTCACAAGAATATATTATATGATTATTGTACTGAAATTTATTTTTATTAACATATCTATTTTATTATATCTCTTTCAAGGGGTTTATGTTCAAAAGATACCCAATTGATAATGTAATTAATTTTCTTAGTTTACCTTCATTGAGGCACATTCCTTGTTATGCACCTATATTCATCTACGGTGTGTTAATAATTACTTTTGAAATGTTATATAATTAATTTCCTTATTTTCATGTTATCATAATATTCATTTGTTATTATTCTTTCCTAGGTATTATAATTCAGTGTTACTAACATGGTAGCAATTTAATGATAAAATTTCATCATTTATATGGATTATTTATGGTTATGCTTCCATTGTTGAAATATTTGTATACATATATCAAGAATCATAATTAATTTTATTCTACTCAATTTATTCATGACATATTTATGTTATAGTACCATTTGTTCTACAATATTGTACTAAATATAATTAATAAAGCGTTTTTTTAATAAATGTTGAATTTATCACTTTCTTCGGTCCAAAATTGGTATACATTCAAAACAATGTTTGGTCAAAATATTTTCTACGATGTTATAAAATTTTTATATGATCATTAAAATACATTTTTACTCATATTTTACCATTTAAAAAATTATAATGGAAAATTCTTTTCATTTTTTTATTGAGGCAGATTTCAAAACTTTTTTGGGGATAAAAGTAATGTTCGGCATGTGTGGATTTATCCAATGTCATGATAGTTATTTAATTGAATATTAGTTTATATATAATCAAGTTTATTTTCAATGTGAATTTTTTTAAAAATATTTATGTTTGAAAAATATTTTTTCAATGTGTAAAGGATATTTTTTTTAAAGAAATTTCTTAAATGATTTTAAGACATACTTTATAAGTTTTCAATGTAGGTTTCAATGATATGGATTTTCAAATATGCCTTATATTTTTCAAAATGTTTATTTTAAATATAAAATGTTTAATTTGATCATTAAAAATCATTCTCTATCTAATATGAAAAGATTATATAAAGTTTATTCTTTACAATGAATATGATCGAAAGATACCATTCATATTATTTCCTTGAATTATTTATTTTTTATAGCATTCTTTTTGTTGAAACCATTTTTTTTGTGATTCCATCTAGTTTCGACGAGATTGAAATAAAACTTAATTTAGTTTCATGTTTTAATCATGTTGTAAAATATTAATGTTTTATATGTTTTCATGATGTTATTCATCCCTTTTGAATATTATTCATGTTATTATTTATGGACAATTATTATATGATTTTATGTCCCATATTGAATCAGGTAATCCATTTATAGATTATATGATGGGTTGGCTCATATGGTGTTGGTTATGTGTATTATATATTATATGATGGGGTTCCCTTGATAGAACTGGTAAATACGGTCATAACAAATATTTTGGGGTGGCCCATATATAACTGGATAATCCCATTAATGCTTATAGGATGAGGTGACCAAGATAGCATTAGGTAACACCATTATATATTATATGACGAGATGAACCATATATTTATAGGTAATCTAAATTTAGATTATATTATATGGTGGATAAAATGGTGCTCCAATTCATTAGTTAAACATTTATATCTCAAAATATAATGATAAGAATAAGTATACATTATTTATCCACTATGGGAAGATGGTATATCCTGATCTACTATATGTAATGGGCTATGACTAGGGACGGGGTTGTGTCCCATGTGGTAGGTGTGGTCCCTGTTAATTTATTTTATAAAAACATTCAATGAAACATAACATATAGTGATTGATTTTACAGGATTATTTGTATACATCAGATTCAATGTCAATTTCCAATGTTATGTTTTCTTGGCTTCGTCTATCGATTACATTATGATTCATGTATTATGAAATATTTGTCTTTATTACTGGACTCTTGATTATGATCTTTTATATAGACGGTATGATATTATAATGATATTATATTGTTCAAGTTTCCTTATTCTCATGTTATGCTTACATATTTCACTTGTTTACCCTTACTGAGCATCTGAGCGCATCAGTTTCTTATGATTCCTTTCACCAAGATATTAAGAAAGGATTTAAGTAGGATTACTAATATAGGGGATCTCCAAGGGATATGTTGATGATATTTCAACATGATATAATATTATATTTCCATGTTTCCAAATAAACTAATCTGTTATGGTCCTCACACTTGTAATTTTGTAAAGTGTTGAGTATTGAACATAAATAACGCAGTATCCATGTATGTAAATCCTTGGTCGTTATAGTTGGTATTAATGGAATGTTTTATTCATCCTTTAGAAAAAAGGATAAGAAAAAATTTGTGATATATCTGGGTATATTTCTAGGTATGTATCTAATGAAAATCCTATGGTGTCATGATTTAAAAGAAGGTGTCATTATATAAAATAAGGTGTCGTGATTTGGGTATCTGATATGTAATTTTTCCTAATTATATGGTTTTTTCTATGATAATGGTTTCTCACACTATAATTTTTGGCCTTATTCAATTGAGATAAAAAGAAGGAATGAGTTAACAGTCATTTTTTCTGATTGTAATGTATTGGAATTATGTAAATCAATGTGCTATGTAGAAAATCCATGAAGGGAGTCATGAATGTGGCACAAATATAGGTTAAAATGATGAAGATATTCATATTTTGAATGGAATTTAAATTTTGTGTATTATTATATCATTTTAGTTTAAATTAAATATAATATTTAGGATTAAATTGAAGTTGAGGAACCAAAACAAATGATTCTTATTTCATATTCTAGAAGACGTGTATTAAGTAATAAGATGATGAAGATTAAGTAATAGTTTTTTAATAATGTTTGATGTTTTCAATATATATGTTATAGAATTCAGAAATTATGTTTTATGAATCATGATGTTTATATATTTCATTAAGGATTAAAATTATAACTTTTATTTATTTAATGACTTAGAAAATTGATTTAATATAATGTTGGAATTTTATATAACCAATGGTATCGGTTAACGTGTTCATGCTATTTGAAAATTTTTGATTATCATGGATAATGAGATTATCGATATGGATAATGTAAATTGGATAGTATTTTTTACCTTTGAGATGATTTTTTATTTGATTAAATGTGGTATATGTTATCATAAATTATGTTTAAAACCTTTTTTAATTAATTAATATATCAAATAATATTTGTAAAAATAAACCATTCTATTTTTCAATATGGTTTTATTGTAATTCATCTTGTTACATTGTTTTATGAGAAAAAAAATTATAAAGGTATTACCTTTAATGTTATGTGACAACAAAGAGGTTCTCTATGAAATATGGGGGATTTATGTTACGATGATTTAGATATATTTAGTGAACATATTTTTAATGTTTTTAATTTTCATATTTCAGAAGTGTTATAAGGTTTTCTATTTATGGATTGTTTCTCTTAATCATCATATAAGGTTTTAGAAAATAATTTATTTCCTCCCCATATATGGATTTTATGCATACTGGATTACCTATTTTAAAAATATAAATTTTATTATAACTAAATAAATAAGTAATTTCTTTTTATTATACCTCATGATATGTTAGTGCATTATGTATGAAAAATTCACTTTCATTTCAATGAGTAAGTGATTAAGTGGAAATAATGAAAAGACAGACCAAATGGTGATACTTTTTATATGAAAATGAATGAGATAAATGAAATATATTATTTTATTTTCTTATATAAAATAATAATTCATCAATTCAGGGAAAATGATATTAAAAATTTATTTATCCTAGTTCCTTCATTTCCGATGAATCAAAACATCTCATAGATCTTCATAGATTTTTGGATTTTTGATCATTAAAATTATTTGGATTACCCACATTCATTTGTTATGTGATATTTATCAATAAATATAATTATGTATTCGTTTCATATATGTCTACTTCATCGACTATGTTCTATGATATGTAATCATAATTATGAATTCTTTTGGGTTATCATTATTTTTCATACATTCCCTTTTTAATTTAATTTTTAGAAATAATTTATTTTAATGTGGGTTCATATGGAAGGTACAATAATGTATTATATATTTCTTTACACAAATAATTATTTTGGGATAAATATAATTTAATTAAAATATAATGTAACACCATGAGTTTAATGAATTATTTTTTTGGAATTAATTTAATTTCATTAATGAAATTCATAGCACGCTACCACAAGTTAGAATTAATTTATATAAATAACAATTTATTATTGAAATATACAAAAACAATAATTTTATTCCATTATATCGAAAAATTAGTTTATCTTATGTCATACAGAATATTGAGTGCCTTTGATAGATTTTGTTACACTCAAGACTTAGTTTGACTGAATTACAATATAATATTATTTATAAAATATTTGTATATTTATCAATTAACCATAGGAATGGAGGGTATAAAATGGATTAATTATATTATGAATCTATGGTTTTAAATATTTATAAATTAATTCATTGGTATCAATTATTTTTAAATTAAAATAAAACCTTATTGAATATAAAGGATGTGTTTTTATGTAAAAACTATTTTTATGCGCACAAAAGTGTTTCATATTAATAAATTAAATTAATTCTTATTAATGAGAAATATAAAAGAAGTTAATAAATTATAAATTCAAAAAACTTTTTTAACATTCAAAAAATGTGATTTATTATCACAAAATAAGGTCAAACCTAATTTTATGTTTAAAAAAGATATTTTTATAAATGGTAGTTCTTCCAACTTTTAATGGAAGAATTATTTTACAACTAATATTATAAAGTTTTATAATATTTATTTTATAAAATATATTTTTAATACGAATATTATAATATAATTTTGGCGATTTATTTTTATTTTTCTATGATGTTTCATTTTTTGATGAATAGTGAAAAATACTAAATATTTATTGAAAACTGCATTTTTGTATAATTTATTTATATATTTTAACTATATTTTAAATTTTATTGAAATTATAATTTTTACAATTATACATATATTAATCCTATTTATTCCATTTCAATGAAATTAACCTTGAAATTAGATATAAAAACCTTTCAATCTTATGTACGTTTTTTTGTTTAAAGACCAGCTGTTTCATCTCGTCTGAGGGATTATATTTAATTTAATTTCCACCACTTATATGAATTGAATTTGGAAAATGTATTGAATATTTGAAATCATAATAATTTTTAATATCTATAATAATAAACATTTCTTTACCCAAAATCATTAGTGACTGTAGGTAAAATAATTTAATGTGATTAAGGTAAAATGAGTTATCTTAGTGGTTAAACATTATCTTAAGTGTCTATATAACAAATGATAATGTCACAAGGCCACATATATTGAATGATTATTATTATATACTATATTTTTGTATAAAATGGACAGTTATTTGGGGTGTGTGATATATGGAAGACCTCTTAATACTTTTCCCTTTAATTTAAAAAAAATCCACTCCTCTCCCACTAAAAATGGAACTTCACCCCCTCCCCCACTAACTCACTAATCTAATGAGATATGGATGATGTAATACCTGAATCAACAAGCTCAAAAAATATATACTCAAATAATATAATTTTCTTTTTGGGAACAAATCCACACTTTGGATGATCTTTGGTGAAAACTGAATGATGTTACCCAAATAAAAGGTAATATCCTTCAACAAAAACAGTCTTTTTATTTATTTATGCTCCGATTATACTGTTATTATTACATGATTATATAATAAAATATGTATCCTAAATATAATTTTATTTTTATGTTAAATTTAAATACCTAAAATCACAAACACACCCATAAAATTAGATTCACAATTATCGTTCATGTGTATGAAAGACTACTAACTTTAGAACTGTTATCATTCATTTTCCATTACTAAATCTAAAGGATTTGAATAATTATGGAAATATTTTTTTAAATGATATTTATCATAGATTTATGATAATTAAATTACTATATATCACTTAATTCTGTGATTTACAATTTGTTTGAAATCAATAATTTCATCTGGGGACGTGTGGACACTTGACTTTGCAAAGCGATGTGATTCATTCACGTCTTAAAAGGAATGTATTAAAGATATATTTAATAAAAATAAATTAAAAATATGAAATGATAATTATACTTTTATTATAATATATTTAACATTTACTTTTCATTATTTTAAAATACAATAATAAAATGAAAAAATTGTCTATGTGTATGTACGACCAATAGTCTCCATGAACAGTGTATTTAATTTCATATTTATTTTTAATATATATAATTATAAATACATATATATAGAATATATATAATATTTATATCATCATTAAATTATTAAATTAAATAAATAATGATCTATAAAATCGGATGAAGAATAAAAAATCCCAACGTATATGAAAAACAAATATGATATTACCGAAAATATACACTTAATATGGAATTATTAATAAAAAGGGTTATATAATGTAAAAATAATATCATATATAGTATGATATATAATAATATTGTACATTTTAAGATTTTACAAAAAAATATTTTTATTATACATGAGTTTTGAATGTGTACAAATAAATTCAAAATTGAAGGTAAGGTGATTTTTATTCACAAATTTATTTCAGCAACACATATTCTATATTCATCACTCATTTGTTTTGTATTATGTATATAATTACATTTAATTTATCATATTTTTATTATCCTGACATTCATTGGTACAATCATGCCAATTTTATCATCTAAATTTCCGGGATATTTTGGTTCAAATCATACCAAATTGGTAAGGTAATTTTTTTTCAATTTTCCTTCCTAGAGACACTGGCCATGTTATAAACCTATATTGGTATATGTGGTGTATGTACATCCAATTGTAATTTAATATCATGAATATACTTATTTTCATTATATTTTATTCTCTATATTATTTTATTATTTCATGGGGATTGTGATTCAATGTTACTGAATTGGTAACATTTTATTTCTATAATCTCATCATGATTTAGGATTATTTATGATTATTCTAAAATTAAAAAATATTATGATCCAAATACTAGGAAACATCATTCCTTTTCATATAATCTTCTTTTTCCTGATATTTTAATGTAATGGTACCATTTTTCCACTCATTGGTACATATTATAATTAAGAATATATTTTTATAAAAATTCAACTTTGTCTCTCTCATTTCGGTTAGAATATGTGTTTTTTTAAAAATAGTGTTTTCTAAAAAAAATAAAAAAAATCAACTATAATCTTATGATCTTTATAAGAAATTTTAACCCATGTTTTACCTTTTTAATTTATTTATATAAATTTATTATCATTTTAATATCGAAGAAATTTTTAAAAAAAATTATGATTCAAAATGAATTTTCATCAAGTAAAATATTATCCACTATCGTGACTATCATATCATTGAAGAATATTTTAAATTTTTATGTGCTTATTTTTAATGTATTTTTTTTGAAATATTTTATTTCTTTAATTTTGTTTTCCAATGTGGATAGGTTATTTTATTTATAAAATGATTAAAATTATTTTCAAGGCCAACTTCATAAGTTTTAATATTTGTTCTCAAAGAAAAGTATTTTGGAAAATGTATTATGATTTTCTATGAAATTTTATTTTCCATAAAAACTATTCAAAGTGATATTTTATAATACTTTTCAATATAAGATGAAATAATATGATATTTTTTGTATTACATAGGATATGATCCAAGTATACTATTCATATTATTTCACAAAATGCTCTATGTTTTATGCGCATGATGTTTATGGATCATTTTTATTTTCCAAAAGTAAATCATATTTCAAAGTGACTAGAATGACACCAATTTATTTTCCATGGGTTAATAATTTTATGAAATAATAATTGTTTAATGTGTTTATATGATGATATGAATGTACTTTATAATTTATTCATTTTGTAGTTTATTAACATTTTGTATAAGATATGGTCACCCAGATCATGCCAGGTAATCCTAAAATATCTTATATCACGGGGAGGCCCAAATTGCACTGGTCAATCCCATTATTTCATATATATTAGAGTTACCAAATAAATACAGGTTATCCCATCATATCTTATACGATGTTGTGACCCATATAGCATAGAGTAAGCCTATTATAGACTATATGTCATGGTGGCCTAGATATCGTCGGGTAAGTCCATTATAGATTATATGATAAAGTGGCCTAGATAATGTTGATTAGTCCTCTTATATCATATATTATGGGGTATCCTATACTGTTCTCTAATAAAATTGGAAAATATTAATATCTATTAATATAATGATGGGAACAAGTCAATTGGATTGGTCCACTACTGTATGATGGTAAATCCTGATCCCATGTAAGGAATGGTCTATGATTGGGGATGTTGGTCTATACCACCAAGTATGTTTTACCAATGGAAGATCTCTAATATTTTTTAATAGTGATCCTTGAATAATATGGAATTATACATCATTCTTGGGTGAATGCTATAAATTCCATTTCTTATTCCTATGTTATGATTTCAAGGATTTTTCTTTATATTACCATATGAATCGTGACTTATGGGTGGCCAATATTTATAGCATTACACATGATATTGATCTTTGATATTCTTGTTATTACCACCTAATGATATGATCATGTTATCATACCCTTATGCTCTTGTTATGCTTATATATCTCCCTTGTCGACCTTTTCTATGATTCTATGGTCAACACATTTGTCTCTTTCCTTTCACGATGTTATGATGTCAGGTTTTATGTTTGAAAGCTAGAATGAAATATCATTAATGGAGTTGTTGAATATCATTAAATATTCTAGAATATTGTGGTTCCAAGTTCCCAAAAAAACTAAATTGTTATAGTTCTCTAGAATGTAGTTTTATAATGTGTTGAATATTCATCTAAAATCATGTATTATCATAGTGATTTTAGGTTGGTTAGCTATATTTTGAATAAAAGGAAAGTAATAGTCAACCATAAGAAACCAGTATGAAAAAAAATTTATGACATCAATATGGATATTTAAAAGGATATATCAAGTGATGTCTCTAAGGATAAGACTAAGGAATCATATATTTAAAAAAATAATTCAATATTTATTCTAGATATAGTTACTTTTTCATGAATATGTGGTTTTCAAATGTGATACGTGTTTTTTACACTATACATTACGGTCATATTAAATAGTGATAACTAGAAAAAAGGGTTTTCAATTTAATGTTTTAAATGTGATAGGTATGGTCATTATGAAAATCGATTGCTTATATGGAAATATAATAAATAAATTTATGAAGGGGGAATGATTATTCGTTATAATAGTAAATATAAAGAGATTTTGAATGATATTTGAATTGTATGGGATGTTCTATAAGTATTTTTTACATAAAATGAATCAAACATTATTAAATTGAGTTTTATGAATCATATGACATGATTAATATTTCATAATCATTGAATGCTGTGTTATGTAATTGGAATATGTATCTTATGTAATGTTTTATGAATAGTTTTGTATGATTGATGTGTATATGTATTGGATTTCAGGAATTATTTTATATGAATCCACATGTATCTATTTTTAATTATGAATTTAAAATAATATGTTAAATGGTTCTAATGAAAATGAAAAGCGATTTAATGTATATTTATAGTAATTCGTATAATTTTATTTTGTTATATTAATTTAATAACCAAAATTAATAAATTTATTCCATTAAATGGGTAATTAATCCATCATTATTGTTTTCATAATACATCAATATTGTGAAATTATATAATTCTACATACATAACAACCTCTTATGAAAGAATATAATGAAGAATATAGTTTATTTATAAGATAATAGTGAAATAATTAACAATTTTGATGAAAATATATGTTATATATTCTTTAATTTCCATCTATTGAAAACATATAACATTGTTTTTTCTTACCTATAGATTACCACATCCCCAAAGATATTTGATATGTTTTCATGACCATATAATTTGAATGTTATATATAAGTTTATTTAATGAAATAATATTACATTTATTATATAATAATAATTATACATCTATTAAATACTACTCACCTTCATTCCAACATTTTTAATGAAAAATGGAAACGTTACTCAAGAAAACTTATTCCCTACTGTATCCATTTTTTTATCATAGTTAATTTTTAATAAACAATTATTTCATATTTATTATTACAAGTATAATTTAAGAATAAAAATGAAATATATTTAATTATTGTTATTATGGATAATATATAATAATTACCTCTTTGAAATTTGTCAACCAACCGAATTTAGTTTGGACATGAGAGCCTAATACCATTAGAATATTTGACATAACCTTAATTTAATAAGTAATCACATATAACTTGGTAATAAATATAACAATATAAATTATAAACATGAAATATGTTATTGAATAAGTTTATAATTTATATAATTTTTTTATTAGGTAATAACAAAAGTGTATGTGATGAGTTGGACATGAGGTAAGGGAAGCCTCGTCATAGAATCATCATTTTAAATGATGTCCACATTAATTTTCAATATATTTTTGGTCTATGAAAATATTAATAATAATAAATTCTATTTGGAATATTACGGACATAAATAATTTTAAAATAATTTTTACATCACTTTTGTTTCAATTAAAAAATTTCATATGGAAAATTTTTATGTAATTTTTTACAGAACATTTTAATATTTATTAAAAAATTAGAAAAAGACTAAAATATTTAAATATGTATGGGGTCAACTAAGTTTCTCACCTCAAAAACAATTATTTTATATTAATGTTCGTTTACAATCATCCATGTTATATTTATTGAAAAACTCTAATTTACTCTATCCTATGTATTTTAGTTTTGAACCTGTTTTTTTTAAGAGATAATTGTATTTTTATTTCAAAATTTTATTTAGAGATTGGTTTAAAATAGTTTTTCAGGGTTTTTATAATGAAAATTGAATCATAAAATGTTGTATTCATTATATAGTCATTACAAATTGTTTATTATTTTATGGGAATGATATATCTCCATAATGAATTTTGTAATGATTATGTTCTCTAAATAATTATATTTGAAGTCACATGTAATGGTTATTCCAATTATAATGGTTTTTATAAGGGAATATATAAGGGTTCTAGTAAGATGGTGTCTTGAGAAAACTACATGAATTTTTTATCAATTATATTGATTTTTCATGTAAATGATTTTATTTGACTGTGTATGATATAGATTATTTATTTTAAAGGATATATTATCATATATTAGTGTAAAAAATTTATTTTTTACAAAACATATTTAATGGACTCTCAAATGTTCCTAAAAACCGTATTGATTAGGATTATTACTTTATTCTTTCCTACAATGCTTTATAGGAAAAACAATTTGATGTAACAATCATTTAGTGTGTTAGTAAATGGTCATTTAAACTCTATGTAAATTATGTTTAAGGAAAAACCTACTTTACGATTTAATTGTTTTAAAATGCATTAATGAGTTTATTTATTATATTTAATTTTCCATATTGTGGTTTTTAGTGTTATCCAAAAAAATTAATTTTTTCACTCGTTTTAATGATTTGTAGTAAAAAATAAGAATAAAAATAAATAATAAAAAACACTATTTATTTAAAATATCATCTATTATGGGGAAAATATTCAAAGAGGATGTGTCTAAATTGTAATGTCTAGATATTTTGTTGAAATACTTATAAAATAATTTAATAAACCACTAAAACATAACATATATTTAAGAATTCATGAAAATGAATTCTTTATAAAAAATTAATGTATGGATTGATTTAGGATCAATTTAAATCATTTGTTATTATATTTTGGTTTAAATAATATAGTAGGTCATATTTTTTATTAAGAATATGTTAAAATTTCATAATAACCAAAACATATAGTATGTTTTGGATCAATACGATTTCATTGGATAAACATGAAATGTTTATTAAAATATAACATTTTTATAGATATAATATTATTTATACTCAACATAAAATTGTAAATTATGAACTTATTATCATACTCAGACTAATTTTCCTTGGTTTTAGTAAATCACTGGAATAAGAAGGAACCAAATTATCAATAGATGTGAAAACAATGTGGTGGTAAAATGAAATGAGAATTTTTTGAAACATCTTATTGTTATTATTTACATTACAACATGAGGTATGATTAATAACATTAGCCTATGTGTATTTAATAATGAACCAAATATGTGAAAAATGATGTTTTATGGATGTAGATGTGATAGAGATTATAACGTTAAAAATATTCAAATCTCAAATGGACAAGAATGTTGGAATAAGAACCCATGTAAATGTCCTAAAATAATTGGATGATGTTTTATATGTGATAAAGGAAGTAATAAATTGATTATCATTCTAAGAAAAAGGAAGATTTTGGTTATCATCCTGAAGGGGGATAAATTTAATCCCATGTTTTCATTTGAATTTTATAAAATTTGGGAAGTATGTGGATTATGTAAAGATATTTTTTATATGGAAATATCAAGGATATTATAAGAATTACTCTATAAATATTTTTTATCAGTTATTGAAGCTATTGAGATGAGTAAACAATGAATTAAATATGAATGGTATCAATTATATTTTCTCTTATGTGGATATATTTATGAATATTATGACATGATTCATATTTGTTATTATATCAATGAAGTATTAAATAATAATGCTGAAAATTATGAAAATGGATTATGAATAACATTTAATGATTATGGATTATATAAAGGTGTTAAAGAGTAATAGTGTAGAGGTATATTAAATGATGATAATAAGTTCTAAAAGACTATTTCACTTTTAATTATTAATGTGATTATAATAACTTGGATATATTTATTGAGTTTTTATAGATGTTTTGGGTTCATATAAATGATAATTGCAACATGTTGAAATGTTATTTAAGGAATTTTTACTTTACATTTGGTGGAAATGACATTAAAGGTATTGGTACACATTATGTATGATAAGTTATTTGAAAATAATGTAAGTATAGTTTGTTAAAATTTTGGGATATATGATTTATCGAATAGATAATAGTGATATTGAAAATTGATTTGGTGATTTAGTGACTAATTTTATTTTAGATGAAGTTCACTATTTTGGGAACCATATATGATTACAATAAATGGAAATATTTTTTGACAATATGGGATTTTTTGAGAAATAAATGTTGAATTATAATTTAGAAGAATATATTATTTGAAAATAGATTTATGGTGATTCATGTTATTTAGGGAAATAAATAGTGTATATTTTAGATTATATGATTAATGTATATAATTTTTTTAAGTCTATAACAGTGATTAAAAATATTTGTATAAATTTTTAAAATTTTTCACGGAAGGATATATTATTAAAACATTATAATAATTAGGGATTTAATCTTCGTATGTAATATTTTGAATATTGTTATAGACAATCATTTATGGGATGATTTACATTGATATTTGGTGGTTACTGTTCAATTTTATAGATTATGAATTATGTCTTCATGTGAGGGATTATTGATTTTTTTAATTAACTACCCATGTGATAAAAATTTTGTTTTTGGTAAATGTCTAAAGATAATAATAATATATTATTATCTTTTATGGATTATGATTTCTTTTAGAAGTATATTTTACGGATTCAGATTTAATAAATTAATCTTTAATACTCCTATATTGAATAATAATATTATATTGTTATGGATATTGAAAAATGGATGAAATTATATTTGTAATGAATTTATATTTCATAAAGATAATATTACATATGGAAATGTAATTCCTCAAATTTTGGAATAAAATATCAAAACATAAATTATATCTCGGTACAATCTTTTTTTATGATTTAATAGAATTTTTCACACCTAAATGATTTATGGTTTTTTATCATTAAAATTATTATTATCATTAAATTAATTAGGATAATTTTTCTATGTCACTCTAAAATTTTTTTACATTACATTGTCAATCATGTCCATATTTTGACAATTTACTAATATTCTTCTATTTGGAAACCTAGAGTTTATTATTTAATATGACCTTCATATTTCCTTTTCTTATTTCCCCAAAAATGTCCCATTAACACTTTTTATTATTTTTCATTCAAAAATATGAATATTCAAATGTCAAACCATATATTACTGATTCTAATTTCAAATTGTGGGGATGAAAATTATAAAATTGTTAAAATTTAATATCCCATTATTTTAAAAGAACACCATTTTTTAAAGCATATACAACAAACAATATATAGCTTAAAAAAACATGATATATTATTTAAATGTTATAATTATATTCTAGGCATTGAATTTGAGGTTGTAAAAAGTATTAATAGAATTATGAAATATTTATATAGAGGTCTTACTCAATGAAAATTTATTTATTAACTGTTTTGAAATTAGTTTTTAATGACTCTAAAATTCATCTTATTCATCAAAAAGAAAATTTTATTTTTCTAAAATGGTTTTTATTACCATTTTATATGACTATTATAAATAATTTGATTCACTTTTTATAAAATTTGGTATAATGATAAATTTTATGAAATCATTATATCAGAATTATCAAAGGGGAATATTTCTATTTTTTGGAAAAGATTTATTTTTTCATAAATAGTAAAAACTATAAAATTTTATAAAATACAATTTTATTTCCTTAAAAATTCCCATAATTATTTTAAATTAAAAATATATATACAAAGCTCATTAAGTTTGAGATAATGTAAATAATTATGTTGGAATAATCTTTATACTTTGTATTTTGTATTATATCATTTTATTCTTAAAATCCCAATTTTGTAAAATCTATTTTCATTTTGTTTTATGAATTTATGGAAAACTAACATCTATAAATTATAAGAATCTAACATGATAATATTAATATTTTTATTTGATTCATATTTTCTAATTTATCATTGATTTAATGTCTGAGATTATAAATTCATTATTATTTCTAAAAAACATTATCAAATCTTTGTTATTATGAAATACAATATATTTTTTAATATTTCAAGGACATAATTATGATATGAAAATTTATTAACATTATGAGATAAATAATTTATGGTAATATAATACTAATATAATTACTAAATAAGATTAAATTTATAAATTATAATTTATTTCTCGATAAATAATTTAATCATTTCTGGTATAAACGCAATGCCTACACAACACTGGAAATGTAGTGTATCGTTCCATTAATGTAATATTTCAATAGGGATAATAATTTTATGAAGATGAATAATAAATAAAACATATTAATTAATATTTATACTGATATACTCAAAAAAAATTTATAAATATTTTAAATTACCAAATCCTTTTGAAATGCTTGCATAAGGCTAAAAAAGTCAAAATGACACATTAAATAACATATAATGGCATAAATGTGAGTAAATATAAATACTAAATGAATATATAGTTTCTAACTGAATAGAATTTATTTATTTTTATTACATTTATTAAAAAAATAGTGCTGATGTAAATACTTTAAATGCATGTGCCACACCTACTCAATGCATGTTCAAGTATTAGAAAAATCATGAAAATTATTTTATAATCCTGAAATTAAAATTTATTGGATTATTTATAGGCTAAGATTTATTTTAGGGATAAATAAAATATTTTATAAACGTTTTGCATGATTATATTTAAATTACACTATTATCTAGATTACATAAATTCCAATGTAAATCAACAGTAACAAATATGGTATTCACAAAATTTTATTAAAAAAGTAAATTCATAATTGGTTAAAATTTAAAAAAATACTATAATCATAATATTAAATTGTATATAGTTTAAAATATCATCCATGTTACTTTTATGGTTAATTTTTTTCTTTTATAGTAACTTACTGGACCACTAAAAGGCAAATATTATAATCACTATAATTATAAATATGTCAACATGGGTTAAAAATGATATACAGGTAATAATATATTCTATACCTATTGAAATTTTGTGTTTTGATAGTTTTTTACAAATATTCAGCCTATATTCTAATTGTATCAATTTATATGCACTTTAACATGAAAATTACTTTATATTAATTTAATAATTTAATAAATTATTGGTATACCCATCTCCACACATATAAATTGGCTAGTCCTCTCCTATAGTCCCCACACAATTTTAGAACTCTTAAAAAGACAATTAAAACCCGAATAAATTATTATCATACCACACAATGTTCCAGTGGACTTTTTTTTGTCACAATACCATCTTTATCATGACATAATGTGTAATAAAAATGTGGTTGTCTAAAGAATAGGTTTAGATTTTAATCGAATGTTTTAGTTTAATATATTCTTATACCTCCATGAATTATTCATCATAAATTAATAAATATAAACATATATATTTATAGAAAATATTATATTTTTATGCTAATTTATTATAATATATACATCTCTTAAATAATGTGAAATGAAATCATTATTCAGGTATACGAAATACGACCACCTTACGAACTGATGTAATTATCTTCCCATCCCAAAATCGTGGATATGTATATAGTGATGTATATAATGTGTATATATGATATTAATTACATAATAAAAATTCTTAAAATATACTATGTAATAATGTTTCTTACATTTCCAAACACCGTATAAATAAAATGGAATTCATGAGTATGTACAGATCACCATCTCCAAAAAGCGATGTGATTCGATTTTTTGGTCAATATCACATTATAATAATATATAATTATATTTAAAAAAATAATATTATATTTATTATATTATAATATTAATATAATGGTAAATTTTAATAAATCTTATTTCTATCTTTCTCATTTAAAAATTGAAATGTAACTCATGTGTATGCAAGACGTACTATCTGCATGATTTTAACAAAGTTCAATTTTCATAACCATCCATCATGGTTGGAATTAATATTAATATATATATATATGAAAACTAAATTTTTTTCTGATTATTATTTTATATATTATGTAAAAATGACTTATTTTCCCATTGTCAACATATCGTAATCATTTTGGACATATGAGATGAATATCAGCAAAACATCTGACGTAATTTTAATTAATTAAGTAATTAAATATTACATGATAGTAAATAAAATAAAATAAACAACAAACATCAAATTTTATTTTTAAGATAACAAATTGTTAACATAAATTTAATAATCACAATGATAAAGAACTTATTTGATGATCCAAACTCAAGATACAAGACACATTACATTAAAACACATGTTTTAAAAGATGTTAAGATTAATTTAATAAAATTTTTATTCCACGAAGATAATCTTAAAAAACAATTTTTTAATGTATTTATATTAATATAAATGAACTATAAATGAAATATTTTGTCTTTTTTTAAAATTATTTAAAGCTATTCAAAAGGAAAAGTTTTTAGTTATTTTATTACAGAGCATTTTGACTATCTTTACAAAAGAAAAATGAAATGTTAAATCATAATTTAAATAGAGTAAAAATCCTTTCCCATCCACACCACCATTATTTTATATTTTTATTTATTTTTAATCTTACACTTTTTATTTAATAGAAAATCCCATTCCTTAAGTTCCAGTTTATTTTTAAAAAAATCATATTTAAAAAAATGAAAATTTTAAAATATGATTGTGTTTTACATGTTGATTCAAAATAGTTTATCGATGGATTTATGATGAAATATTTAAATATTAATTTTTTTAATCATTATATAGTTCATGAATGTTTTCTATGTCAATGTGATCTCAATATGTCTATAATGCATTTGGTGATGATTTTGATCTCTATGGAATTATGCTAAAACATGAATGAAATGGATATTACAATGCTAATGTTTTTTATAAAATTTATTTGATTAGTTATTGTTGAAGGACCTTGAAACACCCTAATAGGGGAGGGAGAATCAGGGTATTAGTTTTTTATTTTAAACCGATTTATCTTATTACGACTTTGGTAGGAAATTGTTAAATATTTTTATTTGTAATTTTCTATAATATAAACATTACCACACAAAAATACCACCCCATAATTTTACTTGGTATAACAATAAGTGCTAGTCCCAGGATCATATGCTAATAGGTTTTTAGTCCTACAAAATTTAACAAATCTTTACATGTTTTGTATTACAAAATTTTTTCATAGTCACTCTATTCCAGGAGGTCTTCCTTTACAAGGTATTATAGATAGCACATTATGTCCCTTAGATATCTTCTGTTGTCTCCCCCTTGAGTACTACATTGAGAAGAATTGGAACTCAGTTTATCAACATAAATGTCACTTCAATTGGATTGAATTAAATTTTGTATCCTAAAATTTATATTGAATCTCTATTGAGGTCCAATCTTCCCTATAAATGTAATCTACTTTTCTGTGTCCTGTTTGTTTGGAATCTTTTTCTTCACAAACTAGCCTTCTTCCTCTGTGTAAGACACTATCGTGTGTACTATTATTCCATAACATACTGCTGCTACAAAATATGACTACATAATTCCTTCACAAACTGTGTCTTCATACATATCCATGTCTGTAGACCAACTCCTCATCTAGGAATTATTTTCCACAAACCATCTTTTGTGAACCATCTCCCGCGAACCGTTTCCATGAACCGTTCTAGACTTCACTGAATTCTATCTGAATTTTGATTCAAATTCTCAATTGCGGAGTTACCTTCCGGTGATCCTTTGCAGACTTTTACAAATCCCTCCTGAATGTTTAATCTCAATGATTCCCATATTGATGTAATTATTTATCCTTATATAAGAAAATAGATCCACACAATCTACTAAAATGAGATTTACCAAATCCTCATCATTAAATGTTCTCCCTTGAGCCATTTTCCAAATGTTGTATGCGTACCATGATTATACCTATGTGGTGACACAAATCACCACCTCTTTTCTAGAAATTAAACCCTTTATAGCTTCTCAAAACCCTTCATCATTACCTCTAATGATAAATTCTACCATGAATAATTTTTCTTTCTATGAACTATGAGCATCAAATGAATCATTTCCTCTTCACAGACTATATATCATGCATCATGGTCCGTATAAAACATCTATTTAGAACTCCTACCATTATATTTTTCCTTAATACTCTGTGTACTTACCTTTGAGGTCCGTGTATTGTGCTACGTGGTCTGCGAACTATGAAACCCAGTTTGGGAAAACATCTCATTTCCAAAAAAAAATCTTGATTTTGAAGACCAAAAATTTGGAAAACACTGGGATACTTTTCTACCTTGAACACCTACATTGGAATGTATTGTAAGATAACATTTCTTAAAAGTTCTTTTATTGACCCAACATGGATTGAAATAATAACAAAAATCATACTCCATTTCCATCAATGAAAAATATTGGTTCCCTAAATCTCTATATTTTGGTTTGTTATTAATCTACAAATAAATTGAATGATGCACCAACCAATACATGAAAAATTAAAAATAACATATCCAACTCTCTATGTATTCTTGATCAATTCTTGGTGTATATAACAAAAGGGTGAGCAAGAATTTTGTTCCCTTGATACCAAACAATGATTCATTTTTTCCATTCTCATTGTCTCTAAAAATTTTCCCACATTTTTACTCATTGTTCTCTCCTATTGTAAAATTTTTGTAATCACCTATTCTCCATCATCCAACCCCAAAAAACATTTCATTCTCAACATTTCACTCTCATTTCCTCTATGATTGATCTTAATGTATCATCATTTGAACCATAAAACAATCAATTTCTACATTCATCCCCATTGGAAATAAACCGAAAGAATCAAATTTTGACTTCTCAGGATCAAATCACACTCCCACTAGATCATATCTCTCATATGATTCTTCAATACTTCTGCAAATAAATTTAATGTAGTTATCACAACTGGGGAGGGTGGATTATTTGTATCCTCCTTATGCACTGGGAGGTGGTTGAACTTGGAGGTTCACCTGATGCTTCTCGAGCACTTTTTCGAAAAATGGGTTGGTCAATATTTCATCCACATGATCATCAGTGGCTACATGATCCATTTTAATCATTAATTGTTATAAATTTTCATTGATAATGATATATCTAATTTAAATGTGATTCAAATAGGAATAATGAATAAGATTCATTGTAATATCAATTGTACTCTGGTTAATATAGTAAATTCCCATTAGTTGTTTCACCTCGTCAACAAAATCAATAATTTGTTCCATCATCCAAAGTATTTGAATGGAATACTTTATATCAGAGTTATACTCAGTTTCAGCAGTAATGAGAGTAGATAATTCTTATTTCTTACTCAACCAACCCACATATTTCATGCCAATCAATAATGTTCCACTACATGTGGAATTTAATTCAACCACATCTCTAGCCCCATCATCATCATAAACTGTTGATAGTTCATTATGACTTCCTGAAGCAATGTATAATCCATAATTTTGAATTCCTTGAATGTACCTCATGATTTGTTTTGCTGCCACTATATTATCTTCCATCAGATTACTTTGAAATTGGGAGACCCAACATGTTGCAATGATAATATCAAACGATGTATCTATCAAGTACATTATATTTTCAATCACTCTCCTATACATTGTTGGATCCACAAAAATCACATCCATATGCTTTCCATGTTTAGTTCCAACTACAATCAGGGTGGAAATTTATTTAGAGTCATGTATATATAATTTCATCAGTAAATCTCTCTGATATATTTCCTAGGAAATAAACATGTATTCTTTCCACTAAATCACTTGCAACCCCGTGAAGTATGTGACTTCACTAATCACAATCATTTTGAATTATGATTTCATGTGATTTTAAATTCCCCAACCGACCGATAAATTCTTCCACCAAATATAATATCATCAACATACACCAACACCATAAATTAATCATTCATGTAGTTCATCACATAGAGATTGGGATCCACTCCTCATCATTTAAATTACAACTTCTTTAGATAAATATCCAACTAATAATATCATTCTTGTGGTCCCTATTTCAGTCTACATTGAGGCATAATAAATATAAAAACCCTTATTTCATCATTACCAAGAATAAATCCCATTAGTTGTTCAATATAGATTTCTTATTCAAGATCACCATTTAAGAAGGTCGTATTAACATAAATTTGATACACTTTTTATTATAATTGAATTTCTATAGAAAGAAATAGTTTTTTACTACATTCTATACATTAAAAAATTGTTCCGACAACACCAACACCTTCAATCTGTTAATTGACTTTACACACACGTCAATCTATATTTCAGGTTACATTTCCATGCTTGTCAAATTAATATTTCAAACTCCACTTCACACCAATCAGATTTTGGGGTTTGGGTATGTTAACTAGATCTCAGGTTTAGTTCCTATTGATCTGATCCAACTCTTCATTCATGGATTTAACCCATGATTCATTAGTTAATTCTTCTTCAAATGAAGATGGCTCTACAAGTGATATGAATGAAAACTATGCATTATTCTTCATTCTCATTTTCTATGTCAGATGTTTCCAATCCCTAGTAATGTTAAATTGATAAATTTTTACTCTTTTATTTATTTTATTCGTTTCAAGAAAATCATCATCGTCCATGGTTTCCTCTTCCTATTCTTATTCTGAGTCAACTTCATGATTTGATTCCTTAGTGTTTTTTATGTCTTCCTCTGTTTGGATCTATTCCATGTCCACATCCTTCCTCATCTTCTATCACATGAAAAGAAAAATTTCATGAGGCATTTTTTGTTTTATATATAATAATCTTCTCATCACTTCTTTGCATATATTCTCCAAGACATTTATTGATTTTTTTTGGATTTTCTATTCATGGAATATCTATGGAATATTCCTTCATCTGTAGCATCATCACACTCACCTTGTATTCCATTTTTTGAAGAAATAATTTTCTTATGTAAACACAAAAATACTTTGAAGAGATCTTACTTAAATTCCATATCTCATATGGAATCTTTTTTTCCCTATATAAATCCATGTTCAGTTTTGAAGATAAGTTTCCACATTAAAATCCTATTTCTAAACATGTCGAGGGATATGACTCGCAATTAGCATAGTTCTAGCAATATTGTTAACCTATAGATTCCTATTCTCACGAAATCCACTTTTATATGGGGTTATCACAGTAGCCACATCATGTTTTATTATATTCTTCTCCAGGTAATTTTCAAAATCAATGGATGCGTCTTCCACTCCATTGTTAGATCACGAAATGTTGACTATCTGTTTAGTATCATTCTCAGTAATTCAGTGATAAGTATTATGAAATAAACCACTATTAATTTCCTATTTAAAAACACCACACAATCTATTACACTATAATAATCAATGAAGAATATTATGTACCATTCATTACATGTTCCAACAACATATATCAGATCCTATATGTTTGTAAGAATGAGATAAAGAATAATAGATACTCATTTCTTCTTTGGAAGATATGAACTGAACACCAACTTATTTCATATGAAGGCATCCCAAGGATTCTACAATTCACGATTTGGATTTGGAATATCAATAAAAATATTAAATATAGATATCATTTCATATCTTGTTGATTTATGTAACCCAACAACTAATTCCACATGTTGTTATCTTCTTCAATTGTTATGTAACAAATTTTCTCTTTACTATAAACATGATGTATGTTTTAATTTTTTCTTCTTCCCTTAATGAGAAAATTCCATGTTCATCCTTTTACAGTGCACCCATTTTGGTAGAATGTGACTATAAGTCCTGAGTAACATATTTGACTCTCAGTCACCAGATTTTGATGCAAACCATCCTCATAGAGAAATTTAGTTTTCATTAACTCTCTATTATTTATTTTAGTTCTTCCCCTATATTTTATACTCAGGGAACCATCATCATAAAACCCTACTGTTCTATCAACCTATTTCTAAATATTAGTTAACATGTCTTCGTTACATGTCATATGGGATGATCATCCACTTTCTAGAATCCATGTGTTGTTTCTCTTTGTATCATTGAGGGATACTTCTACATGGTTGGATTTATCAATTTTATTATTTTCTTTAAATTAAAAATTATATAGAGTGAATGATAAATATGGAATTACAAATCTCTCATCCATGTGAATAGGTTCTTTATACTCGTATTCTTTTTCAAGTAGAAAAAACATATTTCTAAGAGCAATATCATCTAGCATAAAAGTATTGACTTGACTCTTAGTTATGTATGAAATGATCATAGTATTCCTCTTCCTATAATAAATATCATTATTGATAATGTTAGAACATTTAAAATAATATTTATAGGAACATTTACTTCAATAATAGTTTGGATATGAATTTTTATCCATTTTTTTACTTTCAAGATCTTTCCATTAAAATATATCCTTTTTCTTTTATAGTATGACAACGTATGGCCTAGTTACCCACAGAATTTACATTTCCAAAGTGGAAATATCTTTTTACTTTTATTTATACTTGTGTAAATATATTAATAAGGATAGTTTAACTTTTTATAATATTAGGAAAGTCAAGGAAAGTTTATATTCCTTCTTTCAGTATGATTTTATACATTCATTGTTTGGACATCAGGTGCCTTTGTAAAATTTCGATCATTCATCGTGATATTTTTGGGATCATTTTACATCCAAAATTTGATTATTTATCATCAAAAAAAATTTATATGTTTCCCTTGAATGAGGTTATTTGGTAATTAAAAAAATTTTCAACTCCATAAGAACCATGCTTAACTCTCTCTAGTAGCTCAAAAATAGAGAATTTTTCCAAATTGAATTTTTCTATTTTAATTTTAGACATGATTCTCTTTCATGTTTACTCATAAGAGTAAAAAATTATTCTTCAAGTCCCTCAATATTTTTGAACTTCTTATCCAGTATATATTTTAAGTTAATTAATGAAAGTTTCATATTATTAAATTATGTACATTACCTCAATGACATATTCTTATACATCAAAAGCTTCTTAGTGATCCATTACTACCTCCTCATGTGGATTAATTTCAGATTCTAGTATACCAACATATTTTAATGACTCTTCAACAATTTCTCTCCACCTTTTCATCTATTTCACTGAATCTTAAGCTTCCCAAAATCATCCTTAAGTTGAATCTTGATATCAAAATAAGTGGTCAACTGGTTATGTCTAACATTATCTCTCAATGGTTCTAAATTTTCAATATTACTCATCATTAATGCATGGGTTCCATGATTATATTTGGGTTCTTCTTCCTAAAATAATTAACTATCATCATCTTATTATTCATAGAAAAAAATATTTATTTTTAATTTCATACTATAATTAATGTATCCCTTTTAAAAAATATTTCTGAGGATTCTAAGTGTATTCACCCTCACTTTCATCATCATCAATCTTTCTTGTGCACTGATAGCCAATGTTCCCAACTCTTCCAAAACAAAAACAAGATAGAGGTAAATTTACTTGAAATATCTCTTCTTCCCTTCTTGAATTTCGTGGAAATGAGAGAAATATATACTTTTCCTTATTACCTTGATTAATAATATCTCATGAAATGGAATGTTTTTCTATGGATTTTAATCTCATTTCTTTCTTACTCAAGTTAATGCATCTTCTAGTTTGACAGTCATCTCCTCTGCCATGAGTCTATTAAGAAGATCATCCACATATTGTTTGGAATGATCCTAATCCCCAAGGGATCAAATCATTGCATTATAAAGAGGTGGATTCTTTATCAATAGTTTCTTTATAATATCAATGTCATTGTTTTATTAATCAATTTCTCTTATTACTCCAACTACAAAAACAATTCAATTTAAAAATGAATCTATATTTTTGGTAGGATGAATCTTTAGATCATCAAACCTATTGTGAAAAAATTGGTATCACCTCATTCACATTACTTTCAGCTTCATAAATATTCTAAAAAATTTCCACATTAATGTTGATTATGTAAAACTAATTATATTTAGATATATGTAATCAAAAATAGATACAATGAGGTAATTATGAGCTTTAGAATATGCATCATGAATTTTCATATATGTATCTATTATAGATATCCCTATTGGACGAGTGAAACATATTCCATGTGCAATGGAACTCATGACTCCCATTCCATGAGATCGAATATAAGATATCATATGATTCTTTGAGATAATAAAAATTCTTCCATCAAATAGGATGAATCCCGAAATATTCATATTATTCTCCATGGTAAATGTTAATGGAATATTTAACACCAGTAACCATTGCCCACTGATTCCACTTGAAGGATTCCAAAACACCTTAATAGGGGAGAGATGAATCAAGGGGCCAACATTTTATTTTAATGAGATGGATCTAGTTCTTAATTTGATAGGAACTTGTTAAATCTGTCTACTTGTAATTTAAAATAATTTTATGATTAACATAAATAAGTCCCACACATTAATTTTACATTATTCACCGCTAAGGTGTAGTTCAAGAAGAAAAGGAAGAAAGGTTTTTAGATATATCAATGTCCTCTAATCATCACTAGTAATAGAAAACATATTTTTTGTATAATCACTATGTAATGGGTGCACTACTTTTGCAATGTATTAGGGATAGAACACAATTTCCCGCATATGAATTCTATTGACTCCCTCTCAATCACTTTGTTGGGAAGAATCTCTACTAGTTTATCAACATGATGGTTGGTCCAATGGGTTGTTATTAAATCCATCATCGAAAAATATAAAAATAAGCACATTTGAATTCACATTTTACCTACATATGTAATCTACTTTTCCTTGTACTATTCCTTTGTGTACTTGTCCTCTGTGAACTATCATTCTTCTTCAGTTAAGCACACTGCAGCACATACTATGAGTGACTCACATACATCTTCCTAAAAATGTGACTACGTACTTCCTTCGCAAATCACATCTTCACTATACTTATTCTCATCATACCAACTCCTCATCTTCCATCTATCTTTCAGGAACTATCTTCAATGAACTATTCTATACTTCAATGAATTCTTTCTGAATTTATAAATAATGTCTCCATTACAAGGTTTTCTTCCCGCAATCTGCTGTTAACTTCACTAAATTCTTCCCGAAGTGTTAATCTTAGTCATTCACCATAATAAAGGGATTAGTGCTCCTTAAATATTAAAATAGATCCACATAACCTCCTAAAACGATATTTACCACATACCATGATCTTTAGAAACATTTTCCCTAAGCAGTCCACATACCGCCATTCTCCCTACACAGTTGTACGAATAACAAACTTGATCCCAGAAATTACATGTTTCACTTCTTCTTAAAATTCCACCACATTTCCACTAATTATGAACTCTCAAGCAAAAAATTTTCCTTCTATGAACTATAAGAATCATGTGAACCATTTCTTCTATGTGGTCTACATACTATGCTTCTCGGTCCGCATATAACTACTATTTGGAAAACCTACCATTCCAATTTCCTTAATTCTTCAGGTACTACCCTTTGTGGTTCACGTAAAATGTTATGTGGTCCACAAAATATGCACCCATGTGGGAAAAAAACATCATTTTCTAAAAAAAACTCTCGATTTTGGGCCCAAAAAATTGGAAAAAAGTGGGAAACTACTCCACCTTCAACCCCTACTTCAGAATATATTATAAGATCATTTTTCATGAATATTCCTTTATTAACCCAATATGTGTTGAAAAAAAACCAAAAATCATAATAAACATCCAATATATAATAACCCACGATCCATAAATTGTATGGTTTTTATAAAGAGGGTGTCCCAAGGAACATAAATTGATTTTTTTCCCTTTAATTTGATTTAGTAGAAATTAAATTATTTAATAAGATAATTTAATGATATTATATTTTTAAAGGATTTATTATTCTATTTTATGATAAAATAGTGTGTCTTAATGGAAACAAGTTTCATGGGTAATCATGTTTTCAAAAAATCCGACATGATAATAAATTTTTCATCATTGATTATCAAAAAACATTTATGAAATACTTCTAGAATTAAATATGATTTCATGTAAATATAAATGATTATATTATCTTAATGTTTATTATCTTTTAAAAAAACTCTCTTTTATGATATCATGGTTTCAAAATATATAAATGTGTTCATTTAATCTTTTTTATGTCACAGGATAATATTTTTTTATCCATTACAATTTTTTATGAAAAATCATTGGTTTTAATGGTGATTAGAATACAATAATAAGTGATGTTGAAAATAATAATGTTTTTTCATTAAAATAAAAAAATCTGTTTTAAATGTTTTATATTGTGGGGAAATATATAATTTGATGAAGTTTCAAACATGTAATGAATTTTTTATGAAATATTTGTCAAAAAATACTTTAAAAATATAAAGTAGAAAAAATATTTATTAATATGTGAAAATTAAATCATTTTTATAAATGAAACTGTATATTGGATAAGGATCATTTCCATACATTGCAAGACATTTTGGGTGGATAGCCAACCGATATTTGGATTCTATGAGATACTTCTTGGTGGAATTCATTGACCATAAAGTCTTCGTAGAATGAGAAATTATGAATGATAATTTAATGTACCTGAGTCCTTATTAATGAATAACCATGAGAATAATTTTTATTTGGACGGTTGATTATAAGGAATACCTGGAATGTGTATTTGGATTCATCCATTGGTTCCATTTAGATTACCAAAGATGTAACATAATATTAAATAGTTTGATATACATAGTCTTTATAGGAAATACAATATACTATTTAGTGGTATCCTTTTTTGAAGACCTATGATTACCATTCAATATTATCTTATGATTTATATTTTGAATTCTTACGATTCTACTGAGTATTTTAATTTAATCATATTTTTTAGGTGGGTTGTTTACTACTATAAATGAAATTACTACGAGGGACGTTATTACCCTTTGATATATTATATAATATTTCCATGAGGGGAACTAATCATTGTGGAAATGGTATATGAGATTACCCGATGGGGAGCTAATCCACCTTGACCTATTATATATGATAAATTGTTGGGGGAATTATTCTCTCTCAAAATATAATGGACATTTTTAGTTTTCATGACTATAATGTTTGCACATAGTGACTATAGTACTATATAAACTATGTAAAGTATATCTTAAGTAACACATTAAAACATAAGAATGTACTTTCGTTTTTTATTTAGGATTTTTCCAATATATGTTCATTCAGTTTCACATATCTCATGTGTATACACAAAATTATAGGTTATGTATGGGACACTATTGGTTATTCCCTACTAATTTTTATTTTCACCCTAATTGTAATGTAATAGAACATGTGTACCTAAGAAATGATCATTTTACATTGCATTAGGTTGTGTATTGACCCAATGTTTTTTTATCAAGTGGGAAAATTAGATGGTACTAGATATTAGGACTTAGGTTTTCTTGAGGATAGTAGTATATCATTTATGTATTTTACATATTTTTTTTAATCATAAATGTGGGTGATCAATTGATATGTTATGAAATGATCATTAATATTTATGACTATAACTTTTTTTATTCAATCTGACATTGAATGTTATGCTTTATCTTATTCATGTACTCTGATTTTCGTTTGGGGATGATACTTAGTTTATATTTTTATTTAATTTTAATTTGATATAGTGGTATAGTATCTGCATAGAAACCCCTTAGAATATCACTACAAGTTGACTAACTTTAGATCATTATCATTTAAATCTGGGGTCTTGTGGATTCATCGGTATGGAAATTGATATGTGGTCATGATTTTTGAATTTAAAAAAGTAAACTCAAGTAATATTTTTCATTTTCTTTCTGTTTTGGATATGGTAGACATCAATTGGAGATTTCTCAATGCACATGATGGACCAAGGATTTTTTTATCATTAAAACCTTTTCCAATGGAATGACCATGTTAATTATTATATGGGATCACTATTCTTGAGTTCCATTTTATGGTTTAAATTACTTCACATTGTTTGATGAACATGGGTTTCTGATTCATGATTTATATATTTTTTTGATATTAACCAATTTTATGACTCGCTGAGGTACATGAATTATTCATGGATCATTATTATCGTATGAAATATATATGCTTTTGTTTATGTTGATTAATGTGTTACAAATAACATTTACATAATCATCCCATATAACTTTTTGGTGGTATTCTACATAGTAGGACCATGTTATATTTTATTGAGGATTGGTAAATTGGATCTTATAGTGAGATTAACATTGGTGATTAATGTATTGTTCATTTTTATAAGGGGTGTATGGTGACACTTGGAGGGTAGGTTTGTACATTTTATGACCTGGTTTTGGTTATGAAAAGATAATAAATTCAGTAATTTATTGTTTAAAAAACATTCTATATAGTGTTGTCCCTTATATATTTTCAGTATCATTCTACATAAAAAAATTATATAACTATCATATATGATACTCTTAATATTGTAATGAATTTATAATATATATTTAGATTGTATTATCATCCTTAAGGGGTAGCCAGATTTGTTGATTCCTGGTAAGGATTGGTTCCCTAGAGGGTCAGCGATTTGGAAAGTCAAGCCTGATGTATATTTATATGAGAACCCAAGTGTTTCTATTAGTATGTGTGTTGTAGATTGATATTTGAGATAATAATATAGAGGTTTCCAATTACTTATGAATTATATGATTTTTTTATTTGGTTGGGTGGGATAGCCTAGTGCCCTTATGATACAACTTAATATATTAGTGATCCTGGTGTTATGGTCAAGATGAGTTGGCATATGTATAAACTAAATCAAATATAGGGGTTATAAATGGATTTTTTGTTCCTTTATTTATGGAAATAATGGTAAGATTCATTGTTTCATGTGAGGTACCAACATGTATATGGTATTATCATCAATATTCCAGGATCATTCTTGATGAAAATTACTTCAGATATTGTTTGAGTTGATGATTAGTTTTAAATGATATGTTTTTTAGGAATCACAATGATATTTATATTAGGTATAGTCACCATTGATATTGAGGAAAATGAGAATTTGGTGATGAATATTGTTTTTATTGAGTTTTGGTAGATGCCTTTGACTTTTATATAATAATGTAAATAATTAGTGATTATGTTTTATATTCATGGAATGATAAAGATAACAGAATTTTGTAAATAATAATTTAGAGTGATTTTATATATATGAGATGGAAATTGTATTATACATTTACATATTCATTAGGTACATGATTCTAGCTTTGATGATGGATAACACATAATATAGAGTTGGGTTCTACAATTCGAGGGTATATGACTGAACACCCATCCAGTTTTGGATGATATCAATTTAGTGTGTGTTGGTTACACTTGGTGTCAATGAGTTTAGGGTCCTTGAAAATATATTTTTTGGTCTGGTATAAAATAAATTAATGGATTTGTTACTTTTATAGTTTCATATGGATTAGTGGCATATTTTTTCTTTAGTATGATAATGAGACCATTAATGACATAGTGTTATGAGTTAAAAATATGGTTGATCAATGATCTAGAGCATCAGAATTTATATAATGATGGAACCTATAGATGTTGACCTGAATGAGTTGTATAAGATAATCCATATGGGTTGGAGTTCATCATTGTCCTTTGAAAGGTATGACCATAAATATAGAAATAAATTCAATAGATGAATAGGATTATGGTCATTGTGATTTTGTAATGGGTGGTGGATAATGTTTAATTATGACTATGGGGGTATGAGTAGAATGGTCACATACTAGGATTATATTGCATAATATATATAGAGTAACCCATAGAGGAAATAAACCCATGTGGGTAGGGCGACGGGTATGATGAGAAAGGTTTTCAGGTGGACGATATGTCATTAGGATATAAAATTATAGATTGATCATGTTTTATCTGGTTCCTTAGAGAATACAAGATTTGACGTTAAGATGTTGTATTACAATAAAATTATTAAATTTTCATTAAGATAAAAATATTATTGATATGATCGAATCAATATATATGTTAAAAGAGAACTAGTTATTTGTGATAAACCAAAAAGTCTGGTTTGGTTTTTGAGGATCCAACCATTGAATTAAACTATGACTCATGTTTATAGTATTTTGTGGGTGTTTGGATAATCATGGTATACATTTGGTAGTTTCGTAATCACAGTTTTGTGTTATAATAGAAAAGTATAGGGTGTAATTGATAATTTTTTAGAATGTTAAATGGGGTAGGTCTAATTTTTTTTCTGTATGTTGGTGTTTTTAGAAGAAAAAATCAATATTTATATCCTTGGATAGCTTTAATTGTTCATTAATATGTAGTTCTGATGGTGGGGGAGAACCATATCTCAAAATTAGGGCATATGAGTTTTGTATTATAATGTAGAACACCATTATTATATTAATGGATTTATTGTAGGAACCAATGTTTCTCAGGATTGATTGGAATGGTTGACAACTGCCTCATTAATGGGCATAATGAAAAATATGTGTCATTTTCATTTGGTGAAAAATTCACCTCGTGTTATGTATTACACAGTGAAAGATTTTTTTTCATTTTATAGTATTACCCAATGAATTTGTTTTGAACTAATTATTCATATGGGTTGAGATTTATGTTTAAGGATAACCATGGTTTCTCAAAAATTAGAAGATCTATAATGGGGTGATTGTAAAGGCCTATTTTACATTTATTTTTTAGTAAATGTTTGAATTTTCACTCTCATAGGAGGGGATGATTCATGTAATGAGACTTGAATAAGTGTTATGTGTATTTTTGAAATTTTAATAAACTGGTTTTGGATGTGTATCCTAGAAAGATACAACATTTTGGTTGATCTAGTGAATTTCAAAGTGAGTACGGGTGGACCTATAACTAGTATTTATAGTAGGTGTACTAGTATAGTGTGTACCACAATTTTAAACTCATCATGATGGAGTTAGAAACACCATGTATGTATCGTGTGGTTACCAGGTTGTTTTTGGATATGGGAATTATCTATATAAGACAATTTTTGGGAGAAAACCCCTTGTTGTATCCCTTAGTGTGGTGGAAAAAAGAATAGGAAGTCCCTCATTGTGGCATGGCTCACCGTGGAGGGGGGACTGAGGGATTGGGAAACTTTCCCCGATTTGAAATTTTGGTAAGTGTTTCAGATGAAAGTTTTTCCATATCATAAATAATAAGGGAAGAATTTATGTTTTGGTGACTATGGAGTGGTAAAATGCTGGGGAGGAAGGCCCGATGCTATAGTGGTTGGGAATTTCATGCTTGTAGAAACTCCCCCTTGAAATTTTACCATGGAAGATGTAAAGGAAACATAGTGAAAAGGTTTTCTTGTGAAGGGAACTATATATTGGTTCCTATGGTCCGTGTCATGGAGAGTATTTAGATACTTTTTCAGAATAGGGTTTGTCCTTTATTTTTATAGGTTTACCCCCAAATTAATAATTGGTTGAGATCACCCATGGGGAGACCATTATCATCTATATCTACCCCTAACCATATTTATAAGGCCCCAGCCTTAGACATCACATAATCTTGAATTATATTAATAATTTAAATTGAGGATATTTTAAGGTTTATAGAATTAGAGAATTAGTGCATAACTTATACATAACAACTGGAATGTTACATGTAGACTCTTCTTGTCAATATTCTTAAAAAAAATAAAAACTCATAAATGAAAATAACATGATTAATTCAGGTTTTATATAGCCAGAACTTTCCATGATCCCATCATTGACCCTATTACACTTTAATTCCAGTGGAAAACATTTCAAAAACATGGGATGAGCATAAAAAGATCTGTATGGGATACACAAAAATGAAAAAATTGTTAGTTTTTTAAAACAACATTCAAACCATGAATACTTTTTCATAATTAATACTTTTCACCTTTATGAAGTAGTAAATATTCTTCACCTAATAAAAGCACATTTATTAAAAAAATTATCCAAAATAATACAATAAAACCCATAGAAAGCACAGATTACACATAAAATCTAAACATTAGACATAATCATACTTAAATAAAATAACCATATGGTCGACTTCCACAAATCATTATTAGAAATGGAATAACCATATGGTCTACTTGCATACCCAATGCATTAATTTTTAAAATGTGACCACTAGTCATTGGTTTATAATGGAACCACCCATTATTTGTTTTGTCACGTAACCACCCCTCAAATGTCCAAGTACAATTATATTATCATCTCACATAATAGATTGAAAAAATATCAACATTTCAAAAATAAATATTTCATTTTCAATCACAATAAATAATTTCAAGATATTGAAAGATTAAATCAACATTTAGAACCATTTTAAATACAAAAATATGTAGAGAAGGGTATATGGTATTTATTTTCCATTTAAAAACAACACGTCTTGATATGGAATCAAAATATAAAATAATGCTCCTAGTCGAGGAAAGGTCATTGTCACTATGTATGTTAAAAATTGACATTCCCATTGAATTGTAAAAATACTATACGTAGAAAAAGATTTGATTTGGAAGAAATTAAAATTTAATGTTTTTTTATAAACCATATAAATACAAGACATGTATAAAATAAAATATGATTCAAAGAAAAGATGTTGAGACAATTTCCTTTACCATGTATCTGACTTGAATCGTTCATTCATTAATTTCATGAATAATAAATTAAAGTAAATTTTTACTTTCATAAGAAACTTTTTGAAGTTTATTTTTCCTCTTATATCACTTATTACCTTGCTATAACAATTATTTAATTATACGAGTTCATATCAGACATTTTTTCGATGTTCAGAACTTGAGTAAAAAATGATCTTTCTATAATAATAAATTATCCAGTCTCCAAAAGTCCATTATATATAGAATGATATACATGATTTATATATCATATATATCATATATATCCAGAATATACATATTTATAATAGTCTATATCATTTGGATATAATAAATGAAATGCACTGTTCATAGAGACTTTAAGTCGTACGTACGTATGAACAGTAAAATCATTTCCTTTTCATATTTAGGAGAATGAAAACTAAAAGATTCAAAGGTATATTATAATTCCAGAATAATATATATGTTATATATGTAACATAATTTCATTAATTGTATCCTTTATTCCTTCAATGTATAGAATTAATGAGTAATATCACTCTGAGGGGTGGTATTCCAAACATCCTCAAATGAGATTATCATTTTTATACAACATGAAAAGAAAAATGGTAAGTTATAAATGATAATTAAAGTATAATGGAGATAAAATTAATATCATAAATATCATATATAATTATATTTCAACCATAATGGCCACCATAAGAGGTTTTAGAAGAATGTAGAATAGTCATCGTTTCGTGAGGCAGTAGTTCATCGTCCATAGAAACAGTATGTTCTATACCCATCAGACGGAGGTGTGTGTATGTGTAGTTTGAATACATATTATAAAAACAACCTATTATATTTATTATACTGGTTTTTTATGTAATCAAAAAATAATAAGAGAATTTGATGTGGATAAGGAAAAATAATGGAAATGAACTTGAGATAAGATATTACTTCAAATCGGGTATAATCTTTTGATTTGAGAAAAAAGAGAATTCTTGAATTTTCTTCTTACTAGGTGATGGATTCTAAGAGTAATGGAGGGATGTTGGGATCTTATTTCGGCAGTGTTTTTATTATCCAAGTATAATTGAGTTCTGTGAGTAAGGGTTTGATGTTGTGTCCTTTTATAAGAGGGAGGAGGGGCACTTTAGGAATGTTTGAAATTAATATTTTATAATTAATTTATTTTAGAATTATAATAACAAAAAATTTATATATTTATAATATCAGAAAAGGATGGGTATAAATGATCTCATCCAATGGGTTTTAGAAATGTTTAGTTCCCAAAACAACCTTATCATTTAGCTTTAACCCTTTGTACACTTATTTAACTTTTTCCATGTCTTATTGTATATTCATAATACTTGGTTACCATAGTTACAATAAAAGATCAAGCAACCCAAAATGGATCATTAAGAAAATTTGTAACATCATATATGTTAGTTGGTCAATTATTATATTTTTAGGACTATTATACCATTTAATAATATATTAATTGATTTAAAATTTAATTTATGTCAATTTTTAAGCTATTCATATCTTGACTTTTTAATAATCCATAACAACTTGATTAATATGAAAAAATCATTAATTAAAAGATAACAAGTAATAATCATCTATAAAGTTAGTTTATGTCATAGGAAGTTTCAAAATAAATTTATTTATATATTTATAATCTCATTATTTTAAATCATTCATTAATAAGGTAATCACAACATCACTATTGTATCATAAATAAATTTATTTATTTGATATTTAAAAATTAATAATAAAATACCATAATGTAGGAAATATTTTTAGAATTATAATGACTATTAATAGTTGAAAATTTAACTTGTGTAGCCCCATTTAATTTTTTATTAAAAAATACATGTTTATGTTATATTATTCTTAACGTTAAATTAAAAGTAATTAAATGTCATTTTCACACAAAAGTGGTTCTATTGGGTCTTAAAATCGACCCATGGATACCAATGGTTGGATATATCTCATCAAAAATGGTTTGAACATGTATTAGAGTAATTTAATAATATTTTAATCTTAGTTTCTACTCATGTTTACCAGATTTACCTTTTAACCATGGTAAATAAAATATTTAATGAATTTACTATACATAATGACTAAAAAAGATAACTACTTACACAATTTGAAAATCTTGATTAAAAATATGGAAATATTTCTTCCATATTCAAAACCCAAAATTCTCAAAAATTAATTCAAAAATATTTATCGTTGTCAAAACAAAAAAGCATGTTTTAAAAAAATAAAAACTACCAAAAATTGACATGTGTTTATGCTCAATTTCAATGAAAAATAAAATACAATGAAAAAAATTGGATTCAATGAAAAAATTATAATATAATTAAACATTAAAAAAAATTAAAATTACAATATAATCATAAAAATAAACATGATAAATAAACAATTTGGAATTAAAATGCATTAATATTCCCTATTCATAAAAAATGAACATTATCAGAAAAATACCTAAAATTTACTCAAAGTAAATTTTGATGGCCCGATTATATTGAAGATGTTTATTTTGTAAAATAGAACATATAAAAGTTATAAAACCATGATTTAAAAAGGGTTCTCCATCAAAACTTAGTACAACTACCTTTTATAAATATTAAAGTATTTGTGTTTAAAATTGGATACATTCTCATTTTAAACGTCTATAATTTATTGGACAAATGTAATGAAATTTAACAAGAATATATAATCATAATATGGTTAGTTCAATTCATTCCTGCAAATACAGAATCTAAGAATTAACTAGAATTTGAATAATAATAATATTGTTTTATTATTTTTCTATGTATGATTTCAGCTTGTGTGCAACATAAAATTTTTGAGAAACCCATTGTTTTGTGTCATGTAATCCATCAATCATAACACCCCCTTTAATTGTAATGATAATATTTAATTCAAAAATATTAATAAATATGAAAATTTTATATTCTTTTTTACCTAAGATGTTACATCATTTCCCCCCTTTAGAAGTTACATCCTCATAATTTTATTCACATATCAAATAATTTAGGTTATTTATCTCTAAAAGCATTTTAAGATTCCCATTTTTCCTCTTCAACCATTAAGTTTTTTTCACAAAACAGTTACCTGATGAATTACCTTATTCCACAACACATTCTCTCTTAGGTCAAGAATTTGTACTGGTTGTTTCTCATGAGAAAGAGTTTATTCTAACTGAACTATCTCTGGACTCAAAACATGAGATGGATCTATAATATACTTTCTCTACATGAAAACATGAAAAACATTGTGTACTTGGGATAAAATTGGAGGTAATGACACATTGTAAGCGAGTGATCCAACATTATACAAGATTTCAAATGGTCCAATGAACCTCAGACACAATTTCCCCTTCTTAACAAAATGAATAAAAATTTTCCATGGAGAAACACTGACAAAGACATGATCACCTACCATGAATGAAATATCCTTTATTTGGTTATCCTCATAACTTTTTTTCCTGCTCTGAGATCTCCTCATGAGTTTCAATATCAACTAATCATTCTCAACAATCTCTTCTACCAATTTAAATCTTGTTAGTTTCAATTCACCAACATCATCCCAAAATGATAGAGTTTGACACTGGTTCCTATAGAATGACTCAAATAGAGAATTTGTATACTATAATAAAAACTGTTATTATAAAAAAAAACTCAACCAAATAAATATTTTGTTCCAAAATTCCCTAGTAGTCTTTTGAAAAAACACGTAAAATATCTTCTAATGTCCAGATATTTCATTTTGACAGCCCATCTAAATGAAGATGAAAAGCTGAACTAAATTATAATTTATTACCCAATGACTTATAAAGGCCATTACAAAAGGTAGAAGTTAACTTGGGATCACGATCAGATTCAATGGAGAGGGGAACTCTATGACACCTGATTATCTCTTTAACATAAAACGTATAATGTTGATCTTGGGATAGAGTATCTCGAATCGAATGGAAATGAGCAGATTTAGTAAATCGATCAACAATAACCCAGATTGAATTATTACCTCAAGATGTCTTTGGTAATCCCAAAAAAATTCCATGGTTATATTTTCCTACATCCACTCTGGCACTGGTAAAGGCTGATTCATCCCTTTCTGTAACTGGCACTCTACATTAACTTGTTCAAAAGTAAAAATAATCATAGTAATGTCAGAAATATCTCTTTTCATTCCATCCCACAAATAATACTCCTTAATATCACTTTACATCATAGTATTGCAGGGACAAACTAAAAACTAATCACTGTGAGCTTCATATAACAACTCGTTATTCGACTATGAATCACAACACACACATCATCTCTTTCCAACTCTCTAAATACGAATATTATCAATGTTAAATTCGGGTATCTTACCCATATGAAACCAACTCTACCTTTTTTTCAACTCACCATCTTCCTTCAACGTTTTCTTATTTCTATCTAAGAGAGATGACTTCACTAACACCTGAAAAAAATACAGGAATCTCCTATATCCATAAATTCTATTCCAAATTTCATCAAATCATTAATCAAATTATTTTATTCCAAATGTAACATATTTAATGTAGCAATACATTTTAAACTCAAAGCATCAACTACTTTATTTTATTTTCCTGGATTGTAATGAATCATGAAATCATAATCCTTGATTAATTATAGCCATCTCCTCTATATCATGTTCAGTTATTTTTGAGTTAATATATACTTCAAGATTTTGTGGTTAGTATACATTTCATATTTTACTCAATATAGATGAGGACTACAAATTTTTAATGCAAAAACAAAATAAAACAAATTCAAAATCATGTGTAGGGAAATTTAACTCCTGATATTTCAACTAACGTAGAGCATATGAAATTATCTGAAAATTCAGCATTAGTAAAAAACCAGGTCCTTTCAACAAAGCATCAATTTAGATAACAATTTCACCATCTCTAGACGGAAATTCCAAAACTAGAGGATTCATCAATCTTCATTTCAATTCCTGAAAATAATCATTACATTCTATTATCTAGATGAACATAACACCTTTTTCAAGTTAAATTTGTTAGTGGGCTATATAACCATAAAAAATTCTCAATAAAAATTGTATAATAGTATTCCAAACCAATAAAACCATGAATCTCAGTTATATTTGTGGGTCTTAGAAATTCTTCAACAACTTATGTTTTATTAGGATCAACAGTTATTCCATTCTCTGAAATAATGTGACCAAATGAAATTTTTTGTAATAGAAACTCACACATGCGGAATTTCCTATAAAATATTTTTCATTTATTTTTATTAATACATCCCTTAAGTAACTATAATGTTCCTCTTAAATTTTGGAATATAACAAAATTTCAATAATAAGAACAACAAAAAACATATCCATAAAATGATGGAAATTTCTATTCATAAGATCTCAGAATACAAGATGTGCTTTGGTTAACCTAAATGGAATAAATAAAAATTCAAATACCTATATATAGTACGAAATGTGGACTTTGGAGCATATTCATAGTTTATATTCAACTAATGGTTCCATTACCTCAATTCCTACTTTGAAAAATACATATCTCCTAGAAGTTGATCAAACAAATCATCGATATGAGGAAATAGATACTTATTCATTATAGATATATTATTAAAAGATATAAAATAAATGTAAAGTCTCATTGAACTATCATTCCTTTTAACAAAAAAGACTGGAGAACCCCACAATGATGTGATAGGTCGAATGAAACCATTATCTAAAAACTCCTTCAAATGTTTCATTAACTCTAAGTGTATAATTAGAGTCATTCAATAAAGGGTTTTTAAAATTGTATTAGCATCATGAACAATGTAAAAAGTGAATTAAAAATCCTGGTCAGATATAAGACTATAAAAATCATTTGGAAAAAATCAATATTTTCATTTACTAATGGAACACCATTAATCTAAACAGTTCCTTTGTTGATAGAAATATGTGCAAGGTAACATTCTATTCCATCTTTCACAAATTTCCCAGTTTCCTGAGTTGTTTTTAGAGATAAGGGTTCATTATTGTTCTAAAACATATTGTTTTTTTTTTTTGAAAAGAATCATCTTGATCTCTATAGTAAACCTTATATTGGTATACAGAAAGACAATACATTCCCAAAATAACATCAAACTCTACTACAAGAAAACCTATAAGGTCTTTAGATAAATTATTTCCACAAATAAGGATATGATGATTCCAATAATTTTATTTTGACTCTAAATATTTCCCATGTGTTTTTTCATATGTTTTGGATTCATATATTGAGATGGATTTCCCAAATTAATAGAAAAATTACTATAAATAAAAGAATGTGTAGACCCTGAATCAAACAACACATTAACATAATCTAAAAAAACAAAGTACCAGATACCACTTCATTTGACAGTCCCACTTCAACCATAGTAGTATTAAAGGATTTCACACACCCTTCTGCTTCATATCTATCTGGTTTCCACCTTAGGTAATGAACTTCTGACACACATTGACATAATGCCCAAAATCATTGAAATTGAAACATATTACCGATGTCATTTAATTGTCTGCTTGATAATATTCATTATAGTTATGAGCAATATAACCAGTCTTACCACACATGAAGAACGTTCCAGATTTTGAGAGACATTATCCAGGATGCTTTTTATGAAACTTCTCACAAGAATGAAATTTAATTTTCTTACCTCCATGATTCTTTGATGAATACATTAAATTTTCTTGAAAACTAGACCTATTATTTTTCATTCTATTATAGAACACCTGATCATCAAAAAAACTCAATTTTACCTTCTTGTCACACATGAGAAGTTTCTCATAGAATTTGAATTCATGAGAGGATAATTCTCTTGGAAATCAAGGCTTCATTCCTTCGTAAATTCTATATATCTTACTATCAAGATATATTTGGAAATTTGGATCATACCTTTCTACTCAAGTTAAAATTTCTTCATAATTATCCATTGATTCATCCACCTACCTCAATTCCAAGAATTGTTTTTCCATCCTATGTTGAACCACTTTAGAAAAATATTTCACAATAAATATACCATTGAATTCATACAAACAAAGATAATCAATCTATTCAATATCCCTGATATTTTTAACCTTCAACCACCACTAATATGATTTTCCTTTGAATCGATAAATATTAAGACTAACCTTTGGATTGTCTATATAACCTATGAAATTGGAAATATTTTCCAATGCGTTGATCCACCCTTCAGCTTGAGCAGGGTCAGATGGTCCCTTCAATAATGAGGGATGTGGCCTCAGAAAATGATATTTTATAGAAATGTTCCTCTAGGTTTGATCTGGTTAATCTTGTGCATGTATACCACCACCATTTATAACCTGAGTAAACTATTCTATTACTGCAAGAAACTATTCAGTTCCAATTACAACTATCTCGCGATACTGATTTGAAAGGTTATTCTCCTATGTATGCATTCCCAACTCTACGTCCTGGTTTCCACTGTAGAAAACCAATATGAAAAAACATATCCTAGAAGAATCAACATGGTAATCTTAAAATTCTATATCATTTCAATATCACCATAATGTAAAAATCAGTTTTTTTATTCTATTATCATAATCTTAACTCCTAAATTTATCTAAACTGACCTCTGATACCAACTATAAAGCTCCATCCATAAACATTAAACAATATTGAATTAAAATAATAAATCACATTGATGATATTTTAAGGTTTAGATCTTTAGATAATTAGGTCATAACATATAAAAACCAACATGAATATTACATGTAGACACTTCAACTCAGTATCAATTTTTTTCATAAAATAAAATATCTTAAATGAAAATAAAAATGTTTAGATCAAAATTTAAAATAGAATGACTTTTCCTTAATGCCAAACATGACCCCATTCCACATTATTTATTTTTAAAGACATTTCTAAAACTTGTGAGATGAATAAATAGATCAGTAATGGATACACAAAGAAATAAAATTGTTAGTTTTTCAAAACAACATGTAAACCCTGAAAACATTATCATAAATAGTAATTTTACCATTTATGAAGTAGAAAATACTCTTCACTAAATAAAAAAACATTGATTACACTTTTTTTAACCAAATGATTACCATAAAACACATTGAAAGCACACATAACATGTAACTGTTAATCTTGGAACATAATCATAGCTAAATGGAATAACCATATGGTCGACTTCAAAAAATCATTCATAAAAATGGAATGGACATATAGACGACTTCTATACACAATTTATTGGAGGTTAAAACATAAACACCCATCCTTGGTTTATCATGATCCACCCGTCATTTGGTTTATCAGGTAACCACCCATAAAATGTCCTAGTACCATTATATAATCATCACACATAAAAAATTTCAAATATCAATATATCAATTATAAAAATTTCATTTGCAATCACAAAAAGAAATTTACACATATTGAAATTGTAAATCCACAATAAAAATCATTTTCAATATAAAAATATATAAAAAAGGTATATGGTATTTATTTTTCATTTAAAAACTTCACTGCTTGTTATGGAAGCCAAATATCAAATAATGCTCCTAGTGGGGGAGAGATCGGTATCACCACGTACATTAAAAACACTCATTCCCTTTTTCATTTAGAATAAATCTATTTATATAAATATTTCCCTTGAATTAAATTAAAATTCAAAGGGTTTTTTACACTACATAAAATAATGTCATGTACAAATCAAAATATTCCTCAAAAAGGAGATTGAGAAAAAGTCCCTTACCTTGTTTCCGACTTGACTTGTTCATTATTTAATTTTATAAATAATAAAAACAAGATAATTTATCCTTAATTAAGACCCATTTTCAATTTTATTATTCCTTTTATATAACATATTACCTTTCTATAAGTATTAGATTATTATTGGAGTTCATATCGAACATTTTGTTGATGTTCGAAACTTAAGTCAATGGTGAACTTATTATAATTATAAATTTTTAATGTGGTAAAAATTATATTATCTCTATAATTATATTCATGATTTAGATATCATATATATCATATATATATCTAGTATATATGTATTTATAATATTCTATATCATTTGGATGTAATAAATAAACTACACTATTTATAGAGACGATAAGACGTACATACGCATGAAAACTACTTTAATTTTTTAATTCATATTTAATGGAATAAAAACTAAATGATACATATGTATATTATAAATAAATTATAATATCTATTTTATCTATATTATATACATTAACTAATTACATCCTTTATATGTTCCATGTATATAATGAATGAGTCATATCACTTTGAGGGGGCGGTAGTCCGCACTTCCTCAAATAAAATTATCGTATTTATACAACATAAAAAAGATAATGGTATGTTCTAAATGAGAATTAAATTAGAATAGAGATAAGATAATTATTAAATATATCATATATAATCACATTTCCATCATAATGGACACCATATGAGGTAGTAGAAGAAAATTCAACAATCATTGTTTCGTGAGTCAGTAGTGTGTCGTCCACATAAACAATATGTTCTATACCCATTAAAAGGATGTGTGTGTAGGTGTAGTTATAATTATTCTCATAAAACAACATATTATTTTGATTACATAGTTTTTTAGGTAATAATATAATAATAAGATCATAAGTAGTGAAGAATAAAAATTAATGTAAAGAAATAGGAGAGAAGACGTTACCTCAAATCGAGTATGTTCATTTGATTTGAGTGAAAGTGATTTATTGAATTTACTTCTACCAAAGGAAAGGATTATAGAAGAAAGGAAGGTATTTTGGGATCTTTTTTAGGCTATGTTTTCATGAGCCAAGGGGGATTGAGATGTGTGATTAAGGGTTATAGGTGGTGTCATTTTATAAGATGGAGGTGGTGCATTTTAGGAATGTTTGAAAGTATTATTTTATTATTAATTGATTTTAGAATTAAAATAAAACCAATGTGATATATTTGTAATATCAGATGATTATTCATAGAAATAATATCATCCAATTATTTTTAGAAAAGTTTAGGTCACAAAAGTAACCTTATCATTTAGCTTTAACCCTTAGTAAACTTATTTAACTTTTTCCTGGTCTTCTTGTATATTCATACTATATGGTTACCATTGTTTCTAAAAAATTACAAGAGTCCCAAAATGGGTCATTAATAAATGTTTTATCATCATATATGTCAGTTGATCGAATCATAGATCATTAATACTATTATATCAATTAATAAAATTTTATTTGATTTAAATACTCTTTTATTTCAATTGTAATACTAATCATATCATGAATTTTTAAAAATACATTACAACTCGATTAAATAAAAAAAACCTAGTTACATAAAATATAGAAAGTAATAATAATCCAAAAAAATCATGTATGTTATAAAAAGGGTCAAAATAAATTTATTTTAATATTTAAAATCTCATTTATTTTAATATTTCATTAATATGGAATTCACTACATTACTGTTGTGTTATAAATAAATTTAATTATTTGATGTGTAAAAATTATAAATAAAACACCATAATGTATGAAATATTTTTGTATTACTAATTAATATTTATAGTTGAATAGGTCAATTATATAACTCTATATAAAAATTTGTTTAGTCAAAGATACAAGTTTAGGTTATATTTTTTATAACGTAAATTTAATAGTAATTAAATTGCATTATCATACAAAAGTGTCACCATGGGGTCCTAAAATAATTACAAGGATTCCCATGGTTGTAAGTATCTCATAAAATATGGTGAGGACATTTGTTATGGTAATTTAATATTATTATAATATTATTTTTCACACTTATTTACCGGATTTACCCATTAACCATGGTAAATACAATATTTACTAAAGTTACTATTCATAATGTCTAAAAATAAAAGTTACCTATTTACACAATTTGGTCCTCCTAATCCAAATATGGAACCATTTTTCTAAATTAATAACACATCTTTTTCAGAAATTTATTTAAAAATAATTCCCATTGTCAAAATCAAAAAGCGGGTTTTTAAGAAGAAAAAACTACCAAAAGATTGACATTTGTTTATGTCCAATTTCAAAATGAAATGACATAAAATGACAAAAATTGGATTAAATTATAAAAATATAATCTAATTACACATTAAAACCAATTAAAATAGAAATATAATCATATAAATAAACTAGATTAAAAGAAAGTTTTAACTTAAAATCTAGTAATTTTCACAATTCATTAAAAATGAGAATTATCGGAAAAATATACAAAATTTACCCAACATATATTTTTATGTTCCAATTCTACAGAATAAGTTTATTTTTTCTAATGGAACATATAAAAGTAACGAAACATAGATTTAAAAGGGTTCACTATCAATAGTCGGTAAAACTACATTATAAAAATATTTGAGTATATATGCTTAAAATTTGATTCATTCTCATTTTAGGCCTCAAAAATTTATTGGATAAATGTAAATACATTTAAAAACATGTATAATCATAATATTGATAGTTCAGTTCCTTTCCCTCCAATACAACAGTTAGGCGTTATCTACCATATAAAATAATAATAATATATTGTTATTAAGTTTCTCAGTGTGACTCATACTTGTGTGCAACATAAGATTTTAGAGAAACCTGTTATTGTGTCTCTGTTACACCATCAAACATAGAATCCCCTTTAAATTAAAATTAATATTTAATTAATAAATATTAATAAATTTGAAATTTTCATATTCTTTATTTACCATGGATGTTTCAATACTATTCCAATTTACGATTTCATTATATGTGTTTTTGTTGTGTTTCCTTTAGTGATTATGGTGTATTTCTTCCTCTTCCACACAAAATAATTTCATCTTATATTTCTCTCTAATTTGGGTGAAAACTGACAAGAATTTTTGGTGTATTTTCACTAAAGCAGAGTGAAAATAATCTATCATTATATGGATTATGATGGGAATGGCTAGATAGAATCATGTGAAGATAACTACATTCCATCACACATAGTTTCATTTATGGAACATAATTTTTTAGAAATTTTTTGTGATTTCACAAAAATTGGATGAAATTGTTTTTTGAATAAGAAACTTTAATTGTGTATTTTTTTTGGATTATGTAAATTTTTTTTTCCTAAGTGGACCAGAAACTTTTGTTTGAGATATCGATGAGAAATTGAATATTATTGAGTTTTTAAATATTATTCTTTTTGGTAATAAATAGTATAATTTAATTAAAAATTTTAATCTATTATAAATGATTATAATTAATTAATTTAGCTATTATGTTTTTGAGTTATGGCCTCGTAGGGGTTAATGATGGATTATTGGTCTTATATGGACTTGGGAGAGAGTTATTAGGAAGTGATTTAAAGTGAATAGTTTTTGTGAATAAGTTATGTGGTTCTTGAAAATACCCAATAGATTTTAGTCATTGTGTCATACTCATGTAATATGTTGTCTCTCCACTATTGGTGATTGAACATGTGGACTAAATAATTTTTTTTAATAAAGTAAGATTCCAATGTATGGAAAAATATGACCATGGGAATGATGGTCACTTTATATGTAGAATGATTAATCGATATTTAATGATATATAACTTTTGTATAAATTTAATATATAACGTATAGAGAACAATACTAGTGATGAAATAATAGATTAATTGATCATATTAGATCATGATAGTCTCCCTTAATTCCTTTGAGTGGGATGAATAATGAATGTCAATAACTATCATGATTCATCTATGGTATAAACTTGTTATGTGTTATAGCCTTTTTTCTAGTTGAGATAAGTTTTTGTTGATCATTTATACCCCAATAAAATTTTAGTTCTGGTGTGTGTATTCCTTTAGTAAGATATTTGGATATGTTGGGTGCATTAGGACCAACCTCCTATTATTGGGAAATGGGATTTTCTTGAGAATATATCCTTTATGCGACACTAATTTAGGATTTTCTATGATATCGATTAGACTATGATTTGAGTGTAGTGATGTTGATGGATATTATACAATTTTAGTTCTAGGTGACATTATAAGGTATCATATTGTGTTTAAGGATCACATGTATGGTGTATGTAATATGAGGTGCCCTTGTGGCCTTTCTAGGGGTTACTAAGATGCCATAACTATAGAGGATTTATAAAAGAAATTGTTATAGATTATTGCATGTGACACCTTGGATACCAAATTGTTTGAAGGATCCAAATTTTATTATATTGGTGATGATGGTTCATTTTTTAGATATCAATAATTTTCTGGGATGATGGGTTTTAGATGATATCCAACACTCATTAGGATTGTATGAAATATTTATATCTCGAACACACTACCTGTGAGACATATTGTGATGAGATAGTTTGGGGGGGTAAAAATTACACTTCAATGTTTTTTTGATGATTTCCCATGAGTAAATTTGGTATTTTTTGAGACTTATGTGGAATATCTTGGAGGTAGTATTGGATTAATCCTTTGAGTATATTTGTAATGCATAGGTATTTGCATAAGATTCACTGTTAAGGCCTATATGGAATGCCAAGATCATTCTACCTAGGAATCAATGTATTTATATAATGAATTACTATTTTATGTTACCTAAAATCCAATAGTTTACTCTACGGAATTCCTAGGATTGAATTTTATAATTTGGGTTTTATCTAATCTATAATGTTTGGAATGATAAATGGCATTCAAAATTATGCTTATATTCTTAGTGGGTTTTATTTTCCCTAATGGTATTACCAAGTCAGTTTTCATATCCTCTAGATAGAATATATGATATTACCATGTAGTGAAATAATACATTGAGACATGTTATATAAGACTATCAGTTGGGATGTTATACCCCCTCGATATATCATACAAGAAAACGAATATGGGATTCTATTCTTTTAGTAGATATGGAAAATTACTTATTTGTTTCCAATGAAATTTTCATTGATCTTGATAAAATATGGAAGTATTTTTCTGTCTTTTCATTGACACTCCAACGCTCATAGAAGTATGTATTTTCTATCCATTGTTTCACATTAGAAACTGACAATCGACAATGTTTATTTAGGTATTCATTTAACTTATTTATTTATTTATTTTAACATATCACATGTGTATACACTACTTTTCTAGTTAGTAAGGGACTTCTTTGTTGGTATTATACTGAGTAGTTCTCACACCTTTTTGAAGTGTCCATAACATTTGGTTCATGTGGATTTTCGCTATTCACATTTTTAGGTTGTGTAGAGGAAAAGTGTTCCATGATCTATCAACTTATCTTAGATGATAGTTGTGATTGGATGTATGTACATCATTGGAATTAGAGTACATTCTTAATTCATTTTATTTGAATTTTTATACCATCTCAATGGTAGATCAGTTAATGAGTTCTAGAATGACTAGATATCTTTTGTAATGTTTTCATCCACATTCCATTTTATTGAAAATGTTATTATTTATTAATTTTTTGTACACTGTTTTATTATTTTTAATGATATCTGGGTTTTTTCACACAATATTTCATTCTAATGTGAAGGTATAGTATTCCCTTGGAAACCCTATATACCATTTATACTATTCAGCAACCTCTGAAATCCAACTGTAACCTCTAGATCAGCATATGACTTATGTTTGTTCTGATGTGCCTTCATACATTCAGGCATAAGATGAACCTTCTCTATTCTGTTTGGTACCAGCTTGGGTCCAAGCAAACCTACCTCACCATCCACTTTCTAGCACACATGTGAATGACCCAGTCTTCCATGCAAGACTTCGAACTGTGCCATGCAAATGGTAGAGTGATATCTATTGTTGTAGGAAAACTCTTCTGGAGGAAAGTGTTATACCCATGATCCTCTAAAATCTAGAACACATGCTCGCTGCATATCCTCCAACATCAGGATGGTCCCCATTGTCTTCCCATCCATCTGATGGTGGAATTATATGGCAAGGCATAGCTGGGTTCCAAAATCATGATGCAATACCCTCTAGACTCATTAAATAAAGTGTGTATCTTGATCTGGAATGATGGTTATGGGATCTCCATACAACCTCAAAACTTCACCCACATACTTCTATGATAAGGTATCAAATCTTCTTGAATCCTTAAACACTAGGAAGTGAGTCTATTTCATCAATAAATCCACCACTACCTATATGGAATCATTGTCTCCATCATCCCTCTGTAATTTGGTGAGGAAATCACTTGAGACATATTCCCACTTTCAGTCAAGAACATCTATGGGAAGCAATATAACTCTAGGAAAATGGTGTTCAACCTTCACCGTCTAAAACATGAGGAACTTTTCCACAATATTCACCACTGTTTCCTCCACTCTTGGCCACCAAAAATGAACTCTCATGCCCTAGTACCTCTTGGAGACTCTTGGATGTACCGCCAGGGGGAGTTATGGAACTCACTACGAACTCCCTCGCACATTGTCTTTGGGACAACAAACATACCACATAACAACATTCGATTATAACTATCCTTTAACCATCCATGTTGTGCATCACTCTAGAAAATTCGATCATGCATCACTTCAACCTCTGAGTCTCTCCACAAAGTCTCCTCCACCTAACGTACCATGGAAGATTGAAATTTCATTTGACATAGATAGCCTCTAGCATCCTCCACTCTCATGCCCAGACGTAATGTAGCCAACTCCTCCATTTCTTTCTAAGAATATGTTTAATCCAGAACCACATCCTTCAATGAATTTCTATTCAAGGCACCATCCACCATATTCCCCTTTCCTAAGGTGTTGGAAATTTCAAATCTATAGTCCTAAAGAAACTCCATCCACCTCACTATGGGATGTTCATGTCCCACAGGGAGAAGACATAACTAAATCTCTTATGATCTATGAAGACCCCAAATGACACCCATGTTAGGTAATGCTTCCATAACATCTGTGAAAACATAACTGATGTATGTTATAGGTTTTGGGTGGCATATTTACGTTTGTGAGGGCATAACTACCTAGAACTAGAATAGATCACCCCCTGCTGTTGCATCAGCACACACCCCAAGCCTAGACCGAAGGCATCACAAAACCCTTCAAATGTTACCCCTTATTTTGTAAGACTCAACATTGAGGCACTGACCAACTTTCCTTTTTTGATAATTGAATGATTCCTAGCATAAATCACACTATATGAATGTTGGGTCTTTCGGGTCATGGTTGTCAATGACACTAAAACTCAACAGAAGTTGGGTAAAAACCACAACTACTAACATGCCAGAACTAGGAAATTACAAACTTATGTCATGATCTTGGGTGCTTCCCAGGAAATAAGCTAATTGAACTTCTACGGGTCCCCTGTTATTCCCTACTGGGACACAACATGTCCAAGGAAGTGCACCACTGGTGTCTATAACTTTCACATGGACAAATTCCCCTAGATATTATTGTGTTGAAAGACCTCCAAATCTGTCTTTAGATTCTTGGCTTGATCCTGTAGTGATGTTGAGAAGATTAGGTTGTCATCAGTGAAAATGACCCCAAAAGGTCCCGAAACTCACAAAAACATAGTTTTTGATCCCCATGAACATAGATGGTGAGATTGTAATGCCGATCAGAATTACCATGAACTCAATGTTCCCATACATGAAACTAAAGGTAGTATTTGGGATGTTACCTTACTTCAATATCAATTTGTGATATCTAGAAGACATGCCAATTATTTAGAAACAATATACTCCCTTGAACTAGTGAGAAACTCCGTAGATCTTCAGTAGGAGGTAACAATTCTTGATCGTCACCTGATTTCTCTTCAGTAGTCTACGAATAGTGTGAGACTAGCGTCTTCCTTCATTTAGAGTAAGACTGGATCACCCCATGGTGACACACGTGGTTGGATAAAACCCTTCATCATCAGGTCAACAACCTGAATCCGTAACTCTGGCAACTCAGAAGGCTCCATCCTATAGAGAGACATACAAATCGGATGATCATAGGTTTGTAAGTCTATCCCGAACTCAACATCACATTGGTGGGGTAGAGTCAAAACCTCTTTGAAGGATATTTATAGAATCCGAATGACAATCCATTGAACTTAAAGAATCTCCGAGTCTTTTTATTATACTAACAGATCTTATAATAAGGAATGAAGGGGCTCCAAATGCCCACTAACCTCTTGGAAACACCACTCACCAACTAACCTACCCAACACCAGGGGTATGAAAAGTATTTCTGTTTATAGAATCAAAGAAGGGGCTATATTTGATGAAAAAATGGATTTTGAGGCTCTTGAATCAAACAAGGAAAAGAAAAAAAAAGTATGAAATAGACTAATCTACCTCGAACGACCTCTGGCCCTGTAGGAAGAGCTGCCTCTACGACGTGCATCTACCCCCACCCATCTCTTCTTACCCTCAATTATTAGCTGCATCCCAAACCATGCATTGGTCATGGTCCCTGAGGAGCTACCTGAGTTCATCCTCCTCCTACAATGTCTACTATCAGTGGGGAAGGGGCCTACTGCTACTTCTGAAATGGTCTGGCTAGAAACTGGTGCTGCTGAGGTGGTTGTTGAACTGACCAACCTCTATTATAATGAACTCAGACATGGAATTGATTCCAAATATTCACATGGCTTCCATTGGTTTATAACCTATATCCTAGGCCTGTAGAGAAAGGGAGAGATCATGTAGATCAGAATTGTAACTGCATATGCTTGCTCCCCAAAGACTAAACCCTAGAAGGACCTGATGCTGGAGGGCTGCTACTAATAAAATTCCCTTTGACAAACTCAACTTGATCTCCTATTGTGGAACACCTTGAATTATATCTATACTCTCCACTAATTTAGATATATTATGAACCTCCAAGTACGTCGGTAGAGTAAAGGGAGTAACAAAATACTGGATAGATGTTCTGAGTGCCTATTATATGTGACTTGCCTGCGACTCGTAATCCCGAAAGAGGTTTATAAAAAAAATTTAGAGATCCTTAATCGTGATCCCCAATTACCTTAACAACATAATAAATTTTTTTGATGGAGAGAAGCTCCTTACTCTTATCATCTTTCATCATGGAAGAATAGAATTCCTCCCGGAACTCATTCTCAATGTCAGTGCATGAATACTCATCATCTTTCTTCTCCCCGATATAATGCATCATCTACTAACGCACCACAAAACACATCTGTATCACTTCTAGAGGAACCCAATACCTTGTCGGAGCCTCGATCAAGCTGAAATTGATCACCATTTCCCTGATCCATCTCTCCATAAAAATGTATCATACACTGCCATCGTACATTACATGTATCTTCCACCAAAAGTCCTGAAGCCTCTTCTATAAATGGTCATCATCTTCTACTCGATCAGCCCTCTGGTGATCAACCAGATCAACCTGTTGGGCTTAGGTAGCCCATAATACTTGTTCATGATGTCTGAGTTCCAAATATTAAAAGAGAAATAATGAATTCCTAATCCTGAGTAGTGTAAAATATTCTTTTTAAACATTGTTTAAACTATTTATTTATTTTAAATTCCCAAAACACCCAAAACACACAAGAACAGAAGTCATTGTGATTCATGTACCTTTTCTGGGGTCTCTACCCTGTGATCTATGTATCCTTACATGGTCATTTAGTAGGTCTTGATTCCTTGCAACTCATCATGGGGGACCTAAAATCCCTTGTACTAGATAGTCGTCCCTAGCCAATCTCATGCACCAAGATTTCATAACACTGTTGGCCAACCATCCCTTGCAATCATCACTATGCCAAACCCCAAACTTCATCCAATCTCTAAACCAGCAGCCTTTAATACCATTTTTTCATGATCCACCTTAACCAATTTGAGGGAAAGAATGAAAATATTCACTACACTTTATACTTCAGAGTGAAGGAAAGATAATAACCCCTCGAGTCCTGCCCTTAGAAGGCCCGACAGTAGTGACTAGCACCAAGGGTAAATAATCTCACATAAATAGAATGCATTACCCATTTTATAGAATAATATCAGGAAATAAGATGGTAAATCCCAGAAACACCAAGGACTAACAATAAAAGTAAATCCATGAATCCAATCCCATATACATGTTCAAAAAATAAAAAGATACAAAGTACAAGAAAACCGTGAAGTGATGTACCAAAATAATGAAAAGTTTCAACAACTATTATCTTGACGCCCTAACAAGTATGGTCTAGAAGAGTTCTAAAATTTATCCTAAAAACCTGAAATTTGTTTTATATACATAGGGTTATTAGAAAATTATAATCAGTAGGGAATCCAGAAGATCTCACACACAAGTGGGGAGACATTCTAATGCCCCGTGAGAAAAATAAATGTAATCAAAACACCTAGAAGAAATATTATCCACCCAGCACCACTAATGAACACTCTACAAATAATGAAAGTTAAGAAAAAATAAAATTAACAACACATCAATATTTTGGTACCCCACATAACATTCCCAATAGTTATTTAGAACATCCAACACATCAGACATCCCCCACAAATCCTACAACAGCCCCACTTCCGCCCCCAATAGCAACCACATGGTCTATCCCAACTGCATTTTTGTCCCACCCAAAAAAATAGGACACAACAATCACACTTCCTGACCGCAGACAACTGGGCCATCACAACCACACTATAGCATCCCGTCTTTTTATAACATAACTTTCATTTCATTACACGGAACTGAGGATCTATAAGGTTTAGTGTCATGGAAACAAGGAACATAATACAAGAAAAGAACAGAAAACACCCTTCTTAAACACTTGAAAGGATCATCCTTAAGTTCATCATAGGTTCATTACTGCATCTCATAACCCGGGGACATTCATCAAAAGAAAGGGTGAGCAGAAGGCCCAGTAAGGGTAACAAGACAAACTTTTTACATGTGAACTTGAGATACTTCAATAAGGTCATGAAAAAAACTTTAAGGTATGAGAAAGAAATCATGAGATACATCATAATAAAAATAAAATTTTTCATGACTTGAAGATGTGGCTGCAATATTGAATATTGACAATCGTTTCGTTTCACCAAGGTCCATCCCCAAGGTGTCGTTAAAAATTACCTAGGTTATTCACCAAGGCGTCGTTAAAAATGGTCATCTCTAGAGATTAAGTTTTTACCCAATGCATTGGAGAGCTATCTGGGTGCACCCTTGACATGTATTTATTATCATGTGAGACACATATATCATCATAAATAATTTCATAAACAACCCATATAGCATAAAAGAAATGGGTTTCATTTTATAATCATAACGTTTTAAAAACTGCTTTAAAGACATGATCTTTATGTCACTTTAAACCCACAGAAAGGGAAAGCGGGTTTCATGTATGTAAATCCCAGAATTTAAAACAGAAAATTTTGGTATATATTTGAATACCCCTGTAGAAATAAGATCTCTAAGTGTTCAATAAATAATATAAAATTATATTGAGATAAAGAGGGAGGCATTTTGAGATGAAAATTCTGCAGCATAACGGCTATGTTACAAGGTTTTAGAAGACATTGAAAAGAGAGGGGACATGGGTCACCCACTAAAAAATGATCCATAAAATAGTAGGGAAACAGAATATAAAGTATTTAAGAAAATGGTAATGAAATTTTAATGATATACCATATGAAACAAAGAACATGAAAGGATGACAAAAAATAAGATTTCTCTTATGAGAATTCAGCAGCCTAACGGCGTCACTTAAAACTTCCAAAAATGGATTGACAAGATCAAATAGTCTCTCTCATAATATGAAAATAAATGATAAGTATGATAGATATAGAGTTTATACCCCAACATAATATAATGGAACTTTAAAGACTTGACTAGAAAATATAACTTGAAAAAGAGAAGGGTGAACGAATTCCTTAAAAATTCAGCAGCCTAATGGCGTCACTTAAACTTCAACAAAAATGAATTGACAAGATCAAATAGGGTATCTCATCATATGAACATAAGACTTCAGTATGATAGATATAGATATCATACCCCAACATAATAAAAAGGAACTTGAAAGACTTTACAAGAAAGTAGAACATTGAAAAAGAGAAGGGTGAAAGAATCCCCTAAAAATTCGGCAGCTTAACGGCGCCCCTTAAAACATCAAAATACTAAATTGAAGAGATAAAATGGGGTCTCTCATAATATGGTAATAAAAGATCAGTATAATAGATATATAGATCATACCCCAACATAAAAAAAGTAACATTAACGAATTGACATGAAAGTAGAGCATCAAAACGAGAAGGGTGAAGAACCACTTAAAAATTCGGTAGCCTAACAGCGCTACTTAAAACTTCAAAATACTGAATTGAAGAGATCAAATGGGGTCTCTCATCATATGATCATAAAAGATCAGTATGGAAAATTTAGAGATCAAACACCAACATAATAAAAAGGAACATGAAATACTTTACATGAAAAATAGATCTTGAAAAAAATGAGAAGGGAGAAAGAATCCGTTACAAAAATTTTGGCAGCCTAACAGCGCCACTTAAAACAACATAAAACGAAATAATGAGAGTAAGAGGGGACCTCTCATTATATGAACATAAAAAAGGGCAGTAAGAGTAGTATAAAAGAACATCTTTTAACATAAGAACAGGGAGCTTAAAAGAAATTACATAAAAGAGATTTCTTGAAAAGAAAGAGAGAGATCAGATCCCTTACCTTAAATCTTAACTCTTAAAACTCAAAGGTTTGGGCCTTGAGGGATTGGGGGCACCTTGGGAGGACTCCTTGGGAGGTAAGGAGATCAGACCTTAGTTGGGGGAGAGTTGGGAGTGAAAACTAAAGGAGGAATGGGTGGGTATTTATAGGGAAAGTGAGGGGACAAGGCATTAATGGCCAAGGGACACCTCAAAAGTGGTTTTCTCAAAACCATGTGCTCTCCCTTGGCATTTACCATAGAGTTAGGTCACATGGGGACCCCAAAACAATAATTCATCACCCTTGGCCGGCCAACCCTCATGACATCATCATGACACAGTTATGATGTCATTAAACATACCGAAACCCTAAAACTGTATTTTTACTATTCACTGAAAATTCAACTTTCTCAGAAAGATCCCAAAATTTCACCTTAATCAAATATCAATGGTCTGATTTAAAAAATGAACTTCATTTTATAAAAATAATTTTCTAAATAATTTTAATTTATTTTTTAAATAAATACACTATTCACCAAAAATTCATTTTTTTCAGAAAAAACCCCAAAAATTACCATAACATAATATCGGTGCTCTGAGATTAAAAATGAAATCCATTTTATAAAAATAATTTTCTAAATATTTTTAATTAAATTTTTAATTAAAAAACACTATTCACTTGAAAAAACTAAAACTTGAATAATAATTTATGAAACTGTTATTTAACCATTTTATGGAATCACATTACTTAATCAAGGTGCCTAGATTATATTAATACTTTCTTTAAATGAGATTACTAATTCATTTGGACACATTACTAATCCTAATCATAAAATCACTATTCATAATTTACTATTCATCAAAAATCATGTTGATCTTATTAGACTCTAAATTCCGTACTGAACATAATTGTAGAAGACCATTTTTCGAAAATCATTACACATTTTTAATTATTTAAGGTTTACATAAACATTTTTAAAATATCCTTTTTCTAAAATTCATCAAAAATATGTATAATATATTTATCCGGTCATTTAAAAATTTATATACATCATCATAAGAAGAAATCCTAATTTTATTTAAAACAAAGGATTAAACAAGGTAGTTCCAGTCTCCTTACATAGCCCCTTATCACACCACCATAGGACCTAAGTGTAAGGTGTGTTAAGGTGAGAGAATCTGGGGGAGGCTTGGCCAATATCGCACGAGTAGTAATTTCTATTAGTTTGAACTTCTCGCAAAGGCGATTCCATTCTAGCTTCACACGATGAAGTTCGGCTTGGGTTTGGTCCAGAGCAAAGCCCAGTGGTGATACCTCCTTCCCAAGTTCTATTAGATGGGCTTCGATCGGTCCAAGACTACTGGGTGAGGCCATCGAATCTTCTTTCTATAACAATTAACCAAGATTACTTGTATTTAGAGACGATAATCAAAACGTTTAGTTTCCAGCGGTCATGTTGACCAATGGTCATATAATAGTCAAAACCCAATGGTCTCATTTTAATTATAATCATGTTATCAAATGAAACATTTTTGTTGAGTATAAAAAATAAAATAAAATGACACATAAAATTTAGGAAACAAGATATATTCAAAATTTGGGGTCGTTACAATCTTCCCCCATTAAGAAATTGCGTCCTCGCAATTTTTTTAAAATTGGGTTTTTAAATTTCATTGAATGTCCCACATCGGAAAAAGAGTCAGTAAAACTATTACTTTAAAAGAATTAAAGGGAAGTACAAAGGTCACTCGAGTTAACCCACACTAGGATTCCATGTAGGAAAACATGGACATGAAGGAGAAAACAAAGGGTCAAGTTCTGAGGGAGAGTGATAGAAAACATGATTAGGAGAAAGTTAACAATAAGAAAATCCCAAACATAGGATGTGTGTAAACGGTCTTTGATTACCCATTAGGAAACGTAAACCAACAACGTTTTTGTTTTACGTTCCTTTTCATAATTTTGAGGAATTCAATTACTTCATAGAATAGAAACATAAGAAAATATACCTGTCTTCATGTAGAGTTTCATCCTTTTACAAGTTTCTACCTAAACTAATCTATTCTCCAAACGATGAGCATTCAAAACTACTTGGTCTCATCAAAACACAAGAATCATCTTCTATAGAATCACGTAATCCACAAAAGATTAACTATCTATTTCTTCTATCATTAAACATTATCCCAAAAACAGTAAGGTTAAACAACTCTTCAAAAAGGAAGAATCCCATAGGAATAGAAACTACTTTTAAATATTCAATGTTCCATGGTAATACCCAAAGTTCATCATAGACCATTCCAAAAATAACGGTCCTTAAAATTCCTCAAAATAAACCAAACTAAGATTGAAACCCAAAAACAAGAAGGATTCGATTACATAGTCTTCCAAAATAAACATCATTGTTCATCTCCAAACAACCTCAACCACTCCTAACATCTTATAACAAAAGTATCTAACCTAGACATATTTTACCGAAGATAGGTAAATCATTCCCAGAAGTAACCTAAATTACTATAAGTCTACCATAAATTCATCGATTCTTCAAAATATAAGTCAACCTTACTCCTCAATGAAAATACTGTAGTAATCGATTTTCCTCGATCATATAAAGTTCCCAAAATAGTGAACATCTTCCAAAATAATAATCATCTTTTAATCCCCTAATCATCTCTATCGTATTAATACAGCAATTGTAGCATTTCCTATCACATTGGTTGTTGGGACATGTTCTTCCATTTCTCGCCATTAACTAAAAAAAGAAACTATAATTAGGGGCTTAAATACTTAACTAACAATCATGAAAAGGAACTTAAACCATATAAGGATAACTTATAGAAGAAAACTATACCCTAACTTGTCATCCCCTAAGTTCCCATCTAGGTTATCCATGATCATATATTCTTATGTGAATCTTTATTTTATATTATGTGTGTTCCTTTAACAATGGTTCATACTAAGCTTATGAATTTACTAAAGCATATCCCACGGGAGTGTCGTAACCAAGAGTGCAGCAAGGCCCGTTGTCGTGTACCAGTTCCCGTTTGAGTCTAGCTCAAAGTGGTGTTTTCGGGTATTACCCCTATGTACATCTGTGCCAGAGCCACCTCTACCCACTCGTATCCAAACAGAGATGTATTATCTTGGAAACCCATTACTCAATACTCACCAAAATACCCGGAAGATTTCCTATATATAAACTTTTATATAGGCTTCTTCCTAAAGTTTTCATATCCTAATTTCCATAAATAACTAAACCATCCTTTGATACCAACTATAGCATCCCGTCTTTTTATAACATAACATTCATTTCATTACACGGAACTGAGGATCTTTAAGGTTTAGTGTCTTGGAAACAAGGAACATAATACATGAAAAGAACAAAAAGGACTCTTCTTAAACACTTGAAAGGCTTCTCCTTAAGTTCATCCTAGGTTCATTACTGCATCTCATAACCTGGGGACATACATCAAAAGAAAGGGTGAGCAGAAGGCCCAGTAAGGGAATCCAAAGAAGCATTTTACATGTGAACTTGAGATACTTCAATAAGGTCATGAAAAGAACTTTAAGGTATCAGAAAGAAATCATGAGATACATCATAATAAAAATAAAATTTTTCATAACTTGAAGATGTGGATACAATATTTAATATTGACAATCATTTCGTTTCACCAAGGTCCATCCCCAAGGTGTCGTTAAAAATTACCAAGGTTATTCACCAAGGCGTCGTTAAAAATGGTCATCTCTAGAGATTAAGTCTTTACTCAATGCATTGGAGCGCTATCTGGGCGCACCCTTGACATGTCTTTATTATCATGTGAGCCACATATATCATCATAAATCATTTCATAAACAACCCATATAGCATAAAAGAAATGGGTTTCATTTCATAATCATAATGTTTTAAAAACTGCTTTAAAGACAAGATCTTTATGTCCCTTTAAACCCACAGAAAGGGAAAGAAGGTTTCATGTATGTAAATCCCAGAATTTAAAACAGAACATTTTGGTATATATTTGAATACCCCTATAGAAATAAGGGCTTTGAGTATTCACTTAATAATATAAAATAATTTTGAGATAAAGAGGGAGGCATTTTGAGACGAAAATTCTGCAGCATAACGGCTATGTTACAAGGTTTTAGAAGACATTGAAAAGAGAGGGGACATGGGTCACCCACTCAAAAATGATCCATAAAATAGTAGGGAAACAGAATATAAATTATTTAAGAACATGGTAATCAAATTTTAATGATATAACATATGAAACGAAGAACATGAAAGGATGACAAGAAATAAGATTTCTCTTATGAGAATTTGGCAGCCTAACGGCGTCACATAAAACTTCCAAAAATGGATTGACGAGATCAAATAGGATCTCTCATCATATGAACATAAATGATCAGTATGATAGATATAGAGTCTATACCCCAACATAATATAAAGGAACTTGAAAGACTTGACCAGAAAATATAAGTTGAAAAAGAGAAGGGTGAATGAATCCCTTAAAAATTCAGCAGCCTAACATCGTCACTTAAACTTCAACAAAAATGAATTGACAAGATCAAATAGGGTATCTCATCATATGAACATAAGTGTCTATTATTATAGATATAGATATCATACCCCAACATAATAAAAAGGAACTTGAAAGACTTGACAAGAAAGTAGAACTTTGAAAAAGAGAAGGGTGAAAGAATCCCCTAAAAATTCGGCAGCCTAACGGCACCAATTAAAACATCAAAATACTGAATTGAAGAGATCAAATGGGGTCTCTCATCATATGGTCATAAAATATCAGTATGATAGATATAGATATCATACCCCAAAATAAAAAAAAGTAACTTTAAAGAATTGACATGAAAGTAGAACTTCAAAACGAGAAGGGTGAAGAACCACTTAAAAATTCGGCAGCCTAACGACGCCACTTAAAACTTCAAAATACAGAATTGAAAAGATCAAATGGGGTCTCTCATAATATGATCATAAAATATCATTATGATAAATTTATAGATCATACCCCAACATAATAAAAAGGAACTTGAAATACTTTACATGAAAAATAGATCTTGAAAAAAATGAGAAGGGAGAAAGAATCTGTTACAAAAAGTTCGGCAGCCTAACGGTGCCACTTAAAACTTCATAAAAAGAAATAATGAGAGTAAGAGGGGACCTCTCATTATATGAACATAAAAAGGGCAGTAAGAGGATTATAAAAGAACATCCTTTAACATAAGAAAATAGATCATAAAAGAAATTACATAAAATAGATTTCTTGAAAAGAAAGAGAGAGATCGGATCCCGTACCTTAAAATGTAACTCTTAAAACTCAATGGTTTGGACCTTGAGGGCTTGGGGAAACTTGGGAGGACTCCTTGGGAGGTAAGGAGACAAGAACTTTGTTGGGGGAGAGTTGGGAGTGAAAACTAAATGAGTAAAGGGTGGGTATTTATAGGGAAAGTGAGGGGACAAGGCATTAATGGCCAAAGGACACCTCAAAAGTGGTTTTCTCAAAACCATGTGCTCTCCCTTGGCATTTACCATGGAGTTAGGCCACATGGGGCCCCCAAAACTATAATTCATCACCCTTGGCCGGACAACCCTTAAAATATCTCATGACATCATCATGACACAGTGATGATGTCATTAAACATACCGAAACCCTAAAACTGTATTTTTACTATTCACTAAAAGTTCTACTTTCTCAGAAAGATCCCAAAATTTCACCTTAATCAAATATCAATGCTCTGATTTCAAAAATGAACTCCATTTTATAAAAATAAATTACTAAATATTTTTAATTCATTTTTTAAATAAATACACTATTCACCAAAAATTCATTTTTTTCAGAAAAAACCCCAAAAGTTACCATAACATAATATCGGTGCTCTGAGTTCAAAAATGAAATCCATTTTATAAAAATAATTTTATAATTATTTGTAGTTAAATTTTTAATTTAAAAACACTATTCTCTCGAAAAAACTAATACTTGAATAATAATTTATGAAACCGTTATTTAACTATTTTATGGAATCACATTACTTAATCACGGTGCCTAGATTATATTAATACTTTATTTAAATGATATTACTAATCCATTTGGACACATTACTAATCCTAATCATAAAATCACTATTCATAATTTACTATTCATCAAAAATCAAGTTGATCTTATTAGACTCTAAATTTCATACTGAACATAATTGTAGAATACCATTATTTGAAAATCGTTACACATTTTTAATTATTTAAGGTTTACATAAACATTTTTAAAATATCCTTTTCCTAAAATTCATCAAAAATATGCATACTATATTTATCAGGTCATTTAAAAATTCATAAACATCATCATAAGAAGAAATCCCAATTTTTATTTAAAATAAAGGATTACACAAGGCAGTTACCGTCTCCTTACATAGCCCCTTATCACACCAGCATAGGACCTAAGTATAAGGTTTGCTGAGATGAGAGAATATGAGGGAGGATCAGCCAACATCACACCAGTAGTAATTTCTATTAGTTTGAACTTCTCGCAAAGGTGATTCCGTTCTAGCTTCACACGATGAATTTCGGCTTGGGTTTGGTCCATAGTATAGCCCAGTGGTGCTACCTCCTTCCCAAGTTCGGTTAGATGGGCTTCGATCGGTCCAAGACTACTGGGTGAGGCCATCGAATCTTCTTTCTATAACAATTAACCAAGATTACTTGTATTTAGAGACAATAATCGAGACGTTTAGTTTCCATCAGTTATATTGACCAATGGTCATATAACAGTCAAAACCCAACGGTCTCATTTTAATTATAATCATGTTATCAAATGAAACATTTGTGTTGAGTATAAAAAATAAAATAAAATGACACATAAAATTTAGGAAACAAGACTTATTCAAAATTTTGGGTCGTTACACACACTTCTTACCCATAGACATCTGGGTCACCACAACTAAACTTCCTTCCCGCAGACATCTGGTACACACCCTAAAGGAACATGGGAAAAAATTCTTCCCACAAACACCTGGGCCAACCCAACACATCACACCCTGCCTGAAGAGTCATGTGACATAATACCCTCAAGCCCTCACATCCCACGTTTAATGTATTGGGATACCTGTGAGAGGGAGCATAAATGAGATAATAACCATCCACTCATTGAAATTTTGGAAAAAAACACCCTCCTCCATGTAATGGGGTTGTTCATCACAAAGTGCTCATCATGGGTGGGGTGCATATAAGAAACAGAAGAACTAAATTTTATACATATTGGTAATCAAGAAATACTCTTTACACAAGAGTCCCAAAACCAACAACCACCCACACACAACCACTCTTACTACTACCCATACATGCACATATAAACAATAGCCACAACCATAAAACAGCCCATTTTTAGAAAACAGTTCCCCATTTACCCATTCTCTTTATAATGGTCTTGTGATTCCATTTTAATATTCTTTCAGTACTAATAAATAATAGAAATAACAAAAATCCAAAACAACAACATAATGAAAACATCTGAGGAGGTGTTTATACATTCACTCCTAATTATCTTATAAATAGAAACATCAAATTAGGATCCCGTGAGATCCCTCAAAGTACTGTAACCAAAACAATCCCATATTATCAGGTCTAGAACATTTATTTCCGACTCCACATGGCCTCAAGTTCACAAACCAACAAACTTTCAACTAGTGATTCTAGTCCCCTCTTTATAACCCCACACAAAACAATCAAAACAACCATGCCTATCACAAGAACATAGTAAAGAATTTATCAGATTTTTCCCACACCATTAATTATGTTCATTCATACTGTTTGGTTATTCAGGGTGATCACACATGGGTTCTTATATATTAGTAATCCATTTAATCAAACAATTTTACGTGATTAATTAGTTTTCATGTTACAGTTATTCAATCACAAGATCATCCTAAAACAATTTCCTCATTAGTATTCAAGAAGGACCACCAAGGACCACGATTTTTAGTGGACATGATACCATATAATTAACAATATAAAAAAGAATGTAAAAAAAACATAATCATCATTATCTTATCCACCCCATTATTCTTTAAAATTATTTTTATTTTCCTCAACAATGTTAGTATCATCTACGTCCCATGTGAACTTCATTGTACCCATCCCTCATCATGAAAAATAATGGGAGACAAAGGAAGATACCATAATTGGATGACAAAGGATCAACTATTTCTTCTCAATTCATGAACTAAGGTCGCGCGATAGGAAACTCAAAGATGAAATGAACATGGTGGATCTCAAATAGGCACAACTTGTCTCCTGAAGAGGGTATCCAAGTGAACCATGGAAAAAGAAAGATACTAATAGAGAAGAACATCATTCTTTAATAAAACACCGGATCCAAATGTTACAGGATTTGGAATCTCATAGTTCATGAAAAATGGATTTTTTTTTGACCCCGCGGGTGGGTGGTTACACATGTTTGAATTAGATGTGATTTAATAATTCCCATGGAGAAATTGAGATAGAAAATCATCTAACAATGATTTTAGAGGATACATTTAAACAAGGAAAACCACACAACAAGGGCATAACCAAAAACACATAAAAGTGTGTGAAACTGATTAAATGGATAGAAGTTTTGGTAAGTCAGTGGTCTCCCCACTCTTAGGGGATTTAACATATCCTTTACCCCCCATCATAAAACAATTAAAAAGAGGAAATAAAACAAATAGAGATATTAAAAAATAGGGGAGAGAAACCTGACACCCTTCAATGGTAATATTTGGGTGTGGCACAGATTTGGGAGACCAATCGGGGCTGATCGGTGGGACTGATAGGTGACACCATGAAAACTCCCTGCCACCGATACCAACACCCTCTTGACTCGCAGATTGTGTTCAAGACACCCCAAACACCCTATTTTTAAAATTAATGCACTATGAAGGTCCAGACATTAAATTTAGTAATTATATAATATATACATTTTTTACATTCCATTCCATTTTGAATAAGACAACGTCACTTGTATATATAGTAGACTATATCCTCACGAAGCGATGTGACATGTTTTCACTAACAATTTTCATGGAAGGATAAATATATTTCATATTCATGAAACAATTATGATACTAAATGCATATTTAACATTATTAAAATATAATATATGGTTCTATTTACTATATTTTCAATCAACAGAATATGATAACATTATTCATGTACATGTGGACTATCACCTTCACCATGTTATGTGACAATTTATTTCATCACCAAACCTTATAGATGATATATATAAGAATATTTAAATAAATAATATGTATTATATGAAATTTTTATCATTATTTAATTATTTTATATTACAAACCTCTTTTACATAATGATCATCCAAAATTGGAAATGCTACTCAAGAGTGTGTATGACCAAATGTCTCCATGATTGTGATAAACTTCATTTCCCAAAAACATCATTCATCATTGGACCTAAAAGTATTACTTATGTATATTTATGATAATTATTTAATAATAATTATTATGTATATTATAGATCTATGATAAAGGTATTATTTCTAAAAATATAAAATCTAATCATATTTGCAATACAAATTAGTTATTTCCTAGAATGATATTTAAAAAGGAATTAATAATTAAAGGGAAATAAAATTTCATAAGCAAATAATAAATAATAATATATATACAATTATTGTTTTATAATAGATTTATTTAAATTTTATATTCATTTTATATGAGGATATAATGTATATTATTGATTCAAAACTTAAGGTAAGGGATTTCTATCTCACTTTTATTTTTTGTAAGACACATGCCATATCCACGATGTGCTTCTTTTTATGGTGTCTATATTTCATATAAATTTAAATTATTATTATTAATATTGAATTTATTGGTATTTAAATTTCTAGTTTAGTATCTCTCTCTTGGGGTATACAATTCAAATGATAACAATGGTGTAATTGATTACTATCTCAATTTTCGTTCTTTGAGACATATATTTTCTTTATGAACATATACTTCATTACCTGGTGTATATACAGCCCCTATGAAATATAATTTCATGAATTTAATTTTCATCATGATATTTTCTGATTTAATTATTTAATTTTATTCATGGGGATTTCGGTTTAATGTTTCATGTGTGGTTATAATTTTATGTTATAATCTCATCATTTATCGAGATTGTTCATTATTTTGATTTAAATGATAAAATAATAAGATATATATCTTCATAACCATTAAAAAATTATTCTTTACATATTATTATATGAGAATATACATTTTCACATCATTTTTCTCTAGATAGGTATTTAATAGTTCACAATATTTTTTATAAAAATATTTCTTTATTTATTTCTCCATTCAAATAACCCTTTTTACAAAATAATTTTTTCTAAAAATGCGTTACGATTTTTTTTAATTATATAAATGATTTAATTAAAAAAATATATGTTATTAGTTCTTTTATAAAAAATAAAGCAATGATTTTTGTCATTTTTCAAACTTTTCATGTCCGTATTTTACCATAAATGTACAAGGAATCATTATTTTTAGTATGAAAAAATTGTACAATTTTTCTCAAAGTCGTGAAAAATAATATATTTCAACACACCATTATAATTTTCAAAATTTATTTTCAATAGAAAAATTTACATTCATATTTTGGATATTTTTCATTTTTTAAATAAAATACATTAACATTAAAATGGAATTTAATTTTTTTTAAATATAATAAAATGTAGAATGGTTACTTTCTCCATGAAATGTTTTATATTATTTTTAATGAATAACTTTTAATATTTCAATTTTATTTTAAAATTAAAGGATTTAAAAAGAATTTTTATTTAACAAAGGGATTTCTATGAAAATTTATCTTTTTCCAAAAATGTCCCATGTTTTTTATCGTTCAAAATAATTTTTTCATATAAGATGACATCCTTTTATTTAATTTTTCATTTTTTGGGGACATGAACAAATTATTCAATTATTATTATATCCTTGAATGTTTAATAATGAAATTATGTTTATGAAACCCATTTTTTAAATGGGTTATAACATGATAAAATTCATATAAAATGTGTTTCTTTTGGCCTGGGTTGTGATATAATAAAATAATGAAATAATTATGAAACTTTTCAACTATCCACAGGTTATAATATTATGAAATGTTCATAAATTCCATTAAATTAAATAGGTTATGATATATTAAATGTTATATTATCTTATGGAACACATATGTTTGATTTTCATTATGTGAATGGTGGGACCTATATATTCCTTCAATGTATTGGGTAACGATTTATATCTCATGAGATATGAAAGACTATAATCGGGATTAAAAATAGTTCGATAGAGGAATTTTGATAATGTGATTTTATTAAGAGTGAGTCATCACTACTATGATGGTTTGGGGAGTGAACTCATTCACTAAGGATATTTGTGGCAGTGAAACTATACCACTGTGGAAATGATTTTCCATGATTTTGTGTATGTAATAATTCCATGTCTAATGATAGTTATTTTCTAACATGAATTATTTTTTAATATCCATATATCATTTGTAAATAAATTATAATATTAATTACTTGACTCGATATTATGATCTTTAATATACAGGTTACAGTTTTGGAATTTTAAACTCATGTTATCATACCCTTATGTTCTTGTTATGATTTCATATCTCCGATGTTAACCCTTACTGACCATCTATTCTCACCAGTTAATATATTTATTTTCCTTGTGTTATGAATAATGGTTTATCTAAAGCAACATATGATAATTTTATTATGTATTTCACTTTATTATTTTGGGATGTAATGTTTCACAAAAATATTTATTCATCAGATGGTTTTACTGTTTAATTAAAATGTATTTTTTTACAATAACATACATTTATTTTATGTGACTTCCCTTAAATTCCCATATTTTGACATTATAGTATTGTTATCCTATCCCTTGTGTAAATGAATTTTTTTATCTTCAATTGTAATTTTATTTCCCTAATTTATTTTCAAATAAAATGTCTCTTCATTGTGGTTTATGATATAGGTTTTCATTAAGGTTATTTAAAAATATTCCATAAAATGTTCCATAATTTAAAGATAAATATATTCTTAATCCACTCGAAATTTTTAATTAATAACCAAATTGACATTTTCTATGTTTTTTAATTAATTATATTTTTAATATTAAATGTTTTTAATGTATTCTTGTATCTTCTTATTGAAAACTTTATATATTTTCTAGTCACTATTATTATAGATTTTTTTAAAAGTAAAGTCTTCAAAATTATCCTAAATTATCTTTTTGAAAAAATTATATATTATTTAATGATCCATTATTAAATAATATTTATTAAATGTAAAAAAATTCAATTTTTTACTTATTTTTTTTCAAAATAATAACATAATTGTTATGTCTTTATTTTAATGTTATTTTTAAAAATTTACTTCAAAGTATTTACAAAAAATATTTTCAAAACTCTTTTTTATTTTAATGTATAATATATTGGAAATCATTATAATAAAGATTTAATAAGCCTCCTCATTCCTTTCCAAAATAATGTATTTTTAAAAAATAATTAGAATATAGATTCACTAAATCGTTTTTTGATTTTTTTTCTCATATATTATCTCTCCAAGAATTATCATTTTTCAATATAATTATAATAATTTATATATTATTATGATCATATATATTATTATGAGGGATATGTTGACACTTTATTATTTCTTATGGGTATGTTATGTACTTTTTTAGAAGTTTAAAGCCCCGTTTTCTTTCAATAGATTCATTATGATATGTTTATTATTCTTTAAATTTAACCAATTTTCTAGAATATTTTGGGTGGGGTCCCGTATATCCTTCAAATTAATTTATTAATAATATATATATCTTTAGTAAAGGATGTTTTTCATAATGAACTTGTTTCTTCACAACATGAATAGTGAGAAATTTGTGGGTTTTTGATCAAGATGTGTGAGCTTTTGTTTGATCCCAATATGAAGCATAGGTATTTCGTCATGACATGAATGATGATAATTATGGTTTTTTTCAATATTATGAATATGAATTTATTTCTAGAAACATAAATAATTTAAATTTTATTTGTTAAAAATTATATAATTTTAATATTCATATGTTTTTTCCTAAATTCATTTTTTCTTAACATGCCATATTTCTTGTATACATGTTGTTATACTCCATAACTAATTCTTATTTTCTCAAAATAATATAAAATTTCTCGACATAATATGTTGTCCCTATTTTATATTACATGTCCTTATTACCTAATATATAGATAACAGTTATGGTTCTATATTATTTTTTATAAAAAATTCCTCTACTACACATGTTTTATCATTTTATTATGATGTAACCCTTGATGTAATGTTAATATTTTTTCCCTCAATGTCCATTTGGGATTACCCATTTATTTTTTTTTGTTTTCCCCATGTTAAAACGAACAATGTAATTATTATAAATTCTATAATAAAGCATTGAGTTGTTCAATTAAAGAGAAAATATTAATGATTATGAAGATTATGTATTTAATATCCAAGGAACTACACATTTCTGTCCCTGGGTTATGTGACTATTACAGAGATCTATTATTAAATTCATGATATTAATGTAATATTCTTTCATGTTTTACTTACGTCATTATTGTTTTGAGTCAAAATCAATCTTCTCAATTTTAAATTCCTTTTGTTTTGGAAATAAAAATCTCAATTTTTAAAGGAATTTATATATTTTTTATCATAGATTCATTATGTACTTTTTTACCTTTTATCATTACATTTTTTTTATATATGTAAGATAAATATTTTACTCATGAGTTTTAAATAAATAACCCATACCTAGAATTTTGTAATGATCTTGAATACGATTTCGATTGTACATACCGAATATAATTTTTTTATCCTACACACAATTTAGTTTTCTTACTGACAATATAATAGTAATTATAAAAATCATACTGTCTCTCATAATTGGAATCATCGAAACCTATCAAAATAATTTTTTCATAACCATAAAACAATATCACAATGAATTGAAAAACATTAAATCAAAATGATGTATATTATTTTTTTTAGATACGATTTATAAAACGACATCATTATTTTTGTTATAATATGATAATTGAATTGCAAGGTGTCTATGTCCCTCTAAATATTTTATATAAAATTCACCCTTTGTAATCTAATATAGTCGATGTTACTTTGACCAATAAATACTTGGTCAATTGAATGAGCTCAGATTTTTTTAACAAATTCAAGATATTGTATGGGAGACCTTTCAAAATGTTCTTCCTTATGAAAAACTATGACGAGGTAAAGTTGTGAACATATCATTCTACATACTTGTTACTTCCAAAAGTTTTTATTTTCATAGTGCGACACTGATAATTGGTGATTATGATTGATGGAATTGATTGATATGATTATTGATGTGCCGATTGTTTGTGGATTGGGGTATTACGAGGATAGGAAGATAGAGGCATTGATCACATTCTTGATCTCGATATTGAAGGGATATAAAGACAGAACCAGATCATCATATCGAGGACTTACCTATGTGTGGCTAAGATAGACTTCCAAGGAAGAATACATCATTGTTCCACTATCCATGGTTATTAGATAACATTCTCTTTGGATTAATGTAATTGAATTATTTTAATTTTTTATATTTCTGCATCTTTTTTATAGAAATTGAATCATTTTATTTATTTATTTTTCTATTATATATTTAGTGATTATGATCATTGTAATTATTATTTTAGTGGTTATGATTATTTCATCAACCTAATATGATTCTATATATATTATGATATAATCCTAAATTGTTTTAATCCGATTATTGAAACAATTTTTATTATGATCTATATCATACTTACTTTTATTAAATCGTTTAATTATTATTAATATGATTTATTTCAAATAATACATTTAGAATACTTTTAAAAACCTACTGATTACAACACTTTATCTATCATACCAATGGACCTCTCTGAATAATATTTATATTCAAAATATATTTGTGAATAAAATCTTATTAATCCCATTAAACAAAGATTCATCTTTGTATAAAAAATAATTATTTAATACATGAAATTCACTTCTCTTGTATTTTTCATTTGAATTTATATTTCTAACTAAAAATTGTATTGGAAGAGGTTTCCAATGATCATATATTTTCTTAAATTAATTTTTCAAATTTTATATATTTCATTAATATAATTTTTTTATAATTATTTTATACACTTATGTGTACTGTGGAAAATGATTTTATGTATTTTTTTAAAGATGAAAGGACTTTTTGTCGATTAAATTGAAAATATCGATCATACAGGACCACAAATTTTTTATCCTATTGATTATGAATATTGGAGAGAGAGAATGAATTCCTTTGTAATCAATAATAGATTTGATAAAAAAATTCTGAATAGAGAATAAACAATTCATGAAAATAATGTTATATATATTACAAATTAGTTGAAATATGAATATAAATTAAATTATAAGGTACAAAAAACATTAATTTGTTCTATGAATATTAATATATATAGCCTACTTTTTCCTTGTGAAGTAGATAGTAGTATTATGATGAAGAAAGATATTACTCATTTTATAACATCTAATGTTGTGGAAATAAGAATATCCATGCTAAGAGCAGATTATCAGGCTTTTAAATTCCCTTATATAGAACCTGATGTTATAATTCAATAGAGATTCTTAGAAACATTGAATAGTCTAGACCCATGTGTGAAAAAGGATTAGATAATGAGATCCTAGTTTAAAAGATCATAAATATCATTCCAAATGAATAATAATCAAAAATTATATCTCTTGATGAGTTATTTTTAACTCTCTTACAATATGAGAATAGATTGAAAAGAGTTGCATTAAAGTCAAAAAGACGAATGGTGGAGTATCTATCACATCATCATCAAATCAGATGATGAAAAAGTCTCTAGAAAATACAGTCAAATCAATAAAGGATAATTTTCTATTTCAATAAGAATCAGGTGATTCAGAATATTTAGAGAATTTATTGCCAAATATTTCATAAAATAATAAATTTATTGTTGAAAAAAAGTAATTTCATAATATATATATATATATGAAAAAAATATAATTCCAGATTTGAATCAATTAGTGAAGTTTCAACATCTGATGCTTTACAGTTGGTGCACACAGAAATATTCGGTCCTACACAAACTATATGTATTGGAGGAAAGTATTATGTATTTATTTTAGTTGATAAATATACTATAAATTTGTGGGTCTATTTTCTATCAATAAAATATGAAGCATAATATTATTTTAATTTTATTTCCAAAGTAAGAAATTAGAAATAACTTCCATAGATAAATATTCATAGGGAGCATCATGATGAATTTTTAAATTATGATTTTGAAAAAAAATTAGTTAGAAAGGTATTACACAAAACATTATATCTCTCTAAACTCCTCAAGAAAAATGGTTTTGTTGAATGAAAAATAGTATTCTTCAAGAGATAACAATAATCATGTTGTCTGAAAATTCAGTTGAAATATTTTTTGGGATGAAGCTGTGATTACTACATTCAATACTATAAATCACGTTTTAATTAGCCCATTTCATAATAAAACACCTTATATGTTATAACCATGTTGAAAACCATATGTTTTGTACTTCCATTTATTTGGACGAAAAAATCATTTATTTTGAATAAAAATGATAATTCATATTAATTTTCACCCAAATCTGATGAAACTGTATTCATAAGAAATTCCACTACTACAAAGGATTATAGAGTTTTCAATAAAAAATCCATTACTATTGAGGGAATAATATATATTTAATTTAATGAAACTGAACCTTTTGTTTTTAAAAAAATCAAACCTACACCATCTGTTGTTTTTAAAAAAAACATGATTGTCAATATTTGATTGAAAAAACTTATAATAATAAAAATACTCATGAAATTGACTCTAAAGTATTCACTCAAAAATAAATTCTATATTATGTTGATTAATAGGTTTTAAAAAACCCGTGTTATTTGTTTCATAAAAATCATCCCAGTTATATTATCATATATAATGTAAATTAACATTTATAGACTAGAATATCATTGAGAAAAAATGTGTAACATCTGTATTTTTAATTCACAATTTGAATAAAAATGTTCCAATGAGGAATTAGGTGATAAATATTAGATTAACGATTTAAAAAATGAACTAAATTAATTCAAAAGGAATGATTTATTGACCTTTGATGAAATTCCCAAAGATTCCTCTATAATTGGAGTAAAATATGTCTTCAAAAATAAATGTGTTGAAAATGAAATAATCATTAAAAATAAATAAATAGTAGTTAATAAATGTTATAATTAGTTATAGGGAATATATTATGAAGAGAAATATTATCAGGTAGCTGGACATGAATCTATTTATATATTATCCTCTTTTATAGCATTTTTTAATATAAAACATTTTCAAATGGATGTGAAGTGTTATTTTCCTAATGGATATGTTAAATATGATGTTTTTATTGAACAACCACATAGTTTTGAATATTAAAAATATTCTAAAAATGTTTTCAATCATATCCAATATTTATATGGCCTATAACAAGCCCCTATAGTCACTTATGAAAGATTAAAAATATTTATTTACAAAACAATTTTGTTAATAGAACTACTTTTTCAAATATTTTCATAAAGGAAAAAAATTATTTTATCATTAAAATTTATGTTGATGACATTATATTCATATTAAATAAGAAATATTTAATAGATTATTTTGAAAATATTATGAAATATGATTTTGATATGTGAATGATGGGTGATTTAACATTCTTACTTAGATTTCAAATTTCTCACAAATCAAATTTGTCTTATATATCCCTACATAAGTATATTAAATAGCTTCTTAAAAAGTATAAATATAATAATACTCAACATATGAGTACTCCAAACGTTCCTTAAATTATCTTGAAATTGATGAAACCAGACAACCAGTATCTCAAAAGGCTCTTAGGGGAACGATAGGAAGTCTACTATACAAAACAACTTGTCAAATGGACTTAATGTTTTCAGTATGATTATGTTCAAGGTATCAAGTAAATCAAAAGGAATCTCATTTAAAAGATGTAAAAATAATTTTTAATTATTTTAATGGAACTGTTATTTTAGGAATACTTTTCTTTTAGAAATACTTTTTACATAAGTAGTTTTTTTGTTGATGACTAAGGTTGTTGTATAATGGATATGAAAAGTACATTTAGAAGATGACTTTTGTAGGTTATTATTTAGTTTCATTGTCTTTAATGAAACTATTAATAGAACTTTCCACTACTAAATCTGAATATGTGGAAGATGGATGTTTTTATGATCATGTCTTCTGTATTCAAAACTCACTCATTGATTATGGAATGAGTTTCACTAAAAATAAAATACTATATGATAACACTAGTTTCAAATCCTTAGGAAAAACCCACCTCAAATCAATCTCATGAAAAATACATTGATATTAGGAATAATTTTCTTTATGATCACACACATAAAGTAGATATTATTTTACAATTCATGAGAATTAATATACAACTTGATGATATCTTTACAAAGAAATTAATATATGATAGATTTTAAAACATCGATGAGAATCTAGGAAAGATTAATTTAAAGTAATAAATAATACATAATTCTCGTTTAAATAATCTCTTTACATTAAGGTACTGATTTTCAAAGGGGGAGTACATATGTTTGAAAGTTTTTTATTTCCCTCATTTCTTTTCTTCATAAATTTTCATACTTGTGAATTTTCATTCTCTATTTATTTTACTAATAAATTTTTTTACTAAAACTAGTGTACACATAAATTTTCATACATTAATATTTGTACTCAAATTTATATACTCGTATTTTTTTATACCCAGTATTTTCAATCTAAAAAACTAGCATTATCAATTTATTTGAAACATGAATTTTTGTTTACAATGAAAATAATAATTGAAATGAATAAATCTATTCTGAGTCTCGTAATGGTAGGAGTTATTATTTCTATCCTTTAAATTACATTTTTGTTGGTATTTTATTTTATATTCAAACCTGTTATGATATTCATGATGAATATGATAAATCTTTTAAAAAATAATTTAAAAATCGGAAGAGTTCAAATATTTCCAACTTTTGGGTTTTTACTTAATCTAAACCATAAAATCTCATTAGTCACATTTTTCTTCACCTATATAAAGAAAACCAATACAATTTACTACATCAGTTTACTTTAACTTTTCATTAGACCTTTTCCACACCTCAAGTAGTTGTGTACGATAAGTATTATTACTCATATTTTGAATCGTAGCCATATTATAATCCATATATTAATCCTCTAATACCATTTCATCTTAAGATTTCTATAAAATAGTTTTTTTCAAGGAAAGGATAATAAATATTGAATTTTATGATATGTGTGACAATAATTGAAAATAACCATTCAGTTTCAAGGATTTGAATCCGTTAGTGTAGACAAACCCAATACACGTCAATACCTTATTATTTTTGATGAAGTCAAACAATTTATTAAATATTTGATGATATATGCTGATTTTAATGAATTATTTTTTATGTATGATAGAGAGATTATTATATCTATAAAACATGATACAAGATTATTGTGTGTACCATCTAAGGGTGAACCCTTCATTTCATTCCAACAAACATCTAAAATAGAATAGATCCTTTATTATGGAAAGTGATGAAAAATATAAGTTTGATGTCAATAAATTAAAATGAAATACCAATAATCATTCATTAGAGAATAATTTGATAGCTTTATGGATGAAATGTTTTATAATTCCTCATAATTGATATAGGGAAACTATAAATGTCTCAAATGTGTTTATTCATGACTATTTTGTAAATAATAGAATGATAAATATAATAATCTATATCTTCTTAACAATAAAAAACTTGATGTCTTGTACTTTAAAGTCTCATTTGATCATGTTTCAGTTACATCTTAACAAGGTCATTTTATAAGCATGATTTTTTTCAATATCTCACTCAATTCAGTGATGTAAAATTTGAAAGTTCCTTGGATTTATGAAAATAAAATAAAGATTTTGAAATTTCGTTTCGATTCGGAATCAAAGAAAATTTTCAAAGATGTTGAAGCAGAATCTCTAATAGAGGTAGTTTGATGAAGTCTAGAATTTACAAAACAAAGAGTTCCAATTGTTTTAGAGAAGCTAAATAAATCCATGTATAATTATATTTTGAAACCAAATATGAAAAGTGTTTATATTGATTAAACAACTACAAATTGGACAAAGGATAAAGTGGAAAGAAAAATGGGTGACCAATGGTTTGGTCTGAATCCAGTAGAAGCTCCTGGTGAAAAGATCCAGGCTTAAGAAATTCATAAAGAAGAAGATATGAAAATGAAGTTGAAATTGAGAAATTGTGACATTCTCCCTATTAATAGTTTATTGAAAAGTGATGAAAAGACATGTTCTAAAATTTGTATTTGGGAACACATTCAAGAAGAATATACTAATCCATCAATCCCAGAGAAGGTGAATAAAAATAAAACATTAGGTGAAGATTCAACTACACCATTTGATTCTCAATAAAATGTTTCAAAAACGAAATAATATAATGAAATTAGAGAAATACATTTGTATTTTGGTAAAGATTATAAGATAAATAACGATGAAGAATCAAAAGAAAAGAAATATTAAGAAGATGAATGTAGGGAAATATTGAATGAAAAAGTGGATGGTCAAGAAGAAAAATCATAGTTTGACAGAATTCTATTTAGGTCTTATCAAGAAACCTCATGAAAAATACCACCAACAATAGTATAATCCTTGAAGAAAGCAACATAGATTACTCAAACAGGTTAATTATGTCATATCTCAGATAAAGTTGAAAATTCCAGATTTGATAGAGATCTGAATCAAGATTCAAATGATGATTCCATAATTCATTCTCGTGAACATCATGATTATGAAGAAGACACTGATTCGTACAATAAAATTTCATTGAAAAACGTACAATACATTGTTCATTCCCTTAAAATAATTGAAGAGAAAATTCTTTTTAATAAATGTATTAAAGGGAATATTTTTTCATATAAAATTAAAGGAAAACATCGAAATCTATAAAAATTCATAGAAAAATATCATTCATGTTTGAGGATGAGTTCAATGTTTGTGATAAAAGTACCAAGGAACATATAATGTATTAGAAGAACCCTGTGGAGTGGTCACAGAAGTCTTTTGAAAGTTACAATATTCATGAGTACTGAATTGAAGATATTAAAAGTCTAGTGAATGAACTTTTTTTGAATTAAACAAATTACTCAGTGATACAACTCAAAAGATGATATATCTAAGAAGTCTAGATGTCATCCCATCTGATGGATTCAAAGTGATTGGAAAAAAAGATGAGTTAAATTAAATAATAATTTTTAAAGATATTTCTTTACAATGATGTGAGAATTGAGTAGAAAAAAAATTAATAACTACTATAATTGTTGTTCAAGATCATATGATCAAATATTAGGAAGAAAAACATCATACACTATAAGAATAGGTGAAATCTGAGGATGAACAAATTCATACATAGGAACATATTTTTGTTGAATAGGAATATGTGGCTCAATTTCGTATGGAATCTCATGATAAGATAATAAAAAATAAATTATATTTAGTTGAAATGAATATAGATTTCCTAGACCTCTTGAATATAGAAAATAGAAAGGAAAAGAAATCATTTTTTTAAATCATGTTGTATTTTTTATCAAAAAAAATTATTGTTTCTGACATTTATTGAATTTGGATTAAATGCATTCCAACTCTTTTTTTAAGAATGTTCCTTAATTATTTATTGATGACCAAAACTCTTTATTTCTTTGTACATTTTGTTTCTTTAACTATTTTCAGGTATTATAAGAAATTCCCTATTCCGTTTTGTAAATCAAAATGGGGGGAATGATTTATATAGTCGAGAATGTATGTGAAAGAGTTATATATTCTTATAAAAGGAAAAATAGGGGAATAAAAATTTCAAAAGGACAATGCCTTTAGTAAGGGGGAGTATTTATTTAATGTTAGTACAATATGATCATTATGTATTTTCTCATCCTAACGTAGAGTTATTCATATGCAAGAAAAAAATTCTGAAGTGCATTTAAAATTCAATGGGAGATAAGTATAAGTGTTCACTTAAAAATATATATATATATATATATATAATATTTTATTTTATTTAACTTATAGTATGTTCATTCTATAATGGGGGAGATTCTAGAGTCAAAAGTATTACTTTTATTTTTTGAATCCATTTTTTCTAAATCAAAAACAATATTTTTAAATGAATTCATATTTTTTTATAAATTATTTAAGGATTTTTTTAACCATTCATTACTATAATTTTTTCATAATATATCAATAAAAATTGAACTCATGAGTTCAATAGAAATAATTCGTTCTATGGTTATTTTAACAAGCCTAGATACAATTTTCATTATACACATAGTATATGAATTTTTACTCACACACAATTTTTAGTTTTCATACTAACCATATTATCATAATGATATAAAATCGTATGAAATATATTAATGAGAATCATCATATCATTTTAAACTCATTTTATCATAACCAGAAAATAATATCATAATTAATTGAAAACCATTAAATCCAAATTATTTATGTATTCTAATTCTTCATACATTATGAAACATTGTCATTTTTTTGTTATAGGATGTCTGATCGAGTGGGATGTGTCTATGTCCCTTTGAATTTTTAAGAGAAAATTTGATCTTAGGAACGCAACATGATTTTTGGGACCTTGTCTTATAAATATCAGATCATTTGAATGATCTATGAACATTTTTATGAATTCGAAAAATTGTGTGAGAGCTCTATTAAATAGGTTCTTCTGGAGAAATACTCCGAATATTTCATATTTTGAACTACTCATTCTATATACTTGTTACTTCCAATTTTTTTTCTTTTCGTAGTGAGACACTAATAATTGGTGATAAATATTGAGGGCTTATGTGGATAGGAAGATGTGTTGATCGTTTGTGGATTGAGGGATTATGACTGTAGAAAGACATAGATACTGATGATCTTCTTGATTGAGGCCTTTCTAGGATATCATGACAGAATTTGATCATCATATCGAGGGCTTACCCAAGTGTTGGTATGACAAGAATGCATGAATGTATAAATCAAGTGACCTTTATACAAGGTCATTAGATTCCCTTCTCCTTGAGTTAAAAGAAATGTATTTTTTAATTGTTTACATTTCCACTATGTTGTAATATAAATTTTATGGTTTTATATATTTATATATTTATTCCCTATTTAGTTATTATGATCTTTGTAATTATTTTTTTACTAATTATAATCAATTCATTTACACAATATAATTCCTTACATTTTATGATAGAATCATTAATTTTTTTATTCAATTTATTGTATCCATTATGATAATGATCTCTATTATGATTAATCTAATTAAATTGTTTCCTTGTATTGAATATTATTAATTTGAAAAAGGACCTATGGAATACTTGTTGGATCCTACTGATAATGATACATTGCCAATCATACCTGCGAACCTATTTGGGGATTGCTTATATACAAAATAGGTTTCTGAATTCAGTTTTTTTTAATTTTATTAAATTATGTCTCCTCTATGTATAAAAGCAAAATTTTTAATCACCAAACTCACCCCCACTTTTTTTTAATCGGCACATAAATTTTTATCCAACATATAGTCAGTATCACATGATGTTTTAGTAATTTTGATTATTAAATAAGTTATTTTTAGTGATTATTTTTTGATCCGTAATTAAATAAAGGATTTGATAATATTTATAGAATGTTATTCTAAAATATTATTAGGGTATTGGGTAGATGGTTTTCCTTGAAATACATCCATGTCTAGATACTAAGACTAGATTTGTCTTTTCAACATACACATATAGGGCTAATTCCCTAAAATGAGTCGGTCAATTATATCTCATTAATCATTCTAGTGTATATTGAATTCACTCATACTACACAGATAGTCTGACAATGTTGGGGGATAAGATTTGGATTATCATAAAATCATTATAAAACACAATAACGGCTGTACTTCATAGTTTCATTGGGTAATTTTGTTTAGAAATATTAGTGAACATAAATTAAAACAAACTAGGTTGAACCAATAAGGTTATAGGAATAATATAGTGTAAAAATTTTTAAATTAAATTATCATAAGTGTTAATGAATGATTAATTAATGAATATGTCATAAAATATAATTTTTTTATTCAAATAATTTACTAATTTTGTTTCTTTTATTGTATGATTTTTTGTTTTATTGTTTTATTAAATAAATATAATTAAAATGGATCTGTTAATGGTATGTATCCAATAACTCATGATAATAAATTTTGGGATAAATTTTTTATAATTTGGAGAAATTATAATGGGTTTTATATCTCTATAGATGTTATATATTTTTTATCCAGAATCTATTTTATTTTCTTTCCATTAGTAAACTATAATTAAAAGGATAAGGATGAATTTTTTTATGGGGGTATAATATAATGACATGAGAATTTTTATTATCTAAAATACATACATTGTTTGATATCTTCTGTCACATGATACAATAAATTTAAACCCATCACAACTTAATAATTATTCATTATTAATAAATCAATAATAAATCCTAAGACGGTAAACCATTAGTAGCTATTAATTTTAATTGATAAATAATTCATGTGAGTTAATATTGAAGAATGTTATAGTAAAAAAATCATTATATTTAAAATTCATTAAAATAATGAAACTAAATATTATAAAAATATATATTTCATAAATAAAATTAATTTTTAATGCCTCTCTTGAAAATATATTAAGTATGAATTATGTTCATTTTTTGAAGGGATTTATTTTTTATAAAAAAATATGGTAGTTTAATTTTATCACAATGTAAGTGTAATCTAGAAGTAAATAAATCTTTTTATATAATAAATAATATATTTATGAAATAAATTTAGGAATTTTAATGTTTTATTTGATCTTATAAATACCATATCCAACATTTCTAAAACAATATTAAAATGGTAGTTTAACAAAACAATATAGTTGTCTCTATGAATAAAGTATTTCTCAATGTGAGATTTATTATTGGGTTTCAATGAAATCCCCATATATTTAATTTTGTCTATAATAAATAAATTTTTGTTATTATACTGATTAATAATAATTAATTTATATTATAATAAAGTTAATTTTTAAAACATCATATTTCTAAAAATATATTTTTACATCGTTACATTTTTTGTTTTAGAATAGAATTTTAACAGATTTAGAAATTTTATATGAGAACATTATTTTAAATTTTTATTTCCTAATTTTCAAATTATGTAATAATTTACATATTAATAACTATTATTAATATTATTTACTATGATTAAAACCTAGATACACCATAAAAAAATAGTTCAAAAGAGTTTCACATAAGGGAAATTAAAAAAACATATTAAAATGTATTCAATTTTTTTATATGAGTTTATAATTTTTTATATTACTATACTCGAATTTTGTATAATTTTTCTCCATTTACCCTTGAATATTGTTATGGAATTATTGAAAATGTATAATTCTTAAAAAATTTCATTTTCCCCTCATTTATATGAATATCACATCCACCCTTTCAAAGTAACATTTAACTATTGAATTACATATTAAAAATATTACATTTTATTATGTTTATGTTACATCATAATTATCAAGTTATAATGATGTTACATCAATATAGACACCTCTATAACCATACTCACCAACCAAGTTAATTCGTGTTCATCATTGGGTGAGATTAACAATCTATGTAAACAATACTTAAATATTTGATTATGGAAGACTAAGGGATCACTAAAAAATATTATTAATATATATTAATGATAATTATTTCTATATTTTCATATAAATATTATATTATGTATTTAAAAAATTACTCATGTAACATTATTGTTAGCTTAAACTACCGAGAAAAGTCACCATCAATTCATTTTTAACATAAATAATAAAAAAACCTAAGTATTAAATTAAGATACTTTTAAATAAATATAATTTCTATGTTACAAATAAATAAGTGATATTTAAAAAATTAAATTAGTATATAATAATTGATAATGATATCAAAATTATTATATATAAAAAATAATTAATGTTATAAAAACATATGGTCTCAAAATTCTATAAAAATTTAGTGTACTCTTGATAATAAATTATAATTAAAATATTAAAAATATTACATTTATGAGTTTTTATATGAAATAGTTTTTTTAGGTTATATATATATATTTATTAAACTTTAGAGTTTTCCCAATAATACAAGGAAATAAGGTAATAGTTTTTCATAACAAACTTTACTTTTTTTGAGATATAATGGTTATTCTTGAACAACATTACCCTAAGTAGAAATAATTTATATAATTATTGTATAATATTATTTTTCACCATGATTTGTCTATTTTTACAATCTATTCTAATGTATTTCTTTCCAATGTATCATTACTACAACAATTATGATATTCGTAAGGGTTTCTTTGTCAGAAATGTAAATTTATTCAGTCATGTTTTATCTACATAGATTCTTTTTTTCAATATTGAAAATACTTACATATTTTCATTTCCTATTATTATTATCATAATTTTCACGTTATTGAATGTTCATTTTATGGTTATACATCTCATGGAGTTTTAATTTAAATTCTATATAGGATCTAAGGTATTTTTGTGACTAAAATATTTTCAGAGGTTCTTAATAACATTTCTTGGAAAATAATCATTCAAGACTGATATTTTATAACTTATATTGATATTTGTATTTACTAAACATTATTTTGAGGGAGATAATTTTTATCACCAAATTCTTTTTCCTCGATGATATTAATGTTTTGTTAAATAGAATTTTTTATGAAGAAGTGAAATTACTATTAATGGTTTTATTCCATGACCATATTTTTTAAATACCACCAATTTTTTAAAATCATTTTAAAAAATAAAATTATACTTATTCAAAATTTTACTTTTACTACTTTTATATCAATTTAAATAATATGTTTATTTATATTTTTTTATGATATAGGTTTTTAACATGGTTGTTTAACAATTTTGAAAATGTTTTCCATAATTTCAAAATAAATATTATTATCATCCTCCCCAACATTTATTTTAATATCCATTATGTATTTCCAAATGATAATTTATTAAATATTTTATTCAAATGTAAATCTTTTCAATGTATTTTTACATACCCTTTTTGAATTTTTTTTCAAGTATCTATTAATAAATATTCATTGAATTTTAATTCTTTACAATGTATTTTATTAACCTTTTTTTAAATCATTATGTTTTTCATAATGTTACATTATTAAATATTATTTTAAAATGTAATATTTTTCAAACAATTTTTACTTACCCTTTTGAAAACAATTTGCATCCTTCAATTCTATAATGTTTAATTTATTTTGGATATACATTTTTTAAATATAAATTCACTTTTTATTTTTAGAAACTATATATATTTAAAAGATATAATTTTTAACATATTATTATAAGGTTTTGATAAATATCTTATTTATGATTGAAAAAAATATTTTCAAAAGTTATTTTTAGTTCCATGTGGAAAAATATATGTAAACACTTTTGTATTTTCACTTATATTTTCCATCCATGATTTATATTTCATGAAATGATTTTTTTTTCACCTGTAATATGTGATTATGATTTTTTTTGAAAAAAGGTATTTCATGTACAATTATTTGTCCATGATCATATGACACGATGTTTATAAAATTCATAAGAAACCCATTCCCATTCCAAAGAATTATAAAGATATTATTATGGTTTACATATTTAAAAATGGTACCCATTTGTATTGATGATGAAGGGTGGGATCCTATATCACACATTGATGATATGTTTATGGATTTATATATCATGAGAATATGTTTTTAAGAGTGAATATTTTTCTTCTTCTCTACATGAAGTGTGACTATTTTGTTTTTTGGAAATATAAAGCGTGGGAATCATATTTTCTCAAAATACGATTTGTGATAATTTTGTTTGATCACAAAATGATGTATGATTATTTTTTTAATCAAAATACGAGTTGTGTTAATTTTTCTGTTAATAATATAAATCATGGATATTTTTTTGTCACAATTTTATAACATTAATATGATTATGTTTGTTCCATAATTCATTGTTATATAACATGAAATATTTTTATATACCAATGATTATGCTTAATGACTACTGTTTATAATCTCAATGATTCTAAACACATTTTCTATAGAATATTATTTTATAAATTTCAAATTACATGTAAATATATCATTATTGTTAGATAACATCTATTGTTCCGTGTTTTCTTAATAGAAATTCCTCTATAGAAAAAGTTTTCTTATAATTTTATTTTATAAATCTTGATGAAATGTTGATATGTTTTCCCATAATGAGTGTTTGATCTAACCCCTTTCATCTGTTTTCATTTCCCAAAGTTATGAATATTTTTGTTATTCAAGGATGTCTAGAAAGCGGTCTTTAAGAGTTCAATTATGTTGAAAACAGTATAGATTACATTGAATATGTAGCTAATCTTCCACAAAATAAACCTAAAATTCCATGGGTTATGTGTCATTTTATGGGTTTTATAATTCAAATCATGACATTAATTTACTATTATTTCATTCTTAGATTGGGTATCTAGATTCAATACATACCCAGTATGAAATAAAATTCCACTAATTGGATTATATCAATAATTTCTATGAGATTCTTCCCAAAACCATAAATCAGGATCATGTTATATTATTGATTTGTAATAATTCACTACCTTTTTAACAATAAATAGACCACGATGTTTTGAGGTATTTATTGAAATTTTCAACTACAATATTTGGATATTACTGAATTCATAGTTATAATGTTAAATAATATGTATGTTATTCTTAAATGAATAACTAGTATAATTTTCACTACTTCATTATTAGGGTACACCTCATCATTAGTGATTACTTATTTGTACATGTACTAGAATAGAGATATAGTTTTGTTTCATCAGTTAAAATTTACAACCCTTATCTTAGAGAATTGGTACACAAATTTTATGACCTATTTTTAATAGAAAAATTTTACCAGTAGCTATGTCTTTACAAGAACCATATTTTCCTTCATTAGATTAGTCATATATTTCTATTCATTTCTGAACTCATTAGCTTCGTGTCCTTCCCTCACACACATGAAACACATCGTATTTTCATTGATATGGTTTATAAGATTCTTATTCCCTTTTTTTGACATGTGGGATGTTGGATTCTCTTTCCACCATTAATATTATATGATATTCCAATAGATTTAATCTCTATTCTATAATTCATATCTCTAGTTCAATGCCACTAGTGAGAATAACTAACATTCACATGGATTTTAAGGTCCTATTAAACAAATTTCCCCATAGTTTCTCAAGTCTTATACCACCAATTATTTTTTTATATATTTCATTTTACCAACTGAAAAATAGTAAAACATAATTTCTCATAAATGAAAATTGTTGAGCCATTACCTATATTCCTTATGATGTCTGCTTCATAATACAAAATAGATTCTTCCCCCATTTTTTATTCAAATTAATTCACAGTCTATTTTATTAATAGAACTGTAGGTGAATTATATATTTATATTTCTCTTATTTAATTCATCTTATGCATTGGATTCAATGTCCTCTTTGGTATTTGTATTCTATATGAGTGGCTTCCACTAATTAGATTCACCCTATAGGTGATATATAGCCAATAAGAATCAATGTGGCTTTGATTAATTGAGGATATAGAATATATTATCAATTGAGTTTATAAATTTAATTGAAATAATGTGGTAATAATATCTACTAAATTACATAAGCCTCTTTCACATAAAATTTTCATCCACGACATTCTCTTTGTCAATAGAAGAATGTAATTTCACATCATTCATACTATTACTTAAAAATTGAGTCATTTTTTCTTGTACTTTAATAATATTTTAGACTACTATTATTATCATATTAGGTGTTTCCTGAAATAAGTCATCACATTTAACATCGCCTTTTCTTTTAACATGATTCCCCCAAGATATCACTATTTTCAAAAATAAAGGATTGTTTTTGGGATGAGGATACATGATTAAATAAGAATATTAAAAAAATACTTAATAATGATGGAATGACATAAAAACCCTATATTTTGAATATTTTGGTTTCACTATAGGTTATCCATTGTAATTTTCATAATAAGTTTTGTAACCTACAAATCAATCATAGTAATTCATACTAGTATATAATGTGCTTGTGAATATACTAGATCAGATCACCTAGAAGTGTACAACCAGCTCTATAATAATGATTCACTAACATAAACTGTATATAGGTTGAACTAATAAGTGGAGGAAAACTATAAGATAACAAAAAAAAATTCTTAGGATAACATCCAATATTCTATACATGGTATCACGTTATATAAAAACACTACCCAACGTAGTGGAGTGCTATCTATGTGTACACTTTATATATATAATTGTTCTACATCAATCATATAAAATAGATATTTATTTCTCCATTTCTATCCCATTATTAAGATATGTTGTTTTTATACATTATTTTACCCAATCATTGATATATATTTTTATCTAATTGAGTACATATGGATAGTAATAGGGTTGGGTATTCACAACAAAAAGGTATGATATTTAAAGGTAATGGATATTTATATAGAATTACTGGTGTGTATTGGAGATCATTGAATGTGAAAATGATAGAAGAAGGTGTTCTATACTTATTTGTTATAAAATTATATATTAAATTATTTATCATTGAAACAAACAATATAATTAACTAATAACAAAATGACTGATTACAAAGGAAGTTATTAAATGGAAAAGAAGAGTGAGATAATCTGTTACCATGATAAATTTTATCTTATATCATGGGATGATATCAATTGAACAAAGGAAACTCTTTGAAAGGTATCTAGGGAGGTAAATGCGATTTAAAGATTTCTACAAGTCTTAGGATTGAATATTAATGAGTTAATATGTTGGTATTTACAATAAAAGAGTGGGACAAATTATTAATTTAATAATATATGACTTAGACATGTAGTTTAAAAAATTTATAACCAAAGGACATCCCAACACTGTTTCCAATGGTATTTTTAAATGAGTAGTGGTTTCTAATATTTTTTATTCTACATACCAAAATACAAAAAATAATATAATTCATGTTGTGGATGGGGTCCATTTCCATAAATAATTGTTTCCAAAATCATAAAATATCCTTTATTTTTTTGAATGGTTATTATTGTTTTGGAAAAAATTTATTACAAATTTGGAATTACTTATATAAATTGAACAAAATTGTATAGAGAAACATTTATATAAAATATTAATTCAATTTAAGTAAATATAATGTCTTTTTTCTTACATTATTTTATTCGAGTATATTATTTTTATGGAAAAATTTAGACTATCCAAAAGATCTATGAATATTTCATCATTATAAAATTTTAATGATCTAATTTAAAAAACATTATTTATTATTATAAAGTTTTTTAATAAGATAATTTTATTTTCAATAGAAAAAATAGAATATATCTAAAAATTAATTTTTTTACATAATAAAATTAATGTGCCATATAAAAATTCTATTGGACTTTAAAAAAAATAAATATTTTATTAAATTAAATAGTATTTCTGAATAAAATTTTATCAAACTAAATATTATTTAACATTATTAAATTTACTAAAAAAATTAAATTAATATTATATATTTTCCTAAATTAAAAATTTTCATTATCTATTAATTATAATAATATTTAATTCAATTCTAGATAGTAATTAAGAAAGGATTTAAAAAACCAATATTTTATTTCTAAATTAAAAATTATATGGTTTAAATAATATGGCCTAGATACATTCCCCTTAATAAAAAATAATACATTATAATGTTATGGAGTGTGATGGTTGTAATTTGATAGGGTGGCTTAGGTAGCATCATTCTGGTGGTGATTTTTACAATCATGAACTTTTCCCATTGATGGTTCCTCTCAAGCCTCACACATTGAAGCTCTTCTTGGGCCTAGTCATGTGAGAATCCCATAGGTTTTACCTCTATCCCATGCTATAGAAATTAGACTTATATTTCATGATTCTCCTGGTGTAGGCCATATTATTTCTATTAGCATCAATAATTTCTCATAATTACAATTAATATACAATAATTCTAATGACCATGTTATAAAAGCTATATTACCAACCGTTATAACTCTCAGTGTACATAACACCCATAAGTGATATTTCCAAATGGTTTTAATGGGTTTATTACTTCTAATAAATTCATATTAATTTATTCATTCTTCTATTACATAAACATCTATCATGATGTAATATTATTATTTTTATAAGGGAATATTACATTAAAAATGTTATTTTTCCTTTTTTAAGTTTCATTACTGAGTGTGAAAATTCTAATATATTGAGATGATCTAAATTTTATGATTCTATTTTTTCTATTTTTCTCAACTATATTAATATATTATTTACACTATTTGATTATTTAATTGATTTAATGTTCCCAATTAGAGAAATAAAATGTTTTTATTTTTTATGACTAGTTTACTAAAATGATGAGCCTAAATATATAAAATTAAAATATGATATATAAATTTTTGGGTCATTATATTCTTCCCCATAATTAATTTCACACTTAAAACATCATTTCAGACACTAATGAAAAACACAAGGTTGTTTTTTTAAACATCCCTTGGTTCCCTTGTTTACTATTTAAGTTTATTGTTACATTAAAGATTATTGACTAGGTGAGTTGTCTTATTATGTAGAACAATGAATTTAAGGTCCAAGTTATTCATCAGATCCCTTTATCCAAAAGATAATTCTCAAATTATTTCACTTAAATATTTAATACTTGTGATGGATATGTCTTATAATTCCTCTATAGGGATACATGGAATACATCATTAACTTGTCATTGGTTCAGTTATAGTGAATTTTGATAGTTAATGACTCCGACATGATAAATAATATCAAAGGAAATAATATACCTAGGACATTGTTTTTAATTCTTCCCAAACCTTAGACTATTTTTGTAGATGATATAAAAAGAAAATAATTATATCTTACAATAAAATTAAATTATCATTAATGATTATCATCAAACATATTATACCATCCTTGTGCTACTCAGATGTGTCATTGAATGGAGTTGACCTTCTAAACCATGTGTTCTTCCTATTTTGGTATCATTATTTTTTGGTATTAAATTTACCCACCTTCTTGGATTTATTAATTTCATTAGATATACATATTCAAAAGACTCGTCTAAATGATCAACTCACTAAAATTGATGTATAAGTACTTGACCAAAGGATATTTTTGAACCCTACCACTATTATTGTGCAATTATTAATAAATAAATATACCCAAACGTTTTTGGGTAGTCCATTCAAATTTACTACCATTACATGGGCTATATTAAATATTTGTGGTCATCCATAAATTCAAATAACAGTGAATACATTGTATAATATTCAGTTGAATCATGGATCTCAATTTGATATAATAAATTGTAGTGTTATAAAATGAATCACTGAATTAATAATTTATATCCTTTAATGTTGATCAAGTCCTCTTGAATGGTAATTAAATTAGTATTCATTATAATAATATCACGAAAATCCCATATGGCATGGATTCTTCTCGTTTTCTGTGCATATTTCATGATGAAATATAGATTGATGCTTTCTTATTTTCATATATTTATCAGTAATGGGTTCTTAATTGCTTCATATTTTTTGATTTTTTCCTTCATATACTGATATACAAGGTACTTTGTTGGACATCCCAAAATATTCTATCTCTTATATCTATAAATCATTGTGATCTATGGGTTTATTATGAATATGGAGTTGAAGACATTATTCAAAATCTCCTTCTAAATATTATGTTATGATGGTACTAATAGTTTCATCCAAAATATATCAAATCCAACATTATCAAAATTGAATTATATGTCTTTCCTCTTTCTCATATCATTCACCATAACTTCAATCTCTATATCATCCAATTTGGCTTCATTAAAATTAACCATAAGGTATAGTTTTGAAATCATTTGAGAAATTCAATATGATATTCCATCCTTTATGATTCACATAACCATCCAATACATTGTTTATAATATTAGATCCTTCATAACAATCATTATAGAAAAGTTTAGATGTTCATTTATACTCCAATCCTTGGGTATGTAATATATCATCCCAGTAAAAATAGACTGAATAATAAAAATACATGACCAGATCTAACCAACTTATTTAGAATATGTTTTTATCTTTATATATGAATATATACTTCATTCTCTTATTATGTTTTGATATTTCATAAAACCCCATAAATATATAATATTGAAAAATATTAAATTTTAATATTTCTACAGCCAACACCATATCATTAATAGGATATTTCTTCTCATGCACCTTCAACTATAAGGAGGTTTATGATATCACAATCTCATTTTTTATGATGACACAAACTAATCTAATGAATATATGGATCCCTATAACAGATCATGTTCAACGGGATTGATTAACAACATTTTCCATTAACTTATCATCATATATACCCTTGATTATTATAATATGGTGAAATAATAAATATTTATCAATCATAAACTCACATTTACTATGCATTGAATATGATATATCCATTCTCAAAGTTCATAATATAGTACTTGAATTCTCCTAATATTACTCCTTTTATGTTTGTATATGAAATTATAATAATTAAATACTTTTATAATTGATTTGAGGTAATATCCAATAACTCTTTTCTTTAATTACATTATGATAAATATAGTATTAGGGTTTATGGATAGAATTAGTATATACTACTGTTGTTTATAACTTTTATGAATGTCGGTCTTGGGAATATCCTTTATTTACATTTTTAATTGATGACATCCCAACCAAAGTTCAAATTTAATGATTTATTGATCACCAAATATCTAAAAAACAAGATATAAATCCATATAAGGGGATAAATATTTTTTATCATGAACTTGTTTAGGACATGGTAATCAATTCATATATAATATGACCCATCCATTTTCATAAGAAAATGTACCGATCTGCCCTTTGATAAAGACATAGTGCATATGATTACATTTACCAAAATCTCTTATAGATAATTCATTAGTATCTCTACTTCAATTGTGGTAATTTTATATAGTTTCTTGGATATTGGTAGAGCTCTTGGTATATGTTAAATTGAGAAATTAGCCTCTCATTTGTGGGAAATATCAGGATGTTCTTCATGGAAAACAAAAACATATTACATAATAATTTCAATGTCTTCATGATTTATCTAGTCCTTGGTATGACCCATTTAAAAAAGATATAATTTCACATAATTACCCTTTATTTATGATAATGAAATTGTTTTCAAAGTATATTTATCCTTCTTATTAAATATCTTTAGAATAGTAGGATTATTTTGGACTCATAATGTGACTTCCGTATCTTAACTATTGATGTTGTATCTATATAATGACAGTCGGTAAATTCCTAGTATGAAATTAAATAAAATTATTGATTTACTAAAATATTATTTTGTTAGTTTATCTAATAAAAATTTACTAGGGAGTATTTATATGCCTGAGATTCAATAATTTTTTATTTTTTTCACAAAAAACACAATGTCCATTTCTAGGGTGACTAAATGGTTCTTAAAAAGAAACATGATGTGATAGAATTAAAGAACAAGAATCTGATAATAGATTAACTTTTCTCAAATTTATACCTAGAAAAACTATATCTTCTTCTTTATAGAGATCCACCTAGGTAATAGTTAAAAAATGACCTCTCATTCAACTTTGTATCTATGTTTATTTTAATTGGTTATCATTGAAAACCCTTGGATTCATGAATTGGTCCACATAATGACTTTTTTCATTGAAGTAGTATCATTTGACCCTTGGGTTACGTTTTGATAAAAATCATTTTTCCTCAATAAAATTTGTTGGATTATTATTTTCCTTCAAATATTCATTATCCTTATTATCTTCCTATCCATAGTTGAAACAATTTATTTTCCCATTGATAAATATTTCTAGATGATTCCTCCCAAGCATACGACATATTAGATATTATATTCTCATTACACCATTATTATTATCTAATGGTCAAAAACAGTTAAACAACATTTTATTCATTATATCTATAGTTTCATGATTCCACTAAGGGCCACAAACTTCCATATCTATGCTGATAGAACATAATGACATTCGCTTATGGTTTTCTAAGTCTCAAATCACCAATTCATTTTAAAGCATCAATTTTATTCTATTAAAAATGAGGTAATATTACAAAGAACATCCATGGTAATGTTTATTGAAAATATTGAAACCCTTATTATATTTTCTTCATAATCCCCAATATATATTTCCCCCTTTTACATGATCCCAAATAATTCCCAATCTACTTAAAGACTAATAGTTTATAAAAAATGATTTAAAAATTCCATTTTCAATATCTACAATTAGTTAAATTTTATGTCTTCCTTGAAATATATATTCACTATTTGTATCTAAACGTAATTATTTTATCCATTCGTGTGATCAACACATAGTAATAATTTCCCTTACTCAAAAAAATCAAGGATATAAAATATCTTCAAAATGAGTTAATAAATTCTTATGAAATTATTATATTAAAATATCCACTAAAGTCAAAGGCATTCCTCACATTAATGACCCACCAATGAAATTCTATTTCTAAGGGGAAGTATGTTTTTTTTACAATATTCAGGTTATTGTGATTCAGTTTTTCTAATAGTTCCATGTTGTTTCTGATTCCTAATCCCATCATATTAAGCATTTCCTTAAAGAAATCATCATCATTACTATGGTATTTTTTTTAAATAATTACTCTTATTTTATAAAATAACAAAAATGTTCTATATAAGGATATATGATTCAATAAGAATAAAAAAATTAAAATGCATAAAATATAATGAAAGACATATATACCCCATCTTAAGAACATATATGTATAAATTTATATTATCCACGGAAATTTTCCATGAAGAAATTATAACCTAAAAATAATTTCAAGTCATTAATTATGGTTTTTATAGACATGTTAAGTTACCAATACATATTATCAATGTGTATAAATTTTTTTAAGGAATCTTTATCTAACCAAAATTAAAAGTCAAGTTAAAAGACAATATTTCTTTTCGAGGGTATTACCTAAGGAATATTTATTCAATAACCAAAAAAACTTTCACTATAACCATAGGTATTTCATTTCATTTAAAACAAATAATATATACTTTACAAAAATTTAATTATTTTTTCTTATACTTATTTATATTTATGTTATTTTTTAAAATGTTTTCTCAGTCACAATACCAAAAATAAATAGGAGTTTCTTTGATAACAACTATTACAACCAAAATTTTTAATATATTTTATTTTATAAATATTAACATTAAGAACTATATAATAAATTCTAGAAATATTGATTGGAATAGATCCTTTATGAAATTATATTGATTAACCAAAAAATTAAAATAAATCACAATATATTTATTTAAAAAATCATAATGTACTACTAGTTTCCTTTGAACTCTTAATAATAAATAGGATAAAATTAAGAAATTCAAAATGAATGAGTGATAAATAAATACTAATAAGGTAATAATAATATAATATAATGATGATAAATAATTAAAATGGGTAAATAATAAAATCACAATAACAGAAATATTTTTGAATAAACAATTCTCAGAGGGAGGCATAGTCTGAGAACATAATATCAGAATATCATATTATCAAAAGAATATAGAGATATCCTAAAATGTGACATAGTAAGAATAATTCAAGTATAATCACCAATAAATCATAAATTATTTTTTTAGGATATCTTCTCACAAACCCCATGTGGTATCTAATTAGATGAAAATATTACCAAACACATTAGAGTGCAATCAGGACTAATGCTTCATATGTATAATATTACATGTGCCACATCGATCATATAACCAAAGAACATTTTCATTATTCCAATACCATGAGTAATAAATATAGTCTTTATTCATAGAGTTCCAAAATGAAGGATATATAGATATATATATATGATAATAACCATGAAAATATTATTGGTTACTCACAACACAAGCGTTCAACATGGAATATCAATTTATTTTTAAGGCAGCATAACAGGTGTACAATAATGTTTATGGAAGAGAAAAATGGAAGTGAATGTTTTTATAAAATTACTTGGGAAACAATTTTATATATAATTATTTTCATAAACATAGGACTAAAATTTATATTTAGAATCAAGAGGGTTATCAAAAAAAGTGATTGTGTGGAAAAGAGGAGGGATGGAATCCTTTACCATGAAAATTTTCTTTGTTATGATACTGAATATAACATCAAAACCATATAAACTAAATGATATGTAATAGAGAGGGAATATGAGAGGATATTCATAATTTAATGATTTATAGTGATGAATATTGGGATAGTTTGTGGGTTTTTATTGACAAAAGTGGGGTATTATTTATTAATTTCAAGACATGGTTCTTAGAAACCTAGTTAATAAAAAAATAAAATTTTCCATTCAATGGTTTTTTTGTTGTGGTAGTAGATAATAGTGTGTGGGTTACAATATTTTAGTATTTCAATAACAAACATTTCCAAACCTATGTCATTCATGGTGTGTAAATTATTCTTATTGATAATGATTTGTTTTTAAAATCATAAAATATTCTATATGTTTGGAAGATTCTTTATGGATCATTGAAAATAACAATATCACATTAAAATATCATAATTTTAAAAAGTATATTTTTATTTTATAAAACCATTTTTGGAATTTATTACATAACATTTATCTTATTCTGATTTCATAATATTTAATGCATTTTCAAACTATATTTAATTTTTACAAAAACATTTATAAATTCTAATAAAATATATAAAAAAGTAATTGTTTGATAATTTTGAAATATTTATTTCCAAAATGATATTTTTTTATCAATATAAAATTTTAAATATAATAATTTTTAGTTTTAAATAAAAATATTATTAATGTTGAAATGATAGATTTAAGACATAAATAGATTTCTAACACTTATATAAATTACATATGATGTAGTAAAATTTTATTATTATTTATAATTAAATTATTATTATTTTATTTGAATATTTCATGAAAATAAATTTTATTTAAAACTATTTAATTTAAGATAATACTTTTTTAGTTTAAATAATATATTTTAAAAATGTAATATAATTTTTCTCTATTTATGATATTGATCTTATATTCTGGTGTAAATAAATAATTACATGGGATTGAAGATTCACTTATAGTATTTTCAAAAAATGAAAGTCATACCTTTATAAAACTATGTTCTAGATATGTACCCCTTTAACACATATATATTCTCTCTATATGAAAGGCGTTTGATGGTGGTACTTTCCTAGGAAGGAACAACTAACATTTATGTTACGGTAATTTATACTAATTTAAACTTTTCCTATTGCAGATTCAACATGACACCCAATTACTGAAGATCTACATAGGATTGGTTATGTGGGAATAATATTGAGTTTACCTAACTCTTAATATCTCATAAATTTTTATTGTAATATATGATAATAATTTTGGAGGTCATCATTTCTCACTTATTCATCACATTTTTCTCTTTATTACACTTAATATAAACTAATTATATAGGTGACATTTTAATAGATACATTACCAATAATCATAATGTAGGATGATATAAATTACCAATGTTCATAAAGCTCAACTGTCATAATACCAAAAATTCATAATGGTTTTCTTACTCCTAAGTAATATCACCTATTTTATTCATTAATATCTTAACCCAATCCAGAACAATCATTGATATTCTTCATTTTCAAAATGAATATTACATTACAGATGTTATTCTTCCTTTTAATGTGTTTGTTCCTGGTGAGATAATCCATGGATTTCAAGATGTTCCAAATTTTAATAATCTAATTATATTTTTATATTTATTTTCCCATTATAGTATTTTTCATTTTACTTGTTTTAATTTTTGAATGAATATAATTTAATAAAATAACTGAATTTTATGAAAAAAAATTTATATTATAATAAATTTCTAAATATGTCAAGGAAACATATATATAAGTGAAATTTGATATATAGATTTCATGTTCGTAATAAACATAATAGTAAATTATATTAACATTTTATCATGTGATGAAGGACTAAATGTTCCACCAAGGGAATATATAATCACCCTGAAGACTAACCATATCTTTTTAGTTTTACAATATATCCAAGATAATAATATTATAGAAGGGGGAACATTTATTTTATATTAAAAACATAGCATAATAAATCAAATCATTGTGAGAAGAAATCACATCATGGCATAGATCAAAAAACACTAATGAAAAAACCATGATATTATAAAATTATGGAGAACTTTTATAAATTCAAACATGTCTACTTATACTATATTTATCATCGAACACAACACATGGTTATCATAAACCAATAAAATTTTCCTTTAACATATTCTATTCTCTTAGGCATAAGGTCAATGAAGTGCTAACAAAACATCTCCTTTTTTTCTCAATGAATAACCATAAAAATTTACCTCCACCCTATAAACAATAGGGATATAATTCTTGAACCATGAACATGAAAATAGGGACAATCATATAGAATGTGACATGGATTACAACCAAGATGTACTCTCATTGAAAAAATGGCTACATTAATTTCACAATAAATATATTTAAGAAAAAGATAAAAAAGGCCATGACCAATGACACTACTTATTGATATCAAGACTCGGTATAAAATTTTTTTATTCCAGAAAAACGAAATTTTTATTTAAAATCCAAAAAAGGTTATATTCACCAAAAAACCACTACTATTTTCACTTCCATCACCTTCAATAACTAAAAAACCAATAATATAACTAACAAAACCTAGGACATTAATGTTTCCATCCCTATTCTAAAAGGGGACATTTTTATTGTAATAAAATACTTGTTTCTATATAAATACATTAATAATAGTAAATTTAAAAAAATTATGTTCACATATACATGGAAAAGTTAATCCATAGATGGGGTGATTGATTTTGATGAAACTTTTATTTCTTTTTTAAGTATATTGTGTATAAAAATATTTTAATTTATTCTTTCTCAAATAAACTATATGGAATAAAAATTTGTGTTAATTTTATATTCATAAATGGATATTGTCAAGGATAATTTAACATTGAGAAAAAAGTGGGAATCTAATATAATTATATATCAAGAGTATAAAAAATAGATAAAGGGCCTCTAAAGATTAGATAATATTAATGGTTTTGGTATTCATATTTTTTTAGAGGTTATAAATATCATAAATTGAATTATATCTAGTAATATCAATGTTTCATATTTAAATATAGGTACATTTATTATCATTATATATATATATTCCATTATTTTTTCATGAAACATTTTATATATGTGTAGAGTTTAATATAAAAAATGAAAAAATATTTTTTATGCTAATTGTGGGGAAGATATAATTATTTCAAAGATTACAATTATTAAAAAACAATAATTACATTTTTCAACTGTAATAATAAAAAAACAGTTATTAAATATGTTTAACATGAATTTATCAAATATAATTTAGTAACTACTAAGATAATATAAGGCATGATCTATTGTTATTATAGGATAATTAATAAAATTGATTTATATTTTATTAAATTTGATAGTATATGACCATGAAATTATTTAGTTGGAAACACTTTTTGAATAATACCAATTTAATATTAAGTAAGTATACAATTAAATATTCCAAAATAATATTGATATAAGTGAAAGTGATATTAAATTATATGTTATTATGTATCAGTGAATATAAAAATAAATATTTGGATGTACTGGGGATGATTGGGAATATATTGTGTATTCTAGAATATCTTTATAATTTTTAACATTATTTCATTTTATAAAATTTATAGATTTCATTAAAAATCACATTTGGTGTAATGATGTTTATTTTGTGTTTGTTACATAATCATGTGTAAAAATATTAGTGATTTAGTAGAAAATAGATTTTATGAAGAAATGATTTTATTTTCCAATGAGGTTTAGTATTGATAACCAAAGAAAAATAATTCAATAAAAAATAGTGAAATAATAATAGTAAAATCATATTATAATTAATTATTGTTTTATCAAATATATAATAATATGTTTAGTTAAAAAGGATAATTTTGTTCCTACCAAATAAAAATTTGTTGTAATTTTCATTTAGGAATTACAGAAAGAGTGATTTTAAGAACTAAGGATGACGATCAAGGACTTTACATTCCAACTAAATAATTAATTTTTTTATATAGCAACTCATTCCCTCTATATTTCATTTCATATTATTATTAAAAAAAATTTCCTTAGAACCTAAATCCTGAGACTGGAACTGAATAATGAAATGACCCCACACATTATCCCCGATTACTATTTTCTAGAATATGCATTAAATGATGAAGTAAAAAATTTATAGAATGATTCTCCCTAAAATATATAATCATAACCATGAATGATAAGGATAAAATGAAAATCATCTTTATAACATTTTTATCAAAAGGTGAACCATTGAAAAATAAAAATATTTATAGAAATCAATGATCTTCTAAACCAAATATAATGAAATGATGTCAAATCTCCATAGTGCATGAAACCTTTAATCATCATCATATATACATCATTGGAAGAACGACTCAACTCATAGAAAGTATAAACTATTATTTTTAAGGATTTTATAGCCTATAATATCTAAATGTCCAACATGGTGCACTTTTCAGGTTTGAGCATAAATCCATATGAATATTCCTAAGGCTTTCAATATAATATTGTGAATTATTTTTAAAATATTTAAAATAAAATCTCTATTAAAAACCATTGTATGAAATTATTTTACCATTAAAGAATCTGAAAAGATAAAATCAATTACAAAATATAACAAACCTTCCATTATAAAAAAAGGTCTTATCAAAATATAAAATGATAATCAAGCATAATATCATTAGGTAATAAACACAAAACAATTGTGTGAAAAATCATTATGCTTCAACAATTAATACCTTACAAATATAATATATAATTCTATATATATATTATAACATGAAATAATTCATATGACATACCAATAACTATACTTGATAAACTCTAATCCCAACTAAGACCACCCATAACTCGCCGAGTTAATTATTTTGAAAAATCCTTTATCCATCCATACACTCACCCATATTTTCTTCTATAAAAAAATTCACATGTGGAAGAATACAAAGTATATACATGAAACCATATTCGTAATTTTTTCCATAATTCATACAATGAACCCCACATTTTTATAATAGAAAATAATCTTAGAGTGGAATAATGACTACTTGTATTTTAAAAAAAATGAAATCACTTTTTCTAGAAAAATCCCAAAAACCAACATGTTTTCTAAAACATTTTTGAGAAACATAATTAAAATTACCTAAATTTTAAAAACATCATACCATTACCCATTTATAGAAATAATTTATTAAATATATTATTAAAACATCATCTCAAAATATTTATAAACCCTCAATTTGATAAATATTAATGATGTATATAAGAATCTATATTTTAATGTACATAATTCTTTTTATCAGATAATGACTTAAACACTCATGTGAAAAAATATTTGAAACCATGTAAAATATTCATTATTTAAAAATCCATCAACGATTCACATAAACACATTCATTTAATATAAATAAATATAACCCACATTCCTTGATTTTCTTTATTTAAATCACATTAGTAATATAATTAATGATGTTGATAAATTGATAAACCAAGACCTATAATAATGATTAATCAATAAATTAAAATTATTAAATTAAATTAATTTATTATCTATTAGAATAATGTTTTCATGAGACATACACCTTTTGTTGGGACCCTATGAATAATAGGCATGGACTGTTTTGTTTTAAAAATACCAAACATATAACTCCCTTTTTGGGGGTATTCAAACTCAAATGAGTATTAATACCCTCATGAAACATGGAATGGTCTATATATAAGTCACAATTCAGTTTAGTACTATAATATTAATGGTTCAAAGATGAATGTTTTAGTTTGTAGCTCATTTTCTATGTTGACATGGTGTTGGACTTTCCAAAAATTAATAATCAGCATATTGTTTCATTAAATATAAGAACATATAATATAAGGGTTTTATAATTTTAAAATTTAACTAACCATATTATATAATTAAAAAATATATTGAACTATTATTACCACATACTTGATAATTACAATTGAATCCCTAACCATTTTTCACATTCTAAAAAAATATCCACATCCATGAAAAATTATGGTGATCTAAAGTTATAGTAATTATATTAAGGGTTTTAAAAAATATATTAATCAAAATCCTCAACTAAAATCACATTATACACCCAAAAAAATTAATTATATATATAACACATTTTTAATAAATTTAGTTAACATTATCTTTCCCTTCAATATTTCTTTCTCTCGCTCTCTCTTCCAACATTTTATTTTCAATAATTACATATATAAGTTTTTCCCCTATAAATCATTTAATAAAAATATCAACTATTTTTAAAAATCAACAGAATTGACCATAAATTAAATCCATGTCAATATCTCCACGAAAAAATAATATTAATCATTTTCCATATTTCATCAAAAAATTAATTCTATGACATTCAAATATTAAAAACAATTATACGATTGAGAAGTATTAAATATTTTATTATTATAATTCCATATATACAATAGAAATAAATCTTTTTTTAATAAAGTAAAATATTTTTTCATATTAATTATAAAATAAAAAAATTAATACAAAAATTTTAAACCATATAATGATTTATACATCTAGTTAGTTACTTAACCTCCTCAAAGTGTTATTCACAATATTTTTAAAGATCGGTATTTCTATCCAATGTTTATTCTTGGATATTATAATATCTCCACAAAAATACAACCTGTGGAATATACCTGATCCTTAAAAAAATTTATTATAGGTCTTAAATTTATATTATTCTTTCCTTGAAATTCATGTCTACTTCCGATTATATAAATTAAAAATTGATAACATGAGGTGGATATGATATATATATTTTAGAATATAACATATGATATAAATTATGAATAACATAATTTCACGATAGAAATGATAATTAATACACAAATTTACAAATCTATTCAAAAAATCTCAAATAGCCCATATATAATAGTGTTAACATCCGTTTTATTATAATTATTTAGTGTCCTAACCAATTATACCCTCATAAAGCAAAAAAGGCTACAAAAATTAAAGTCCAATGAAAATTTGTATTAATCAACATGTTAATTTTGTCAGCTTTTCAAAATCACCATTTACTTTTAGATTGTTCATATATAACTTATTATCATTTATACAAAGAACGACCAAATAAGTAAATTTTACAAATTTTTTACACAACATGATGATGATAAACTATAATTTTATATAAATAATTAAATTATTCTAACATGATTTGTGTTTTATTATTTTTATTAAAATAAATTTCCAAAAAAAGGTATGATTCACTAATGATATATTTAAAATTATGTATATGTGCATGAAACCTATAATCTAAAACATTTATAATAATATCTATTTTCCCAAGTCAATATATATGATATGTTATACACATAACATATTGAGTGTTCATTTCATTCATAATCCCCTAAAATAATCTTGATAAAAAATGAGAATATCAATATATAATAATATAGTTTGAAAACCGAAAACATTAAATATATTTGTTTAAAAATATCTAGTAAATATCCATTAATAATTTATTATCCAAAACATATAATAATTGTGGATATTTATTAATTTTATCAACCACCACCCACATTGAATTTAGATTAAAGGATGATGAATGTAATATTGTTAAAAAATATGTAGAATTTTTTTCTCACTTCTAAAAAATTAAAAATAAATGTATATAAACCCATATCATCATTTATTTTCATTATTCACCTGATAAAAATCTATATATACGTGGAAAAATTAAGAAATATCATTATTCTTACTCAAAATCCAAAAGAAATTTATTTTATATATTTGTAAATATTTTTAATCCATGGTTGTACCACATAAAATATATGATAAATGAACTTCATAACATATTACCATAATATCATAGGAACAACAAATCATTACATGAAATATATAATAAACTAGGATTCCATTCTCTACCATTTATTGGCCTCCTAATGAAAAAATGTGTCTAACATAATCATACACATTGAATTGGAATACTATAACTCTACAACTTTTTTAAAAAGAACATAATTTACATTAGAACATGACATAAAAAATCTATTCTCACCTTATCTCATCACTAGCTGATAATCATCCAATGTACCCATAAAAAAAACTACCCTATAGCTTTATTAACATATATAGTTTGAGTTTTCCAAATTAATGTTTTCTCAATAACATATACATTTATAAGTGTTTTTGAATGTTAAAAATAAATTGTATTAATATATTATAGACAAATTTTCTACCACAAGTTAATGTACCAATATGAGGAGAGGTAAATCAAAATTTCGTAATTGATATAAAGCTTGAATATCTTTCTCTAGAGATAATTTCATAAACTCGTCATCAAATGAACCACTAAAACTGACATATAATCATGCATTTTATATTCTTTGTATAATGTTTCATCTACCTTGACGCATATTTTTCGACATGGTCGGCATGTATATTGACACATTCAATAACCAATTATGATGATTCATAATATAATTCATATCCATTTCCCTACTCTTAAAATTAATCAGTAATATTTATGTAGCTATTTTATTTAATTATTTAAATATCCTTTAAAAACATATTAATATATTACATTTTTTTATCTTTTATATCAAAAACGTTATTGACGAAAAAAAAAGTTTTGGTAATTTATTAATCCAGACATGGTAATTAGCCATCAATACAACAAATCTATGAATCTTGGAAATATTATTGATCCCCTATCATGAAATAAATTCCATTACGTGGTCAAAATATAGTTATATTACTTTATCTATGACAATATTATCTATCATGAAAACATGAATACAAAAGATTCATTTATAGAATTGTTTTTATAGCTCATTTTCACACAACATTTGTTAAAAACAATATGATGTATTTTGTGATAAAAAATTTATCTCTAAAATATCATGATATCATAAAATATTACAAACACAATGTTATGTAAATGCATATGAATTATTTATTTCAATGAATCTAAAAACATGTTAGGTATATTAGTAACTCTAAAATACTTGAACAAAAAATCATAATTCCCATAATGAATATTGAAATTTTACTTTAGTATGTCTTCTTTGTATAAACTAAATTTATAATATCTAGGGTAGAGGTTGATTTAAATAAAACAATGAAAGACCATTTGTTTTAAACAATAATAATCAATATGAGGTTAAATATATTTATTCCACATTATCATCATATCTAGACTCACTCTGTCAAAACATAATAATAATAAAATACCAGTCTACTTATAATATAACACATGTTCTTCCCAAGGTGAATCTTTAAAATCCCAGGTTTTAAGAAAGAAACACTATGTAAAATATCAAACATGATACACTACATCGATCTTAAATAAACAACTAAATATTATTATTTAAATGTTACAATTATAAGCTACCCATTGGAATTATGGGAATGAATAAAATCAATTGAATAATGAAAATATTGTTTAAACATGTTTAAGTAATTATTAATTGTTTTCCAAATTTATTAGTAGTGGAGATAAAAACAAAATGAATATAAAGGATGCATTTTTATAAAAACCTATTTTAAATGATGATAATTGTGTTTGTAAAATATTATCACCTTTAATAGATTTTTATTTAATGAAAAATATATGTTATATCTTCAATGAAATGTTTTAAATTAATCTTATATTTTTTTTCTACATATGATATAAGACCAAATTGAATTTTTTGGATAAAAGAATTTTTTTTATTAAAAAATACATTTTTCCACCTTTTGATGTAAAATTATTTTAAATTTAGTTTTTGAAAAATATATATATTATGTTTTAAAAAATTAAATTTCCCTTTAGAAATGGGGCATTAAAATTTACTTTGGTTATGCTTTTGATATTTTTTTGAAAACTATCATGTTTTGATGAATAGTAAAAATACACTAAATTTTAATTGAATTTTCTTTCAATCGAGATAATTTATATGGATAAATAAAATTATTTAATGGGTTTAAATAATAAATAGTATATATTTTTGTCATTTAAAACAATTTTAGTCATTAAAATAAATTTCACAATGAAATTAGAATTAAAAACATGTCAATTTTTTGAAATATTTTACTTCTTAAAAACACACTTTCTGGTTTTGAAAATGGGAATTAATTTTAAAATAATTAAATAAAATTGTGTTTATAATTTTAAAAAATGTATTCCTTATTTTTAGTCATACGTTCAAAAAATTTTAAACACATAACTTTTGTTTTTTTTCATTTTTAATAGAAACTTCAGTAAATATTTTCATTTACCATCGTTAAAGGGTAAATTACATAAATAACACAAAAAAATATAATTATAATAAATTAAAACGACTCTAAAACATTTCATACTCATATTAGATGATATATTTTCTACCATGATCATCCTTAGGAAGAACCTTTGGAATTTTGGAGCCATTTGGATGTGAAACTAACATTTAGTAATTTTATATTTAAAGAAAGGTAAAATATAACAAAAACATGTATCTTTTAATAAAAAAAATTAATGTAGGGTTATATAATTTATCTCCATGAATATAAGGATTAATTATAAATATAAAAATATTTATTACTTTATTTTATTTTATTTAAATATTTTTTAATTAAATAAATAAATTCATTTATGAAATAATGACGTTTCAGTGACTACCTTATTAATGAAAGATTCAAATAAATGATATTATATATATTGAAATAAATGTAATTTTAATATTTTTATGAAATAAAGAAATTATAGATTATATGAGAATATTATGTTTTATTTAATTGGTATTTTTAAGAATAATGTTATTATGAATTTAACAAAAATAAATTACTAAATATTGTAAAAATTGACATAAATGCGTCTGTAAGACAAATACTATTTTATAAAATGATATAATAGTTATAAAAAAATAATATTCATCCATATGATTTATATTATGTTATAAATTTCATTAATTATCCACATATGGATCTATTGCAATTTTATATTAACTGTAGTAACCATATATTTTGAAAATACAAGAAGACATAAAAAGAGTTAATGTTTCTAACTAACAGTTACTACTAAAAGATATAGTTAATTTTGGGACCTAAAAATATCTAAAACCCATTGGTTGAGGGTATTTATAAAAATTATCATATTTTACTAAAAATGTATCACTTTTTAACTATTATAATTCGAAAATAATTTTATAATAAAATAATTTTTCCAGAATTTCCAAAAGTTTACCTCCTTCTTATAAAAGGCCACCACCATTACACACATACCCAAACCACTAAATTTCATTCTAAAGTTAAAATTATTATAAAATAATCTCCCACATTTTCTCATTTCTTCCAAGATTCCTTAAATTTGGAAGAAGAGAATTCAATAATGCCTTCTCTCTCAAATCAAAATAAGTTACCTGATTTAGAGGTAACGCCTTCTCTCATGTTCCTTTCTTTTATATTCTTTATCCTCCCCCTATAATCTGATTATTCTTTTATTACATAACAAAACCTGTATCCTAGATATAGTAGTATGTTTTTAATAGAAAAATTATAACTACACTTACACAAACTTCCACTTAATAGACATGAACTTACTATTTATGTGTACGGTGAACTACTGCCTCACGAAACTACGATTGTCCAATTATTTCACACTACATCTCATGGTGGCCCTTATGATGGAGAAATATTTATATTGTCTCTATTCTTTTTAAATATTTATTTACAACATACCATTACACTTTATATGATGTGTAAATATGATAATTTCATTGAACTATGTGTGGACTACCGCCCCCTCAAAGTGATATGATTTGTTCAGGCTATACATGGAATGTATAAAAGTTTTTTTTATAAAATTTATGATACATAAATAAAATAAATATAATAATTTTATTGTAATATAAATTTATATCATTTTATTATTATTCTATTAATATGACAATTAAATAAAAGCAGTGTCCATGCACATATATGGCCTACCGTCTCCATGAACGATGCATTTCATTTATGATCAAAAAATATTATAGATATTATTAATACATATATACTATATATATGTGTGTGTGTGAAATTTATACAATTAATTATTTTTTGGAGATTGTGGAATTTTGACCACATGGATAATTAGATCACAAAAGTTCATTTTCGATTCATGTACCGAATATCGACAAAATATTTGATATGAACTTAAATAATTATGTAATTCTAATAAAATTGAATAAGATCTATAAAATTAATAATAAACTTGAAAAAGGATCTCATGAATGTATAAATTAAGTAAATCTTATTTTTCAAATATATTATAATTGTATGTGACAAGTCGGACACAATGTATAGGAACTTTTTAACACAATTTCAATTCATTGGGTTAATCTCATACTTCGTTATTAAGTTATTTTATGAATATGTTAGAAGTAAATATTGATATACAATCCAATATTTATAATTTATTTATTTGAATTTATAATTAATACACATAATTGATCTATTTTATTAACAAAATTATTTTTGTAAGGGAATTTCTGAACTTAATTTCCACTCATTGGGTTTTATTCTTACTTAGTTGATTATATTATTCCAAGATTATGTGTCCAATGATTGTTTATTTATTTATGTTTTAGTTTATAATTCAATTTGTATGGATACAATTTTATTTACACAAAATCACCCCATTTATAAATTCTTACAACATTTGTAATAACATTATAACACAAATCTTAACTCAGTCTCATTTCATTGAGTTTAATATCCATGTCATCCATTTTGTTTTTCGATGAATATGTGTGAATGAAATCTGATTTTTTAAATTTAATATCCACACATATTTTGTGTATTTATATTTATCACACATAATTTTTTCATTTATTTATAATTTATATATCGATATGATCTTTGTAAGGGATTGCATATCAATTTACATTTTATTGAGACTTATTTATTATTTTACACCAATTCACTTATATATGGTGTATATATTTCCCTTTGAAATATTATATCATGAATATCTTTATTATAATGATATTTTAGGTTTTGTAATGTTATTATTTATTTATTTTTATTCAAGTATTTACTAAAGTGGTAAGGGACTCTTTAACTAAAACTTCATTTTAAATGTTTTAAAGATTTATTTTTCTATATATTTCTCATAAAAATTCAAGTCTTAAAATGGTTTTAAGGATATATTAATATAGAAATGAATTATTTAAAATGATAATTTATTTTTAATGTTTCAAATTGGTATGGAACACTTTGATTCAAAATTGTCTTTATTAAATGTTTTAAAAGGTTTTGGAAAAGGGTTTAATATTTCAATATCATGAATTGATTAACTGTGATTAATGAGTGAAATGTTGATAATTTTAATCTTTTATGTGATATTATTATTTAATGTTACCAAGAAATTTGATGGGTGGTTACATGGTAACACAAATACGGGTGTTTTCGTGATAAACCTAGGATGGGTAAGCCCATGATAGCTCAGCAATGTAGTGGGTAACATGATAAAGGTAAACATTAAGGTTTAATGTCTGAGAATTAGGTAATATGCTATGATGGGTATTTTAAATGTAACCATGTATGTTACTCACTGTGTTGCTGTGAAGGATAAAATGTAAGTATTTTATTAATTACAAAAGTTAAATTTACGATTTTATTATTTCTATGAGTTATTCATAAGTCTTATAATTTCATGACTTATGTTGAATAACTTAGTTTTTATGTGTGAAAAGAAATATTTCATTTATTTGTATGTAATTATGGAATAATGTTTTCTTTCATTATTTTATATTCTTTATTGAGATTATTATGATAATCCTATGTTTTTGAAATGTTTTTCAATGTTTATATGGAATTGTAAGAGGAAAGACGAAATCAAGAAAAAAATTTTAATGAAATTTTTTTAATATTATTATTATTGTGAAAATTTGATTTGATTAGATGTTTCTACATTGTAATATTTGAGATATAATGTAAAAATTATAGCCTAATTCTATAAAACACTAAATCTAAAAATATTCTCAATGCGAATTCTTGACATAACATAAGGTTAATTAATGTTAAATGCTAGGGTCTTATTGTTGGTACCAGAGGAATGGTTTATGCATATTCAAGGATTAAGAGTTTTTCTTAAACATATAGTAACATTATATGTCTATTATTTTTGATAAATTATTGTAAATTCCTTTTTCGGTTCATGTAATGTTGGATAAAAATTCAAGGAGGAGGATATCAAACAACATTCTATTATTTTCCATATGAATTTAATGCAATAATGATTTCAATTTCATGCCTAGATCATTCTGAATAATTTTCTAACATACAAATCACTTGGAAGAAAATTATTGATATATCAAACACCTCCATAACACCCTGATAGTATTTTAGATCATGGGTTGTATTTAATCAAATTATATTTTCTCAATATTCTCATATTTTCGTGAAAGATAAATATTATTATTCCATTTTAAAATATTTTAGGTTATCTCATGATTTTGAATATTATTTTGATTTTGAAAAAGTTTCTGAGGAAAGAGACCCTTGGACAACCTATTTATATTATATTTTAAAATACAGTCAATTAGTACATACTTATGGTTTATAAAGGACTATTTATTGAAAGTTTAAACTCATGCTCGGTCTGGATATTTTAAAAAAATCAGGTTTTATATGATATTTTGTAATTATATTTCATACATGATTAATTTCTAAAACTATTTTTATGTGAACATCCATAGGACCCATGTTGTACATGGTGTTCTAAGATAAAGGCATAAAATTTTTTTATGGATCTCTAAATCATTTTTCCATGGATGGACCTTTATTCTACGTGAACAATATGACAATTAATCCATTTGTACACCATGATCAATGTATGATGTTATTTCCTTGGGAGTAATCTTATTTTAACATATAGAGGTGTAATAAAAAAATTCAATATATATTATACTTTTAGAATTAATTTCTTGAGGCCATTATGAGTTGGGATTAAAATGATAGTTATAAGTCAATAATTGAGGATAAAACGTGTTAGGGTCATATTTGAGTTTTATAAAAGGGACAAACCGCAAGATGTGTGGAAACCTATCAAGTATAGAATGATTTTTGGAATCAAAGTAAGACTTATTAATTAAAATATTTTATGGATCAAGGATAAGTTGATTTTGGGAACATAGGTTTTATCTAATGGATAGCCTTAGTATAGGTAAATGGTTCAGTGATTAAGTGATAAATGTTATCTTCGATAATGTTCGCTCATTTGGGAAAACTATATGCTAAGGGGAAATATAATAATATTCATTTTAATTTTAGGAGTATTGGTTGAATTTTTTTTAATCTAGGTTTTTATTATTGAAAATGGTGATTTTGTTTATTAATGGAATTAATTATCCCATCCTGGAGAAAATATTATTAGTTAAATTACATTTAAGTATGATACTTTAATAGTAGTAGATGATATTTCTACATAAATGATAAGATATATAGTGGAATATTATGTGGTCAAATCCTTATGGGTTTGGGGTTTCAATATTAGATGGATTATTTTGAAGAAATTTAAGGACATTTGATTGTTGAATGGTCAATGTAGAACATGGGTTTTATTGTTGAATTTTGGAGATTAAAAGTAGTCCTTATTATTATAAAAGAATATTATATTTGGTGAATTAAAGGATATTTTTAATCCATTTTGGTTTTTATTAATATTTAATGATTGTGGAAGTATATAGTTTATCTTTTGTGGATTATATGATTCTATAAAAGAAGATTCTAGTAGAATAGGTGTGAAAAATTAATATTGAGTACTCATCATTTAGAGAAAAGATGTGTTTGTGGTAGTTATACATTAAAGGATCAAACTCTTATTTACAAGTAAGTATGGTTCCTTATGTTCTTATTCTAATTAGTGAAATAATTCCTTAGCTTATAAAAATAACCATAAAAAACATTTTCCACTTTCTTTTCCTATATGGAAATTAAAAATTATTTAACCCATAAAAATATTATGGTGTTCTTGTTTTTAAATATATCTTAATATTTTTTTATATCACACTCCATAAAAACAATATGGTTATATTTTATTTCATATCCATGTTTTCTGACATGGAATCCTAGTATGTGTTATCTTGGATGACCTTTTCCTTTCTTTCTTTTAAAGTGGTAGTTTTGTTAACCATTTTTATGATGTGTTATTTTTAATGATATTATCAATCCAAATATTAAAATTGAACGGATGAAATTTATAAATGTAGGAAATTATGTAACATCCTATTTTTTAAGAAATAATCACAATGTCCAATATCATACATGATACACTACTTCCAACTTAAACGAATATCTATATATTATTATTTACTTGTTACTATTATAACCGAGCCATTGGAATGTAGGAATTAATATTACCAAATGAATTTTAAAAATATTGGTTACCCATGTTTAAATAATGATTCATTAGTTGCCAAATTTAATATAAGTGAAACAAAACCAATCTAATATAAAGGGTGTCTTTTTTTGAAAACATATTTAAGAAGAGAATAATTGTGATTATAAAATATTATCACTCATTATGAATTTAAATTTAATTAAAAATATATATTTTCATATTTAATTTAATGTAATAAATTTATCATATATGTTTTCTAAAGATGAAATAAAAAATTCAAATTTTTTGTTTAAAAGAATAATTTTTCTAAAAATGCAGTTTTATAGAATTTTGTTTGAGAAATATGTTTAAATTTTTTTTTAAACATTTATGTGTAATATTTATAAAATGCACTTTATATTTTGAATAGGGACATAAAAATTTTATTTGGATTAATTTTTGATATCATTCTGATAACTATCGTGTTTTGATGAATAATAAAAATACGAAAACTTTTATTTGAAAACAACTTCATCCATCGAGATAATTTTATGGTTAAATAATATTATTTAGTTGTTTTAATGTATAAATAGATTTTATTATTATCATATAATACATTATTTTCCATTATAAGTACATTCACATTGAAATTGGACATAAACACATGTAAATTTTATTGTAGATTTTACTTCTTAAAAAAACAGTTTATAGTTTTAACAAAATGAATTATTTTTAAATTAATTACTACAATTTATTTTTATTTAAATTTGAATTTTTCTTCCATATTTGGAATCATAGGGTTCATATTTTTAAAATAGATACATTTTATTTCATGACATTATAAATACTAACGTTAGTAATTTTTTTATTTACTATGGTTAAAGTGTAATTTATGTAAATAAAGGTAAATATAATAATATTATATTAATAAAAAACAACCAAAAAATATTTATTAACCTTATTTTATGATATATTTCCAACCATGAGCATCCTTATTCCTAATATTGGGAATTTGGGAACCACTTGGGTGTGAAAATTTAATTTTATAATTTTTAATTTAATGATACAAGAAATATAACATAAACATGTATCTTTTAATAAAAATATTTAATATAGGGTTATATAACTGATATATATGACTACGAATAGGAACTATAAATATAAAATAATTTTATACATAATTATATTTTATTTATAATTTTTAGACATTATATAAATAAATTTATTTATGCCACAGTGATGATGTAGTGATTACATTATTAATCAAAGATCCAAATAATTTATCTTAAAAATATTAAAATAAATTAAAATTTTCTGATCCCATCAACAAATTTTATAGACTATATTGAAATATTTTTTTTAATGACATTATTTAATGAATCAATAATTTATGACATTAACAGAAATAAATTAAAAAAATTTGTCAAATTTGACATAAATGAGTTTTAAAAACAAATAATATATTCTTAGATGATATAATAGTCCTAAATTTTGTATAATATTAAAAATTAAGTATACAATGATAATAATATGATTAATGATCCACTTATGGCTGGTTTGGATTTTTTCATAACTATAGTGACCATATATTTTGAAAATACCAAGAGACATGATAACAGTTAATGTTTTTGACTAACGGTTAAATCTAGAAGATAATGTTAATTTTGTGACTTAAAATTGTATAAAACCAATTTTTTGAGAGTATTTACACCCATTATCATATTATACACTAAATTTCTCACATTTTTACTATTATAAAAAATTAAAATAAAATAATATTTGAACACCTTTTTAATGTTCCTCTCATACCTTTTTTAAAAGGCCAACACCATTACCAACTTACTCATAACTCTCAGGCCCCTTGGATCATCAAATACTGTTCGAATTATGTATAAATATATTTTCATTTTTCATAGAATCCTTATATTTGGTGTAAGTAAATTCAAGAAAACCATTTGTCTCAAATCAAAATAAGGTACTCAATTTATAGGGAACATCTTCTCTAAAGTTATTTTCCTTTATTTTACTTCTCCACTCATAATGATCTCATTATTATTTGATTACATAAAAACTCCAGTATCATCAATATAATAGTATTTTGTAATTATATGTTTTATAACTTCACTTACACACACCTTCATCTAATGGATATGAATATATTGTTTCGTGTGTACGACGAACTACTGCCTCACGAAATGATGATTGAGCAATTTCCTCCAACAACATATCATGGTGGTCATTATGATAGAACTATGTTTATATATGACATATATTATATTCATATTTTATATATTCTTATTTAATAATTATTTACAACATACTTTTATTTTTTCCATGATGTGTAAATACCATAATTTTATTTGAGGAAATTTGGACTACAGCCCCCTCACTGTGATATGACTGATTCATGCAATACATGGAACGTATAAATAATGGTTTCATTAAAACAATGAAACAAAAGGGAAATATATATAATACATGTATTATAATATACATTTATATCATATTATTATTACTATTTTAATATGAAAAATAAATTAAAGCAGCGTTCAAGCATATGTACGACATACTATCTCCATTAACAATGCATTTCATTTCTTATCTCCAGATATTATGTATATTATAAATAAATATATTATGCATATATATGTTATCTATATAATGAATAATATTCTGGATATGATGGAATTTTGACCTCATGGAAAATGTACAATAAACATGTTTTTTTATTCAAGTACGAAATATCTACAAAACATTTGATAAGAAATTTAATAATTGTGTTATTTTTATAACATGGTAAAAAGTGATATAAAAGTAATAATATAAATAGAAAATATTCTCATGATATTATAAATTAACAAATTTTTAGTATTCAAGAACATAATTATTGTATGTGACAAGTCGGACTCAAGGTAATGGAACTTCTTAACCCAATTTCCATTCTTTAAGATAATCTTATACTTCTTTATTATGTTTGGAGATGATTATGTGAGAAGTAAATATTGATATCATATTATGTGTAATTGTTTCTATATTTGTATTTATAGGTAATACACATAATGGTTCTCTTTTATTAACAAAATGATATTTTTACATGAATTTCTAAAGCCAATTTCAAATCATTGGGTTTTAATCATACTTCGTTGATTATATTATTCTAAGATTATCTTTGGAATCATAGTTTATTGAATTATGTTTTTATTTACACTTCCCTTTGTGTGGATATACTATTTTTACACATATTCACACCATTGTAAAATTATTACATCATTTATAAGAACAATGTAAGGGAAATATTTATTAAATCTCATTTCATTTAGTTAAATATCCATTTAATCAGTTTTTTTCTAGAATATGCGTGAAAGACCTATGATTATTTTACAATTAAAATCCACTTAAATTGTGTGTATTTAAATTTTCCACACATAATTATGTCATTTATTTATCTATAATCTTAGTATATGATATTTTTATGTTATTTCATCTCAATATTCATTACATTGAGACTTAATTTATGTTATACATCAATTCACATTTATATGGTGTATATTATACCCTTTAAAATATCATTTCATGAATCACCGTATTCTCATGATATTAAAAGTCTTGTTTAATTTTATTTATTATTATTTTTATTAAAAATTTATCTCAATTTGTAAGGGAATCATTATCTAAAACATTATTTTAAATTTTTTAATGATTTATTAGTCTAAATATTTCTGATTAACTCTTTAGTTTTAAAAATGGTTTTAAGGATTTATTAATATGGACAGGAAAATTTTAAATTGATAATTTATTTTGAATGATTCAATGTGTTATGAGACACTTTGATTAAAATTTCTTTTTATTAAATGTTTGAAATTGTTTTTGAAATGTATTGAGTATTTCAATATCATGAATTGATTTCTTGTGATTGATGAGTGAAATGTTGATAATTTCAATATCTTAGGTGTTATGATAATGTAATGGTACTTGGAAAATTTCCAGGTGGAAACATGATAAACAAAATACGGGTGCATCTGTGAGAAACCTAGGGTGGGTGAGCCCATGATAGCTCTTCAGGGCATTGGGTAACATGATGGAGGTAAATAGTAATTTTTTTTCATAAGTGATTCAGTGAATATAATGTGATGGGTATTCCAAAAGTAACCATGAAGGTTTCTCCCTCTATAGTTATGAAATATACCATGTAAGTATGTTATGAATGCCACAAGTTACCATTATGATTCATTGTTTTTATGAGTTAATAATAAATATTATGATTTCATAAGGTATGTTAAATAGGATATGTTTTATGGGTGGAAAGTATGATTTTATTGATTTGTATGTATTTATGGACTAATTTATTCCTTCCTCATTTTATATTCCTTATTGATCTTTTTATTCTCATCCCATGTTTTTGAAAAAAAATTCATAGGGTATAAGTTAGGGAATGAAAAAGGAAGTATTCAAGATTTTTTTATCAAGAAAAAAATAAAAATTTTATGGGTTTTTATTATTCTGAAAAATTAGATAGGGTAGACATTTCTACATTTTAAAATTTGAGATGTAATGTAAATGCAATTGCCTAATTCTCTAAAACTCAAAACCTGAATAGTTACTCAATGTGAATTCTTTAATTAACTCTTGGTTATGTAACGTTTAAGGATGGGGATTTATAGTTCGTATCAGAGTAATGGTTTAGACAACTTTCAGCATTAATTATTTTGGTTAAATATATAGTAACATTATATGCCTATTATTTTCACTAAATGTTTGATATATAACATTTTAAGTTCAAGTATAGTAATTTACAAATGGATGGATGAAGAAATCAAAAATTATTCTTATATCTTACAGATTACTTTCATGCAATAATTATTACAAAGTTATGTCCGGATAATTCTAAAACATTTTCTAACATACAACTCACATGTAAGCTATTATTTGAGATATAAAAAACATCCACTATACCTCGATACCATCATGGATTATGGGGTGTCTTTAATCAAATCCTATTTTTCAATATTGACATATTTTCAAAAAAGGTTAATATTATCAGGGAATTTCAAAATATTTTACCTCATCATAAGATTTTAAAGCATAAAATTAATTTTTAAAAGGTGATGAAGAATGAGACCACTCCACAACCTATTTAAATTTTATTTTAAAATATAGTCTCTCAACACGTAGTTAAATAATTTTTAAGGGACCATTTTTTAAAGATTCAAATCATACTCATTCCCAAAATTTAAGAAAAATAATGTTTTATAAGGTGTCTTGAAATTTTATGTCATACATGATTATTTTCCAAAAAAATATTTCGTTGAAAACACATATGATCGATGTTATACAAAGATTATTTTGATAAATGAATAAAATTATTTCTAATGATCCTGAAATCAATGTTTCAATGTATGGACCTTCTATATATGTGAAAAATTTTATGATGAAACCAATTGGACACACTATTCATTGTATGATATTCATTCTTTTGGAATAGTTATATTTATCATATGTGGGTGAAATAAGAAAATATCAATACATATAAGACTTAATGAATTAATATGTTGAGGTCATTATGATTTGGGATGAAAATTATAGGTATAAAAAAACTATTAAAGTTAAAACATGTTAGGGTTATTTTTTAGTTTTAAAAATGGGATAACATGCAAGATTTGTGATAACCAATCGTGTCTGATAAGGAAGACAAAATATAAGTATGACATATTTGTTAAATTATTTTGTACTTCCAAAATAAGATTATTTTGAGAACTTATATTTTATCCAATTTATATCCTTAGTATAGGACAATAACTTCGTTATTAATTTATAATTGTTATTTTGGAAGACATTTAAACATTTGGGAATACTATCTGCGTGTGGAAAATAAAAACTATCAGTTTTATATTGAGGAGTAATGGTTGAAACTTTTTGTAATAATATTTGTTTTTGTTGTGAAAGAATGGTGATTAGGTTTATTTATAGAAATTATTAACCTATCATAGAGGAAATGTGAATACGTTATTTAATATTAAGTTTGATACCTTAATAGTCGTTGATGTTATTTGGTGATAAATGTTAAGATTTATCTTAGAATACTATGTGATAAAATCCTTTTATGTTTCTGTTTTCAATAATAGTTGGATTATTTTGAATAATTTTAAGGAAATTCATTTGTTGAATGGTTTATGTAGAACTTGCATATTAATATTGAATTTTGGAGATTAAAATTAGTCTTTATTTTTATAAATTATTAATATTTTTGTAGAATTATATGATCTTGGACTAACCATTTATGTTTTAGTAAATTTATAATGATATGGGAAGTATATAAATTATCTTTTTTTTATTATGTGACTCTCTAGAAGATGATTCTAGTACTTCATGTGTAACCAAGTCATATTGAATACTCATCATTTATAGAAAAAATGAGTTTTTATAAGATATTAATAAATGGATCAAACTCTACCTGACAAGTAAGTTTGTTTCCTTATGTTCTAATTCATTGTAGTATAATAATTTCATATCTTTATGTAAAGGACGATAAAACAAAAAAAAATTCCATTTACTTTTACTTTTGGGAAATCAAAGACTGCTTAGAACATCACAAGTTTATGGTTTTCAGGTTTTTAACTATCTCTTAATAATGATTTCCATCACTATATATCTGAAAATGTTGGTTACTTTCTCTTCCATATCCATGTCTTACTACATGGAATCCATTTATGTGTTATCTCATGTGACCTTTTCACTTATCATTCATTCTTCTAAAGTGGTAGATTTATTAACCCTTTTGTTGATGTGGAATATTTAATGAAGTTATGAAAAAAAATTAAAATTATGAGGATGCAATTTTCAAAAGTTACGAATGATGAAATATCCTATGATTTATAAAAGAAACAATATGGTCATCAACATACAAGATACACTGTATCGAGATTAAATGAAAAAATAAATATTATTTTTTAAATGATACCATTGTAATATAGCTATTGGAATGGAGGGAATGAAATGTATCAACTAAATTATGAAAATATGGTTTACACATGTTTAAAAAAAGATTCATTGGTTACAAAATTAATTATAACTGTAAATAAAATAAAATTGAATATAAAGGATGCGTTTTTATGAAAACCTATTTAAAATCATATCACTCATTATAGATTTTTTAATGAAAAATATATGTAATATATTCAATGTAATAATTTAAATTAATATTATGTGTTTTCTAGATATGATTTAAGAATAATTTAAATTTTTGGATAAAAGAAGTATTTATCAAAAAATGATATTTTACTGCCTTTTAGATAGTGAACTCTTTTAAAATGTAGTTTTTGACACCGTTATATGATTTATTTGACAAATAAACTTATTCATTAGATGAAATACATCAAAATATACTTTGAATAAATTTTTTATATCTTTCTGATAACAATCATGTTTTTATGATAGGTACAAATACTCATCTTTTTAATTGAAAACAACTTTATCCGTATAGATAATTTATATGGTTAAATAATAATATTTAATGGTTTTAAAGTATAAATGGAATATGTTTTTATATTTTATTACAATTTTCTCCATTTTATGTAATTTCACATTGAAATTGGGCATAAACATATGTCAATCTTTTGGTAGATTTAATTTCATAAATACACACTTTCTGATTTTGACAAGAGGGATTAATTTTAAATTAATTACTATATTTTTTGTTTTTTAATTTAAAAAAATGTATTCTATATTTGTAATAATAAGTTACAAATTTTTTAAATAGGTAACTAATATTTCTTGACAACATGAATAGTAACTTCAATAATTATTTTTAATAACCATGGTTAAAAGGAAAATTAGGTAAATAATGGTACAATAATAAAATTATAGTAATTAAAAACTACCCTAAATGTGTCATAAGACTATTGAATGGGATATCACTAACTATGATATTAATTAGGAAAAACTATTTGCAATTTCTACCCACTTGGGTGTGAAAATGACATTTTATAATTTTTAATTTAAAGAGAAGGGAAATATAACTTAAACATGTATCACTTAAAAAATATAAAATTGGGTTATATAACAAATATATATGACTATTTGTGTCTTTAGTATAAATTTAAATTGATTTACTACATCATTTTATTTAATTTGTAATTTTTAGACACTAAATAAATAAATTTATTTGTGACATAATGATGATGTTGTGATTACCTTATTAATGAATAATTCAAATAAAAGAAATTGCAAATATTAAAATAAATGTAATATTCAAATTTTAATTCTATAAAAAACTTTTATAGATGATATTGAAATATTATATTTGAGTTAATTCCCTGGGTTTGATGAAATCTAGTTGTTATGAATTTAAAAACTCAATTACTAAATAGTGTTGAAATTGACATAAATGAGTTGAAAAATTATTTTATTAAATTATATAATATTCTTAAAAATATAATATTTAGCCAAATGACTTATATAATGATAAATATAGGATTAATTATCTACTTCAGAATCTATTGGAAATTTATAGTAACTATAGTAACTATATATTTTGAAAATATAAGAAGACATGGTAATAATGAATGTTTTTAACTAAGGGTTAATTCTATAAGATAAGGTTTTTTTGACCTAAACATATATGAAAACTATTTTTTTAGATTATTTAGACCAATTATTATATTACTGTTGAAATTTATCTCTTTGGATCTTTTATATTTCTAGAATCATTTTAAAATAAAATAATATTTCAAGACTATGCTAAAGTGCCCCTCCTCCCCATTATAAAAGGCCAACACATCTACCCACATATTCATACCCCTCAATACCCTTAGATAATAAAGATTTTGATCAAATAATCTTAAAAAATCCTTCCATTCCTCATATAATCCTCACCTTTGGTAGAAAGGAATTCAAGAAATCCTTTTGGCTGAAATGAAAGGAAGTTACATGATTGAGAGGCAATGTCTTCTATCAAGTACATTTCGTTTATTTTTCATTTCCCACTCCCTATGATATTTTTATTATTTCATTACATAAAAAATCAGTATCATTAATATATTATTATGTTTTTATGATAATTATTATCACTACACTTATACACACCTCTATCAAATGGATATGAACATATTGTTTTTCTGTATGGAGAACTACTTCCTCCCGAAATAATGTTTGTTAAATTTTCTCCTACCACATATCATGGTGGCCATTATTATGGAACTATATTTATTAATGTTATATATTATATTTATATTGATTAAATTCTTATGTAATATTTATTTACAAAATAACTTTATTTATTCTATTATATATTAATATGATAATTTAATTTGAGGAAGTGCAGACTACCGCCCACTCAAAGTTATATGACCCATTCATTCTATATAGGGAATGTATAATGGATGGGTTTGTTAAACCTATGAGACATGCATGTCATAAATATAATAATCATATTATAAGATACATTTATATCACTTTATTATTACACATTTAATATTACAATGAAATGAATGTTGCGTTCATACATACGTCCGGTCTACTGTCTCCATGAATGGTGAATTTCATTTATTTTCCCCAAATATTTTGGATATTATAAATAAATATACGATTTTTAAATAAGAAATTTATATCATGAATAATATTTTTTAGATGACTTACTTTTCACCACAAGGAAAATTTACATCAAAGAAGATAATATTTTATTCATGATTCGAATATCGGCAAAACGTCTAATATGAACTCAAATAATTATGTAATTTTTATAACAAGGTTATAAGTGATATAAAATGAATAAGAAAATTTAAAAAGGTTAAAAATATTGTAAAAATTAACCATATTTTATTATTCAATAACATAATTTAATTCGTGACATTTTAGACTCAAGGTAAGGGAAATTCTTAACCTAATTTACATTCTTTGGGTTAATCATCAACGTCTTGATTCTGATATGATATGATTATGTAAGAAGTAAATATCGATATCATATCATTTATTTTTAAATTAATTATGTGTATATATAGTAAATATACATAATATATATATTTTATTTTCAATATGATCTTTGAAAGGCATTTTCAAAACTCAATATTTAGTCATTGGGTTTTACGCATACTTCATGGATTATATTATTCCATGTTTTCGTGTGGAATCACTTATTATGTATTTATTTATTTATTTCCAATTACCCATGTGTGGATATATTTTTTATTCATATAATCACCCCGTTTCTAAATTCTTACATCATTTAGACATACTTTGTAATGTTATTATTAACTCAATCTCATTCCATTGAGTAAAATATCCATGTTATCGATTTTGTTTTTCCAAGAATATGTTTGAATGACCTATGATTGATTAACGCTGAATATCCAATTATATTGGGTGTATTTATATTTTCCAAACATAATCATGTCATTGATTTATCCATAATCTATGGATATGATCTTTGTAATAGATTTTATCTCAATTTACATTCCATTTAGACTTATTTTTTGTTATACACCAATTCATTTTAATATAGTGTATATAATTCCTTTTGACATATTATATCATGAATGTCTTCACTCTCATGATATTATATGTTTTATTATTATTATTTATTTATTTTTGTTCAAGTATTTTCTCATGTGGTAAGGGACTCTTTAACTAAAACATCATTTTAAATGTTTTAAAGATAAATTATTCTAAATCTTTCTCATTGATGTTCATGTTTTGAAAATGGTTTTATGGTTTTATTTATATATACATGAATGTTTTAAAAGGATAATTTAATTTTGAACATATCAATGTGTTATGGGACACTTTGATTTAAAATTATCTTTATTAAATATTTTAAATGGGTTTGGAAATGGTTTTAAATTTTCAATATTATGAAATGATTTCTTATGATTGATGAGTGAAAAATTGATAATTTATATAATTTATGTGTTATGATTATATAATGTAACCAAGAAATTTTATGGGTGGTTACATGATAAACCAAAATATGGGTGGTTCCCTAATAAACCTAGGGTGGGTGAACTCGTGATAGATCTCCAATGCATTGGGTAACTTGACGAAGGTAAATATTAAGGTTTCTCCTAAGAGATTTTGGGAATATAATGTGATGGGTATTCCAAATGTAACTATAAAGGTTTCTCCATATGCATCTGTGAAAGTTACAATATATGTATTTTATGAATGCTCTAAGTTTCCATTATGATTTTTTAATTATAATATTTATTCGTAAGTAATATGATTTCATGATTTATGTTAAAGTGATTCCATTTTATAAGTGAAAAGTATGATTTCATTGATTTTTATGTATTCATGGACTAATGTTTTATTTCCTTTTATTATATTCCTTGCTGATATTTTTATGATCATCTAATGATTTTAAATTATTTTCATAAGGAAAAATTTTGGGTAAGATAAAAGAAGTATTCAAGAATATTTTTATCCAGGAAATAATTACTATTTTTAATGATTTATATTATTGTGAAAATTGTATAGAGTATAAGTGTCTACATTGTAATATTTGAGATGAAAGGTAAAAGTTATGGCCTAATTATCTAAAACACTAAACATGAAAAGATCTTCATTTTGAATTATTTAAATACTCATGATTTAGTAATATTTAAGGCTAAGGCTTTATAGAAACATTAATTTTTATACTTAATGAATTCTTAAATTCATTAATATATTTATATAATTCCAAAAATTCTGAATAAGACTCATGTATATACAAGCTAGTAGGATTCAATCAATAGTTTCTATATTTGAAAAATTATAAATATTCATTAAAAAATTTAAACCATTTTTAATTTATACAGTGTTGATTATTATTTAATGTGGATATATTTAATATCTTTCTAACCAATTATCAAATCAATTCATGTAAGTAAATAGGTAAAATAACAACATAATTTTTTTAAAACATTTTGTACTAATACATACTCCATTCCATGATTGGTTGTTTACCAAAAAAATGATTCTCCACTATAATATAATGTTGATTACAATGGGTGATGTTTCATACATAAAAGGATTATTGAAATTAATGTCCATAAAATCATTTTTTTTCCAAAATCATGCTTTAATTATCTCAGTAGTATCAATCATTTTTCACTTATTGAAACTATAATCTCTATACCTAGTATATGTCATACAAAACAGATTATGTCCTACTATATATATTCATGTGTCTTTATAAAAACCCTCGTGGAATTTATTATCATCCCTACACAAGGTACTTCTCTATAAATCAAATTGATATCATTCATCTCTATTGTTGCTTCTTTGAATTTTATCTAATTTCATGGTATTACAACTAAATATTAGTAACTACTATTGGTAAGCTTCATAGGAGACTAATAAATCTTCCTACCAAAATATATCACAAAATACTAAACTCGAGTGATCTTCTAACACATTAATCCATTATTTTAAAAAATCATGAAAACATAAAATTAGAACATACACCCAAGGGTGTCATCTGACTATGTTCCCTTCCTTCTCAAAATAATATAACCATGGGTGTTAGGGTAGCCTCTTATTATTGATTTAGATTTGAAACCCAGCTTATAAAATGCCTCAGCATAGTCTCAATACTCATTACACTACCTCAAAACTAGGCATGGAAGGCTCCTACCTTTATCAGTGCTAACGAAAAAGCACTGATAAAGGGGTCGGATATTAACAGTGCTAAAAAAATCGCTTATAAATGTACCCTTCATCAGCGCTAAAACAAGCACTGATAAAGGTGTACCCTTTATCAGTGTTATTTTAGCGCAGATGAAGGCTATATTTGGCAGTGCTTTAAATATCCCTTTATCATTGCGTTTCTTAGTGCTGATAAAGGTCATATTTATCAGCATTTTTCATAGAACTGATAATGGTTATTGTAAACATTAAATAAAAAACACATTTTATAACTATATATATATAATAAAATAATTATAATATAAATAATTTATATATTTATCATATTTATACGATTTATTAGATTTATTAATTCATTATATTTACTAGATTTATTAATATATTCATTATATTTGATATATATATTTAATTTATTTGTTTATATTTAATTTATTTGTTTTATTAATAAATATATAATACTTTTTAATATATATGTATAATTAAAATTATTGAATATATATGTGTTTTACAATGAATTGAGGTCAATGAATATATCATGCGTATATATATGTGCATGAATAATGTTCATTTATAGATTATAATTACATATCACGTTGATGTGTTATTGATTTATAATTCATTATGTTACCCATATAATATATATTTTCTAATGATGTACACATATAATTAAAACTACATTATATTTAAAAAATAAATATATATTTTATTATATTTTCAATTATATATATATATAAATATACCTTTCAAATAATTTTATAAGTATAAATAAAGATATATTTATTTAGAGTTATAATTATTAATAAATATATATATATATAACATAAATATCATTATAAATAAATATATAATAATATAAAAAATTATCAAATTTATAAATTTGTCAATGCATTAATTATAACTGATAAAGTATGTCTTTATCAGCGCTACAAAAGAAGTGATAACGAGGGGCATTATCAGCGCTAAAATGAAAATTACTGATAAAGTCACCCTTTATCAGCGCTAAAAAAGAGCTGATAAAGTCGACCCCTCATTAGTGCTAAAAAGGCACTGATAAAGGCGGTCTTTGTCAGCGCTTTTCATTTTAGCGCTTATAAAGACCCCCCTTTATCAGTGCTTTTTACTAGCACTGATAATGGTCCATGTGGGATTTATAAAATCCCCTGGGTCCTCCTCCTCCTCCCCGCACCCTGTCAAGATTTCGTGGAAGCCCTACCCTACGTCGCTGCCCCCTCTCCGCCGATGCCTCCTCTCCGCCGCGGCCTCCACCTACTCCTCTGTCGCGGCCGCCACCTCCTCCTCCTCCTCCGGCGCCTACTTCTCCTCCTCCACCTAGACCACTCCTCCTCTTCCGCCTCCACTGTGGCTCCTCCTCATCCACCAGTGCCTCCTCCTCCTCCTCCTCTTCCTACTCTCCTACCTCTACTGCCTCCGGGCTGCCTCCGCTGCATCTGCTGCCTCCGCGGTGCCTTGGTGTTGCATCTGTGCTACCTCTACAGCCTCCGCTGTCGACGCCTCCTCCTCCTCCACCACCAGGTCCTCTTCTTTATGGTGAGTAAATTTTAATTTTCATAAATTAATTATGTTTCCATTTATTTTCAATATTAAGATTAGTTATGATTTGGAGTGATTCTTGTAAGTGATGCTTGTGTGTGTGACACATGTATATGTAGTTGGTAACTTGTTTGATCTTGATTAGCTCTCCCCACTATATCCTTCTCATAGAAACAGGAATATAGAGATTCTTTTTTGTGAAAGGATGTTATACTAGATTAAGAATTCTCTCCGTTTAGTGTCCCTTTGTATGGATATTTTTATGATTTTTGATACTACCCCATAGTTAGGCTAGGTACGGTTTGAACCGTCTGTGTTGTTGAATTCATTTCATCAGCTGAGGCATGCCAATGGGATGAGTCATATATTTAGTATGTTCTATAGTGTACACTATATTGTACACTATTCTCTGGGTTGGGTCATATAACAATTTTAATATCATGTCCTTTCTTATAACATAGAGTTACACCAACCTCTCACATTGGGTGTGATTCACATATCCTCTAATTCCACAACATAGTAGCTGCTCCCCTCTCACTTACGGTGGGTCTCACCATCACGTCATATAAAAAACAATTTGAGGAAGGAATCCCTCTAGACAACCTCTCACAAATCAACTCCAATCCAATACTAAGTGATACCCATTTCTAAATCTCACATCATATTATCATAGAAAAATGATCTAAGGAGGAATCACAATATCCAACCTCTATCACAAGTCAAAATGCACATTAAATAGGTGCGTCCCATGGAAGTCACACACCAATCCCATTTAACCAATTCCTTGTCACTCAATGTAGTGTCCTACCAAAACCTTATCACTTAAATAAAGGCCATCCATCTTTCCTCATGACACAAAACATATAAATAGTAATCTAAGGAGGGTATCTATATAGCTGACCTCTCTTACTAACCAGACCACATCATTAATAGGAGGGCCCCATGGATGATCATACTTCAACTAGGTGAAATTCATATGAAGTCCTAATCTCTTAGTCAGTCTGACCATAAATGATAAAAGTCACCATCCATTTATCCTTGAATAATAATCTCCTTTAAACCATCTTGGATATACATGAAAATTATTCCCTAACTATCAACATTCTTATTCCACCTATAAAGGAATCTACTGAGTTCTACAAACCTAACCCATGTCTACTCATTGATACCAACACACGCTCATCTCTATATGGTAATGTCACAACCAACATTTTATACTTGATCTAGGCCTCGATATTCTAGTCTATATCATCTTCTAATTCCCACATTAAAATTCACTAAAACTAAATAATGACCATCCTACGAAACTCACACTAAGAGCCTTGGATACCCTATTCTAAGTCATCCAAACTATTACAATGACCCTCACTTAGGTACCATATCAGATCTCCCCTTAGATATCTCTTAATACAATTATAAAGAGGAAATCCTCTATGTCACACTTCACCAATCCCTATATGGAATATCCTATGAATCACAGACACCATGACTCTTATATATCATTAAGAGGGTGTTCCCATCATACTTGATATATAAAAGTATATTATCCATATTCTTTAGGCCTAAGACTCTAATACCTACTCAAATAGACATATAAAACTTAACTAGGCTCTAAAAATACCATACCAAACCCGATCCTCTCATAAACACAACCATAGATCTCACCGCCATAGAGACATAATCTCTGGATGATCACAAAATCACAAACATTCAATAGAAACCTCACTCTTTCTCTTAGTAGATCAAAAACACCCTATTTATTTACCTAGGTTTCTCTTGATTTCTATCCCTTTCACTGGAACACATATAATCATGAATGAATGCCCAATCATGCATAAATTGGAACATGGTTATGTATTATAGGGTCCACCTACCTCAAAAAATATAGTAACCCCCTCACCAAGATCAACTCATCCTCAACCATGACTATACATTCCATATCTAATCTTGTACCAATGATTGAGACACAATCTCAAGGCACAATTCTAAAATAATTAACTATAGAAACTTATAATTAATTATTCCCCTTAATATAATTAGAAATTATATTTTAAAAACTCAATGAGAATCACAACACCACCTAAAACACACAAAACATGGTGTGTTCATCATACGAGGATAACCTCTATCCAATACAAACAATATCTAAATCATCAAAATTGATTTGAAGATGGTATAGTGAAATCATCAAACAAATCCGAGTTAAAATCATCCCAAATAATAGGTAAATAAAGAATAACAGTAATTGAGGAAGTATGATGGATGAACTCACTAACACACTATAAAAAACTCCCAAGAACCACCCCTCATTAGGGGGATCAAAGAGAGGAAGAGAATGGATGAATCCCAAGAACCACCCAAGATTTTCTAAATGCCCCCACCATTTTTGAGGTATCTTGTTTTTTATCTAAATTATACTCATATTCTATCTCCCCTAACCTATATACCCATCCTTTGGATTTCACATATGATTAATTTAAATAATGAATGGATGAATGGAAATCGGTTGACAAAAGAGTAGAAAGAAATCGTGAAAGAGTTAATCAAGTTTGAAAAAGATCACGCATATGACCCTTCTCAAATCAATTGTCGGTGTTTATGCTATATTTATTCAAAACAAATTAGTCCAAAGGAGTTGTAAGAACACTTGATCTGTCATGGAATAGATTAGATATATACTTGTTGGAATAAACACAGGTAAACAACAAATGTAGGTTGTGGCTTGGATAACACTGCATTTTATGGATCATCAGATATGATTACATGTATGAAAAATGAAGACGACCATATGGAGTATGTTATTACAGATGTGAATGATGCTGAATATAGTATTGAGGAAATGATAAGGATTTTTGAAGATGAACTTCGTGATTTCCCAATATTGTTTGAGAAGTTAAAAAGTTGTGCAAAGACGTCATTGTAAGCTGGTTTCACTAAATATATTGCTCTGTCAGCTGTACTGAAGCTGTATAATTTGAAAGCAGACAATGGGTTGAGTGACACCAGTTTTATGGAACTAGTTGCTCTCACGAATGACATGATCTTAGAAGATAAAGATCTCTTGAGCCGAACATACGACGCAAAACGAATGCTACGCTCGATGGGTATGATCTCTGAAATAATAAACTCCTGCCCGAATGACTGTATACTGTTTCTCAAGGACCACAAATCACATAAATAATACCCAAAGTGTGGTTCTTCTCGATACAAGAAAGATGAATCCAGTACTACTAATGTTGTATGGTATTTTCTGATCATTCCATGGTTTATGCGCCTATATGGAAGTGAAGAGACTGTAGGACAATTGACATGGCATATAGATACAAGAATTAATGATTGGATACTATGTCACCCGATAGACTCTCTTTAGTGGAATAGAATTGATCATGAGTATCCTGAATTTGGAAAAGAGTCGAGAAACTTTAGTCTTGCATTATCTAGAGTTGGAGTGAATCCTTTCGGTTTTCAAAGACATAGTCACAGTACATGGCTAGTTATGTTGGTAAATTATAACATACCACTGTGGTTATGCATGAAACGAAAATACATCATGTTATCTATGCTTATATCAGGACCAAAACTACAGGGTAATGTTATTGATGTTTATTTAGCTCCATTGTTCGATGGATAGAAATTATTGGGGGATTCAGGTGTTACATTGTATGATGCTCAAAAAAAGAATTTTTTACTTTGTGACCAATGTTGTACAGGATGATAAATGACTTCCCTTATTATTTAAATCTTTCAGGATATAGCGTTAAAGGAACTCAAAGGTGTCCCATTTCCGAACAAGTTACACAATCAATTAGGCTGAATCATGCATCAAATATCGTGTTTCTAGGACATTGCAGATTTCTACCCTGATGACTTAAGTACCGATCTTGGACGTCATCATTCGATGGATGTTCAGAAGAAAATACAACACTGTATCCAATAATAGGTGATCAATTTTTTGAGAAATTTAAAATTTTGGACACTAATTTTGGTAAACCGGCTTCGAAAAACCTTACGAAAATCTATTGGAAAATGAGATCAGTTTTTTTTAATTACCATACTGGAATTGTCTGTATGAAAGGCATTTTCATGATGTTATGCATGTACAAAACAATTTATTTGATAGTGTCATCGACACGTTGGTAAATACACCTTTCATAACAAAAGACAAAATTAAGGCTAGGTTGGACATGGTTGAGATGAGAATACAAGAAGAGTTGGCAATAGTGAAGGGTGAAAAAAAAACATTTCTTCCACCTGTTGCTTACACTCATTCTAGGCAGGAGAGATATCAGTTTTGCAACTTCTTGAATGACATAAAGGATCCATAGAGGTATTCATCTAATATCAGGAACCTTGTGTCATTGATTGATTTGAACATAAAAGGTTTGAAATCACATGACTACCATGTTTTGATGCAAGATCTCATTCCTATTTCTTTACGTTGCATTTCTCCCAAGAATGTCCGCCATCCATTAACAAAATTGTGTTTCTTCTTCAAAGGTATATGAATCAAAGTTATAGACTTAGAGAAATTTCTAACTATAGAAAGAGAAATTTCCATCATATTAAGTGAATTATAAATGTTCTTCCTGCCTTCATTTTTTGATATAATGGTTCATTTTATGGTCTACTTGGTGAGAGAGATTCGACTATGTGGTCATGTACATTAAAGATAGATATGACTCATTGAACGGTATATGAATATTTTGAAAGGGTATGTCAAAAATTGAAGTCAGCTAGTGGGTTGTATTGCAGAGATATTAATTTTTGAGGAAGCCATTGAATTCTATACTGAATATATGTCTTGTGTGGAATGAATTGGCCTACCAAAATCTCACCACACACAGCGGCTTGAGGTTGGATAAATTAATGGAAGACATGTTGTCACAATCAATATTACAGATCAAGAGCAGGCCCACCTTAATATTTTTCCTAAAAATTTCGACGTTGACCCATATTTTGAAACCCACAAATAAATTCTTAGGCATTTGAATCCATCCTGGTCTAAAAATGGATATCAGATACACATAATCGACAGTTTATAGGATGGTTTTGGGACCATATTTTTCAGAAGTCAGATGAAAATCTAGATTCAATTTCAAACTGACTTCGATGGCTAGCAGGAGGAGTAAGTGTGTATGTATTATCTTAAAATTCATATGCAGTTAATGTTTATATATTATATAATAATGAACATGATGAAGACAATACCATGTAGAATAGTGGGGTTACACTTGTCTCTAAAGCGATGCATGTTTTCAGAGAAAAGGAAAAAATACAATTTATATGAATATGCCATACTTTGGAATTATCAAAAAAATATTGGAGTTGGATTTTACAGAATTCCAGGTTATGATTTTTCAATACAAGTGGGTTGATAACAGGAGTGTTGTTAAAATAGATGAATTGGTGTTCGTTAAAGTTGATTTCATTAAGGAAGGAGAGAAAGACAAACCATTTATAATGGCAGCACAGGCAGTGCAAGTATTTTATGTTCCAGATCCCGCAAACTGAAACTAGTCAATTGTTTTGTTATTGACCAAAACAACAGAAGGGTCATATCAAAATTCAATGGAATATGACCAATTCATTGGAACTTTGAAATAATTTCACAGTGGTCCCAATGTAGATGATGTTTTAAATGTCAAAGGAGACCAAAATGAATGGATATGGATAGTTGATAGTAGAGTAAAATCCCTTAAGCCTTTAAAAAATAGAGTTCAATAATCCTGTTATTTTTTTATTGTAATATAGATTATGTTACATTATGTTATTATCTGTTCGCTACTACTTTTGTGTGATCTAAATCAAATGTTAAACCACTTATACAGATAATGACTTCTACACATGCTAATGCAACCAATCCTAAGACACAACAGGTTTCTCAACCTGTTGCAGTTAGTCCCACTTCTGAGGTACAACAGGTCTCTCAACCTGTTGCAGCTAGTCATACTACTGAGGTACAATAGGTTTCTCAGCCTGTTACTACTGGTCCCACTACTAAGGTACAATAGGATTCTCATCCTGTTATTACTGGTCCCAGTGCCGATGCTAGCACTTCAGAGGAACATAATGATGATGTAGAAACTGAGGAAATTGTAGGCAATGAAACCCCAACAGCACAAAAAAAACATGTACGTCATAGTTTGACAGCTTTATCCAAAATCTTTAATGAAAAAGAAAAAGTCATAAAATATGAGGTGGGATGGAATAAGCGATGCCAACATGTAAACCCCAACAAGGAAATGATTAGTAGAAACATTGGAATCATCACTCAGCTACGCGTGCTGATTGATATAGAGTCATGGCACCATGTTGTGAGCGGGCTGAAAACATTAATGTGGGATGAGATTATGGTATCATTAACATATCCTTTATATAATTTATTAAAATAAAATAAAATATAATACTGAAATACTGACTAACTCTACATCATCAATTACAGAGTGCATTTATAGTTTATGTCTCGCATAAAGAATATGTATTTAGACTGGCAGGAAGGGTTCATAGAGGCTTTCACATAATATTAACGAAATGTCATCTGAAAGATGCTGAAGGGAAAATCAATCAACACCCACCTTCTCTTTATGCATACTTGACATCCCAATGAGTGTGGGATGCGTTTTTCAACTGTCGTGCGGAGCATACTTTTCAGGTACATTTTATTTGGTAACACATTGTTTAACACTGCTTGTATTCTTCACTTTGATTAACAATTGTTTATTTATGAAATAGCAACTGAGTGCTGGAAATAATGAACAGGCAGTAAAACCAGCGTACCCCTATCGTAAAGCAAGGATGAGGTATGCTTCAATTGAAAAAAAATTGGAACATATTTTAAACATATTGTAATACTTTTATGTCACATAAAAAAACACTATATCCCTGTTTCTCTGTTTACATTCAAATTGATGAATCAAAATCGCAAGACACTTCCATCCCACACCATGTACTATGGAATGAGGCTCGTGTTAATAAAGAGGGGGAAACATGTGGATGAAAACACACAAAAAAGTGGGAAACATGTGTAAGTATGACATAATATATTTTTTTCATTAAATCACTATTACATCACATTGATAACTTATTTTCCCATATGTTCTATTTGACATAGTCACAGGAATAAACAATACCCGCAACGGATCCGAATATAATTTCAGCGGCATTGAAATAGCCAGAATAGTATGGCCGCGTTAGTTGTGCGGATTTTGGGGTGACACCCCGGACAAATTATCAGAAAAAAAACAGAGGAGTAACAATCTAAAGAATTGAAAATGATGAGACATAGAGTAGCTACCCTTGAATAAAAATTCTAAAGTCATGGAGTGTTGCAAGAAACTTTGATGGGGGAGAGGCGCAGAGAAGAAACAACTCAAGAACAACCAACCCCCCCCCCATCATCTTTGAGGTGACCCCTTCCCCTAAAAGACCTAACTTAACTGAGGTAATCAATGTTATAATATTTATTTCTGTGAAATGAGAATCACATATAAAATGATACCATTCTTGTAATGATATTCTACAAGGTGAAAATGACTGTAATTTAAATTTGTCAACTCCGACCCATCTCCTTGTAGCAAGGGCTAGGGTGTTCAATATGCAGAATGACATGCTACACTCTAGACCACTTCCAACCAGTCATGTCAAAGTGTCGATTAACATAGCTCATTAGTCGAGTGTCGAGATAGTCATGCCAAATGATGATGATGATATTCATATAATTGAAAAATATGTTGGAACATTCGTTGCATGGCCGGAGAATCTTGTAAAAAAACATGTCGACCAAGAGGTATTCATTTCGAATTCATTTTTCAAGAAAAACCATTAACATTTAATTATAAAAGGTCTGAACCGATGAATTTTATTACAAAAGAAAAATTGGATGGAGATAAAACTAAATAAAGGCTCAAAAGGATCAACCAATCGATCAAAATGATCTACTGAGGGCACCTTCACCCTGACCATTCTATGTCAACAATTAATATCATTGCAAGATCATGTGGATACGAAAATGAAATTCCGAAATAATCACACAATTGTTTGTGAAAAATATATTTACAGAGCGGATACATTAGATTTCATTATTGCTGAAGCTATAGCTAAAATCATCATAAACGACTGGATAGGCGCCTCAGTAATAAATGTATACATGAGGTATGTTTTCATGATTTGATATTACAGAAGCTGATATACTATGATAAGTATGGCTTAATACATTTCATATTTTTCACAGGAATATATATAAAAAAAATTGAAGGGAATCTCTCATGAATAAAAATTTGGAATCGTTAGTCCTCACACCATGTCTTCACAACAAAAAGAAATAGATTCCAGTTTTCAGGTGGAATTAATTTCAAACCTGCTTAGAAATTTTCAATGAAAAATTACGACTGACATACTATTTTTAATACCAACGTTTCAGGGGTAAAACTCTACATTTTAATCATATTAATTACATTTTCATTTCCATCATTACTTATTCTTTTTTGTGTTTTTAGGCAGCATTGAATGCTCATTATAGTCAATTTGGATACTCCAAAGATTTATTTTCTGGATTTACTGCATGGATATCAAACAAACCGACCACACATGATGGCGATTGTAAATTTTTAATACACTAGATCCAACATTTTAGAGCGAAATATCTAGTTATATAATTTATATTATCTTTTAATGAGGATTATGATATGATAAGGTGGTGTATGAATATCGTCTAAATGCTGGAATGAATTCAGGGTCTATGAATTACATGGTGCACGAGATCTACAAATGGATAAGAATCAGGGTATATATAATTATATTGCACTATCCAAATATATATCAAAACAGATTACTTATTTTTTTCGATGTTTTTGCAGTGTCCAAAACAAACAAATGGAAAGGACTGCGGTTATTATGTTTGTAAATTTATGAAAGAGATCATATTTCATGAAAAAACTAGAATCCCTGAAGTGGTATTTTTAAAAATAATTACTATTTAATTTAAAATATTTATTAATCTTTTGTGTGATTATTCTTTTTAATACTACTATGAATGTCGCAAAAACTCTTATTCACAAGATGATATAGATGTGTTTAGAAACGAATGGGCAGCACACCTGATGGAAGAATGCAAACAAATAGGACAATGAAGGTGAATTCCTACTACTTATGTTATATTTATATGATCATTGATATCTCCCTTGTTTACACATATTGGGCATCCATGATCACCCTTTCTTTTGTTTCATATCCTTAGATTATGAAAAATTGTTTAAGAAATGATTTGAGTTTCTAGTAAAGAATAAATTAATGGGATACTCTTATGAACTAATAACATATGGAAAGCCAAGAAAACGTGTTTGGTTTGTTTGGATACATTAGGACACTGATTCATGAGTCATTTTTGACATGTACGAATCGACCCCACCTCAATATGACACATGGTGTGACCAGTATGACTAAAAGTGTCTGATATCAGTTTGAAATTGACATTAACATTATAAAAAACACTTCTGACATATGGAATACCATGAAAATGTGTTCGTATTGTTTTGATGCATTATGAAAACGATTAACATGTCATTTGTGACGTGTAAGAATCGACCGCACCTAAATTTGACCCACAGTGTGACCGGAATAGTTTCTGATATCAGTTTCAAATTGACATTATCTTTTGAAAACAACATTACTAAAATATGAAAAACCAATAAAACACGTTATAATTTTTTTGATACATTATGAAAACGATCCATGAATCATTTGTAATGTGTACGAATTGACATCACCACAATCCGATGCACTGTGTGGCCAATATGGCTAAAAGTGTCTGATATTAGTTTGAAATTGACATTAACTTTCAAAAACAACACTACAGACATATGGAAAACCAAGTAGACTCATTTTGATTGTTTTGATAATTTTGGACAATGATCCGTGAGTCATTCTTGAGGTGTAAAAATCGACTACACATCAATCCGATGCACGGTGTGACCGGTATGGCTAAAAGTGTCTGATATCAGTTTGAAATTGAAATTAACTTTAGAAAACAACAAAAGTGAGACACGCAAAACTAAGAAAATACATTTAGATTGTATTGATACTTTTGGAAAATGATCCACGATTTATTTGTGATGTGTAAAAATCGACCACACCGTAATCTGATGCACGGTGTGACCGGTATTATAAAAGTGTCTGATATCAGTTTGAAATTGACATTAACTTTTGAAAACAACACAATTGAAATTCAAAAAACTGAGCAAAAAAGATAGGATTGTTTTGATACATTAGGAAAATTATCCATGTGTTATTTTTTATGGTTAGAATTTTATATCACCTCAATCCGATGCACGCTGTGACCATTATGGATAAAAGTGTCTAATATCAGTTTGAAATTAACATAAACATTAGAAAACAACACTATTGACATACGAAAAACCGAGAAAAAGAGTTTGTATTATTTTAATACATTAATGAAATAATATATGAGTCATTTGTGATGTGTACAAATCGACCACACATCAACTTGATGCACGGTGTTACCGGTATGGCTAAAAGTGTCTGATATCAGTTTGAAATTGACATTAACTATAGAAAACAACACAAGTGACATACAAAAACCTGATAAAACACGTTCAGATTGTTTTGATACATTATGAAAATGATCCATGAGTCATTTTTGACGTTTAAAATTCAACTTCACCTCAATCCGACTCACGGTGTAACTAACATGGCTAAAAGTGTCTAATATTTGTTTCAAATTGACATAAAATTTAGAAAACAACACTACTGACATATGGAAAACTACGAAAACACATTCAGATTGTTTTGATACTTTAGGAAAATGATCCATGATTCATTTGTGACCTGTACGAAACAACTGCACCTCAATCCTACGTACGCTGTGACCGATATGGCTAAAAGTGTCTGATATCAGCTTGAAATTGAAATTAACATTAGAAAACATCAGAAGTGACATATAGAAAACTAAGAAAACGTGTTTGGATTGTTTTCATACTTTAGTAAAATTATCCATGTATCATTTTTGATGTGTAAAAAACAACTGCACCTCAATCTGATGCATGGTATGACCGTTATGGATAAAAGTAATTGATAATAGTTTGAAATTGACATTAACATTAGAAATTAACACAAGTGACATATGAATAACTGAGCAAGAATGTTCAAATTGTATTGATACTTTATTAAAATAATCCATGAGTCATTTTTGACGTGTATGAATCAACTACACCTTAGTCCGACGCACAATGTCATCTTTGTAGCTAAAAGTGTCTGATATCAGTTTCAAATTGATATTAACTTTAGAAAACAACACAAGTGACATACAGAAAACCAGGAAAACAGGTTTGTATTGTCTTGATACATAAGGAAAAAAAATCCGTGAGTCATTTCTGACTTGTAAGAATCAACCGCACCTCAATCCGATGCATGGTGTGACCGGTATGGCTAAAACTATCTGATATCAGTTTGAAATTGACATAAGGTTTAGAAAAAAAACACTATTAAAATACAGAATACTGAGAAAAGGCATTCATATTTTTTTATACTTTAGGAAAATGATCCGTGAGTCATTTGTGACGTGTAAGAATCTACAAAACCACAACTTGATGCATAGTGTGACTGATATGGCTAAAAGTGTCTGATATCAGCTTGAAATTGACATTAACTATAGAAAACAACACTACTGACATACGGAATACCTTGAAAAATCATTTAGATGGTTTTGATAAATTTGGAAAATGATCCATGAGTCATTTGTGACATGTATGAATCAATCACACCTCAATCTGACGCACGTTGTGGCCGGTAGGCTAAAAGTGTCTGATATAAGTTTGAAATTGACATTAACTTTAGAAAACACAAGTGACATATGAAAAACTGATAAAACGCATTCAAATTGATTTGATACATTAGGAAAACTATCCATGAGTAATATTTGACGTGTAAAAATGGACAGAACCTCATTCCGACACACGGTGTGACTGGTATGGCTAAAAGTGTCTGATATCAGTTTCAAATTGACATTATCTTTAGAAAACAACACAAGTGACATACATAAAAACTGATAAAACGCATTCAGATTATTTTGATACTTTAGGAAAACAATCCATGAGTGATTTTTGACATCTACTGACCAACTTCACTTCAATCTGATGCACAGTGTGACCGATATGGCTAAAAGTGTCTGATATCACTTTCAAATTGACAGTAACATTAGAAAACAACAAATGTGTCATACATAAAAACCTAGAAAAAGTGTTCAGATTATTTGGATACTTTAGGAAAATGATCCATGAGTCATTTTGATGTGTTTGAATCAATCACACCTCAATCTGACACACTGTGTGATTGGTATGGCTAAAAGTGTCTGATATCAGTTTAAAATTTACATTAACTTTAGAAAACAACACAAGTGACATACGGATTACTGAGCAAACGCCTTCATATTGTTTTGATACTTTAGTACAACGATCCATGAGTCATTTTTGTGGTCTAAGAATCAACCAAAACTCAATCCAATGCACTATGTGACCGGTATGGCTAAAAGTGTCTGATATCCGTTTGAAGTTGAGATTAACTTTAGAAAACAACATAGGTGACTTACAAAAAACTGATAAAATGCCTTTAAATTGGTTTGATACATTAGGAGAATGATTTATGAGTCATTTGTGATGTGTATGAATCAACCACACCTCAATCTGACACATGCTATGACCGGTATGGAAAAAAGTGTCTGATATCAGTTTCAAATTGATATTAACTTTAGAAAACAACACATGTGACATATGGAAAACCAATAAAAACACGTTTGGATTGTTTTAATACTCGAGGAAAATGATCCATTAGTCATTTTTGACATTTTAAAATCATCTGCTACTCAATCCGACACACGGTGTGACCGGTATGGCTAAAAGTGTCTGATATGGTTTTCCAATTGACATACACTTTAGAAAACAACAATACTGACATACGGAATACTGAGAAAACATGTTAGGATTGTATTCTTACATTAGGAAAACGATCCATGAGTCATTTTTGATGTGTATGAATCGACTACACCTTAATCCGAAGCACAGTCTGACCGTTATGGATAAAAGTGTCTGATATCTCTTTCAAATTGACATTATCTTTTGAAAACAAAACTACTAACATACGTAATACCAAGAAAACACATTCGGATTGATTTGATAAATTAGGACAACTATCCATGAGTCATTTATGACGTGTACAAATCAATTACACCTCAATCCGATGAAAGGTGTGATTGGTATGGTAAAAGTTTCTGATATCATTTTGAAATTGACATTAACAGTTGAAAACAAGACAAGCGACATACATAAAACTGAGAAAATGCATTTGGATTGTTTTGATACTTTAGGAAAACGATATAGGAGTCATTTGTGATGTATATGAGTCAACCGAACCTCACACTAATGCACGTTGTGACCGGTGTGGCTAAAAGTGTCTGATATCAGTTTCAAATTGATATTAACTTTAGAAAACAACACAAGTGACATAAAGAAAACCGATCAAACGCATTCAGATTCTTTTGATACACAATGAAAAAGATACATGAGTCATTAGAGATGTGTAAGAATAAACTAAACCTCAATCTGATGCATGATGTAACCTATATGGATAAAAGTGTCTGATATCAGTTTCAAATTTACATTAATATTAGAAAACAACACTACTAACATATGTAATACTGAAAAATGTCTTTGGATTGTTTTTTGAACTTTAGGTAAACGATCCATGAGTCGTTTTTGACATGTACAAGTCAACCGCACATCAATACAATGCATGGTTTGACTGGTATGGCTAAAACTATCTGATATTAGTTTCAAATTGATATTAACTTTAGAAAACAACCCTAATGACATACAAAATACCAATAAAACACTTTTGGATAGCTTGGATACTTTAGTAAAATGATCTATGATTCATTTTTGATGTGTATGAATCAACCGCACCTCAATCCGGCTCACAGTATGACCGGTATGGCTAAAAGAGTCTGATATCAGTTTGAAATTTACATTAACGTTAGAAAACAACACTACAAACATACGAATAACCAAGAGAACGCATTCAGATTGTTGTGATACTTTAGGAAAACGATGCATGAGTAATTTTTAAGGTGTAAAAATCGACTGCACCTCAATCCGATGCACGGTGTGACCAGTATGGAAAAAAGTTTTTGATATCAGTTTCAAATTGACATTAACATTAGAAAACAACACAAGTGACATAAGGAAAACTAAGAAACCGCGTTCAAATTATTTTGATACTTTAGGACAACAATCCATGAGTCATTTGTGACGTGTACGAATCAACTACATCTCAATCTGATGCACGATGTGACCGATATTGTTAAAAGTATCTCATATCAGTTTCAAACTGACATTAACTTTATAAAACAACACAAGTGACATACGGAAAACCGAGAAAGCACGTTCAGATTGTTTTGATACATTACGACAATGATCCATGAGTCATTTTTGACATGTAAGAATCAACTTCACCTCAATCCGATGCACGGTTTTACCGGTAATTCTTTTCATTAGATAAAGAATCAATATTTATTAAATGGGATAAATCATCCAAAAACATATTGATTTTACATTCTTCCCTTTCATTGTTATCGGAATGAAAACATTTGAGTTTATCATTTCCATATTTTAGTTTCACATCTCTATATTAATGTATTCATTCAGATTAATGTCTTAATTTATTTCATTATTTTATTACAAACATAATATTTGTTTTCTTATATAGGTGAATTTTTTTCCTTGAGTTTGGATGCTTTGATCGGCAAAAAATATTGTGGAAGACAATTTTTAAGAGAGGATCACATATATCAAAGGATGAAACATTAATTTTTATAACTGTTGTTGGATAATTTTAATTGTAACAAAGTAAAACATTGTTTAAAATGTATATAGCAGTTTTTTATTCATGATGTTAAGTAAATATATATAGCATTGTTTGTAAAAATATTGTGTGAGGGTGATATTTTGTGCATGTGTGCAGGTGTTATTTTGTTCATGTGTGCAAGTGCTGGTTTGTGCAGGTGAGTAGGTGTGCAGGTGCTGGTTGTGCAGGTGTAGGGGGAGGTGCCTTTATCAGCACTTTTTTGAGTGCTCATAAAGGCACCCATTTATCAGCGCTAGAAAATCATTGTTAATGCCAGCACAGATAAAGGGGGGGCCCTTTATCAGTGCTCCAAAAAGAGATGATAAACTCCACCTTTATCAGTGCTAAAAAAATCCCAGATAAAGGACACCCTTTATCAGTGCTTTTTTTAGCACTGATAAAGGAGACCCGCCCTTTATCTACGCCGGCATTAACAGCACTTTTCTAGCACTATTAATGTCGGTTTTTAGCACTAATAAAAGGCCAAGTTGTAGTAGTGTTATCTTTATTCATCAAGATATCTATATTGTGTTCTATATTCTTCTCCCCCTTAAATAAAATTTCAATCACAAATCGTCTCTCCATTTTTTCTTATATATATATATATCGCGTGGAATGTGATATTCCATAATGGAATAAATAATATCCATAAAATTTTTTTTAATTCCCTAGATCCTATTTAATGTCTCTTTTTAATCTTATGTGGGATTCTATCATGGCAACTATATTCTTTTTCTCACACTTTTTGTCTCAAATTTGATGATCATGGATCCTCACTTTTTTGTTCCTCTTTTATTTCCCATTTTTCCCTAACTAAAATTATAATATCCTTGAGTTCTATAAATTATTATTATTTTCCATTAAATATTATTTATTATAAGAAATATATCATTGAAACCTATATCTATAAACATTTAACATGACCATGGATAAATTAAATGAAAAACAGTGATATAGGTTTTCTTAATTGGCACTGTTTGTAACAAAAAGTAGTTCTTGAAATCATCATATTCAAATAGAAATTATTTTATTATTTTATTCATCAAAGTCTACTTTATTCATCATCAAATCATATTTTATCAAATTTAAATTCACTGTAAAATTAAAATATTATTCCTTTGAATAATGAATCTCTAATATTTTTATATATTTCAAAACTCGTTCTATAAGGAATCAAAAAAATATGATTCATTATCAAATATTTATTATATATTAGATCCACTATAAAATGCTGGTAATTTATGAGATACATTATTTTTAATTTATTTTTTGTCTTGTTTTTTACATTATACAATGATTTTCATGCACTATATGCAACACCGTATTATCTTATAGAATATGCAAAGCTATTCTTGGCTTGTGTTACACATAAATTTATGTTCTTTTGATATAATTAATTTCACGGAATACTGCGAATAGATTTTTTTAATGTATAAATGAACTATGTTTTCATTATGTTATACGCAATAACAAAGGAATATTTCACTACACGCAACACTGACTTGGCTTGTGTTACAAAAAAGAGCGACTTTTCACAATAACATGTGTTGAATGCAATACCGAGTTTCATTAAACAATGATATATTATTAAAATAATATTATTTAATGGGATATAAAATTTCCATTATGAATATTATTTACCAAATTTTGATATTTATGTAACATTAGCATTCATCTTACACATTTTCTAGAGCATTATCTTAGATCAAAATTAATTGTTTCCCGAAAAATGAAGTATTTTTCAACAAATACAGTTTTACCACATTTTAATGGTAAACCAATTTTAAATCTAGTTTTTGACACAATTATTAGTTCAATTTGAAAAAAATATACTTTTTCATTGTAATAAGGATATAAAATATATATTTTTGGAATTTTTTGTATGTTTTTGATAAAATTCATATTTTAATGAATAGTGAAAAATAATGCATTTTAATTCCCAACTGTGTTTTCATCGAATTTATTTATATAGTTATATTTTTTTAATTGGTTTTAAAGTGTAATTAGATTAATTTGTATCCTTCAAAAAAATTATGGGTTTTCAATGTAATTATACATTTAAATGGGACATAAACACATGTCAATCTTTTGATTGTTTTTACTTATTACAATCATGCTTTTTTGGTTTTGACAATGAGAATTAATTTTACATTAATTATTGTATCTTTAGTGTTTTCAATTTGAAAAAATCGATTCTATATTAGGAATCATAATGATATAATTTTTTGAATAGGTACTGTTTAATTTTTTTTTTGGACATTATGAATAGTAAATTTAGTAAATATTTTATTTACCATCGTTAAAAGGTAAATCTGAGTAAATAACAGTAAAAAATAATAATATTAAAATATTAAAATATGCAAAAACATGTCTTAATCCGATTTTATGAGATATTTCTGACCATCGTCATCCTTGGGTCGATTTTGGGACCCCATAGATTCACCTGGATGAGAAATTTACATTTTATAAGAATTAATTTAAAGTAAAGATAATTATAACCAACACATATATCTTTTACTAAATCGATTTTAATATAGGGGTATATAACTAATATATATCTATAAATATTAATTATAAATTGAAAATGATTTAATACATCATATTATTTTATGTATAATGTTTATATATTAGAAAATTATATTTATTTATGACATAATTATAATGTAGTGATTACCTCATTAATGAAAGATTCAAATAAATGAATTTGTAAATGTTTAAATAAATATAATATGGTTATTTTTATGTTTTCCATGAATTTTATGGACTAAAATGGAATAATATATTTTTTTGATGCCTTATTTTTTCAGGAATAAATTTTTTAGGAATTTTTTAAATAGTCAAGTATGAATAGTGTCCAAAATTTACAGAATTCATAATATAAAGCCAAAATAGTTTATTAAGTGATATTAAATTAATAAAAATTTAATATTTATAAAAATGGTAAATAAAAGTCCAAATATTTCAAAAATAACTTTTTTGTGTCATTTTACATGACATGGTTATAACATTAACGCACAATTTAAAATTGACATGATAATATGGTATGACAAAAAATAGTAAAATAATGTTTAAACCAACAATATAAGGATAAAAAAATATCAAAAACATCTCTAAAAATTATTTGAAGATATTTATTCTAACCAAAATCATCTTAACATCGAATTAAATAAGTTTTGGACAATTTTTAATTGAAATTAAATTTATAATAAATTTTTATTTTTCTAGTTTCCTAAAGTGCCCCTCTCTGCTATTATAAAAGGGCACCTACTCCCTCTTATCTTAACTCCATTTTGAGTCTTCAATGTCATCCAACCCCTGAATATTTCTTTTCTCATCTTCCATAGTTACATTCTAGAGGTCCTAGTATTCTAAAAATACAAACTCTACTTCCCTATGAATAAATTTAATGGAGGCACGTCGAAGAAGAGGTAATCTCTTCTACCGATCCTTTCAAATTTATCTCTTCTTCTACTTAATTTTATATAGTTATTTAAATATAAATTAATGTCATAAATATCAACAATATTCTAATATTATATTTTAAATATGAAAAAACCCCTATTTCTTCTTGTATCTATCCAACAAAAAATAAAATCACCGCGTACATACATACAACTTACCATCTCCACTCCGTGGTGTATTCTGTTTTCCACCACAACCTGACTAGGATAAGTATAATGGTGAAAATTATAGAAATATATGATTAATATAAATGATATTAATTCTGATATATTATACCCCATCCACATCAAAACCATTCATCAATTATGGGAACGATATCATCGCCCCTGAATATGTACTTCTTACCGTCTCCATGACACGATGGGATTCCTTCTACACGATAACAATTCAAGAATTATTATAAAGTATATATTATAAATAATAATTAAATATTAGACATAATAATAAAAATGGATATATATACATATATATATTTTACTTACTTCAATTCAATTAAAAAAGGAAACGAAAACAACGTTAATGCGTACATACGGCCTACCGTTTCCATGAATGGTGTATTACATTTCTTTAATCAATATATTATATATATTAATATACTTAATATTTAATATCTAAATATTTTTTTACATTATTTAATTAATTAATTCATGGTATAAGTAATAATATCAATAATAACAATTCAAAACACATACGATAAATAAAACGATTATTACCTAAATTGTTGCTTCAACATGGAATTGACAAATGAACAGGTAATATAATGTCGTACATGAATCATAAACGATATAATAAATTTTATTATTGTAACACCCCGAGCTTTCATGATACACCTCTCTTTCAATAATGCAATTGCTTGCATTTTACGCATGTTTGAGTTCTAACACACCGCGACTAATCAAAGTAGCCATTATGAATAGTAATATCCACTTTTTAAAATTATGGAAATCTTATATTTCAATATGGACTTCATTTTTGTATTCTTAATATCGAAATTATCCAATGTTGAATTTTTTTTAATTTTCTGAGAACTTCCAATTTTTTTGTATAGTGAAAAATACTTAAAAAAAACTTTTTTAATCAAAGTATTTTATAGTGATAAATTATACTATTGAGTGATTTTAAATTATAATTAGAATATATTTTTACTATTTTATCCAATGGTGATCATTAGAATTAATTTCACTTTGAATTTGGACATAAACAATGGTCAATCTTTTGATATATATTGATTCTTAAAAACATGCTTTTTGTTGTGACAGCAGGAATTAATTATAAAATTAATTAATCCAAATTATGTTTTGAATTTTTTAAAATATACATCATTTTTGGATTCGGAATATCAATTATAGCTTAGGGTGAAATTTTGGCATTGTTCTGAAAAACTTCAATTTTTGATGAATAGTGAAACCACTAAGTGGTAGTTAAATAACTGATTTTTCGTTTAAATGAAATATTAGCACTTCTGTGATTTGATTTTCAAAAATCCGACATACATGGTTGTCATTAGGATGTAAAATGTGGTTCAATGGGATTAAAATAATTTTTTGGTGAATAGTAACTTTTAAGTTTAATTAATCGTGATTAAAGGTAATTAGTGAAATTTATGGTAAAAATAGTATTATAAAAGTATGGAATGACCTTTACACTTGTCCAACCACTATTGGATGTGTCATGTCCGACCAAGACAATCCATGGGTCAACTTGGGTACCCCATGGAGCCACTTTGGTAGGAAAAGGACAGAAATAACTTTCTATTTAATGTTAAAATAAAAAGGTCACAAACAATAGTTGTTTTACTAAAACAATTTTTAAATGGGGTTATAAAAGTCATATTATTGACTATAAATATTAATTGGAAATATAGAAAGATTTCCTACATCATCATATTTTTTTTATAATTTTTAGACATTAAATAAATTAAATTATTTATGACACCATGATGATGCAGCGATTACCTCATTAATTAACGATTTAAATAAAATGAAAAGATAATGTAAAATCCAAGGCATACACTTGTCCAAAGCCTATTGGATGGGTATATTTCGAACCCTTATCACCTTACCATCTAATTATAAAAGTGTGGGACCTTTATAATCCGAAAAGCATTGTATAATAAAGTAATATTTCTTTACTTTCCATGAGTGCCCCTCCTCTCCACTTATAAAAGGCCCCCACCTCTAACACCTTATTCACACTTTCAAGCCATTTGTCTCGGCCAAACTCTGCCCGAATACTCTCCCATATTCCCTCCCTTACTTCTAGAAGCCTCACTTTGGGCAGAATTCTTCCCAAGGAAGCCTTTGGCTCAAATAAAAAGAGTTACCCGATTTTAAGGTAATGTCTTCTCTTGTGTTCTTTTATTTTATTTTTCTTCTCCAACCCCCTAAAATCTTTTTATTCTTTTCTTTTGTAACAACACAAGTATCCTAAATATACTATGATGTTGGTATAAGAATGATTCGAGCTACACTTACACACACCTACATGCAATGGTTAAAGAACATACTGTTTCTGTGGATGGCGAATTTCTGCGTCACGAAACGATGATTGTTCAACACTCATATAACACCTTCAAAGGTGTACATTAAGATGTATCTATATTTATATATGATATATAATATGTTTATGTTTTACTTAAGCTTCTTTATTTTTCATTTATGACATACCTTTATGATTTTCATTATGGGTAAACGCGATAATTTCATTTTAGGAAGTGCGGACTACCGCCCCCTCAAAGTGATTTGAATCATTAATGCGATATGTGGGATGTATAAAGGATGGAGTAAATGGTATTATACATTATATTATACTGGAATTATATTATACCTTTATATAATTATAACATCATTCCATTAAATACGAAATAGAAATGAAAGTAGCGTTCATGCGTACGTACGGCTTACCGTCTCCATGAACGGTGCATTTCATTTCTTACCTCTAAATGTTATGTAATATTATAAATTCATGTATATACTGGATATATATGATATATATTATATCTACATCCTGAACATAATTCTGGATATAATGGATATATCACCACATAAACAACTTGTAATTATAAGAATTTTATTTTTGACTCAAGTACCTAAGATCGACAAAATGACCGTTATAAACATAAATAATTACATAATGTTCATAAAATGGTAATAAGGGATATAAAAGGAATAATTAACATGAAAAAGGTTCTTATGTAAATAGAAATTAACTCTAGTTTATTATTCAGGAGGTTAAAGAACGGTCGAGTCAGGACAGGACGCAAGGTAAGGGAATTTCATAACCCAATTACCATTCTTTGGGTTAATCTCTTACTTTCAAATTATGTTATGATATTATTATGTACTATCATGTATTTGTACTTTATTTATGTGTACTTATATTGAATACACATAATAGATCTATTTTATTTAAAAAAAATGATCTTGGTAAGGACTTTGTCTCAAACTCCTTTCACTGAGGCATATTTTGTTTTATACACAACTTTCTTTTATATGGTGTATAAACCGCTTTGACATTGACTTTTATTCAAAAACGAATTTTTTTACACGTACTGTTTTACTAAACGACAAAAGGGAATGATTTTGTCGTATGTATGCGGTGACAATGACTTCTCCACCGCCGTGACAATTATTTGAGTTTCGGCTTCCTCTACTAACCCTAACTTTTTTAAAATGAAAATAAAATACCATGTTTTACTTTATCTTTTATTTTGGTTTTGAAAATGGTATGTATCAAACGTTGTTTATGAGTCTAAATATATGAAAACCTAGTGAAAATGTATATGTATTTAATGAAAGCTTAAAATTGTTTTCAGAAAACCCGACTCTCGAGTGTGGTAGACAGGAAGGGATTGTGCGTGGACCCATCATGGCCGGTAATTAGTCGAGCAGTCTTAGAATTAGTTATTTTATTTTCAGAAGCTTGCATAATGTTTTTAGAAAAACACTGGAGTATATTTGAGCAATTTTAAAAGTAAGTATCTTCTAAATAAATTGCATCGGTGGGTCTTATGAGGCAAACTAGTGTCTTGGAATGAGGCCTTGACAAAACCTTATTTGTGGACTTGGCACGAGGCCTTTGATACGTGGTTATTATAGTATGGCATTATGCATTCCATCATTATGAAAGTGGTTAATGATATTTCATGTGATTATTCAACTAGTAGAATATCCATGTGAGTAAGTAAATGGCATTATTTCATTTTACTTTTTCCATATTATGCAAAAGTTCAAGTTTAAAAGGCTTTTGTTTTAGTTATACATTGCCTTACATGTTAATGTTTATTTATGAAAGCTTCCGCAATATTGTTATCCTTACTGATCATCTGATCACACCCCTTTCAATGTTTTAATATTTTCCAGGATGTGAAGAAGTATTTTATGAATGACCTGCAGGGATATTCAGAAAGGGATATGAGTGTAGACTATGAAGACCATGTTATTGTAGTTCTTTTTTACATTAAGATGTAATGAAATACTTATGAATGTATCTAGTGTTTCCAAGTCTACTAAACTAATCGGTCTTTCGAGACTTGATCATTTGTGATCATGCCAATGTTACGAAGTAGTGCACCAACTCTGGGTAGCTGGGGTCAGGGCGCTACAGTTGGTATCAGAGGCAGTTTTGTACTAACCTTGGAAGCTAGATTTAGATAAACTCCGATTAGAGTACATAGCCCAAAGATAGACTTTGAGGATTAGTATAGAAATATCTTCCTAGAATTTTGGTATTGTAGAGATGTTGTGTGTTTTCCGAGAAATACATCCATGTCTGCATACGAGAAGGTAGAGGCGGCTCTGGCACAGATGTACCTAGGGGTAAAACCCAAAAACACTGCTTTGAGCTAGACTCGAACGGGAATTGGTGCACGAAAACGGGCCTTGCTGCACTCTTGGTTATGACACTCCCGGGGGATATGCTTTGGATAATTCTCATTTTCAATACAAAACACTATGAAGGGTTATGAGTATATACTTCCTCAAAGAAAACATTTTTATGATTATGGATTATATCCATAAATAGTTCAATTAGTGTTAAGTGTTTTACAAGTATGGAATTATGTATTTTGATTCATAAACTAATCTAGTTTATGCCATTGTTTTGAAATGGAGCCTAGTGGAAGGAATGGGAACAGTATCAATGCACGCACTCCATTTAGGGATTTCCCTCCTGCTCAAGATAATTATTGTGGAGCTGGAGATACAACTGGTGCTGATCAACTTATTACCATACTGGGACAACTCACTCAGGTTATGAATAACAACCTTACTCGTATGGAGCACCCTGATCTGCAACGTGGAGGATCAATGTTAGACCGCTTCATGAGGCAACGACCACCAACATTTCATGGGGGTACAAATCCATTAGTAGCTGAGCAATGGATAAACTCCATAGAGAAAATATTCCACTCCTTGGGGAGCAGTGAAAGGGAAAAGGTTATCATGGCAGTCTACCGCCTCACTAGAGATGCCGATCAATAATGGTCATTTATTCAAAACACAAAGGAAGATGATGAAGTATCAAATATGGAATGGAGAGAGTTTAAAGATATTTTTATAGAAAAATACTATCCTCGCGACCATTGAGCAGATATGGAAAGACAATTTTTGAGTCTGAGACAAAAGGAGGATGAGAATGTCGAAAAGTATGTGGCCAACTTTACAAGGTTAGTGAGGCATGCTACAGATTATATACGTATCCCAAGAAGTAATATTGATCATTTCTTTGATGGTTTAAAACCATTTCTCCGTCGAGCTTTAGTAACACAATCTTTCTCAACATACGAAGATATTGTCTCGTGTGTTATCAAGACGGAAATTGAATTCTCTAAGTCTTATGACAATAAAGTAAAGCAAGAGAAGAAGAGAACGGTGGAACAAGAGATAGATAAAGGGAAAAAGGGAAAGAAGGATTTTCCATTATGTGATAATTGTGGGAAGAATCACACTGGTACTTGCCTAAAAGGAATGGGGGTTTGTTATAAATGTGGAGAAAAGGGTCACTAGGATCGTGATTTCATGGGAAAGAAAGAGGCTATCAAAGTTGAATTCTACAATTGTAGAGAAATGGGTCATTATGCAAATGAATGTCCTAAGCGTCAGGGAAACTTACCTTAGAAAAGGCCAAGGAATCAAGGCCAATCTTATGTTGTGACTACAGTTGAAGCGGAATAATTAATGTATTGGTGTGTTTGGACTCATGGATTATATTCTGGTTATTAGAATAATGTGATATATATATATAAGGATTGTATTACAGTACTTGTTGTTTCAGTAAGGTTTTAATATGATGAAGGTAATAATATTTTTAGTATGTGACAATATGATAAACTATACTTTGTTTGGGGAATCTGATAAATCGATGTTGGAATTAAGAGACCTTTTAGAGAAAGTTTGGACAGAGGTATTTTGGATAACTATAAATGTTGGGATGGATTAAGTTGAACTTTGAATAGTATTTTTTAAGGTTAAAACATTTCTGAAGATTATTTTTGGAATATTATAATACTATATTTTTAGGAAAAGGACAACCTGCAGGGTGGGGCATAACTCGTCGCGTCGGACAAGGCTACAGGAATAGAACCCATAACCATAGTGTGACAGGCCTTTATTACCTACCAATAGCCTCCAGGAAGTCCCTGGTTATTACAAAATAGTTTTACTAATCTAAATGGTATGTGTTAATATTTGGAACCTTATACAATTAGGATAAATAGAATATTTTTGAGTTCTATTACCTTTTAGAGTGAAAGATGAGTTTGTTGTAAAAAATTTTAAAGAATGAAAGTCTATATGTCAAGTATGTATATTCCCTTACATTCTTAGTAAATCTCCTAAATAAATTCCTCCACTTTTTAAAAGGTAACATAAAACAAAAACGCTGCCGGTTAACTTTTCCAACTGGGGATTCAATAACCGTTTAACCAATAACAAGTTTGCCATTTTCTTATTGTTACCTTTCTCCTAATCCAGTTTTCTACAACTCTCCATCAGACCTTGATGGTTTGTTTTTCTTCCATATCCATATTTTCATAGAATCCTAGTATGGGCTATCTCAGGTGACCTTTGTACTTATCTTTCTTTCTTTTAAAGTTATATTTTTATTAACCTTATTTCCGATGTGGGTTTTCTACAAAGGTATTTTCTATTTTCAACCTTTTATTTTCAAAGAAAAATTTCAAATTGTGAGGACGCAATTTATTGAAGGAGGGTAGAATGTAACACCCCGAGCTTTCACGATACGCCTCTCTTTCAATAATTCAATAGCTTTCATTTTACGCAAGTTTGAGTTCTAACACACCGCGACTAATCAAAATAGCCGTTATGAATAGTAATATCCACTTTTTAAAATTATGGAAATCTTATATTTCAATATGGACTTCATTTTTGTATTCGTAATATCGAAATTATCCAAAGTTGAATTTTTTGTAATTTTCTGAGAACTTCCAATTTTTATGAATAGTGAAAAATACTTAAAACCAACTTTTTTAATCAATGTATTTTATAGTGATAAATTATACTATTGAGTGACTTTAAATTATAATTAGAATATATTTTCACTATTTTATCCAATGGTGATCATTAGAATTAATTTCACATTGAATTTGGACATAAACAATGGTCAATCTTTTGATATATATTGTTTCTTAAAAACACGCTATTTGTTGTGATAGTGGGAATTAATTATAAAATTAATTAATGCAACTTATATGTTTGGAATTTAAAATAGACATCATTTTTGGATTCGGAATATCAATTATAGCTTAGGGTGAAATTTTGGCATTGTTCTGAAAAACTTCAATTTTTGATGAATAGTGAAACCACTAAGTGGTAGTTAAATAACTGATTTTTAGTTTAAATGAAATATTAACACTTCTGTGATTTGATTTTCAAAACTCTGACATACATGGTTGTCATTAGAAAGTAAAATGTGGTTCAATGGGATTAAAATATTTTTTTGGTGAATAGTAACTTTTAAGTTTAATTAATCACGATTAAAGGTAATTAGTGAAATTTATGGTAAAAATAGTATTATAAAAGTATGGAATGACCTTTAAATTTGTCCAACCACTATTAGATGTGTCATGGCCGACCAAGACAATCCATGGGTCAACTTGGGGACCCCATGGAGCCACTTTGGTAGGAAAAGGTCATAAATAACTTTTTATTTAATGTTAAAATAAAAAGGTCACAAACAAGAGTTGTTTTACTAAAACAATTTTTAAATGGGGTTATACAAGTCATATTATTGACTATAAATATTCATTAGAAAGATAAATAGATTTAATATATCATAATATTTTTAAAAAAAATTAGACATTAAATAAATTAAATTATTTATGACACCATGATGATGCAGTGATTACCTCATTAATTAACGATTTAAATAAAATGAAAATATAATGTAAAATCCAAGGCTTACACTTGTCCAAAGCCTATTTTATGGGTATATTTCAAACACTTTTCACCTTACCCTTTAATTATAGAATTGTGGGACCTTTAGAATCCGAAAATCATTGTATAATAAAGTAATATTTCATTACTTTCCAAGAGTGCCCCTCCTCTCCACTTATAAAAGGCCCCCACCTCTAACACCTTATTCACACTTTAAAGCCATTTGGCTCGGCCAAAATCTGCCCAAATACTTTCCCAACTTCCCTCCCTTACTCCTAGAAGCCTCACCTTGGGCATAATGCTTCCCAAGGAAGCCTTTGGCTCAAATCAAAAGAGTTACCCGATTTTAAGGTAATGTCTTCTCTTGTGTTCTTTTTTTATTTTTCTTCTCCAACCCCCTAAACTCTTTTTATTCTTATCTTTTGTAAAAACAACAGTATCCTAAATATACTAGGATTTTGTTATAAGAAGGATTCGAGCTACACTTACACACACCTACATCTAATGGTTAAAGAACATACTGTTTCTGTGGAAGCCGAATTTCTGCCTCACGAAACGATGATTGTTCAACACTCATATAACACCTTCAAAGGTGGCCATTAAGATTTAACTATATTTATATATGATATATAATATTTTTATGTTTTACTTAAGCTTATTTATTTTTAATTTATGACATACCTTTATGATTTCCATTATGGGTAAACGCGATAATTTCATTTTAGGAAGTACGGACTACCGCCCCCTCAAAGTGATTTGAATCGTTAATGACATATGTGGGATGTATAAAGGATGGAGTAAATGGTATTATACATTATATTATACTGGAATTATATTATACCTTTATATAATTATAACATCATTCCATTAAATATGAAATAGAAATGAATGTAGCGTTCATGCGTACATACGGCTTACCGTCTCCATGAACGGTGCATTTCATTTATTACCTCTAAATGTTATGTAATATTATAAATTCATGTATATACTGGATATATATGATATATATGATATCTAGATCATGAAAATAATTCTGTTTATAATGGATATATCACCACATGAACAACTTTTAATTATAAGAATTTTATTTTTGACTCAAGTACCTAAGATCGACAAAATGACCGTTATAAACTTAAATAATTACATAATGTTCATAACATGGTAATAAGGGATATAAAACGAATAATGAAAATGAAAATGGTTCTTAAGTAAATAAAAATTAACTCTAGTTTATTATTTAGGAGGTTAAAGAACGGTCGAGTAAGGACAGGACGCAAGGTAAGGGAATTTCTTAACCCAATTTCCATTCTTTGGGTTAATCTCCTATTTTAAAATTATGTTATGATATTATTATGCCTTATCTTGTATTTGTAATTTCTTTATGTGTACTTATATTGAATACACATAATATATCTATTTTATTTAAAAAATTATCTTGGTAAGGACTCCATCTCAATCTCCTTTCATTGAGTCATATTTTGTTTTATACACAACTTTCTTTTATACAGTGTATAAACCCCTTTGACTTTGACTTTTATTCAAGAAGTAATTTTTTACATTAAGTGTTTTACTAAACGACAAAAGGGAATGATTTTGTCGTACGTATGCAGTGACAATGACTTCTCTGCCATCGTGACCATTATTTGAGTTTAGGCTTCCTCTCCTAACCATAACTTTTTTTAAATGAAAAACAAATACCATGTTTTACTTTTTCTTTTATTTTGTTTTTGAAAATGGTATGTATCAAACGTTTTTTATGAGTATTAATATATGAAAACCCAGTGCAAATGTATATGTATTTAACCCAAGATTAAAATTGTTTTCAGAAAACCCGACTCTCGAGTGTGGTAGACATGAAGGGATTGGGCGTGGACCCATCATGGCCTGTAATTAGTTGAGCAGTCTCAGAATTAGTTATTTTGATTTCAGAAGCTTGCATAATGTTTTTAGAAAAACACTGGAGTATATTTGTGCAATTTTAAAAGTAAGTATCTTCTAAAAAAATTGCATCGGTAGGTCTCATGAGACAAACTAGTGTCTTGGCACGAGGCCTTGACAAAATCTTATTTGTGGTCTTAGAACAAGGCCTTGGCTATGTGGTTATGATAGTCTGGAATTATGCATTCCATCATTATGAAAGTGGTTAATGATATTTCATGTGATTATTTGACTAGTAGAATATCCATGTGAGTAAGTAAAGGGCATTATTTCATTTTAATTTTTCCATATTATGCTAAAGTTCAAGTTTAAAAAGCTTTTGTTTTAGTTATACATTGCCTTAAATGTTAATGTTTATTTCTGAAAGCTTCCGCAATATTGTTATCCTTACTGAGCATCTGAGCTCACCCTTTTCAATGTTTTAATATTTTCCAGGATGTGAAGAAGTAGTTTAGGAAAGACCTGCAGGGATAGTCAGAAAGGGATATGAGTGTGGACTATGAAGACCATGTTATTGTAGTTTGTTTTTACTTTAAGATGTAATGAAAGACTTATGAATCTATCTAGTGTTTCCAAGGATACTAAACTAATCGTTCTTTCGAGACTTGATCATTTGTGATCATGCCAATGTTACGAAGTAATGCACCGACTCTGGGTAGCTGGGGTCGGGGTACTACAATTATGGTTCTTTTAAATGTTAATAAAATTTCTAAACACACTATATAGTAGTTTTGGACACATACAGTTGAAATTCGACCATAGGTAATGGATAATTTTGTAAATCACATTTTTTATCTAAGTTTGCTTATACATAAGTATTTAATAGGGTTATATTTATCATCCATGCCCATGGGTTATAAAATGTATTAATAAAACGTTTAATATTATTCCATGTATGTTTAAAGTCATTTTACCCATTTTTTTACATTTACTACATGGAATAGAAGGAATCATTCTATAGTTTCCCATACAAGTTACTTTTTTTACTTTTCCGGCAAAAGTACGAGGTGAATGTTTTTGTTTAACATATATAGAATGAATAGAATGAATTGATTTTTAATATTTCATTATGAATTATTTAAATTAATCTTCCTCAAAAATATCTCATTTTTAATTTCAAATAAAATCATTTCTTAAAAATCTATGTGAAATTTTGAGAAAAGAACTCTTTTTTGAAAAATAGAAGATATTTTCCTCAGGAATTATATTCTAGGGTTTTATCAAAATTATTTTCCATATAAGATGATATAGGGTTATGTCCATATACCTATTATTACTTTTACTTGATTTTTTTTATGATGTAATTATTTATAGGAAGTTCATTTATCTTATATGGATTATGTTAAGATTACATGATGTTTAAGAATCCTATTTTATTTCATGGGTTCTGCTGTAATGAATGATTTATATTTTTGTGGAACATGTCAAAATGATTTCATTATGATATGTATAGGACCTATATCTCTCTCCAATCTATTAGGTAAAGATTTATATCTCATGAGATAGACATTACAGGAATGGTAAGTAAATATAGTTCAGTAATGCATGGCTAGAACGACACGTAAAATTGAGTTTGTATTGGACTTCATCCACTATGATGGTCTTGGAATAAATTCCATTGATACTATAGAAATAATATTATGAAATTAATGGTTTTAAATAATTCCATGTTTTATCCCAATGATATCATATTGTGGTTAATTTTCCTTTATGATCTATGACTCACGTACTGCCTTGATTTATTTCATGACTCATGATTTTGATGTTTAAACATTATGTTCATGTTTTTTTACATAAAAAAGCTTATGAATTGTTTTATATTATTTATGAATACCCTAACTAATAATTTTAGGTCACCCTTTTTATATTTAATTTTCCCTATAATATAATGAATTTTTTTTTGGGAAAACCAAATGGTATGATCTTTAGGGAAGATTTTGAATATCATTCACCATGATTAGAAGATTATGTTCTGAGATTCCAAAGACACTAAACAAAAAAGGTCATTAGGTGTCAATTTGTGTCATGTATTATGTAATCCAATAAATAAATTTAATATCCATGTATTTCAATCATGAGTCTCTAAAGTTGGATTTAGATTAAAGTATTAGTCAACCGTTGGAAACTAGGATGCGAAAACATTAGTGAGATCCCTAGAGATGTTTCTATAGTATGTCTAGGTATGTCCATAAGGTGAATTATATGTATTTGTTATAGATGTATAATTGTGATAATAATAATGAATAACCTAGGATTAATCCAAAGATGTTATAGATTGAAATTAATCACATGTGATAATGTTGTTTTCGCTAGTATGATTTTTCCTCTCATACTGTTCTTTTTGGGTTTTAGATAATAGATAGAACCCAAAGGAACCATGTTAATGATCAATGCACTATGAAATGCAATTATTGACTTAATGAACAACCAAATTTTATGGGACATGGAGTGAAAAATATTATTGATATAATCACACAAGATATGAATCATTCTGGATATCTAAATTAGCATAGAAAGGAACAAGATTCTATTGATTCCTTAATGAGGCAATGTACACCTTCTTTTAGTGGGTCCTCCAATACACTTGTGGTTGAACTATGGATCTATACCATTGAAAGGATATTTTAGATCCTTCTCTGTTTGGAACATATACAAATTATTTCGTCTTTCAATCATTTAAAAGATCAAGAAGACCAGTGGTGGACTTCATTTAATAATACAAGGCAGCAAAATAAAATTGAATCCATTTATTGGGATGAGTTAAAGAACACATTTTTCTATAAGTTCTTCCCTAATATTATTCAAGAAAATATGGAAAATGAGTTCCATGAGCATAATGAAAATGATGATTAATCTCTTGGAACATACAAGGAGAATTTTATAATGCTTGAACGACATGCTTCTGGCTTTATCATCCAAACTAAAAGTACAGTTGATCAATTCTTCAGCGTATTAAAAAAAGTAGATTAAGGTAATTATCTATATGAGACTTCATTAGATATTAATATATTCTTCTTTGTGCTATCAAGGTAGAAATAGAAGTTTTTGTTCCATATCCATCTAATGGTATTATAAAGAAATAATATATGGAGTTTAAGGGAAAATCAAAATAAAATGGTGAAAAGAAGATGAATGTTTCATTATGATCAATGTTTGGAAGGAATAATATTGTATATTGTATTAATGGGACTAGAACATGTTTCATGTGTGGAAAATATGTTCATCGAGCAGTTGAGTTTTGAAATATTGGGTAAAAGGTTGTTAATGATGTGAATAAAGAAACGACTACATAGAACACACAACAAATAATTCAATGCTAAAAGTGCAAGGAAATGGGTATTTATGATAACCAATTCCCTAATCCAAGGGTTAATGATGATCGACATCAGCAACCGCTTATGTCAAAATACAAAGGGAAGTCACATGCTATCACTATTGGCGATATTACATATGAAAATGAAGTGGTGGAATGATTTAGTTTTTATTTAATGGGATTTAAAAAATAGTGTTATTGAATCTTTTTTATTTGATTATGAAATATTAGAATATCTATGTATTGGTCCATTGTGTTTTTCCATAAGTATATGGTACACATAACCATGAATAGTGATTAACATATTTTTCGGAAAGCATGTGATATGTGTATAATTAAGGGACATAGAGATAATGAGATGTTTTATAGTATTAATAACCACATTACTGATATAAGGACAAAGTGATATCATTGTTTTAATATATTGAATTTTTAGTATTTTGGTATGTGGAAAGATTTATCTTTTCATAGTATTAATGATTTTACAATGGTTTTATGGAAATTCATGTAATTATCATTGTTTAAAGAGAATAAATGTTTAAGGTATTAACATGTTTGGATTGTGACAACTAAGAACATCCAAATGATATGGGGAACATAAATGTTTTTTTGATATAGTTCTCTTATTTCTAAATTTTTATATTGTTAGTTTTTTGAAGGATTTAATGTTATCTATTTATGGATAGTATGAGTTATTTGTTATTTTATGTTTATTAGATTAATGTATTATCTCACTATAAGTGAACTTATGTATATTTCATTGCCTATTCTAAATACTTTCTTGAGATAGATGGAAGGACATATCATTATATCTCATTATCTTCAAACACTTCAGGAAATAAAAATTTAACTTCATTTCATTAACTGAGATTTGATGTGTAAATTTTCAAGATAATAATAATATGTTCATCATCCCATTACCAATAAATATTTGTAGGATATTTTATTAAAAGAGAAAGAAACAAGTCTTAATATAACTAAATAATGGAAACATGGGTTACAAAACTCTGAAGGAGTGAAGTTTACATTTATCTCTATAACGGATAGGGAGAAACTCACAAGGAGTGTTGGAATGATAGGTGTAGATGTCACTAGAGGCTCCCATGTTAGCATGGAAATCAATAAGTTGATTGGCTTCCTAGTAGACATGTGTAATGATATAATTCATTTAAGCATGTATTTCATGTCACTTAATCTATTTCAAAGTTAGATTCCAAGCCATGTGAATTTTACCCATTCGAACCGCTTGAACAACTGAGATAGAATCAATTTCAAAGCAAATATTCATCCTATTTTTTCTTTGAGAAAAATCAATTGCTTTGATGAGAGCCATCATCTCTGATTCAAGAGCCCTGGCCAGTCCACACGTACCATGACCCAAATTTAGAAAGACACCATCATGATTCTTGAAGACAAAACTATATCTACCAGGACATGGATTACCTCTCAAGGCTCCATCCAAGTTTCATTAATCCAGCCTGCAAAAGGAGGTAACCAGAAGACATTAATGGTTCCTTGAGGCCGAGGATAATTACCTTGCATGTTCTGTGGTTTTAGAATAGTGAAATCCCTTAATTAGTTGTGACAATTTTTAGTTTGTGAATAATTTGTTTGTTGAGATGCCATCACAATTTTAGAGAGCAGCAACCTGTTATAAATTCTAGAATTTGTGTGTTAGGCCTTATTTATGCACTTCCAAAGGACATGAATGACTTAAGATCATGCTTCAAGGAATAGAATACGCACCTTCTTTGATAATTGTATCACTGGGAGTATCAGCATAAGGTCCTCGATGCTATTCACATGCGGTAGTTGAATCTAAAACTAGGTATAAATTGTGTTCCCGAGAGAGGATGCTGTTTTAAAAGAAATGAACATGTAATTAATATCATCACGGTACTGATGACATAGGTCGCATCTGGAGTAGAGGTAGATCCCAACCCAGTTTAGATTGGTGTCCACTAGAAGTTTATTGAGATGGAAGCTCAATATGAGAGTGGCTCGAGATGGAGGCAGTCATTTTTTATTATAGTTCATTTCTTCATTACCACTACCTTGAAGATGATTGTTGTAGAAGAATTTGGAGTTTAGAATTCCATTTGAGCTTGGTTCCCAAATAATAATGTCATATGTGTCTAAAAACTCATACGAGGAGACCATGTGTGCAATTTAAGATGGAAGTTGATGCTACTGGTCAAGCTGATTTCTAATAGTGGAATTGTGGTTTGTAGAAAGATCATGAATCTCAAGACTATCGATTAGGTGGGTACCAGTTCGGTTGTCTCTCCAGAATTGGAGAGAGGAGTTCATACTGACCAGCCAGTGAGACTACATTTTAACATTTTCGAACATATTTTTGGGACTTGTCCAAAACAAGGATTATATGTAATTCATGTTTCCTGCACTTAGACTTCATAGAAGTTTAGATCTGAGGAAATTCAGGGATTCAAATTTATCATTGATTAGATGCCAAATGAAATTATCTTGAAGAGATTAGTTGAAGAGCTTAATATTTTTAATTACGAGGCCTCCCATGCTCTATGTCAAGAAGAAATTATTCCATGGAGCTGTTAAAATATTCCTTTCTAGTATACATCCACTCCACAAAAAGTTCATCATGTGTGTGTTGACACTTTTAAGGGTGGAGTCAAGCTAGGTGTACACCATGATGGATTAAACTAGCTTAGAGACAATCACATGCTTAACCGAGAAGATTCTCCCTACCATTGAGAGTTCCTTACCCTTCAAGGTGGAGAGATTTATTTTAACTTGGATCACAACATTATTAAAATTAGAGGTCTTAGGTTTTCCAACACACATTGGAGCTCTATGGTAAATGATAGGAAGGGACCCTTCCCTTATTCCCAGCTCATGAAAAATTCATTGCTCCAATGAGGCCGAGATGTTATTCCCAAAGAAAATTAATGACTTGATCCAACTAAATTCTTGTCCAGGATATTTTTCATAATGAATAAGAGTTTTCTAGATATTTTTAAGGTTCCTTTTGTCCCCTCGAGTAAAATGTATGATGTCATCCGCAAAAATTAGATTTGTGAGGGCAGAAATACCTTAGGAAGCACAGATTGTTTTGATCTCTTCTTTGTTAACTGTATCAAGGATAAGAAAAATGAGATAATCCTCAGAAATTGAAAAAATAATATAAGACAAAAGGTCCCCCTTCCTCACTCCTCTAGAAAATTTAATGTAACCTTCCAGAGCCCCATTAATCAAAATAGAAATATGGGCAGAACTGATCATAAAATAAACCCAATGAAGGAATATACTGTGGAAGACAAACTCATGCAGAATTCATCCAATGAAACCCCAGTTGATGGTGTCAAAAGCCTTCTTAATGTCAAGATTTATAGCATTTTTTACACCCTATGTGGTCTTTTGAAATAGATTTATACATTCAAAGGAATTTTTAAGGTTGTCTTGATTTATCCTTCCTTTGATATAACAAAACTGGTTTAATGAGACAATTCTCTCAGAAATATGAGTAAGGTGAATAGCAAGGATTTTGGTGATGATCTTGTGGATATTATTGATGAGTGTAATAGGACGGAACTGTCCAATATCACTTGCATTCTCCACCTTAGGAATTAATGCAATGAACTGACCATTGAAGCCTTAATTGTAAGATCCTTATGTGAATAAATTATTAACCATCCTACAGATATCATCTTGTATGACCTCCCAATAGAATTGAAAGAAATAATTATTGAAACTATTCATCCCTGGAGAGCATTCTTTTTTATGACCAAAAACTACCCTGATTTCAATATCTGTGGGAGTTGACATATGAACCATTTTTTCTGTATTAGTGACCATCTTTGGGATAATTCCATTGATCAAAGATTCATTTCTTGTGAGTCCATTGAATATATTCAAATATAAGGAGACAATGTGATTTAAGAGACTCCATCTATCATCAATTAAATAGTCTCCATCCTTTAGAAAAGATAGAGGCATGTTGACTCTTTTAGCTCATTTATGTGCAATACAAAATTTGGTATTCTTGTCACCATCAGTAAGACACTTGATTTTGAACAAATCTTTTTGAATGTTTTCCCTGAGAACAATGAGTTCACAGAGATCAGAAGAAACTATCGTTTCTCGGTCATCATTACCATGGAAGTTTTTGAGAGTAATTGATTCATGAATCTAGCGAAGAGTTGTTTCAAGAAAATAAATTTCCTAATCAAGAAGGCCGATCTTATTCTTGCTCCAATGCTTCATTATATGCTTAAGGACCTATATCTAAAAAACACAAGAAAATGGATTATGTTAAGAGTTTTTTAGGGCCCAAGTATCATTAACAATTTGGGAGAAATCTTGTAGGGTGGTCCAAGCATTGTTAAACCTAAAAGGAAGAGGTAATTTTTCCTTCTCCTCAATGAATTTAACCAGAATTAAATGATGATATGAATTATATCGTGAATGAGTAACACATGAAATGGTTTTCCATTCCTCAAGCATATGTATGATAACAAATGCATAGTTAATTATGCTTGAACTCATGCCATTCAAATGTTTTTTTGTACCAGGTATATATAGATCCCAACAAATTAATTTCAGTCAGATTTGAATCTTCAATAAAAGCTCTGAAATCCGTGATAGAAGTGGTACCTGTAACATACCTGATCTTTTTATTTTCATGTATAATGGAATTGACATAACCCATGATAATCCATGGGTTCAAGATGGAACAAGTCTTATTTTTAAGATGACTCCATAAATATCCTATAATAATATAGTTGTTAGAGTCATAAACCAAAGAACATAGAATGTTTCTTCCATAGTATGTAAACCAACATGTGAGGTCTTGTTCATGCTCAGAGATAATAAGAGGGTTAACAACATTATTGTGAGCCAAGATTTATAATCTATCAGGATTAGAATCTTTAATAGAACCAAACATTGTATTACCCTTTCCTTGAAGAAGAGAAATATTATTGTGCTGCTAGGTCTTAGGATTGGATATCCCAAGAATTTCAGGATTGTATTTACTTATTAGCAGCCTAAGGGAATAAGTCGTGTTAGGATTTTCCAATAACTAACAATTATAGAAGAGTACCATCATTTTTACTGAAGATTGGGGTTAAAACCCCATTTTTCCCATTCCATGAGTGTCTTATGCCATCCAGACCTTCGTAGGTCCTCCTTCTTAGAGACTGGTGTATTTTTTGCATGTGTGGATCTAGTGAAGTCCTTACTGTCATTTCAATTTTCATTTTTAGACTCTGTCTCTGAGGTAATTTCTTGATCTCCAGATTTATATCAAGCCTCTTCCTTTGATAAAGTGGCCTCATTCATATGTTGTGTTGGGTTAGGAGGAAGGGTGTTAATCAGTGTCTGACTAGAGTGGAGAATTCGGTTAACAGTATCATCAGAATCTATGTTCATAGCCTCATTAATTTCTGAACTAATAAGATTTAAAAAAAGTTCCTCCCGTTGCATACCAAACACAAGAGTAAATATCTCCTCTGAATAGGTTTGGGGATCCTTCTCCACAATTTTCTCTTCCACTGTTATAGCCACTGATTTATCATTTACAATATTTTCTTTTTGGAGATAATGCAGTTCTTCTTCTTTAGCAAGATCTTCCCAATTCTTGCTTGAACACAACATTTTGTCACATGCATCCTGTTTTCAAGTCCTGTTATCACTCTTTTTAACATTATTTATAGTAGTAGAAGACATCCTTATAAAAACCTCCTTCCAAGAGCCATTATTTGATGTTGGATATAGAGTTTTTTGTATAATATGACATTTATCAATCATATTCCCAACCATTCTGCATTGCTCACACAATTTGGGAATATTCTCAAATTCAAAATTGACATCAATAAGGTGGTCATTGGCATCCTGCGAAACACGATCAGGAGGTGAAGTTTCTATAGCAGTTTCAATGAGAACCCTGACATAAAGTACAAGATCTCCATTAATTGTTCTCTAATCAAGCTTCAAAGTTGTTCCAATACCATAGGCAAGATCATTGAGTATTTTAGGATGCCAGTACATCCATGGAAGTCCATGTATTCTTCCCCATACCTGAGAAATGGATTACTTTTGTCACGACCCATCCCAGAGGTTCCCGCGCCGTGACTCCCCAAGCCCGCCTATAATAGGCCATGGGATGGTGACTAGCACGGAGTAGGCATATCAGTAAAATGGGAGGCATTTCATAAGTCCCTGTATACACGCAAACATCTCCAAGACCACAAATGCTGAAATTTAAAAAACAAAGTAACAAATGCATGCATACAACTAAACCCAATAAACAGAGTACAAAGAAAGGTAGAGTACTAAAAAGTAAACTGGGAAAAAAAATACAAGCCCACCAAAACGAAAACAAACATGAGTTTGAAAACTACAAAGTCCAACCTGTAAGCACAAAATTTACTAGGACCGCTCCTCGTAGCCGTAGGAACACCTCGGCCAGTAGGGAACTCAAAAATCTCCGTCATGTCCTGATCTGCCCTAGACTCTATCAAAAGGTTTCTCGTATGGACAAGACACCAGACGTGCGGGCAAAGCCCGTATAGGGGTTAGTATAACAATACTCAGTAGAGGACACCGAAAACCCCAAAGAAGTACACAATGTAAAGATATAGTCATCTATGCATAGTATATTTCTACGGAACATATAGAACAAACCAGATATTCTCAAAACCCAGACTCGTGGTCTAGAGACAAGTCACACAACCATATACCCCCATTAGGGATTCTATTCAAAGATTCCAAGATGCACTCATTCCGGGAGAACACACTCCATGAGTCTTATAACTCTGGTGACGTCCGTCCTAGAAGTGTTGTTCGTCGGGAACCGTCACGAGAGGTAGATGCACTCATTATGGGAGACACACTCATGAGTGGAAAGGTTATGGTAGATAGAATGACTCATTACGGGAGAGACACTCTTTAGTGGGAAAGATTACGATACACAGATGAGGATCACTTCCAGGGCCATGGTGGATACCGTGACTCATCCAGATTCATGAGTCATGTGATACACTAGCTAGGTATAGGATCAACGTCCTGTAGATTTGGTCATGTCGATTCCAGACTCTACCTAGGGTCAGGAATGGATAGAAGATCTTGATCTGGGCCTCTCGGATGGATGCCTGACTCTATCACAGAATGTCCTGCTGAAGGGATCATAATCCTTCATGAGGGAATGATGCTTGACCTTCAGGGGAACAAGAAGAAGGGGCACTAACCCAAATGAAAGATTTACAAGGCACGGTGTACAAGAGGACCAAGCTGTCTTCCAAAAAGTACACGGTGTGTAGAAATTATACACGCTGTGTTGACTGACCCTGGGTACTGCTCGTGTACAACGGCCCATGTCGTGAGGCTGGTTGTGTTGGAATAACTATGTACACAGTGTATAATACGGTGTACATGCCGTGTCTAGGTAACCGGGATTGTCTCCTTGTACTCTGGCCATGTGCCCGTAAAGGGTCATCAACTTCTGTACACCAACCAGTGTAATCGCCACATGGGGTGACCCACGTTACTGGCCTCGCCTGGCCATGTGATGGAGTACATGGTCATGTACTCCATCCCGTGTCTGCGTATCCGCGAGATACACGCTGAGCTCTGCGTAGCCGCTTCTGTCATGCTGTACACGCCGTGTCGCCTGAAGCTGTGTAGATCATCATGTGTCCGTGTACTACCCAAAGTACATGTGGTGCTTCAGGGAAGGTCCAACACACCTTGTGATAGGGGTCACACGCCGTTTTATTCCTCTCTGACCTCGAAACCCTAGACGATGTCTCCAACACTACACGACATGTTCTTTGGAAGTACACACCCTATATTCTGAAAATTTCCAGAAATGGTGCCCTTCTCCATCGTGCCTCCCATGGTGCTCCGGTCATAAATCCGGCCATTTGATCTCCGCAAAACATTCAGGTTATGGTTTCACAGACACCACGAAGCCGCTTTTGTCATTTTTGGGCCTTCGATCGGCTCCGAAAATTTGTTCTGTTCTTCCCGCACGAAGAACGCTCGAAGAACGCTCTCTCCGATCCGGTCCGATTCATCGTCTGCCATCATCGCCGCACTTCGAAAAGATCATTCCAATGTCGATCCTTTGATTTGGGATTTTTGAGTCACAAAACGGTTGCACAAAGATCCTTTGTTCGTCTCCCCGCGAAGAACATGAAGAAAAAGCGAGGAAAGAAGGGGGAAGAAATCCAAATAGACAAATTGAGGAACGAACCTCTAATGACGTTTATCATGGCGTTGATTCTCTCCTGTTAATAGGTTTAAACAGAGAAAGAATCAACAGAAACATAAAGCATGGATCAATTCTCCATAATCTTCCCAAAGAAAAAACCCTCCCATAAGAACTTATGAATCCGCGGATCAACTGGTTCGTGTTTGATCCGCTTTCATCGTTTAAACTCATATATGAGGAAAATAAATTGAAATAACAACCCCTACCTTTTGAAAGTATCGATCTTTGAAGAGGGCACCGTGCTACCATTTTCGTCGAGTTCCTTCAACGATGTTGGCATAGTGACTCTCGACTTCGATCCGTCGTCGTTTGTCACCGAGGTTTTGCTCCAACGCGCCGCAGATTCGGCAGAGGTTCCTCTCAAACTTCAGCAATGATCAACAATTTATTAACCCATTAAAAAGGGAAACATGTTTCCATTTAATTACGTGGAATAATTAATGACGTTGACTCACCATTTTGAAGCTATTATGACGTGCCACTTAATTTAGGAAATAGTTGCGTCGTTGTCGTGTTGCAGCGGATGTTTCCTTAAATGAAATAAAATACACTTGTTAATTTAATTTATTTTATTTTACTTGAAACGTCCGAAAATTAAACTTTTTCCTCGACTTGCGCTGGTCGATGTTAGCCTCATTCATAGGTAAAGTCATTGTCCCGGACGCAACGGTGTGCTCAGATTTTTAATTTGGGCATCCGTTTTGAAACTGCCACAACCGCGCATAAGTGCCGACTAACATAACTTAAACAAAGTTAAAACCACCATCCCAAGCTCACTGGACCTCGGAATGATGTCCCGTCTTCGCGCTCGGTCTTGAAATAATTCCATAAAATAATAAATCATAAAATATGAGACATTACACTCTCCCCACCTTGGGGATTTATGTCCCTGAAAAGCCAAATCAAAGGATACTCAAAATGATGAGGGTACTGGGCATGGATCTGGGCCTCCCACTCCCACGTGATCTCCTGATGGTTCCTATACATCCACCAGACTCGCACCAAGGGAATCGATTACCCTCTAAGGAGCCTCTCCTACCGATCCTCGATCAACACTGGGTACTCAGTAAAGGTCCCTCCATCCTCGATGTCCAGCTCGCCCTAGTCGATGACTTGTGATGGGGCATGCACGTACCTCCTCAACTGCGACACGTGGGAGACATCATGTACCCGATGAAACGGTGGTGGTAGAGCTAGGTGGTATGCCACCTCACCAACTCTGTATAGAATCTGGAAAGGTCCAATGATCCTCGGAGATAGCTTGCCGCCTCGGCCAAATCTCTGCAACCCTTGTCGAGGTGAGACCCGAAGAAATATGTGGTCTCCGTCTTCGAACTCCAGAGGTCTCCATCACCTGTCAACATAAGACTTCTTCCGGCTTTGAGTAGTCTTCATCCATTCCCAGATGATCTACACCTTCTCTATGGTATCTCGCACTAACTCTGGACCCATGAGTGCTGACTCTCTGGGGTCGGTCTAGAAAAACGGTGACCGGAAGGGTCTCTCGTACAATGCCTCGAACGGTGCCATACCAATTCTGGAGTGGTAGCTGTTGTTGTACGCAAACTCCACCAGTGGTAGTTGGTCCTCCCAAATATGACCAAAGTCGAAGATACAGGCTCACAACATATCCTCAAGAACATTAATGGTCCTCTCCGTCTTACCATCCGTCTGGGGATGAAACGTTGTGCTCAAGTGTAGATGAGTCCCAAAAGCCTCCTGCAATCCCTTCCACAATCGGGATGTGAAGTGAGCATTTTTTTCTGAGACTATAGTCGATGGGATTCCATTAATCCAAACTATCTCATGCATTTAGAGGTGTCCCAAGCCCTCTATGAAACTCTGCTTCCGGAAATCTAAGAAGTGGGCCGACTTTGTGATTCGGTCAACGATCACCCAGATAGATTCATGCCCTTTGGACATTCGTGGTAATCCCATCACGAAGTACATAAATATTCCATCCCACTTACACTCTGGGACTTCCAGGGGTGAGCTATCCTATTGGAACCTGGTGCTCAGCCTTCACCCGCTGGCATGTGAGGCATCGAGAAACGAACTCCGCTACTGCCTTCTTCATGTCTGACCACCAGAACTATCGTCAGAGATCCTGGTACATATTTTCAAATATAGGATGTACCGCCAAAGGGGATGTATGAAACTCCCTCAGGACCTCCTCCATTAATGCTACTGGTACAATAGTGCGTCCTCTGAAAATAAGTATGCGTTCCCACCTTGTGAATGTCCATCAGGAGCCTGTCCTATGGATAACTGAGAACGTAAATCCACTCAGTCGACATCCCCAAGTTGTGCTTCCATTACTTGTTTCAAGAGTGGAGGGGTGAAAACCATCGACTGTAGGTAAGTTGTATCCTCTACATCCATGAAGGATAACTGCAACACGACTAACTGTTAGGTCGCCTCACTCAACAGTTGTGAGCTCGACCTCCTGCTAAGTGCATCTTCCCCCTTGTTCCCCTTTCTATAAGTATAGATGATCTTGAAATCATAGTCCACTAGGAAATCTAGCCAATGTCTCTACCTCTGCCTTGGTGGTCCATCCACCACTTCCCTGTCAGCAGCTTGATGGGTTGGGCAATCTATAGAGAGATCTCCCCTACCGTCACATGCGTAGCATCACTTCTCCCTAGGCTGACTGGATCCATCCTAAGAGCCCTGGACTATAGATCCCCTGTCATGGGTCCTCCTATGACATTCCCACATCTAGATCCATGTGCCTGACGCCAGATCCCTACTGCCGGTGTCTCTGCACCTTTCTGCCTGCTGCTGACTTCTGACGGTTGTCTCTACTCTGCCAAGAAACTCTCGATCACCAAGGCTCTCTCGAGCACTCCAGCGTTTGTAGAAATGAATAGAGGCATGACACTAGCTCGGATTTCAAGACATAGACCTCATTCAATGGCCTGAGCTCTGAATTAATGATCCCATACAATATCCATCGATTACCTAGCGTGGTTGGGGCACCTTGAGGAATAGTCAGCCACTGTTATATTGCCCTGCTGGAGCTGGAGAAGCTCCTCGATGCACACAGCTCTCATCGTAACTAGAGAGAACTCCTCCCTGAAGAGTAACTCAAACTCCGTCCATGAAAGAGTCTCCTCGTCAAGAGTCTGCATGGTCAGATTCCACCATCGTCCCCCCGAACCCTGAAGAGGGCTCACTCCTAGGATCACAATCTGGTCTGCTGGTGTCCTCACTAGATGGAAAACTCTGGTCACCACCTCAAGCTAGTCCATAGCTACCTGAGGGTCGGGCTCACCTCAGAACCTGAGGTTTCTCTGTATCTAGAACTCATAAAACACGCTAAGCATGTGCTCCTTGTCGGTCATTACTTCAGGTACCACTGGCTTCTCCACTGGTGGTGGCATAGCAGTTGCACTACCAGTTGGCAACGCCTTGGGAACCGGTCCCTGTATCGAAGCCTCTTCACTAAAGGGGTCATCCTCATGATCATTCTGCAATCCTAGAGGGTATGCGTCGTGGATGCATCCTGTATGGAAACAATATGTACCATGGTCAAAGAGTATATCTGGATAGCTGACACAAAAGACATGGAAACCACAAACCATTCCTATATGATGCTTGTACCTTTTTATTTCCCCGCAACCAGTTTTTTCATGTACTTAGTCAAAAAGATGGTTATCAGATCCCTCGTGTATGGATACATCGGCCACCACACCAACACTGGAGTCTCTGTCCTAAAATCCAAACTCGAAACACTTAACACTGTAGCCCCAATCCAAACTCACAAACTCCTGGTCCTAAGGTAGAACCAACCACCTCTAATACCTCTCTGTCACGACACGTCCCAGAGGGGCCGGCGCCGTGACTCCCCAAGCCCACCTCCAATAGGACAGGGGTTGTGTCTAGCACCGAGTATGTATATCACTAACTTGGGAGGCATTGCCTATGTACACGTATACATGCACACATCTCCAAGCCCACAAATTCTGAAATGTAAAACATCAAGGAACAAAATCCATGCATACAAATAATCCCAACCAATAGAGTATGACGAAAGGTAGAGTACTAAAAAGTAAACTGTGCCAAAAATACAAGCCCACCAAAAACAAAACAAACAAGAGTCTGAAAACTGCAAAGTCTAACCTGTGTGCACAAAAGGTACTGGACTGCTACTCAAAGCCATAGGAATGCCTCGGCCATTAGGGAACTCAGAAAGCTAAGTCTTGTCCTGGTCCGCCCTGGACTCAGTCAAAAGACTGCTCATCTGCACAAGACACTAGACGTTCGGGAAAAGACCGTGTAGGGGTGAGTATAACAATACTCAGTAGAGAACCCCAAAAACCACAAAGCAGTACACAAAGTAAAGGTACAGTCATCTATGCATAGTATATGTCTACAAAACATATAGAACAAACCAGATATACTCAAAACCCAGACCCTTGGTCTAGAGACAAGTCACACAACCGCATTCCCCCGTTATGGATTATGTTCGAAGATTCCGAGATGCACTCATTCTGGGAGAACACACTCCATGAGTCTTATCCCTCTGGTGATTTCCGTCCAAGAAGTGTTGTTCGTCGGGAACTGTCACGAGAGGTAGTGGCACTCCTTTCGGGAGAAACACTCCTGAGTGGTAAGGTTATGGTAGATAGAAGTACTCACTATGGGAGACACACTCCTGAGTGGGAAAGATCATGATACACAAATTAGGATCAATGCTAGGGCCATGGAGGATACCGTGACTAATCCGGATTCCCCAGTACGGTGATACACCATCTAGGTAGAGGATCAACGCCATGTAGATTTGGTCACGTCAATGACTGACTCTACCTAGGGTCAGGAATGGATAGAGGATCTTGATCTGGGCCCCTCGGATGGATGCCTTACCCTATCACAGAATGTTCTACAGAAGGGATCATAATCCTGCATGACGGAATGATGACTGACCTTTAGGGGAACAAGAAGAAGGGGCACTAACCCAAACGAAAGATGTCCAAGGCATGGTGAATAAGAGCACCATGCCATCATTCAAAAAGTACACGGCGTGTAGAAATTATACACGCCCTGTTGACTGACCCCGGGTACTGCCCGTGTACAATGGCCCTTGTCGTGAGGCTGGTCATGTAGGAAAACCTATGTACACAGCGTGTAATACGGTGTACATGCCGTGTCTGGGTAACTGGGGTTGGCTCCGTGTACTCTTTCCATGTTCCCGTACACTGTCATCAACCCGTGTACACCAACCCGTGTAATCGCCACACGGGGTGACCCACGTTACTAGCCTCGTTTGGATGTGTGATGGAGTACACGTTCATGTACTCTATCCTATGTCCGTGTATCCATGAGATACAAGTCGAGCTCCGTGTATCCACTTCTGTTGCGCTGTACAAGCCGTGTCTCCAGAAGCCGTGTAGATCATCCCATGTCTGTATACTACCCAAAGTACACGCCGAGCTTCAGCGAAGGTCCAACACGCCATGTGACCGGGGTCACATGCCTTGTTATTCCTCTCTGACCCCGAAACCCTAGCCGCCGCCACCAGAACTACATGGCGTGTTCTTCGGAAGTCCATGCCCTGTATTCTAGAAATTTACATAAACGGCACCCTTCACTAGTGCACCTCCTGTGGTGCTCTGATCATCGATCCAGCTGTTCGATCACCATAAAACTTCCAGGTTATGGTCACCCAGACACCGCAGAGCTGCTTCCGTCATTTTCGGGCCTCTTATCGGCTCTGGAAACATGTTCTGATATTCTTTCACAAAGAACGATCGAAGAAATCTCTCTCCGATCTAGTCTGATTCTTCATCTTCCATTGTCGTCGCACCTCCAAAAGGTTGTTTCAGTGTCAAACCATTGATTTGGGATTGTTGCATTGCAGAACAGATGCACAACGATCCGTTGTTCATCGACCCACAAAGAACGCGAAGAACTCGTGAGGAAAGATGGGGGAAAATCCAAATAGACAAATTGCGGAACGAACCTCTGCCGTCATTTGTCACGACATTGATCTTCTCCCGTTAATAGGATTAAATGGAGAAAGAATCAATAACAACGTAAAGCATGGATCAATTCCCCATAATCTTCCCAAAGAAAAATCCCTCCTATAAGAATGTACTAATTCACAGATCAACTTGTTCTTGTTTGATCCGCGTTCGTCTTTTAAACTCAAATATGGGGAAAAGAAATTTAAATAACAACCCCTACCTTTCGAAAGGATCGATCATTTATGATGGTGTCGCGCTTACGTTGTCGTCGAGATCCTTCAATGTTGATGGCGTAGCGATTATCGACTTCGATCCATTGTCCTTCGTCACCGAGGGTTTTCTCCAACGTGTCGGGGATTCAGCAGAGGTTCCTCTCAAACGTCGCCAACGATCAAAAAATTTTTAACCCATTAAAAAGGGAAACATGTTTTCATTTAATTACATGGCATCATTAATGATGTTGACTCACCATTTTGAATCTATTATGACATTACATTTAATTTAGGAAACAGTTTCACCATTTCTGCACTGTAGCGGATGTTTCCTTAAATGAAATAAAATAAACTTGTTAAATTACATTATTTTATTTTACATAAAATGTCTGAAAGTAAAATTTTCCCCTAGACCTGCGCCGGTTGAGGTTATCCTCATTATTAGGTAATGTATTTGTCTCGGACGCAATGGTGTGCTCATATTTTTATTCTGGGCATCTCTTTGGAAAGTTCCACAACCACGCACAAGTGCCAACTTACATAACATAATAAAAGTTCAAAAAACCATTCTAGTCTCACTAGACCTCAGAATTATGTGCCATATTTGCGCCTGGTCTCGAAATAATTATATAAAATAATTAACGGAAAATCCGAGACATTATAGCTTCTGCGTGTAGTGATTAAAATTGGCATCCCATTTTGAGAGTCGGAAGATTCCAGGGTTCATGTTAAGTGTTCTGAGCATCCATATTGCATTTAATTTCTCCTGCTGCTGAAGTATTATATGGATGTAGCCTTTTCCAAAGGGAGTCAGTCTCTAATTGGATAAATTCCAACAATGTAAAATACGTTGTTTAAGATCCATGAAAGCTTAGGGCATCATTTTTTTTCATAGGAAATACGTCCGAGCACTGAGAATCTACAGACCTTAAGTCTCTATTTGATCGCCTCAGGGTCAGCAACCCCCGTGGTGGCTCCATCTCCAGATCGCTTTATTATTGTTCGCTTATACTGAAGAGGCAAGATGGAAGAGGTTCCTACAAGGGCATCTGTGAAAGACGGTGCCTTATAGGGGAGGGCTCCCATATCTAAGCACGTTTTAGGGACAAAATGACGAGGCAATAATGATATTTCCCATTCTGGGTTGAACGCAGACATTGAGAAGGAATATTAAACCAAAATATGATCATCATTTCTTCAGTCAATTTAAGATGAGCAAGATCCCGCTAAAAGAATCATAAAAAACCTCCTTATCTGGACCTTATATTAGGATATAGTTTATGGTAGAATAAAAATCTTCAAGGTAATAAAAATGGTGAGATTTTACCAAAATCAAGTAAGTATTTATTCTCATGAAAAAATATTTGACTTTATGAAAAAGATCTGGAGATCCAAAAATGTTATCCAAGTACCTTTTTATCCAATGAATCATTTGGCCTCTTAAATAATCACATATTTATGGATTTATAGTAGTTAACATTCTCCAAAAGTTATTCTCTGTCATTATCTATCAGAACATGATGGTTATAATTCCCATTCATATCCATGTTTTTACTTCCTAACTATGTTCTCTAATATGGAGTCCTAGTGAATAGTTAATTTGGGTAACAATTATCTTTCAGACGTTCCTTTTTGAAATTATTCTTTATTATTTTTTTATGATGTGGTTTTCTATGAAATAAACTTTCAAATATTAAACTATTTATATACCCGATAAATTTCAGGGGATAAATTCATTTTAATGGGGGTAGAATTTAACACCTCGAGAATTTATGAGATAGATTATATTTAATTTATTCTTTGTCTTGTGTTGTGTTCTATACCAATATCATCATGTGCTATATGCAACATCGTATGATCTTGCAGTATATGCAACAATATTCTTGGCTTTTGATACACACAATTTCATATTTTTTGGATAGAATTAATTTCATGCAATACTGAGTACAGATTTTGTTCATTATATAAATGAACTATGATTGGATTATGTTATATGGAATAGAAATAGAAGCTTTCACTACACATAACACTAAATTGTCTTGCATAACACGATTGAGTGACCTTCCTCAATAGGTTGCGTTGTACGCAATTATGAGTTTTATTAGACAAAAATATATTATTGAAAAAATATTATTTAATGGGATATAAACAAGCCATTATGAATAATATTAACCACATTTATAATTTTATATAACATTATCATTAATCATACACATTCTCTAGAACATGATATAAGACAAAAAATCCATTTTTCGGATAAAAGATGTATTATTTAAAAAATGTATCTCTACTACCTTTGAAGGAACACCCATTTTAAATCTATTTTTAACAGTTATATAAGTCAAATTTGACAAAATAAATATCTTATTTGGAATAAATATATCAAAATTTACATTTTTTAAATTTTTGGTATTTTTAGGACAAAAATCATATTTTACAGAATAGTGAAATATACTGCATTTTAATTCAAAACTGCTTCTTCATATAATTTATTTATATAGTTAGATTGTTATTTAAAATGGTATTAATGTTTCATTGGATTATTTTTTTATAATTTAATACAATTTTTTTCATTGGAAGTAATTTATCCTTTAAATTGGACATAAACATCTGTAAATACATTGATAGTTATTATTTCATAAAAACACACTTTTTCGGTTTTGATAGTGAGAATTAATTATAAATAAATTACTGAAATTTATATGTTTCAAATTTGATAAAATAGATTCCATATTTATAATAAAAATGTTAAAAAAAATTAAATGTGTACCTCTTATTTTTGGACAATATAAATAGTAATTTCCATAATTATTTTACTTTCAATGGTTAAAGGGTAAATCTAGAAAATATGGGTAAAAATAATATTATAATAATATTAAACTAAACTAACACATGTCCTATTCAAATTATATCAGTTATTTCCGACCATGGTCATCCTTGGGTTGATTTTTGGACCCCCATGGATTCACTTGTGTGGGAAAATGACATTTTATAAGAAATATGTTAAAGTAAAGAGAATTATAGCCTAAAAATTATTATATTAAATATATTTTAATATAGATTTATATAAATTATCTCTATGTCTATAAATATTCAATATAATTATAATAATATTTTAAACATCATGGTAATTTTTTTATAATTTTTACAAATAAGATATATATATTTATTAATGACACAATTATGATGTAGTGATTACCGCATTAATGAAAGATTCAAATAAATAAATTTATAAATATTAAAATAAATGTATATTGATTATTTTGGTGTCATAAACGAATTTTAAGGATTATATTGAAATATTATATTTGATTCAATACATTATTTTTCATTGAATCAGGTTTTTGTGAACCATTAAAATAGTCAAGAATGAATAGTGTCCAAAATTAACACAATTCATAAATTAAAAAATAAAATAGATTATTAAATTATATTAAGTTATTATAAATATAATATTCATAAAAATGGTTAGTATATGACCATATATGTCCTAAATAACTTTTTATGGGTCGTTTTATATTATATGCTATTTAAATTACCCAACAATGTGTAAATAACATGATATCACAGTAAGATTAAAAAAAAGTAAATAAGTGTTAAACCAAAAACGATAAGGATACAAAAATATTCAAAACATGTATAAAAATTATTGGAATATTGTTATTCTAACCAAAATAATCTTATATTATAATTAAATCTGTTTTGGACCATTTTTAAATGAAATTGAATTTATAATAAATTAATATTTTGTGAGTTTCTTGAATTTCCCCTCTCTTCTCTTATAAAAGGGAAACTCCACCCTATCATCTATAATCTATTTTGAGCCTTCAAGAATGGAAAACCCCAAAAAAAAATTCTTCTCAAATCCCCTATTTGCATTCTAGAGGATCTGGTTGTCTCAAAAGATCAACTCTATTTCCCTAAGAAGAAATTTAAATAAGGCATGTTGAGGAAGAGGTATTCTCTTCTACCGATTCATTAAAGTATATTTCTTCTAATCCCCCATATTTAGTTTTACAATTATAAAGTAATTACATTAGCTTAAATAATATACTAATTTTTTATTATAAATATGATGAAAACCTACTTCACCTGTTATCCATCCTACGAAGAATGAAATCATTGTGCATGTGTGGGTACAACATACCTTCTCCACACCGTGGTGTAATATGTTTTTCACCACCACCTTACATGGATGACAATAATAATTAAATAATGACAATGTATTATTAATATAACATGATACTAATTAAAAGTTAATATACACCTTCCACTTCAATACCATTCAAAAATTATGGGAACGATATCGTCGCTCGTGCGTACATATGACGTATCGTCTCCACAACGTGATGAGATTGTTTCTTCATGTTAACCATCCAAGAATTATTATAAAGTATATATAATAAATAATAATTATATATTTGACATAATAAAACTACTTAATATATATATATATATATCATTTACTTACGTCAATTCAATTTGATAAGGAAACGAAAACAACGTTCATGTGTACGTATGGCCTACCGTCTCAATGAACGGTGTATTCCATTTAATGTATTTATATATTAGTAATATATGTATATATACTGAATATAAAACATAAAATTCATTTTTTAAATTATTTATGTATGTAATTAATGATATTAGTAATAATATAAATAATAACAAATCAAAACACCTACAATAAATAAAACATTCATTACCCAAATGATGCTTTAACATGGAATTGACAAATGAACGGGTAATTTATTGTCGTAAATGAATCATATATTTTATCATAAATATTAGTATGGTTTATTAAAAGATAATAATATGTTTAAACCCACTATATAAGACTTTTAGAAACATATGAACGAAATTTGACCAAAAATAAGGGATAATTTTTCAAATCTCATTTTTATCTGGGATTTCTTACACGTAAGTATTTACTGGGGTTATATTTATCATTATTGTCCATATTTTCAAAAAACAAATCATAAAATATTAAATATTCTTCCATGTATTCTTAATGTCATTTTTACCCATTTTTTACACTTACTACATTTTATATATGGGATTTGTCTTTTTTTCATACGAGGTACTTTTTTGACTTTTCCAGAAAAAGTAATAGGAGAATGTTTTTGTAAAACCTATAATAAATGAATGTATATGTATAGTTTCATGACACCTTATTTCCATGAAGTATCCAATATACTATATTATTTTTATTTTTTAGTATTCTATATTATTTTAAATTTTCACTGCATTTTTAGAAAATTAAATGTTTCTGAAAAAAAGGATATTTTCCACAAGAATTAGGTTGAAGTGTTTTATCAAAATTATTTACCAACTAAGATAAAATATGGTTATGTTTATATACCTATTATTACATTTATTTGATTTTTTTATGATATAAATATTATTATAATGTCAATTTATAATTTATGAATTATGTTATGATGGCATTATGTTTAAGAATCCCATTTTATTTCACGGGTTATGCTATGATGAATGATTTATGTATTTTTGAAACATGTAATAATTAATTCACTATGGTATGAGTGGAACATATATCTCCCTCAAATGAATTGGGTAAATATTTATATATCATAATATAGATATAACTGTAATGGAAAGTAAATAGGGTTCAGTAATACATAGCTAGAATGGTATGTAAACTCGATCCGGTAATGAAAATTGTCTACTATGATGTTCTTGTCAATAATTCCTTTGCTACTATAGAAATAATATTATGTACTTAATGGTTTTAAAAAATTCCATTTCTTATACCAATGCTATTTTATCATGGTTAATGTTCCTTTATGATCTATGCCTCACGTACTGCAAATATTTATTTCATGGCTCAAAATTTTAATGTTTATACATCATGTTCATGTTTTTTACGTACAAATTTTTGTGGATTGTTTTATGTTCTCCATGATTACCCTTACTGAGAAGTTGAGCCCACCCTTTTTATGTTTTATTTTCGCTAGGATATAAATAATGTTTTTAGGATGTACAAAAAAAGGGGAATATTTTTATGGGAGAGGTTCAAGATCTTTCACCATGATTAGAAGATTATGTTCTGAGTTTCCATAGAAAAAAAACCAATATGGTCTTTGTGCATCATTTTGTGTCATGTATTAATTATTCTATGAATGAAATATAATTTCCATGTACATCAATCATGGGCCTCTATTTCATCCCTTACATATCTCTCATTTAAATTTCATGGATACATAGTGAACTTTTACCCTTAAGATGTAATAGGCTACCCTTATATAACTTGTATAAATTTTCCAAAAACATCAAACAGTTAATATTTTTTTGAAGATAGTTCTAGAATAAATCACCTTGATTATTGACTATGATATTCAACCATGGAGGATAGGAAATATGAATCACCATATCTTCACACGACTCTAGAATTATCACCATGGTGCGGTTATCGTATTCATCCTCAATGAAACTGTAGTTTATTTTCCTTCAATCTTTTCCCAAGTGAATGTCTCTTGGTAATAGTTCTCCTTCAATATATAATTCCATATCTGATAATCATAAATAATTATTAAAATATAATATATATTTTTACTCAGTTATATCACATATTAGTCATTAAAATCACATCAAGTCTGTAAGAAAAATTGTCTTAAATATCATTTTACTATTAGATTATAGACCTCTTCATACATTACATTCATACAATATATTTCATAAATTATATATTCACCCAAATGATTTACTATGAGGTTAGAATGTGAATGAAACTCTTGTTTCTTGAAATACGATCATATATCATGATCGATCATAAAAGAACACAATATATCAATGATAAAATTTATCGTCGATGATAAAAAGAAGACATTGTTGAGTTTTATAGACAGTTGAAGAACTATATCACTATTATGGATCGACCATGAAAATATAATGAAGATAACTGAATCTATGTCTTTTAAAAGACATCCGGTAAAATTAGTAACTGGATTGACCACATGCTTACTTACCATGCATGTACCACATCCCTTCATCATTTTTCCTTCTCCAATTTTCTCCTTGTGTCAATGTCACATAAGGTTTCCTTAGATTGTTTTATTTTTCTTATATCATGGAATGTAATTAACTATCTTTTAGATATCCATCTCGTCATGAAGATGAATATAACAGTAAACAACATCATTTTTTTAAACAATGCATGTTTCATATTTATACAACTGATCAACACATGTTAAGAAATGCCCCTTTTTGGAACATTAAAATGCCATATAAAAAACAAAACATATATGAGTGCCTCTTAATATATGAAAATATATAGAACCTTAGAAAAATAATCACCCACTATCATTAGTTCTCAACAATTTCCTCCCATGTTTCCTTGCATAACAGAGTTTAAAACTCATTTTTTCTCTATGGCCCAGACATGCTTTCTCCATACACTCATACCCATTTTTTCCACACACCATACACCTCTCCTTTATCCAGTGTTTTTAGGGCTACGCTCATTATTTAATCAATGTAGTGGTAGGCTACTTGCTCTGCCTTGGTGGTACATAACACATTTTTAAAGTAATCTCCCTCTAAAAACAGTTTTTAAAAAAAACAAAACAATACCTCGTTTAATTTATTAATCCATGTGTATTAATTCCCATTAAGTTTTATTTTATATAAAAATATGGATTTATTCTCAATTTTAACTATTATCCCCCATAAATTATTATCTATTATGATCATTTTATGTTTACTTTTTAACAAAAATTGTATTAATATTTTATTTATTGTTTCCCAAGCCGTAAAAGTTGAATATTCTTCACCTAGTAGGTGGTTATTCCAATCCATTACCCATATAATTATCTAAATGTAATTAAATTTAAACTTATGATTATACTATGTGACAGCAAAAAATCATAAATCCATGAACACTATAATCTTCTTCTTTATATTTTTTATCGGGTCAAAATATTCTCCAACACTCAATTTCATTATTCTCCACAAATTTAAAATTAATGAAAAGGGTGGAAGTCATTTACCTCCTTTTACGTAAGGTTTCACCCATCCATTTTATTTAAATACTAATTCTCTCTATTATCATAAAATATCTGTATTTAATGATGGAACTATAGACATCCCATCAATGATTCAATAGTTAATCACTCTTAATCTACATGGGTGAACCCATTATCTAAAAAAAGATCATAAAAAATACACAAATGGTGTACAGATAATTTCTCAGTGCAGTTTCATCTCAAAATATCATTTTCCCGGGGATTTAGAGACCATATATTCAAACAAAATAGTACATATATAATCATTTTAAAAAAATAAAATAGTTTAACTGAGATCTAACTATTTCCCCATTTTTTTAAAACAATCTCACATGTTAGTAATCCTAGATTATGGAAAATCAGTTTCAACATCACACAAAAACATTATAATATAATGAGTATGTTTATTTTTATATTCTTAATAATAATTTTCATGTCTTCGGAATCCTTCATTTGTTCAGTTTCTCCCCTATAAGGGACAATTTAGATACATAATCACCATTTTAGTTTTTTTCGAGAAATAATCTCTCTGAATTATGACCCTAGAATAAATTGATACCTACTAAAAATCACCCAAAAATGATGGAAGATTTCGTTTCAATATATGTATAAGAACCTTTACATATTACTCTCATTAATCACCATCAAATTCCTGGAACAAATTGAAAATGTTCAGTATGTGGGAATTAGTATGACCTTCCCCTATATATCATATATAACACAGAGTATAAGACTATTTCCTTAAATAATTTTATATTTAATTTATGATCTAAAATCAATCCCCTTCTTCAAGACAGTATCTTATTTAATTTTCCACAATTGAATTTATTTATAGAAGTATAGATAACTTTTTTTTCAATCCTGACTTACTTCTTAGTTGGATTAATTTTTTTTCTTGAACTAAAATACTAAATTAAATCTATGATTATTGATCATACCTTCATAATTATTATATATAGTTGTTCCTTGTGATTGGAATATCATTTAGTTCATGAACCTCCCTATTCATTGGAGTGATTTTTTATATCATATTTCACATTATAGACCAATGGTTCTTTCCCTTTTTGTGATAAATTTCCTAATATATTATGTTAGGATAGTATTAAAATATATTGAGTTCAAATATTTATATTTAATTTTATATAAGAAATTAATTTCATATTTCCTTCAAGGCCTATGTGAATCTTATCAATCAAATAATCATTCTTCTTGGGTGTTTCATTCTCTGTAGCTTCCTTCGTTTCCTGAATCCTCATTGTAGAGTCATTTACTTACTCTATGATCTTTAGTGATCAATGTTGTATTAATCATGTGTGAAATGATATGAAGGGTTGTAGTGGAATTCATCATAAGTTAGACATTGATATTCTTAATCTCACAAAAATTTAAAATTTACATAAATTTTTTATTAATATATATTATATCACTTTTGTTGTTCTAGATTTTGACCAATAATTTTTCCCATTAATTTAACTTTAATCAAACTTTATTTTATCCTCAGATCATTTCAATATACAATCCTACTATGAAAAAGGTACATATATTATTTCCCAAAATTCTAGAGAAAGGATCATTTTCTGAAGAAACACCTTTCTTTAATAGGATATCCATATTTCAAGAGTTGCATGACTGAATATTTTGTGGACATTAACTACTTTTGTGAACACCATTTTTGTGGATACTTTTTCAAAATATTCTCACCGACACCCTAGTTGTTGAGGTGGGTTTATCGTGATTTTGTACCCTTGAAATGTGTATAGATATTACTTTTTATCCTATAATAAATAATATGATATATTCTATGTATACATATTCATTTGGACATTAAAAAACCTTGATCCAAGAAACAGAGGTGTAAAATTCATAAGAATATCTCATTATATCATTAACACATATATGAGTCCCTTTTTAGGTAATCTACATCTATAAAAAAATTTGTTTTTTCATCGCTTCTCGAAATCATTGTATCTTTCATGATAAAAAATTTACAAATTCTATAATTTTATCTCAAGATCAATTCAATTTTATTTGATATAATATTGTAAGTAGCACAAATAATTAGACCATACACTAACCAACTCTTCATTATATATAACATTTCATCATATGTCATTCATGTATTTCCGAAGTAACATTTCATCTCTTTTACACATATGTTTTTCACATCCATTTGGGATTTGTTTAAATTACATAAATTTAATGTAGTCACAAAAGGTCATGGACCTCCTATTCAATAAAAACATTCTCACAAGAATATTTTTTAAAATTTTCATCTACCAAAGAAATAAAATATCTATAAATTTTAATTTATTTATCATTCACCTAAATATATATTTAGGGAATGTTAAAATTTCCAACATGTTTGTCCAATTAATCCCCTATAGAATTATCCTCTTTATCAAACCATTAATTATCATATTATATCCCCTTTATATACATCTTTATGTGTAGAACATAATAAACAATGAATATTTAAACATTTATAAGATCCCCAAATTTTGTATATCATGAAATAACTTTATATGATGAGTATCTCTCACTATGTTAAATTGAACACTATAAAAAATGGTTAATTTTATCTATTGGGTGATAATCTATAACCTTTTAGTTCTTTACCACATTCTTATCCTTTTTCATGGTATTTTATTTATGTTTCCTATATAAGAAATCATTATAAAATACATATAGAATAGTATCAATTTTATCCATGAAAGGTTATTTATAAACAATGTTATATCTTATATTAATTAAACCAAATAAAATTTACAAGGTATTAAAAAATATATATCATAAAAGTTAACCACACTCTAATACCAATTGAATTTCTCAATAGGAACGGTGTACACACCTAAGGTGGGTTTGAATGAGTTGTTTACAATTTCATCAAAATTTTGATATTTATATAATAATTGTACATAATATGTAATTTAAATTCTATTTATTTATATTTTATATGGACCCATTTAATATTTTAATATGAAAATATCAAAAATATTCATGTTTGTAAAGTGGTAAAATATCATGTAGTGTTTTTACATGTTTCATAAATATGACCTACTCATTGCCTTGCTGGTTTTTTCACCATGATCAAAGTTTACAAAAACTAATATAATTTTGTTTACATTTCATGGGGTTTCCCAAAAATACCCTGATTATCATAGTGTTTATAAATTATTTTCTCTCAAAATATTTTCTTTTAATGTAATAATATTTATCATATCCTAGCATCATCACAATAAGTTCATATATTCTCCCCCATATTATCCTATATAACCTGAGTCACAAGGTCTATGGAGTCCAAATATATATATAAAGGGGTTTCATTGAATTATTACATGGAATTATATAATTATCTTAACTAATGAATCTTATGTATCAATTGAATTAATATCTTTTTTATGAAATATATTTTCTTGGAATCCAAGATGATCTCAAGGGAAAACATGTAAAACTCATCCATTAATACACCTCATGTTTACAAGGTACTACTAAACTTTCATACCTTGATATCTCTCATAATTCATATCTCATGTGATAGTCCAACCCAAAAGCTTCTCACTTACTAAAATCTCGACAATAATATATTACCAAATATATTTTAAGTTGGAATATGAGTGTATTTTCTTTATATTGAGCTTCTCTAACCATATGATTCACAGGAAAATCATATTATTCCTTTAGATTTAAAACCAAATATTCAAAATATTATTCATAGTCTTGAACCCTTTTTCTTTTTATTAATCCTAATTATCTATAGTGTTTTTTTATTATATTTCACTAGAATTAACTCATGAGAACAACACATCTCTCCTTCTAACTATTACAAATAGATCACTTTGAAATATGATCATTCATTTCTAAATATATAATATCCTTAGAAATTATCTTAGAGAACATCATCCCATTAAATTAATCAAAATTTTCATGCATGTTATTATACCATGATATCAATATTCTCTTTTCTCACAAATATTGTTTACTATATAATGATAAGTGTTCCATAACTTATTCCTTTATCCTTTTTTCTATTTTTCCCTCACAAAATTACAATTACTGAAGAGTCTACCAAATTAGTTTAGTTATACAAATTATCTCTTTATTTACCTATAAAAAACACATTAAAATCCATAGACTAATTTTTTAACCTATATATTAATAAATGATATAGAAATAATCAATTCATCTTTGTAATGTATTAACTAATGGTAACAAAAAATAGTTCTTGAACTTGTCATCTACTGTGAGGAAATCTTCTAGTATTCTATATGGATTTCTTGAGACTCTCATACTTTCTTCATTAATAACCCATATTCCAATAATAAATACATTCACTATGAAACATGAATATTTTTATTCAAATAAATAAACTTGTATATTTATGTATATTTTAAAACCCATTAAAAAACTACATCAAAAACATTTATTTATCCTTAAATGACTACATAATAGTAACACCACCCATATAAATCTCATATAAAAATTACAACTCTATTTAGAGACTATTTAACCATATAAACAAACATAATACCATTAAAAATTTCATATGTGTATTCATGTAGCTTCAGAATACTTGTATTTTCATTTTTTAAATTCTCAAAAAGAATCATAACATTTCATGACTATGATATTAATTGAAATAAGGCCAATGCAATTGCATCAACATATCTAGACATGATAATAGAAATATCATGAATGATTTTTCATTTAATTCTTCCTCATTGAATATATAATTGTGGTCTTTAAAATTATAGATTATTCTTTGATTGATCAGTGTATCACCCCCATAATATCATATACCATATATGATTATCATAAATAATAATTAAAAAAATTATATTTTGGAATTATGGTATATGTTATCCTCTAACATGTAATAAATAAAATTATATATTTATTAGTCTCTTATGTTTCCTTTTTTTATTGGCTTCCATCCTTCATCATCAATTTTTTATATACATTAATTTTATTTGAGCATGTTTCACTCCAACGGTCGACTGTGAAGGGAAAATATAGACCATCTATTCATATCATTATAAAATACAACAAAACATCATTAATTTTATAAATGATCAGTAGATCAACCATATAGTGTATAAATCATGGTATAAACTATGTCACTATATAGATAGTGTTCCAAAATAAAATCACTGGATTATCCATATATTTCAATGGATCAAACATCATTGGATGGTCTATGTGTCAACTATGTAGCATGAATTGAAAACATGATTGAAAAATAGTTTATCAGAAATACACTGATAATGTATTGACTATAAAGATATCAATGTGGTAAATTTTTCAATGATACACTTATTTATCATGCATTTAACTTAAGCCTTCATCATTTTTTACTTCATATATTATTCAAATTTTTATGAGCACAATTGATGATTTAGGGGGTTGTCTTTTCTCTATTGTATGGAATGAATATCTAAATTTTTTAAATCCCAAGGTCATCAATCGGTAAAATGCGACACTAAAGAAATTTTTTTTTCATTAATACCGTTCTAATTTCGAATTTAAACTATAAATCACAATATATTAAAATATACATAGTTTTGGAACATATGAATTCCAAATGAAAACAAATCACACCTAATTACTAATTAACATAAAAAAATTTGAAATCCATTGGATCGACGATGCACATTCATCACTATTTCAAACCTATAGCCTTTTGTACACCCCTCACATGAAAATATATGACAAATTCTCTCTTTTGAGCATTGAATTGAATGATATTTTATCATTAACCATGGGAGTCCTTTGGCTCCTACCATAAATCTCATCCTTGACTAGTCCTAGTAGGGATTCTCTCAAGAGTGTCGGAGTATACTACTTGGATTCATGGGTGACCAAGTTGGGAGAGATAATATTTTTTAAACAAAATTCATCAAAAAACATTCTAGAAAAAAATCGCCTTATATGATTATTCAATCCAGATGCATTTCATCACTTTATTTGTAGCAAAATAATCACATTGAGGACTCATAAAATTTATTTCCTATATTATTCAAATAATCATCTTTTTAAAACATAATATTAATTTATTTCAATAAATATTTTATCCATCATTCATTATCATTTACCATCCCATATGGGAAGTATCTGCTTCAGGTATAGGGGTGTTACTAAATCAACCATGCATTTCATCACCTTTTTATAATGACAAAAAAACATACTGAAATAGTAGTTTCAATAAAATCATCAATATAAGGATAATATAATTAACTAAACAATACAATCTAATTGTGGTAAAATAGAAAATAAAAATATTTTTTTCTAGAAAAAATTTCAATAGAAAATTAAACACCATTTTATAAGTAATTATATAAAATCATTAGTAAATTTTTCTACATACAAATAAATCGCCATAGAATAATAAGACTTAATACCATACTATTTTGGTTTGATAACTAAACCCACTAATTTAATATGGAGGTATCTAATGTATTACATAATCTTGAAACCCATACATATTATAAGCACACATTATCCTCAGAATACATGAATAAGTCTATCTTGAGAAATAAAGAGAATTATTTTACTATAATAGTTGTTCTATATCTTAAACATTATAAGTTGTTTTATATTAATGGTAAGATCGTAAGTTTTATACCATAGAATATAAAATTAAATGAGAATACTACATAACATACCATTAGTTTACATGATATACATATTAATTGTAGTTCAATTACTTCACATAGAATGGATTTATTGTCATATAATAAGGAATTAATTAACAATAAAATCCAAAAAGGAATTTTACCTTCATAAACATAAATGAATGAGATTACATAATATCAAATAAAATAGTAATGAACATTGAATCAACGAGAATAGTTATTGAATAGTATATGGTCATAATTGAACATCATACTCCTCAGCCACCTACCCTGTTTCAAATGGTCATCCATGATTTCTATGAGGTATGTCTATCTTTACACAGATACATCGAAATGATTTATTTAATTTCTATATAAAAAATCATGATACCTTCATTATATTCAATTCTCTTCTACTATAACCTTGAGAAAAACGAGAATATTATTTATTGAAATGACATATACTATCACATTGGTGAAAAGGTTGAGGTCTAATACGACATTGAGTAATTATACGATCCTTTACATACAATTGATAACATAAATGTAATACACATCCTTGAATAAAAAATATTCAAGAAACATAATAAAAAATTCCCGCATTATGCATTTTTATGTTATATATCTCATTTTTAATGGTTATATTCCATCAAGTGGGAAGTAACCCCTAGAATAATTTCATCTAAAGGCTAACCTATATTTCCTACAAGTTGTAGAGACATTCCATGGTTTATACATAAAAATATAATTTGAATTATTCCTACATCACCTACTATTATAAAACACATCAATGATTGAGTTCATAGAAAACCAATGTGAATTAATTGATCTGTCTGTCAAGGTATTCACCTATAAGACTAGGAAATTGAGTTCAAAATTGGATTGGACTGGTTTTTAATTAATAATGATCCCATAATTTAGGGATACATATTTTTATGTTGGTTATTTATCTGATGTGGAAAAAAAGTACCAAATTTTTTAGATTAATCTTTAAATATGAAAAGATCATACTGAAATCCTGGATTTTTACTAGATCCTAACAAGATAATTTCTCCAAAATAATCTTTTGAATTTAATTCCATATGTTTGCATAAGAATATTTTATAAACACTTGATTAATAAATAATATATATTTAGTAATAATTTTAATCATGACATTTTAAATATTATTTATTTTTGAAACCACCTCCCCAACAACATTGCCTAGTTTTTTTCACATTTTTTATGGAATTTAAAAAAATAGTCAAATCCTTTTGTTATTATATATAATTAGTATAGTGGAAATTGTGGATTGTCTCCAGAAAATAGAGAGAATGATTTTTTACATAAATATTTAATGTTTAGGGTTATGGTGAATTCATTATTAATAGGTCATAAAAACAATTTAAAAAGTAGATATTCATCAAAATATTAATTAATAAGAGTTTAATGGTTGGTGTTTGTTATTTGAAGTTGATCCAATAACTATATTTAAATGGTTGTGAAAATGTATATTAGAAATATTAAAATTTATTTTTTGATTTATAAACTAACATATGTTATTGGTTAATATATAATTGATTATCTTCAATATTACACACATCCTTGAAAATGAACATAAAAATTAAGGAAGAAGTGGAAACATACAAATTTTTTCATGGTTTAACCAAAATTTGAGGGCCTACAACATACAATATCTTGTTGTTATTCTAGTTTTTAAATGTCACATGATATATCTAACATTATTGTAAAGTGTGTATAAATTTATCAACATTGATTGATACATCATAAAATTCCATTAGTTATATATTTTAGACTAATTACCTCATGTTATAATGAAATATAAGAAGTAAAAGATGAGATATATCTTATTATACATATTGGTTCATTAAAAATTAATGAGAAGTCTCACTAATTGAGTTATAATTATTTTTTATTGAGAATAAAAACCACCTAATTTCAAGAATCGATACTTCAAAATATACTTGACTAATGACCTCTAGATAACATGGTATGCTCAAAACACAATATATTGAACTTGTTACAGTTCATATTAATTTTATATCTACATACTCAATATTCTATTCATGGGGTAAAAAAATTAATGTTACTTCCCCACCTCTTTAAAATCCTCTTTATTATTCTCTTTTAAACTCTGAAAGCTCAGGTATGCAGCTTTTACATAGATCTTGCATCCTCAACTTTATAAAATTCTCATAGTTCTCTTCTTTTCCCTGTCACATTCATTCCTGACATATGTATAATAATGATATTTTTATATTTCATTATTTAATCAAAACCCCCTATAGAAATGATATTTTCATGATTCATCATTATACCTCTTTTGAGAAATAAATTTCCATGGACATGTGACTCATTTTTTTCTTTTTTTGATATAACATAATTGGTATATTATAATATGTCTCCACCCTAATAAAAAACATGATAAATGTAAATATATTTTATTCCATTGTGGTTATTATAAAAATCCAACCAACTAGATTGAAGGATCATCATCCTAATATCTCATCTAGTGTTCTACAAATACAGTTATATTCTACTCGATAGATAAAAACCCAAATAAAAAAACATGAGCTCTTTATACATCAACTATAATAACATTTCTTTTCATTTACATATAACGTAAATGTACAATTATTTATGATCTTGGTTTCCATGTTTTTTTCTTTCAGAAACCTACATCTGACATTAGGTATTTGTTTATGAAGCAACATAATACAAAACCTATGTTAAAATATTACATAATGTGGTCTAAAAACATAGATTTCATCAGTGCTTGATTATCATGTGATTTAGCGATCAAAAAATAGAAACCCATCATCCAATTTAAACATCTAAATTATTCTTTACAACCAACCCAATATAATTTTAGAGTAAATATAAAAAATATCATGAATGATATAGTTTTTCTTGATATGTGGGTCATAAAATCTGTATACTACCTTAATCAAAATTAGTTTTTGATGTTTTATCCACTGAAGAATATATATTTTCTCTCTGATATTGAAAATATGTAAAAAATTAAAATAATGTAAAAATAAAATATTTTCAAGGATAAATTTATTTTCCAATCAATATGGGTTCATTTTATGATTATTTAACTCTGTTCTTATAAAATTTTTCCATATGATTATAAAAAACATGCTTATATAGATCATTATTTCTGTGTCATTAATGAATAATATGGAATTCTTCTATACTGTTTGATTATCCATACATTTAGAATCTATAGAATATAGATAATGATACATGTGTGGGTTTTATACTTACAAATAAATATATGAAATGTGTAGATTCACCTCAAATTATCCTTATGGGTATATCATTATATCTATGTCAAATCATCGTTATAGTTTCAATAGAATTCTCACCAATAATTTAAAAATAAAAATATATCCTTATTTGTCTAAATCGATAACTCAAACACACATAAAAATATAATAATCTTCTTAACAACTACCAACTATTATAAAAATCATTGATAAAAAGTGAAAACCATAAAACATTACAAGGGAACATAAATATCCCCCTTTCATATTTTTAATAAAACCCATTTATGTCCTCCAGATAAACACTGATGCATTAAAAAATAAGAAAATTTCAAAATGAATAATCTAATAAAATCCATTCTCTTACAATATCCATCATTCTCCAAACATCTAAATTTGATATTTTTTTATAGAATATCATCTCTCAATGTTATAAAATAATATCCATGTGACATGGATGGAATAACTCTAATATGAAATCCGACTCACCTCATCACAAATAAAATACCTATTTAAAATAATTTTCTTTAGATAAATAAAATAATTTAACACTTTTCTTTTTTACATTCTTATCTTCATTTTATATATAAATATTAGTTTTGAAAATGTTCTGAAGTACCTTTAACAACACAATACAACACCTTATGGGTTTGGTGTTCCCCCATGATTTAGGTGACAGGGGAAGGATGAACAGTGTGTTTCCCCATTAATTTACAGAACCAATACACTTATAGGGGTTTTCTATGGCTATCGGATGATAGTTATTTAATATCTAGGAGATAGGAAAATAGGGGAAAACACTAACATGGAAAAATCAATGCACACTTTTTTTGAAATTTAATTTGGAAGGAAATTAAAACACATATTTTTTGGGGAACTATTATGTAAAGAAAGAAAATAAGGAGGAAAATGTTTTGAAGGGGTTGAGAATATTAAATATTTAGAAAACCCGAAATATCTCCCAGTGTCAATGTACATTTTTTCATTATCTTTTTTTTTCATTTTTTCAAAAGATTAACTAAAAACTATTGTCACACTCATCTCAGAAACTATTTTTGATCTCTTCATGATAATTATTTTTTTAGTTATAATAAGATTAACTATTTATAATGAGTTATTTTTGGCCCACCCAAGACACGGCACATTTTTTTTGAACACTTTTTAATAACACGTAAATAATTACATATATGAAAATCCATTCCCCAAACTCATTGAATGACATCCTCTGCCCCGTAATAAAATGGATACTTTCCCTCCAACATATGATAGAAAATTTAAAGTCATGTAAATGGACCCAAAATAAAACCCATTCACCCACACATAAGTTTCAATAAATTAGGCAATATAATTAAATGTATAAATTGGGTGGGAAAAGGTATTTGTATTATAATGTTGATATCAATGAAAATGTTTTTATAGGCTTAAAGTGTCTCTCAAAAGAAAGATTAATGTATGTTTAATGGGAGGCTATTTGGTTATTGTGATTATTATGTGATTCATAAAATTCATCTATCATATTAAGTTACTCCAAAGTGGAAAATTCAACTCGAAGGTCCAAAAACTCAATAATCACAGTTGGAGGTAAATAACACACGAAATGAAAATATGGTCATAAGTGATCTTGTCATGAAAGTTAATGTTGTTCCTAACGATTGGGGAAGAATCATTTTCTAAAGCAAAAAATTGACCAATCATATTTTTTTGGTTTTGACAAAAGATACTTCTTCCAATTTTATCAAAAAAATTGAGATGAGAACATGTCTCTTAACTCCACCAAAAGGTTTGAAAAATTTCCAAAAAATTGATAGTGAGTTATTATCACTATTTTTTCTTATATTTTTAGTTTTTATGTTTTTTTGTGTTTTTAAAAAATACACACCCACAAAATAGAGAAAAAGTGGAAAATGTTTCTACAAAGAAAGTGGTAAATAATGATAATAAGAAAAGAATAATAAGAGATAGATAAAGATAGGGATAGAGGAATAGTTAGATATTTTGAGAGAGTTAAGGGGAAAGAGGTTCCCCTGGTTTGGATTTGGTGGATTGGAATATCCATCCTATAATGTTAAAATGTATAATTTGTGGATTTTATGGAAGTTTATTTGGTTACAGGGATGTCTTTACACTCATGGTGGTGCTTTAATCGATGTCTATTAATCGTGAATTTTCATTTAGAAGATGGGTCTTCAAAAATAACTACACCCAAATGGGTAAATATTAGTAATAATAAAAGGACATTCCTAATCAAAATTATTATTACTAGGGTAAATCCAAAATTGATATTTAAAGGGATTATAATTTTAACTTCGTGGAATAAATTTCATTGGATGTGTTTTTTTGGAGTTCGAAACCATTTTATTTGTAGAGATTGGAATTTACATAAGAATGTAGTCAAAACCCTCTAATTCATTTAACTATAATAATCTCTCTTCACCAGATTTTGTACAATCCGAATTACATGTTTCAATAGCCCAAAATTACTTATATTGGATTTACAATGGCAAGTAACATGATTGACATATTAAGTTTAACATATACAATATTAATTTAAAGAATACTCATCGAGCAAAACTCTCAATCACTTAACATCCCCAAATTATAACTCACCCCAATGAGAGATTTACTCAGCCATTTGGATGTTTAATATTCTGGTTAAAGTAATTATGATGATAAATTAAGAATAGAAGTAAAAGAAAGGGATTAGAAAAGAGTGGTACGTTGACACACACACACGAACGATGATGATAATTAAAAACGGATTTTTGATTGAATGAGGAAGCAAAAGAAGGGAAGGGGATTCAACTAGATTTAAACTATTTTAGTAACATAAATATTAAACTACAGAAGGTGGATGAGAATAAAAGATATTGAACAAGTAACTTGCATTAAAACATAATTACAAAGGAAGAGAATAACAAGATTACAAAAATGAAGAACACAATAGTAAGTGAAAACAAAGAGAGGAGGAAAAGTCTCTCAAGTGAAAACTTAAGTATGGCAGGTCCTCCCAAGCCTTTTTCAAAGCTTTGGTCGTGCCAATATGATCTCATCTCTTCTGAAATGCCAACCCCTCTCAAGGAGAGAAGGGGAGAGTATTTATAGCCCAAGGAGTGGACTGTTTGCATTCCCAATCTGTCCCTCCAATTGTATAGCCAATTTGGATATTCAGACATACGAATCATAAAATATCTCCTTCTTCAATGTTGTAGAAAATACTGTTTTCAGACTACTCTCAAAATTTGGAGTCATTTGGACTTAGGGATCAAACGTTATAGCCCGTTTATTAAACAAAGGTAAACTGTCCATTTCTATCCATGCTTTTTCGATGTCCAAAATGTGAATGGATTTTTGAATATTAATATGCCTTAAAATCCGAATGGTTTTTTCAAAAAAGTCGGCCGACTATATCTCCTCTTTCACACTGCAAAATCTCAGCTTGATTGGATTCTTAAATCAGGAGATATGTCATGCATACTATACTGATTTTAATTATCTGCCAGAATGGTGGGCTGGATTTCAAGGATTTATTTGGGCCCCTTTTACTTGGATTTGGGCCTTGAAATTTTTATCCAAGATGAAATGTAGTGTCCCCCGAATTAGGGTGGAGAGTTAATGTTTTTGGACTTCTGGATTGAGCCCAGTAAATCAATCTTCAAGGATGGTCCAGTTTGTTCACAGATTCTTTGGTCTTGTTTGTGAGGATCATATGACCCTTCAAATGGAAGAATTGGATCATGGTTCCTTATAATGAAATGTTGTATATTGAAAGTAGAATCCTAAAAAACAATAACCACACAATTTGGATCAGTATAGTGACAGTTATTATTAAAACATTAAACTGACTCAATTGGACTACTTCTAAAAATGCTCAAATATTATACTTAATATTAAAACGTTAATATTTCACACAAATTATGCACATTTCATATAAAATAAGTAAAGTGGGAATATAATAAGTCATTAAAATATTAATAACATCAACTCCCACACACTTAGATTTGCGTGTGTCCTCATGTTCAACAAATATAAAAACATGACAAAATCATTTTCACTCACCAACAAATATTAAAATTTTGTTTTCTCCAATCAGGGGAGGTTTAGACTATTTCACTCATCCATATTGAATTCCATCACAAATTTGGTTCACAATAATGCATCAGAAACAATTCATTTTTTCATGTTCAAGGTTTGAATTAGAAAATGTAGGCACTCAAAACTTACTCCTCTCAAGATGATAAAAATGTATTTTAGGAGTTTCACTCATTCACCAACAAAAAGTGAAAATCAAGAGTTTGTAAGAGCTATCAGCTTCCATTCCCAAATCTAATGTGTACAAGAATCAAGTGGTCTTTTAAGGGGTTTTTCAGTGGCTATGGGATGGTAGGTATATAATGTCCAAAGGAAAAGAGGGGTTAAAAACACCAACATGGAAAAATCAATGCACATTTTTTTTTGAAATTTGATTTGAAAGGAAATAGAAACACATATTTACAAGGGCATGAATGTGTGATGAATGAAAAGTGAGGGAGATAGAAAATGGAATAGGGTGAGATGATGGAATATGTACAACATGGAAGACTTCCAATAATGACACAATACAAGATGATTCAAGTGTTCTTTTTTTTCTCTTTTTTCTCTTTTTTTTCGAAAGTTGTGCTTGAAACAAGTCTCACAGTCATCTACCAACCCATGTTTGATCTTCTCATGGAACTAATTTTAGTAGTTATAACACGATCAAAGGTTGATGATGAATGATTTTTGTCCCACCCAAGACACAACCCATTCCTTTTTTTCATTTTTTTTAATATAATTTTATTTCAATTTTTTTGAACTCTTTTCAATGACTTTTGTACAAATGAAAATTACACATATACACCCCAAATCTCACATAATTACAACCTCTCCCCCACACTTGAATGGATTCTTTCCCATAAGTATATGATGACACATTGGAAATCAATGAAAGTACACCAAAAAATGAAGTCCATTCCCCCCACACTTAAATTTCAATAAATTGTACAATGAAAATCCATGAAGATGTTGGGTGGGACAAGGTATTAGGCTTGTAATGTGGCTATCAAAAGAAAGGTTTTCATAGGCTCAAAGGGGCGTTCAAAAGTAGGATCAACGTAAGGGTAACGGGAGGCTATTTGGCTATTCTGATTCTCATGTGGCTTAGAAAATGCCTCTATCATATTAATGCACACAAAATATGGAAATTCAGCTCGAAGGTCTACAAACTCAATACTCACAATCAGTGGTGAAGACACACAATGAGAAATATGGCCATAGATGACCTTATAATGAAGGCTAATGTTATTCCTCACGGTAGGGGAGAATCATTTTCCACCAAAAATTGTTCATTCAAAATGTTTGTTATTGACACAAAATTGTTTACCCAAGTTTGAGATTAAAATTCAATATATTTGAGTTTAAAACAAGCCTTTTGACTCCCCAAAATGGTTGGACATAATTTAAAAATTGGATGATGAGTAATTATGACACCCCTTTTTTGTTTTTAATTTTCATTTTTTTTAATTAATTTTTTTTAATTTTTTTTTATTTTTAATGACACATCCACACAAAAGAGAAAATAGAAAAAAGTTTGTGGAATAATGTTGTAAAAAAATGAGAGGTAGAGAGGAAGAAGAAGAAATAGAGAGAAGAAGAGAGGGAAGAGAGATTGAGGAGAGAGAGAGAGTTAAAGGGAAAGAGGTGCCCCCTGGTTTGGATTTGGTGGGTCACCGTTTCCATCTAGTGGTGGGTCAATGGAAGTCGATGTGGAACCTGAAGTGAATGGCCTCTCATGGTGATGCTTTAACCGGTGTCCATTTACCGTGAATTTTTTTTTTTGAAGAAGGTTCTTGGACTTTCACTGCACCAAATGGGTAAACATTTGTAATAATAAAAGGTCCATCACAACGAGAATTGAGCTTACCTGGGTGAAGTCAAAATCGAGAATTGAAGAGCATTACCTTTTCACCTTCATGAAATACCTTTTGAAGAATGTGCTTGTCATGGAGTTACTTTGCCTTTTCTTTGTAGAGAATGGAGTTCTCATACGAATCGAGTCGAAGCTCCTCCAATTCAGTCAACTGCACCAATCTTTCTTAACCAGATTTTTCACAATCAAAATTACAAGTTTTGACAGCCCAAAATGACTTATGTTGGATTTTAACTGGTAAATGACAGGATTTACCAAAAACTATCCTAAATGGATACATCCCAATGGGTGTCTTATAGGCTGTTTGATAGGCCCAAAGAGCTTCACCAAGTCTATCGGGCCAGTCTTTTCTTGTGGGCTTAACAATTCTTTCAAGCACTCTTTTTACTTCTCTGTTAGAAAGTTCATCCATTCCATTTGTTTGAGGGTGATATGCAGTGGATGTTTTATGTACAACCCCATTCTTTTTCAAAAGTGACTCCATGGTTCTATTACAGAAATGAGTTCCAAAGTCACTTATCAAAGAACGTGGTGTTCCGAATCGATGGAAGATATAGGTTTTGAGGAACTCACTCACAGTTTGAGCATCATCTTTCCTAGTGGTTTTGGCCTCGACCCACCTAAAAACATAGTCAACAGCAAGGAGAATGTAGGATAATCAATTGGAAGGGGAAAAGGTCCCATGAAATCGATTCCCCAAACATTGAAAAGCTCACAGAAGATTAATGGCTTTTGAGGCATTTCATTTCTTTTGGAAATTGTGCCAAACTTTTGGCAAGTGGGACATGATTGACAGAACTCGTGTGAGTCCTTGAAGAGTGATGGCCAAAAGAATCTAGAATCTAAGACCATTCGAGAAGTCCTTTGTGGTCCAAAGTGGCCACCTCCAGGCATTGAGTGGCAGAATTCCAAGATGGAGGATTGTTCAGTTTCATCAACACATCTCCTAATTACCATGTCAGCCCCAGTTTTCCAAATTTAATTATCTTCCCAAAAATAATTCTTTGAAACACTTTTCATATTTTCTTTTTGTTCTTTTAAAAAAAATTCAGGGAAAACACCAGAAACCAAGTAATTGACAATTGGGGCATACCATGGTAACTTTGGAGTGAGAGATGAGAGGTGTTCAGTTGGAAATTCAGGATCAATTATTTCAGAATGAGAAGAATTAGAAATTCTACTCAGGTGGTCAGCCACAGGGTTTTCTTTTCCAGGTTTATCTTTTATCACAAGGTCAAACTCTTGGAGCATTAAAATCCATCTTATTAGCCTTGGTTTTGAATCACTTTTCTTAAGTAAGAACTTTAATGTTGAGTGGTTTGTGAAGATGATGATTTTGGCACCTAAGAGATAGGGCCGGAATTTATCCAAGGCAAAAACGACAGCTAAAAGTTCTTTTTCAGTCACAGTGTAGTGTGATTGAGTTTCATCCAATGTTTTTGAGGCATAAAAGATGACATGAGGAATGTTTTCTCTTCTTTGACCAAGAACAGCCCCAATGGCCCTATCAGAAGCATCACACATCAATTCAAATGGTAATGACCAATCTAGGGGTTGGATTATTGGAGCAGATGTGAGAGAAGATTTGAGTTCAATGAAGGCTCTCTTGCAAGCCTCATCAAAATTGAATGTGACATCATTTTTAAGTAAATGAGTGAGTGGGAGGGAAATCTTTCTGAAGTTCTAAATGAATCACTGATAGAAATCGGCATGAACAAGGAAGGACCGAATGTCTCGAACTGATTTGGGTTCAGGAAGTGATTGGATCACCTCAATTTTGGCTGGATCAACTTGGATACCCTCTTGAGCAATTATGTGCCCTAGAACAATCCCATTTGAAACCATGAAGTGACATTTTTCAAAATTCAGCACAAGGTTTCACTTGACACACTTTTGAAGGACCAAAGAGAGTGAATGTAAGCAAGATTCAAATGACTCGCCATAAATGGTAAAGTCATCCATGAAGACCTCCATGCAATTCTCAATGAATTCAGAAAAGATACTCATCATACACCGCTGGAATGTTGCAGGAGAATTACAAAGGCCAAAAGGCATTCGCCTATAGGCATAGGTTCCAAATGGGAAAGTGAATGTAGTATTTTCTTGGTCTTGAGGTGCGATTGGAATTTGGAAGTAGCCGGTGTAACCATCAAGAAAGCAATTGTGTGACATTCCGGCCAATCTCTCAATCATTTGGTCAAGGAAAAGAAGTGGGTAGTGATCTTTTCGTGTTTCAGCATTTAATTTGCGATAATCGATGCACACACGCCATTTGTTTTTCACTCGAGTCGTGACCACTTCTCCATGTTCATTTGTGGGAACTATTATCCCGCCCTTCTTAGGAACGACTTGAATTGGACTAACCCATTCACTATCAGAAATTGGGTAGATAATACCAGCTTGACGAAGCTTGGTAATCTCTTCCCTAACTACCTCAAGTATGAGTGGATTGAGTCTTCATGGAGGTTGCCTAATTGGTTTGGATGATTCCTCTAGATGGATGTGATGCATGCAAAGGGCAGGGTTGATTCCTAGAATAACCTCTAGGGTCCAACCTAAGGCATTTTTGTTTTCCTCTAACACTTGAACAAGTTGGGACTCCTCACTTTCAGAAAGTGAAGAAGAGATAATGACAGGGTAGGAGGGATCATGGAAAAGGAATGCATACTTGAGGTGTGAAGGAAGTGGTTTTAGATCAGTTTCAGCCTTGATTTGAGAGCTAGACAAGTTAGGAGCAGGAGAAGGGATTCCAAATGGGTTTGGATCATTTTCCTCAACACTGTCCAAGGTGGAGTAGTAGAGATCAGAGTTGATGTGGGATTCAAGAGAGTTTTCAAGTTCCTCTAGATTGATGGAGTCTATGAATGAGAGGTCCACATCAACTTCACCATATATGACTTTTTTAATCATGGTGCAGATTTCACAAGATCCTTTATCATTAGAACATGAAGAACATGGTGGATTGGGGTTCAATTTAATCTTAGAAGTGTCCTCAAAAGCATTGATTGAGAATGTAGAGTGATCCTCAGATGGGTATCGCATGGCTTGGAGAATGTTGAACTTGACCAGTTGGTCACCGAATTCCATGGATAAGATGCCTAAATGGACATCAATCTTGGTTCTCGCAGTCATGAGGAATGGTCTTCCTAGAAATAGGGGAGATCAAGAAGTGTTTGTCTCACCTTCCATGTCAAGGACATAGAAATCAGCTGGGAAGATAAGATCATTGACCCGAACAAGAACATCCTCAATTATCCCCTCAGGACTGGTAGTGCTTCGATTGGCTAATTGAATGACAACACCCATTGGGTGCAAGGGACCTAGACCAAGGTTGGAGAAAATGGATTTGGGCATGACATTTATTGAGGCTCCAAGGTCTATGAGTGCATCATCAAAGATGGAAATCCCTATTTGACATGGAACCGTGAAGGTCCATGCATCTTTGTACTTCATGGGAATGGACTGTTGGGTTGAAACATTTTCAATGTTCCTAAGTTTCCTCTTATGGGTGCACAATTCCGTAAGAATCTTGGCATACTTAGGGATTTGTTTGATGGCATCTAAGAGGGGGATGTTCACTTCAACACGTCTAAACATGTCAAGCATTTCAGGATCAGGTTCAAAGGACTTCTTAGGCTTGGAGATGGCATGAGGAAAATGAATTGGGTTCCTTAGAGGAATGGAAGGAGGTGAAGGAGTGGATTCAAGTTCCTTTTCCAGCTTTTTGTTCTTTTCATTTTCTAGATCAACATCGAAAGGGGAGGTAGAGAAATCAGTATGGGGCATAGCAATTTGCTTTCCCGATCTAAGTGCAATTGCACTTACATTACCCTTAGGGTTGGGTAATGGTTGAGATGGGAGTTGGGATGAATTGGATGGTTGTTGCTGGCTAAGGTGGGATGCAAGTTGACCAATTTGGGTTTCAATGTTCTTGAGGCTAGAATGGGTGAAGGATGCAAGATCCTCTACAGCACTTTCCCATGGTTGTTTAGAAGAAGAGGCTTTTCCCAAATTGGGTTGGCCTTGATTTTGGTTCTTGGGAAAGCGATTGTATTGTGTGGGGAATTGGGAAGGCTCGTTAGGATAGTGGAATCCAGGAGGAGGATTGTTCCTTTGGGGTTGAGGAACAAAATGATAAGGTTGATGGATGTTACCACCACTTTGACCATATTGGAACTGGTTTGGATTTTGATGAGGGAACTGAGGAGGATGAGAAATGGGATTATCATACCTCATAGGTGGGTTAAAGGTAGAAGAGAAGGGCTCAGAGTGGGGTTGGTGGAAGTTTCTAACAAACTGACCTGATTGTTGAGGGTTGATGTTTCGCTGAGCATATGCCGCATTCAGCTCCATTGGACTAGATGAATCAGATGGATCATCTTGAAGTTGTCGACATGTGTCAGTCAGATGAGTTGGTTAGTTGCAGATTCCACAGTTCTTGACAGGCCCAGTGAAAAGAGATTGTTGAGGAGAGGAGTTTGTGGCTTTGGAAGCCACAGCTAGTTGAAGCACAAGACCTGTAAGTTCACTCATCCACTCAGTCATTTTGTTGGGATCTATGGATTGATTCTCTTGGGCTTGTTTCACTTGAGCATGTGCTCGAGTATGGAATTGCTGCGTGTTTGCATCCATGTTTCTTATGATTTCTCGTGCAGCTGCAGGAGTTTTGTCAACAAGAGCACCGCCACTTGCGGCATCAATGAGAGTTTGCTCCATAGCCAATAACCCCTCATAGAAGTATTGGATCAGGAGATGGTCAGGGATTTGATGGTGTGGACATGTTGCCACAAGCTTTTTGAACCTCTCCCAATACTCATGGAGTGATTCATTCGGGAATTGATGGATGCCACTTATTTCCTTTCGGATAGAAGTTGTTCGGGAAGCGGGAAAGAACTTCTCAAGGAAAAGTCTCTTCATGTCAACCCATGAGTTTATGGAACCAGGTGGGAGGTAGTAGAGCCAAGACTTGGCAGAATCCTCTAGGGAAAAGGAGAAAGCTCTAAGCTTGATTTTTTCTTCAGAAACCCCTTGAGGTTTCATGGTTGATCAGACCACTTGGAACTCTTTGAGGTGAAGATGAGGATCCTCACCAGCTAGACCATGTAAATGAGGAAGAAGATGAATCAAAACCGACTTCAGTTTGAAGTCAGCCTCTATGTTTGGATATTGAATACCAAGAGGTTGGTAATTCATATCAGGTGCAGCGAGTTCTTTTAGGGTTTGTTCCCTAGGATTGGCCATTTCAATTTCAATTGGTTGGATGAGGACTGGTTCTTGATTTATTTGAGTATCTCTTATGTTCCTCCTATGTTGGCGAAGTGTTCGCTCAATTTCAGGGTCAAACAAATCTGATGGATTGTTTGGAAGGCTATAGGGCATTCAGAGAGATTTTGGAAGAAAGAGGAAGACGGTTTTTTCTTTGTGTTTTTTTTCAATTTTTTTAAATTTTGATTTTTTTTGGTTTTTTTGACAATAACCAGAAACTAATGACTACTTAAAGCACCATCCCCAGCAACAGTGCCATTTGAAATGCACGGCCGATTGTCGCCTATCGACCGGTCGAAGTTCCGGTGCTCTGCTAATGTGTATAGCAGCACTCGGGTTGAATCCTCGGCGATGATACTTTGTAGTAGTTGTTTGTTTTTAGTTGATTGTATTTTGATTAGGGGGGTTTGTTTGCAGAGCTTAATTGAAATGATTTATGGATGATTTTTGATTTACCAAATTGATAAAGATTGGGGTGAGTTCATTATTGGGGAGTTAAGCATGTGATATCCTTGAGCCTTACTTTGTATTGCATTAAATTAACACCCATGTCATAAGTTGACGTTGATTGCAATTCCTAAGTGTGAAGGCTTTAATCCAAGCCTTAACTTAACTTAGGGTTCTAATCTAAATCAAAACTTATTTATGGTAGTGTATTTATGGTTCCAATAACCCATGGAAACCACTCGTTAAACAAAACATATCATTAATCCTTGACATATTAAGTTTAACATACACAATATTAATTTAAAGAATACTCATCGAGCAAAACTCTCAATCACTTAACATACCCGAATTATAACTCACCCCAATGAGAGATTTACTCATCTATTTGGATGTTTAATATTCTGGTTAAAATAATTATGATGATAAATTAAGAATAGAAGAAAAAGAAAGGGATTAGAAAAGAGTAGTACGTTGACACACACACACGAACGATGATGATAATTAAAAATGGATTTTCGATTGAATGAGGAAGCAAAATAAGGGAAGGGGATTCAACTGAATTTAAACTATTTTAGGAACATAAATATTAAACTACAAAAGGTGGATGAGAATAAAAGATATTTATGAAGTAACTTGCATTAAAACATAATTACAAATAAAGAGAATTACAAGATTACAAAAATGAAGAACACAAAAGTAAGTGAAAACAGAGAGAGGAGGAAAAGTCTCTCAAGTGAAAACTTGAGTATGGAAGGTCCTCCGAAGACTTTGGCAAAGCTTTGGTCGTGCCAATATGATCTACTCTCTTCTGAAATGCCAACCCCTCTCAAGGAGAGAAGGGGAGAGTATTTATAGCCCAAGGAGTGGACTGTTTGCATTCCCAATCTGTCCCTCCACTTGTATCGCCATTTTGGATATTCATACAGGCGAATCCTAAAATATCTCCTTCTTAAAAGTTGTAGAAAATAATGTTTTACGACTACTCTCAAAATTTGGAGTCATTTGGACTTAAGGGTCATATGTTATGGCCGGTTGATTAAAAACATGTAAACTGTCCATTTCTATCCATGCTTTTTCGATGTCCAAAATGTGAATGGATTTTTGAATATAACGAAGCCTTCAAATCTGAATGGTTTCTTCAACAAAGTCGGCCACCTATATCTCCTCTTTCACACTGCAAAATATCCGCTCGATTTGATTCTTACATCAGGAGATATGTCATGGATACTATACTGATTTTATTTATCTTCCAGAATGGTGGGCTGGACTTCAAAGATTTATTTGGGCCCATTGTACTTGGATTTGGGCCTTGAAATTTTTATCCAAGATGACATGTAGTGTCCCACGAATTATGGTGGAGAGTTAATGTTTTTGGACTTCTGGATTGAGCCCAGTAAATCAATCTTTAAGGATGGTCCAGTTTGTTCACAGATTCTTTGGTCTTGTTTGTGAGGATCATATGACCCTTCAAATGGCAGAATTGGATCATGGGTCCTTCTAATGAAATGTTGTATATTGAAAGGAGAATGCTAAAAAACAATAACCACACAATTTGGATCAGTATATTGACAGTTATTATTAAAACATTAAACTGACTCAATTGGACTACTTCTAAAAATGCTCAAATATTATACTTAATATTAAAACATTAATATTTCACACAAATTATGCACATTTCATATAAAATAAGTAAATGGTGAATATAATAAGTCATGAAAATATTAATAACATCAATGATTTACCAAAAACTAGCTTAAATGGAGTCATCCCAATTGGTGTTTTATAGGAAACTTGATATGCCCAAATTTCATCACGAGGTCTTTCATGGTAATATTTTCTGGTGGGATTTAAAATTCACTTAATAACTATTTTCAATTCTCTGTTAGAATGATCAGCCATGACTTTTTTTGGGGAGTTATATATAGTAGAATATTTATATACAACCTCTTTTTTTTTAAAGAGATTTCATGGTCTGATTATAGAAATGAGTTCTTATGTCACTTATAAAGGAATAATGTGTTCTAAATTTGTTGAAAATGTGGGTTTTTGGAACTCACTAATAGTATTTGAATCATCCATTCTAGTGGTTTTGACCCTAAACCTCCTATAAACATAATCCAGAGTAATAATAATATATAATATCTTATTGGAATGAGAAATGGTCCAATGAAATCGATTCACCAAACATATAAGATCTCAAATAAAATTAAAAGGATTTTGGGGAATTTCATTTCTTTTGGAAATTATTCCAATTTTTGGAATGTGGGACATTATATAACGAACTTATGTGAATCCTTGAAGAGTAAATTCTAGAATAATTTATGGTCAAGGACCCCTCCAAAGGACCTTTGGTATCCAAAATTTCCACCACCATTTATTGAGTGAAAAAAATTACAAGATAGAAGAATGTTCATCTTCATCGACATATCTCATAACTACCGCATAATCCTTAGTTTTCAAAGGTTTATTATATTTGAAAAAAAATAAAAAAATATAGTCACTTATCTGATTCACATGTTATTCTTTTGAAAAATTTCTTGGAAAAAATCTATAAACCAAGTAGTTTAAAATTGGGGAATACCATAGTAACTGTGGAGAGATAGATGATAGGCGCTCTGTTGGAAATTAAGGATTAAATATTTTTTAATGTGAATAATTATAAATTATAATTTGATGATCAAACGCATTGTTCAATTTTCTAGGTCTATAATTAATCACAATTTCAAACTCTTGGAGTATTAGTATCCATATTATTATCCCTAGTTTGGAATCATTTTTCTTATGTAAGAACATTAATGATGAATGGTCCATAAAGATGATGATTTTGGAACCTAAGTGATTAGGTTTGAATTTATCAATGAGAAAATCCTTTGATAAAGTTATTCTTCAGTCAAATTTTAATGATATTGAGTTTCATCAAATGTTTTTGAGGAATAATAAGTTACATGAGGAGTCTTTTCTCTTCTTTGACCATAAATAGACCCAAAGGCCCTATCAGAAGCATCACGCATAAAATCAATATGTAAAGAATAATTTTTGTGTTTGATTTTCATGGAAGATGTGAGAATGAATTTGATATTAATTAATTATCTCTTTCATGATTCATCAAAATGGAAGTAGACATCATTTTGGGGTATTTTTGTTAGTGGGATGGAAATCCTACTAATGTTATAGATTAATCAATGATAGAAAATAAATTGACCTAGGAATGAATGGATTTGTCAAAGTATTTTGGGTTTTGAAACTGATTGGATCACCTAATTTTTTAAAGGAAAGGATTTAAATCCATCTTGTGAAATTCTGTTCCCTAGAATAATCTTATTAGTAAAAATAATGTGACATTTTTCATAATTCAACACATGGTTTCATTTGACAGACTTTAGTATGACCATAGAGAGTGATTGCAGGAACAATTTAAATGACTCGCCACAAATGGTAAAGTCATCCTTGAATACATCCATGAAATTCTCAATGAATTCATAAAAGACAATCATCATACAACTTTTGAATGTTTTAGGGGAACTCCAAAGTCCAAAATGCATTCTCTATTATGAATAAATTCCAAAGGGGAAAGTGAATGTAGTCTTTTCATAGTCCTGGGGTGTGATTAGGATTTGCAAGTAGTCGGTGTATCCACCAAGAATGTAATAGTGTAACGTCCCAACTAATCATTCTAGTACTTTATCACAGAATGTAAGATAGTAGTAAACTTTTCGTGTTTCAACATTCAATTTATGGTAGTCGATGAACTCACTCCATTTGTTCTTCCTCGAGATATGATGAACACCCCATGTTCATTAGTGATATTATTTAACCCACCATTCATAGGTACCAATTAAATTATACTAACCCATTTACTATCATAAATTTGGTAGATAATACCATCTTGGAGACGCTTGGTAATCTCTTCCCTAACTACCTAAAGTATTACTAGATTGAGTCTTCTTTGTGATTGTCTAATTGGTTTGGATGATTATTCAAGATGGATGTGATGACTGAAAAGATCAGTGTTGATTCCTGGTATGTCATCTAGGTTTTAACATAATTCCTTTGTTGTTTTACTCTAAAACATGATCAAGTTTGGACTTTTCAGTTTTAATAAGTCCATCAGATACAATGATATGATAAGAGGGATCATTGAAGAGAAATGAATATTTTTGGTTTTCAGATAGAGGTTTCAGATCAGTCTCATCATTCATATATGGGATAGAAAACATATGAAATAGAGGATGGGATTTAAGTTGGTTCTGGTTTATTTTTCCTAATACTCTCCAAGTTCGTACGGTAGATATCAGAGTTGAAATGGGATTAAATCGAGTTTTCAACAATGTTTAGATTGATAGAATCTATAAATGAATGTTCCACATAATCATCCACATTTATTAATTGGTTAATCATGGTGAAAATATCACAAGCTCTTATATTATTAAAACATGATGATCATGATGAAATGGGGGTGAATCCACTCTTATAAGTGTCCTTAAAATAATTGATGGATAAGGCATAGTGATCCTTTGATGGGAATCACACGGCTTGAAACCTATTGAACATTACCAGTTGGTCATCCAATTCCATGGATAGGATTCACAAATGAACATAAATAATATTTCTTCTTGTTAGGAGGAAATTTATTACTATAATTAGGGGAGATAGATTGAAGGTCATCTCACCTTCCATCAGAAGGACATAGAAACAAACTGGGATGATAAGATCATTAACTCAAACAAGGACATCCTCAATTCATTCATCAAGACTGGTTGTGATTCGATTATCTAACTAGATGACAATACATGTTTGGTTAATGATACTGTTACCAATGTTATAGAATATGGGCTTGGTCATTAGATTTATTGATGATCTTAAGTTTATAACTACATCATCAAAGTTGGAACTCACTATTTTTCATTAAACCGTAAAGTCCCCTAAATATTTTCACTTCATGGGTATGGACTGTTGTGTTAAAACAATCTTCATGGTCCTATTTTTTCTCTTATGAGTTAACAATTACTTATGAAACATGTAAACATAGGGATTTGTTTGATTTCATCTAATAGGGTAATGTGGACTTCAACATGTATAAGCAAGTCAATCATTTTATGATCTGGATTAAATTACCTCTTTGTATTAGAGATATCTTGTGGAGAAGGTATTTATTTCCTTAGAGGAATGGAATGAGGTGACGTAATGGCTTCCGATTCATTTTATAGAATTTTTTCTTTTCATTTTATATATCAAAAGTAAACGGTTCGTTTAAAGATCAATAATGAGGATTGAGAAAAATTCCCAATCTAAGTGAAATTGTACTTACATTAACATTTGGGTTGAGAAACTGTTGATCTTGGAGTTGGGATGAAATTGATGGTTTTTTCTTGCTATGGTGGAATGCAAGTTGACCGATTTAAATTTCAAAATTTTTAAGGCTACAATGGGTGAAGGGGAAAAGATATTTCACATCACTTTACAAATATTTCATGGGGAAGGTGGAATGTCCCATATTTGTATTACCTTGATTTGGTTCTTGGAAAAGTTCTTATATTGGGTCGGGAATTGTGAAGGCTCATTAGGATTGTGGACTCTAGAAGTATCAAGAAGAGGATTGATCATTTGAGGTTGAGGGATAAAAGTATATGGTTTTTGGAATTTACCAACTCCATTACCATATTAGAATGGGTTTCATATTTGAGGATGGAATTGAAGGGAATGAGAAACGATATTAAAATAGCTCAAGATGAAGTAAAAGGTAGACAAGAATGTCTTATAATTGGGTTGTTTGATGTTTCTAATGAACTAAATTGATTATTGAGTGTTTCCGTTCTTATAAGCATATGCTGCATTGAACTCCATTATACATGATGAATCATATGGATCATCATGAATCTCACGACATGTTTTGGTTGGGTGTGGTGATGAGATTCATATACCATAGTTTTTAATAGGTCCAAGGCACATAGATTGTATAGAATATGAGTATGGGGACTTGGAGGCCACAACTATATGATGCACTAGACCTGTATGTTCACTCATCCACATAGTAATCTTGTTTGGACATACGGATTGATTCTCATGAACATATTTTACTTGAGAATGTTCTCGAGTATAGAATTTATTCATGTTTCTGGCCATATTTCTTATTATATCTCATATAGATGTATGGGTTTATCAATAAGAAAACAACCACTTGTGTCATCAATGAGAGTTCTCTCCATAGCCAGTAACACCTCATAGATGTATTGGATCAATATATGGTCTGGGATTTGGTGATTTGGATTCATTACCACAATATATTTAACCCTCTCCCAATACTCAAGGAAGGATTAATTAGGCAATTGATGGATACCCCTTATTTTCTTTTTTATCAAAGCAGTAAAAGAAGTAGAAATGTGTTTTTCTAAAAAGTTACACTTCATGTTAATCCAAGAGTTTATAGAACCATGAGATAGGTAGTAGATACATGAATTGAAGGATTTATCTAGGGGGAAAGGTAATTCATGCAGTTTGATTTGATCTTTAGATAACCCTTGATGTTTCATGGTAGATCACAGAACATAGAACTCTTTGAGATAAAACTGTGGATCCTCATCAGATAGCCTTTAGAAATATGGTAGAAGATGAATAAACCAAGATTTGATTTCAAAATAAGCATCAATATTTGGATATTTAATACCAAGGGGATGGAAATTCATATTTGTGGAAGAGATTTATTTATGGTTTTTCACTAGGACTGTCCATATCTAGTTCAATTGGTTATCTAATGACTGGCTCCAAAGTGATTTGATTGTCACTAATTTTCCTCCTAAGTTGGGGAATCGTTCACTATATTTCAAGGATAAAAAAATAATATGGCTTTTTTGGGAGGCTAAGATGGATTTAGATATGTTTTTAAGGATAAGAAAGGTTGGTTTTTTCGTTTTGGATTTTCTTTTATGATTTTTATGGGAAATGATGGATTTTAATTGTGTTTTATTATGAATTTATTCTTTATTTTTTTACAAAAAATCAAATCTACTAACTACAGAATGCACCATCCCCATAAATGTAACCATATCATGAATGGTTGATTATATCTTATTGACTATTCAACGGTCTGGTGCTCTACTAATGCGTACTATGGCACTCAGGTCGAATCCTTAGTGGTGATATTTTTTTATCATTGATAGTTTTTTAGATTTGTATTTTTAATTGTGGGGTAGGGGGTTTTTATAGAGAAAATGAAATGATTGATTTAAGTAGATTGATTTATAAAATATATAATTATTGGGTGTGTTCATAATTGGGGATTTAGGATTATGATATCCTTGATATTTTCTTTATAAATCACCCTATGTAAATGATATTCTATTGTTTGATCTTCAGAAAATCACATCTTGATCACCCCACAATCCAATATGTGTGAGAAGATATCATATAACACCAAAAACAATTTACCAACCAGAAACCTCTGAGGAATAACTATATTCGGTAAAGTTTACCAAATTAAATTAAAGGAGAGATCAATGCGATCACACACATATCAACATTATCTATATACATAACGCTTATCATATACCATTTCTTCATATGTAATAAAATATTAGTATAGGGATAATTAAAATAAATAAAAAAGTCAGAAAATTTTAATTGGAATAACACACATGATAAAATGGAAATCGAACAATTATCCATCAACTAAATAGATAAATAAATTATCATAATACAATTTTTATTAATTAAATATAAGACTCAACTATTTAAAATGGATCACCTTACTCTTTCTAGGTCCCCCGTAGTTTCTACCTCTCTATTTGAGAGGTTATATTATTGGGAAGATAATAAATGAAAATTATAGAAACAATATAAGATATAAATTAATACTTAATTATTAGATGAATTCTAAACATTAACTCATTCTCTCCTTATACATCTCCAACTATTTTAGATTATTATTTATTCTTATTTCCCCCTTAGTATATCTTATGATATTTTTCCTATATTAAAATTTTATAAATCCTCCATGAGTTTAAGACCCTTAAAAATATACATTTCTGAATTCTTCATTCTGCTATTCATGTAATAGTTAGAGTAATGGGATTTAGTGTCATTTGATTTTAATATTTTTCTCTATGTTATATCTTTGTTTTATTAGATACATGTGTTATAAGGTAATCATAATTTCTAGACTTACTTCTAAATATTTTAAAATATGTTTCCCATTATTGAAATTTTATCAATTGATTTTGATAATGGAATGACCCTTTCAAATATAATGAAATTAGTATAATGACGCAAAAAACGACCATAATAACTTTTATTTAGAGTATATTAACTCTTATCTAGTGTATAATAACTTTTTAAAAAATTATAAACTCTTATTTTTTAGCATAAATTGACCATTATATAATGAAAAGTTACTCTTATGTTTTGATGACTTAGTAAAATTCTCAGTGTATACTCAACCAAATGAATCTTATAAATAATAGTTCCCTTGATATATGGATATTAATATGATTTTAATGAAAAATATAAAATCCAATATTCTCTAATTTCAAACATGTACAGTCATAATAACTCTTACAAGCTTCCTGGAGTTCTCAATGACACTTCTATAGGGAATTATTTCCTCTTATAAAGCCCAAAACATGGGAAATTCTCCTCCGCTTTTGAAACCAAAATCTTTTTATCACAACATTATTCCCTATAAAATAATAAAACAAATTATTTCCAATATCATTCGCTTAATTTTTTTTACTAATTTAAATAAATTAATAAAATCCAAAATTATGGTCATTTTATGAAACATTAACCATATCCAAAGAAAAAACACTTTAATCACAAAACATTCTCTGAATCCATTAATTAATAAATTTTATTTATTAAAATTAATTTCTTATTAATAAAATATATATATTTAATTTATCCAATTAAAATATAAATTTATCGTGGACTTAATAGTTATCAAAGAGGATGAGCATGATGAAATTCTACATGATTTAAAAAATACTACAATAAGGTAATATAGAAAGACTTGTGGAATAGGTATCTTAGGGAGAAGGATTTAGTGACCATTAATCAAAGGATGAATCATATATTATTGGGTTTACTCTCACATTGATGATGGTTTCGAATCCCAATAAGCCAATGGATTTTTATTCAACTATTTGGAACGAATTATTTGAAGGTGGTATATCTCAATGGAAGACCAACAAGAAAGCTTATATGGGGATAAAATTAAATGGTTAATTATAACCCTCTAAATCTATCTCCATAATGATTTTTTTGATATAAACCCTGACTATTAATTTATTTACCATAAAAATTATTTAGGTGATACCTGTTTAATGATGAAATATGTTTCATGGGGTTAGTATATTACAAGGCATCAGGAATAAAAAAGTTCTTTTATACTAGAGGAGGCTAAAATTACTAAATATTAAAATATAATCTTGTATTAAGGCCTTATAAAAACTATTAGGATGTGTTGTAACAATTTAATTTCTTTGAACCCTATTCTGATAAAAAACACAAGTATAATACAACGATATTTGAAAATATAGTTGATTGATGGACTAATTTGGAATATTGGGGGGTATAAATCTAATAATTAATAAATATCAATGGTTCCATGTACATATAAAGTATAGTCAAAATATTAAGAAATATAATGAAATTAAAATTTTGGTGTAAAAGTATTTTCATAATTCAATGATGTTTTAATTTATTTTTTAAAATTTATTCAACAAAGAGGTATCATATTTTATTTTAAGATACATTATATTGATGAAATATAAATACCAATGTGAATATCATTCTTATAATGGGTCCGAGATATAAAATAATTAATAGGGATTTAGATCTATAGTTTTAATTTATAATGTTCAAAAAGTATAATAAAATAATTAAATAAAGTCTAAAGATCAAGACATTAGATAACTATTGAATAAATAATTTTACAATTATTATGGAATTGTATGAGTGAAATGAATAACATTAATGTTTTCTGAAAATAATATTATTTTCAAGTACAATATTTGACTCTATAGGACTAGGTGGTTTTTTAAGAATCCTTTTAAAAATTATATTTACACTCATTTTGAAAATTTAAGATGTGTATATAGTGTAATAAAAAAGTTATTTTCAAAGAAAATTTTAAAATAATTTAAAGATGTTTTGGTAGATACCTAGAATCCAAAACAAGTGTTCTCAAAAAATGTAGTGATATAAAGAGATAATATGAAGAATATAATGCATTTTAAAAGAAATGTAAGTAGATGTAAAATTTTGAAATTATAGGTGGATAGAAAATATAATGGATATACTAATGTGGTGAAAATTAATGTATATTACAATAGGGGAGTTTAATCACTGTAAATATGGAAAATGGATTCTTATCAAAGAAAAGATGATACTTTCTTATGAAATTATAGTGATAAATTTATTTAATTTATTGATTAAGGTGATATTATGAATCTCATAAATCCATATTCTTATTGGATAGAATAATTGCATTATTCCAGTTATGCATTGATTTGGGATGATGTTGAATGGGGGAGATAAATATCCCTGCTTCCTGAAGATTGATTCCTTCAAAGATAAATTATAATAAATTGAATTTTTGGAATAACATACATTAAACTCCAAATGGAGGAATGTTAAAATAAATATGTTATATATATATTTTTATATTAAAATTACTGGTGTCAATAAATCTTAATTTTTATATTCAAACAATTATTTCAATTAATGATCAAAAAAATTGGAGAATGAGTAAAAATAATCAAGAATTTATATGTTAAAGGATCCTAAAAATTAGAGAATTTTGAAATGATATAGATGATTACATTAGGATACAAGGATATGTATTGATAAATATGAATTTATAAATTATACATAGTGAAGGATGCATGACATTGATATAAATGGAATTGGAATATGAATTTCAATGTATGGAAACTATGGAAAAATTAAAGTAGTACTACCATAGGACATCATGATTATAGATAGCTGTTGAAAATGGTTATTGAATGATTGAATAATGGAGTACATATGGTATTTATGGATTTCTTGATGATTTATCATTCTGAACTCTATATTATTATGGGCGTAAAATAAATATGAGATAAATTCAACAAAACTACGTAAGGATGGATGATATTTGGTTAAATTGAATCCAAATAAACAATTTGTGAAGATGAAAACACCATAGTCTACATAAATTTTAGGATTATGTCATGGTGTCTTATATTTTGGTGATTATGGTGTGAAGAATAATTTGGAGAAATTACTTTATGAAATACTGAGATAAAAAATGATTGATGTTGGGGGAAAATTTCATTAAGATAACGAAATGTTGGATTTTAATATTGGATATGTTCGTTAATTTTTTTGTGGTAATGGAAACTAGTTGGGAAAATATGAAATAAAGAATTATCCATGGTTCTAGTTAATGTGTTGATAATGAACCATAATGTTGAATAAAAAATAGGGATTTGGTTTTGACCATAAAAAATAAATAAAATGTGTATTGATTATATATAATAATTATTAAGTTTGATATAGAAAACATTGAGAATATTTTATATGGATAATGATATAATGATCATGAAGTAATTTTTATTGCCTCCTATATTTTTAGGTAGATTATTTGTAGTTTAGAATAAATATATCATATCATGGTTTTTTGCATACATTTCTATAGTTTGTATTGCTAAAAAATAAATTAATATTTTCTAAAATTATTATGTAGGTAAATATAAAGAAGTTATGGTTAACATAATTATGTTGTTCAAAAAACATTACCCAATCTTAGTGATGAGAATATATATCCGGGTTTGATAAAAATCTATATATCAGGATTATTCAGTTGGAATTCAAATAAAAGACATATTATTTGATATTTGAAATAATGAGTTGACTTATATGAATTAATTTCACCACATTAGTTTATGTGGGATATCAAGAATAAATATAGGGTACTTAGATAATATAGATTATTCCACATTATTTTTTGGAGGTGAATAAGAATAAACTTTATTATATAATCAATAATGTTTGAAAAAAAGGATATATGGATAAAATAATTAGCATATTTGTTTCTATGAAATGATATTAACTCTATTGATATATATGGTTCATTTGATTGAACAAGTTCATCATTTTTTATGTTTTAAAGATAAAAACATGATGATTATAAAAGAATATAGTTCATATACATGATAAGTTCTCCCAAAAATTGATATTATTAAATATTTCTATTAGATGATGGATTTTATTATTGTATTGATCATTTACAGCGAAACTATTCATTTCTTCTGACAAGGATATGATCATATCAGGATTTGTGTCAAGAACATATAATTGTTGACAATATAATTTTATTAAATCTTGAGCTACATGATTTTTTGTGATTTTTTTCACATAAAGACCATGTAAATTTATTCAAGTATATAATATAGGGAAAAAATACTTGAAGCAATCTGTGGTGTGGAAGAATAAAAAGTGAACCCTGGTTGTGTAGTGATTTTTCATTAAACATTCATAAGGGTAGTGAATTTTGGCATGGAGTTAAAAAATATAAACATTATATCCCACAAAATAGTGCATTTTTGTGGATTTTTATAAACTAACACATTACTGTATATATGATCCTATTACATTTTCGAGTGAAGGTGAACCAAATAAAATCCCATTGCTCTTGTGTTCTATAGTTTCTATATATATGTTTGGTATTCATAATGAGTGAAATTAAAGTATTTATAGACTAACTATTGTTTCTACCTACAATGAAGTAAGATCCTATAATAGATCAGAGTTCATAACATTGAGTTTCAAGAAGTCTGAATTAGCTAGCATCGTAATCCAAACCTTCTCTCAGGTGCATTGGATCCCACAACATAACCCAATGATCCCAAAATAGTATCATTCTTATACTATTAATTATTATCAAATTATGGTAATTATCCACATGTTGATAAATCATAATCAATCACAATTTGTGAAGAATTTATTATAATACAACATGTAAATAAAATCACTATCATTAAGAATGAATCCAATTAACAAAAAGAAAAAATAAATAAATATTCACATGAATTTAATAATGAAAAAGTTATGTTGCATAAATATAGATATATGTTAAAAATAAATCTATATTAGTCTTAAAACCCTCAAGATAAATCATTGGTTCTCTTGAAATTCATTATACTAGGATTTTATAATAAATGATATATTCAATGGTGTAAAATATATGCAACATTGATCTTGAATTAACCATGAAATATTTTTATATGACCATTAGAACATATAAATTAAATTGGTAGATATGAATAGGTCAAGCCAACATTTTAAATATATATATATATTTCATAATCAATAAAAATTAATTAATGTATTATTATTTAAAAATAAATCAAATTTTAAAAAAATCATTCTATACAATAAGAATATGATTTCTTCAAAAATAATTCTCATTTCTTTACATGATAAAATATAATAATTAATTTCATTAATATTTTGAAAATATATTTGATAAAATAAACTTCAACTTTGAATTACACATGCAAACATTTTCTTAGGATGAATTTTTTGAAATGTTCTGAAAAAAAATTAATTTTTCATTAAAGAGTGAAAAAAATATATTTTTATTTGGAATTTTATTTTATTTTTTATATTACATGAAGTCAATTTCTATTTTTTATTCGATTAAAATAATCGAATTATGGTTTTTTAAATAAATTAAATACTTGAAATTATTAAAAAAATATTTAATATTAAAAGGCATTTAAAAAACATGTTTTTCATCACAATTATCCAGTTAGATTTAAATTTTTGTTTTCCACTATTCTGTTTTTAATATTGAAAAATTGCATCCTTTTTTTGAATAAAGATATTAAAATTTATTAAATATATGAATTTTATTTTTTATCATTATAAATAGAAATATCAGTAATTTTTATACAATAGTTAATAGTAAATCATGTAATTAAGGGTTAAAAATACTCTTACTGGAACTATAAAATGACCCTAACATAATCTATAATATTATTAGATTAGTAAATTACATCTATTATCATCCATGATTCCAATATATAACTTTTTGTGTCCACTAGGATATTGTAGTATCCCGTGTTTTTTTGTTCGAATGAAATTAAAAAGAAATTAAAATTATGTCATTTTGTGGACAACCAATTTTATAAACTGAGAATCAAAATGGAATTTTGTGTGTCAGTAAACATAAATGTGTTTTTCTTGGACTTTTTTTTACATCCCAGGGTGTCTATCAGGTGTTTTTTTCAAGTTTCAGGACCATTGGGACCTGAAACACCGATTTAAGGAAGAAGCAAGATTTCCACATGATTTTCTAAAACCATGAGGCCCTTAAAAGAAATAGTGTGGCCCAGTATAGTGGATTATGAGACTATTCATGGTTGGTTCAAACCATTTAGAAGGATCTACATGGCTGGATAACCTATTGTATGTATTTCATTGTTGGGTTTCTCATGGGTTGATCATGGTTATAAAATAGTGCGCTCAGCCCGTGCGAGTGGGTTCTTGGGTAGTTCATTAGCACACTTTTAGAAAAGGATTTTTCCAACAATGTAGGAAAACAATATTCCCTTTTTTATTTGAAAAATGCTCAATTTCACCCTTCATCAACTTAAAAACAAAAACCATATCTTCCACCTTTTTTATCTAACGGGTGTACCCATCTCCCTCAAGCACAAATCCCCCCTCCAAATTAGCATTTATGATATCTCATTCATGTGAACTCTAAATAATTCACCATCAGATGAATCAAAAATCATGAGGTATGTTCTATACTCTCCACCCTTCCATACTTCATTTCTTCCCTCATATGTTGTACTATTTTTATACAACCAATTTTTTCCTCCTTTTAGGAGATTATTCCATTTTTTTATTTTATCTCAAACAAGAAAAAATCATTCCTCTATATTGGGTGTTCGCATCATCCATGTTATATAGTATGTGTAAATTTTCTTTCCAATAAAAATTTTCACTTTTTATTTACTTCATCGTTATTCGGTTCTCCCAAATATTCTTGTAATACTTCTATTTGGTATAAATAAATTAATTTGAATTTATCTCTATGTCTAGAATGAGCCTAGTGATCAGTGAATCAATACATTTTGTGATCACATTGCCTCTATACACAATGATGAGTGTGATTCATTCTTTGAGACAAAATTCAATGAAGCCTTGATTCATTGTAACACCATATGGTATGTGTTGCACCATTTTTAAATTCATCAAATCAGTTGTTGGAATTATGTTAATTGGCATGTCTTCAATTTACCCTTCATTGTAGGCCTTTTATTTCCCCTTCATGTTATTAATCTCATGATATTTTTCTTATGTAGGTTTCTTAGTCCCATTTCATTATTCTTATTTCAAATGTCATTTTCCTTTCTCCTAATGTGTATTCCTTGTACCTCATGTAATTTTCTAATGCTTCATTATTATTTTTTCAATTTAATGAATCAAACAATGATTTATTGATGGACATGAGTTAGGCTATTAGGATTAATTCATATGATTCATGTCGTGGTTGAACTATTTGAATGAAATGGATTTTCTTTAATTGGTTGATCAGCACAAATGAAATTCCTTACAATTAATGATTAAATCTTATAACATGTTCTTTATGTGTTGTGATTATTTTTTATGCATCATTTTTTCTACTATAGGATTATTCCATTCAATGTTCCTTATACCTTGGAATTGTGGGAAAGTGTGTCATGCTTCTTGGTTTATTATATGATTATTAGTATTGAATAAAATACATAGGACTTTTTTAATTAAAATGTGATTTTTAAATCCTTGATGATGAAATTCGATCTTCGTTTATTTTCCTTGAATACTTGCGGGATGGTAGAGAACATGGGTTCAAACTCTTGGACATTATGAATGGACTCGCAGTGCATTGTTTCATACTACCTCGAACGCTGAGAGTTATACACTACATTCATTGTGTATTCCATATAGTTATATTATTCATACTCTTAGGTAACACCATTTTCCTAGAGGGGAAACTATATAAAGACTAGTGGGTAAGATGAAAAATTTCTACCACAAGTGATATTGGGTCCCCTAAGTAAGATAGGTGGATTGGACTCAGATACTACCATGCCAAGAGTGATATGAGGAATTCAATTACAATTTTCGTATGAATGAATCTGTGGTGTTGGTTATATCAAGGGTTCGTATAGAATCCCATGGGTTTTCATTATAGATCACATTGGATGGTCTCATGATTCTATTTCTATATTTTATGGATTCTTATCAGTGATTAAGTGTGTTTATTTGTTATGGTTTTTCTTATGATTATAGTGTAAAAATTCTTGAATGATGTCCAAGGAAGTTTCTGAAATGCCAAATCACACACTTGGGTTTGTCCAACTTCTATTTAATCATATTTTATTCAGTGTTTATACAATATTACTTTTATAAGTTCCCTTGGTCTAAACATCTGGCATACGCCAAAGCTTTCAGAATCGGTCAGGTATTCTTTTCAGAACTCAAATTAAAGTGTTTTTTATTTATTTATTTTCCAAATTGAATTAACCTATCATGGAAAATTTTCTATTTTATAGTGTATGAAGTGGATTGATCTGGACACTATTTTTGTGCCCGACTTGGATTATATCTCACAACCAGCTCGATTGGCCATTACATTGGCGTAACCAATTATATCTTCATGTTTTTAGTGTTATGGTTTTATTTCTTGGGATTATTTGTGTACATGGTAGTTAGGGTGATCATGAATAAGATATTACTTAGGATAATTGTGGTGTTAACCCTTTTGTTCATTTTATTTTTATTGTTTTTTACTAATGATTTGTACATATTTCTTGTATCCTGCAGCATCATATTAACATGCATGATTTTCATTTGTATTAGCATTGGATATTTACTTTTAGTATTTCATTTTATTTATCTTTGGTTTATATTTAATTTATAATAACTTATTTCACCATTTTTAATTTATTTACACTAGATATACCATTGTTGTCATGACCCCCTCCCCACAATGTGTACCCCTCCTAGGCCGGCAATGTGAGAAGGGAGATAATGACCCCCCGAGTCCCGCCTCCAGTAGGCCCCGGGTTGGCGACTAGCACCGAGGGTATAATAAACACAAAAATGGGAGGCGTTACCCTCTAAGAGAACACATGTTGAAGAGAGAGATAAGATAAACACCAATCAACTATGAATCAGAAATGAAATATAAAAGAAACTCAAGTACACATAGGAAATGTCATGCAAAAGTACTACAACTGGAAGGGAAAAATAGCAAGTACCCAAAAGTAAGTAAAATAGCAGCAACCACAAGCCCAAATAGCTCCTTCAAACCCAAGCTAGTAGAAACTAGCTTGATCTCCAATCAGCTCCAAGTGACCTAAAAATAGATTATATATACATAGGGTGAGTATAACAGTATAGTCAGTAGGATCCTCCCCAAAGCCTCTCGTGAAAAAGTAATGAAAGCATACTAAAGCACAGTGAACAACATGTGAAACTAACTCATCACCTAAATAGGTATACTAAGTTGCCAACCTCACCATGTCCACTCTCACCAAGTAACGCATACAAGAATATTGTATATAGTAATGAATATCAAGGCTACCCCGTTACTACTTCCCCACTGGTTTGCTGCTTTGCCCCAACATCGCACGTCCCAAGAATCTCTCTCTAAAAGGATTGCCCGCAGACACCTAGGTGAAGCACCACAATCTGCACCTCGTGCACCACAAAGTCTTGCCCATAGACACCTGAGAGAAGAAACACAACATCCTCACTACCAAAATTAACCAGGTATGTTCCGGGAGCCACGACAGCCCGCATAACATGTATCATACATCAGGTATTATACCTCAAGACATTACAGCCCATACACCGTGTAGGGATCCTCAAACCATCACAGCCTATACATGTTACACCTATAGTAGACCATAGAATACTATATACAGAATATATGTGTGTGAAATAACCACAAGCCATTAAATCCCTCTACACACATATATGGAGAATCTAACCATTGTGCATGTTGGCACAAGTATCTACTATGAGAAGAGAAAAGGGCCAAAGGGGGTAGTCAGCCATTCATCCTCCCACCAGAATGTTGGGGGAAACACACCCCCCCCCCCCCCCCAGGGCTCAGTATCCCCAGGGTGTCAGTTTCCATTACTGATAGGGTGGAGTAGCATATAGAAACATAAAAAGTACAGAATATATTATATCTCACAACCACAATATGGGCATTACCTATTCTTAGACACAACTGCAGTTAACGTCTCTCAGACTCCATGCTGCTACTTCCAAGACTATGTATCCTATAAGTACACAACAATTTTAAGAGATTTATTAGATTACTTCATCACCTTTTTATCAGTTCCATTGTATGTTAATTAATAATTTAAACATTAATTATCCATGAACAAGTTAACATTAATTTTAATTAGCATCTCCCCCAATATCAACAATACCATCCAAATTACAACCTTGTCATTATGTTATAACAACTCCAACCCCATGAGTTTACACCATTTATTCAATTATTCATTACAGAATTACTTTCCCATATTCCCAAGCAATCTAGAAAATCATTCTATGCTACTAAACACAAAGGGCTCAACACTGTGAGTAGATGTACTACCCATCGAGTCTGTGCCGCCTATAAAAACAACATAGACCCATTCTACATTGAAAAGATAAACACGGAAAGCACGTGTCATACCCCACCTGTCTTCACCTCTTTTGGAAGAAGGTTAAGTAAGACCAGTTGCCTTGAGAAGTGGGGAAAAGTAATGCAGATAATCAACCGAAGAATCAACAAGCATCTAAAAATCACATCCATCCCATTCCATAATCTCTGATGTCCTCCCCGACACCCACATGCATAAACCAATTCATCTCGCCACTCTAGTCATCATCTGCTACCACCACCAAAAGTCTTCATGCCTCTACATATCTCAACAGCCAACCAGGCTCACATGACTGCACAAGCAATAGGAAAACAACAATCATATAAATGGGCTCTTCTCCCTTGAAAAATCAAGAAGGTAACTCAGAACCCTTTTAGAAATTATCAAACAAGAGGTTCTTTAATCCATCTTGAATTAACAGATTTATTAAACATAGGATCCAAATTTGGGAAACCTAATCAGTAAGCTATCACAAATAATTAATCATTCTTACGATACTATTCTGATTAACATCAAATTACAATAAGAATCAGATTCTTTCTCATGCATCTTTATCTTTAGGCAACAAATATTAATTAATCCCAATTTACATTTTTTATCAATTTCCATCGAGAACAAACAGCTAAACAATGAAATCATAGATATGACACTATCAAGAAAAAGAAGAGGCAATAACATACGATGGATATCAATATATTTATCTAGTTCAAATATTTATTTAGTCAATTCCATTGTGATCCTCTAGGATAAAATATGCTAACGATACAGTTGCACATAAAATAAGAGTGGAAAAAAAATCCCCTACCTCAACAATTCTTGACATTCTTTATCAACACAACCGGTCAAAATCCTCCTCTCATGACAACTGCATCCACCGGAGGATGCCATGGTACGACAAAACCAACCAAACACCATGAAAAACACATTAAAAACATGGATATTTCATGTTATAAAATGGAAGGGAGAAATGGGAGAAGCTTATCCCCCAAAGGAATGATGATAAAACATACCTTATATAAAATATTGACTGACACATCTTGGTTGCATCCAAAATATAGCGGAACCAATCGGAGGAGTAAGGTTTGATTGTCAAACTCATATGGGTAGGATTGAAAGGTTCAATTGTCTCATAGCTGAGAACAAAGAGGAAAAACAAGGGAGGATGATATCTTGTCCCTTCTGAAGATTTAATGGGGCGATGGTTTAAGATACGCTTAATTATCCATTAAAAGCAGATCGCATTATCCCACACGGTTTGACTAAGTAAAAACATCCTGAGCTGTAGGGATAATTAATATAGGATTTATGGAATTTGAATCGGCCTTAAGAGACCTTAAAATAAGGCTTTAAATGTATTTTACGTCAAATGAAACGTCAAAGGGGTGAACCTTTTGGAAGCTAGAATCATTGTTCACATACTAAACATTTGGAAAAGGAATGAAAAGGTCACCTTTAGACCTCACTGTTAGAGGTTTCCGATAGACCTCACTGTTAGAGGTTACCGATAGACCTCACTGTTAGAGGTTACCAATAGACCTCACCGTTAGAGGCTACTGATACACCTCACTATTAGAGTTTACCGATAGACCTCACCGATAGAAACACTGTACAAGTCTACTGATGTGGAAACATTGTACAAGTCTACTGATCTGGAGACACTGTACACCTACCAATCTGGAAACACTGTACAAGTATACCGATCTGGAAACACTGTACAAGTCTACCGATCTGGAAACATAGTACAAGTCTAGCGATAGACCTCACTGATAGACCTCACCGATAGAAACACTGTACATGTCTACCGATCTATAAAAACTATACAAGTCTACCGATAGTCCACACCGATTGACCTCCCCGATAGAAACACTGTACAAGTCTACTAATTGACCTCACCGATAGACCTCACTGATATAAACACTGTACAAGTCTACCAATCTAGAAACATTGTACAAGACTACTGATAGACCTTACTGATAGAAACACTGTACAGGTCTGCTGATCTAGAAACACTATACAAGTCTACCGATAGACCTCACCGATAGAACTCACAGATAGAAACACTATACAAGTCTACCGATATGGAAACACTGTACAAGTATACCAATAGACCTCACCAATTGAAACACTATTCACTGAACCTCACCGATAGAAACACTGTTCACTTACCGTTACTATTCATAAAACTAGAAACATTGTTCGCAGAACTGGAAATTTGGAAAAGTGTTGGCGATAAGTCAACTTGACCTCCCAGAACACCCCCAGCACCACATATTCACTATGTAATGGAACAGAGAGGTCAAGGCCATTACATCAGATACCTATCAAAACATTCTCATCCTCATGATTTTAAAATCAACATAAAGAGTCAAAAAAAAGAGAAACGGGGTCCAAACAACCACCCATCCATATACCTCTCAAAATGGAGAATGCCACAAAAAGAAAAAGAGATGTTCATAAATAAAACATGAATGGTCTAACCACAAAGGAAGCATCATTCTATAAAAAGAGTTAAACATTAAACAACTCTATGTACTGAGCACATATTTGTGACCCACGTTCCTAGGTACTCTCCACCATGCCACCGTGTTGCCACAAGACACAAACTAAGGGGATAGAACGCCCACACAACACCTTCTCCTTATGGTCTTGGATCTCCACAGGTCGCTCCTCGAAGGTTTCATCATCATCAACATCGATCTCTCCCCAATCGATAACATGAGAGTCATCATGGAGATAACGACAGAGCTGAGATTCATGGAAAACATCATGTATATTACTCATATGTGGGGGAAGTTCAACTTGATACGCCATAGCTCCAACATGAGATAACACCTAGAAGGGCCCAACAAACCGGGAGGAAATCTTACTTCCATGACCAAACCTTCACTTCCCACAACGGGGAGTCACATTCAAAAACACATGATCCCCATAATTAAACTCTTAGGGTCTCCTTCTTTGATCAATATATGATTTATAACGTTCTTGTGCTGTCTTCACCCTCCCACAAATCACCTAAATCATTTTTGTTTTATTCTGCACTAGTTTGGGTCTGAGAATTGCCAACTCACCCACCCCAGTCCAGCACAATTGATAACGGAAAGGCTAGCCATACAAGGATTCAAACTACGCCATTCCAATGGTAGAGTGAAAAATATTATTGTAAGCGAAGTCCACCATGGGGAAGTGTCTCATCCATGAACCTCCATAGTCAAGAACATAAGAGCACAACATGTCTTCATGAGTCTGGATGGTTTTCTCTGTCAGACCATCCGTTAGTGGATGAAAAGCAGTGCTAAGGCATAGTTGAGAACCGAATGCATGTTGTAGACCCCTCCACACCCTGGAGGTAAAATGAGGATCTCGATCAGAAATGATCGCCCTAGGGACTCCATGAAGTCTCACCACCTCCTCCAGATAATGCCTCGACAAAACTTCCACTAAGCTCGACTCCTTGATCGCTATGAAATGGTCTGATTTTGTTAAATGATCCACTACCACCCATATATGATCATGTCCTCTCAAAGCTCGAGATAAACTTCTAACAAAGTTCATTGAGATGTACTCCCACATCCACTTAGGAATGTCTAATGGCTGGAGAAGACCACCAGGAACACGATGTTCGGCCTTCAACATCTGGAAAACTAAACATCGAGACACAAACTCCACAACTGCATGCTTCAACCTAGACCACCAAAACTGACTCCTAAGGATTGGTACATCTTTGTCACACCCGGATGTACGGCTAAAAGCGAACTGTGGAACTCTCTAAAAACCATCTCCTGCATCTCCAAGGGAACAAAAAGCCTTCCATGATACACCACTAGGTGTTGTTTGTCCTCTGACCAACCATCTGGGGCCTCAACACAAACAACTCAGTCTCTCCAAAATTCCAACTCCAGATCTCCCAAATAGTACTCTTCCACCATCTACACCAGGGATGACTGTACCACTCTATCACAACCCCCTCCCCACAAAGTGCACCCCTCCTGGGCCAGCAATGTGAGAAGGAAGATAATGACCCCCCGAGTCCCGCCTCCAGTAGGCCTCGAGATGGAAATTAGCACCGAGGGTATAGTAAACACACAAATAGGAGGCATTACCCTCTAAGAGAACACATGCGGGAGGGAGAGATAAGATAGACACCAATAAACTCCAAATCCGAACTTGAATATAAAATAAACATAAGTACACATATTAAATGTCACAAAAAAGTACTACAACTGGAAGGAAAAAATAGCAAGTACTGAAATGGAAGTAAAATAGTAGAAACCACATGCATGAATAGATCCTACAACCCCAAGCTAGTAGAAACCAACATGACAACCAACCGGCTCCAAGTGACCTGAATAACAGTTTATATATTCATGGGGTGATTATAACAATATACTTAGTAGGATCCTCCCTGTAGCCTCTCGTGCAAAAGTAAAGAAAGAATACTAAAGCACTGTGAACAAAAAGTGAAACTAAGTCATCACATAAACAGGTATACTAAGTTCCCAACCTCACCATGGCCAGTCTCACCAACTAACACATAAAAGAATATAGCATATAGTAGCGAATATCAAGGGTACCCCGCTACTACTTCCCCAGTGTTTTGCCACATTTCCCCAACATCGCACGTCCTAAGCTTCTCTCTCCCAAAGGCTTTCCTGTAGACACCTGGGCGAAGCACCACAATCTGCACCTCGTGCATGACAAAGGCTTTCCCGCAGACACCTCGGTGAGAAACAACACCATCCTCACAACCAAAAGTAACTAGGTAAGTTTTAAGAGCCACCACAGCCCTCATAACATGTATCATACGTCGGCTATTATATCTCAAGCCATCACAGCCCATACACCAAGTAGGGATCCTCAAGCCATCACAGCCTATACATGTTACACCTATAGTAGTCCATAGGATACTATATCAAAAATATATGTGTGTGAAATAACCACAAGCCATTACATCCCTCTAAACATATATAGAGAATCTAACCATTGTGCATGTTGGAACAAGTATCTAGTAAGAGAAGAGAGCGGGGTCAAAGGGGGTAGTCATCCATTCATCCTCCCACCGGAATGTTGGGGAAAACACCCCCCTAGGGCTCAGAATCCCCCGGGTGTAAGTTTCCCTTACTAATAGGGTGGAGTAGCATATAGAAACATAAAATGTATAGAATATATTATATCTCACAACCACACTATGGGCATTACCTATTCCTTGACCCAACTACAGCTAACGTCTCTCAGACTCTTGGCTGCTGCTTCCAAGACCAGGTATCCTATAAGAACACAACAATTTGATGAGATTTATTAGATTACTTCATCCTCTTTTTAAAAGTTCCACTGTACATTAATTAATTCTTTAAACACTAATTAACCATGAACAAGATAACATTAATCTTAATTAGCATCACACCCAATATACACACTACCATCCAAATTACAACCTTGTCATTATGTACCAGCAACTCCAACCACATGAGTTAACACCTTATATTCAATTATTCATTATAGAATTACATTCCCATAATCCCAGGAATTCTCAAAAATCATTTTATGCTACTAAACACAAAGGGCTCAATAGGGTGACTATATGTACTACCCATCGAGTCTTTTCCGCCTATAGTAAGAGTGTAGACCCATTCTCCCTTGAGAGGCTAAACACGGAATGCACGTGTCACACCCCGCGTGTCTTCACCTATTTCGAAAGAAGGGTAAGCAAGACCAGTTGCCTTGGGTAGTGGGGAAAAGAAAAGTAGATAATGAACCAATGAATCAACAAGCATCCAAAAATCACATTCATCCCATTCCCTTGTCCCTGGTGTCCTCCCCAACACCCACATTCATAAACCGATGCATCCCGCCACTTTAGGAATCATCTTCTTCCACCACCAAATGTATCCATGCCTCCACATATCTCAACATCCATCCAGGCTCACATCACAACACACAAAGCAAGAAAACAACAATGACATCAATGGGATCTTGGCCCTTTAACAATCAAGAGGTTAACTCATAACCCTTTTAGAAATTATCAAAAAAGCGGTTCTTTAATCCATCTTGAATTGAAATATTTATTAAACGTAGTTTCAAAATTCGGGAAACCTAATCGGTAAGCTCACAAATAATTAATCATGCTAACTGTACTAATTTGATTAACATAAAATTACAATAAGAACCAGATTATTTATCAAGAATCTTTATCTTTAGCCAACAGTTATTAATTAATCCCAGTTTACATTCTTTACTGATTTCCATCAAGAACAAACAGCTAAACAAAGCAAGCATATATATGACACTATCAAGAAAAACAAGAGGAAATAATATACGATAGATATAAATTTATTTATCCAGTTCAAATATTTATTAAGTCAATTCCATTGTGATCCCCAGGGAGAAAATATGGTAACGATACAGTTTCATGTAAAATAATAGAATCAACGAATCCCTTACCTCAACAATTCTTGACATTCTTTATCCACACAACAGGTTACAATCCTCCTCTCATGACAACTGCATATACTGGAGGATTACATGGTATGACAGCACCAACCTAAACCCATGAAAAACTCATTATAATCTTGGAGATTACATGGTATAATATGGAAGGGAGAAACATGAGAAGATGATCCCCAATGGAACGATGATTAAACATACCTTATATGGAAGATTGACTGACCCAGCTTGGTTGCATCCAAAATAGAGCGGAACCAATTGGTGGAGTAGGGTTTGATTGTGAAACTCCTACAGGATGGATTGAAAGGTTCTAGCGTCTCATAGCCGAGAACAAAGAGGAAGAAAAATGGAGGATGATATCTTGTCCATTTTGAAGATTTAATGGGGCGACAGTTTAAGATACTCTTAATTCTCCATTAAAAGCGGATCACATTATCCCACCTGATTTGACCAAGTTAAAACATCCCGAGCTATAGGGATAATTAATATAGTATTTATGGAATTTTAATTGGCCTTAAGAGTCCTTAAAATAATGCTTTAAATGTATTTTACGTCAAAGGAAATGTCAAAGGGGTGAATCTTTAGGAAGATGGAAACACTGTTCACATACTCAAAATTTGGAAAAGGAAAGAAAAGGTCACCTTTAGACCTCACCATTCGAGGTTACCAATAGACCACACTGTTAGAGGTTACTGATAGACCTCACCATAAGAGGTTATCGATAGACCTCACCGTTAGAGGCTACTGATACACCTCACTGTTAGAGGTTATCGATAGACCTTAATGATAGAAACACTATACAGGTCTACCGATCAGGAAAGACTGTAAAAGTCTACCGATCTGGAAACACTGTACAATTATACTGATCTGTAAACAATATACAAGTCTACTAATATACCTCACCGATAGACCTCACTGATAGAAACATTTTACAAGTCTACCGATTTAGAAACACTGTACAAGTCTACTGATAGATCTCACCGATAGACCTCACCGATAGAAACATTGTACAAGTCTACCGATAGACCTCACCGATAGAAACACTGTACAAGTCTACCGATCTAGAAACACTGTACAAGTCTACCAATAGACATAACTGATAGAAACATTATACAATCTACCGATCTTGAAACAATTTACAAGTCTACCGATAGACCTCACTGATTGAAACAGTGTAAAAGTCTACCGATCTGAAAACATTGTACAAGTCTACTGATAGTCCTCACCGATATACCTCACCTATATAAACACTGTTCACTGAACCTCACCGATAGAAACAATGTTTACTTACCATTACTATTCATAAAACTGGAAACATTTTTCATAGAACTGGAAATTTGGAAAAGTGTCGGGGATAAGTCACCTTGACCTCCTAGAACACCCCCAACACCACATTTTCACAAAGTAATTGACCGGAGTGGTCCGGCCCATTACAATTGTTATAATCTGACAATGGTGGAATAGTATCCCCACCATACCACCATTTTACCCTCCCTACTAGTTGGAATCCTCTAGAATACCGGGAGGTGCACCTGATGCCATGCGATGGTCAGTATGGTTACCAGTTTAATATTCAGTCAGTATAGGGTGTTAAAATGTTGTATTAGAAGTCCTCTTCCATTTTCTTACTAATTTAGAAGGAAGATTGGATACTATAAATCTTTTGGTGCTTTCTAAATACTCATTTTTTGGGAGTGATCAAACCACATAAAAGGAAATGATAATGTGGCTTGGGATGGGACTGTTGTTCATGATGATCATTATTACAGTTGATTCTATGTTAAACATGAGTCATTGAAATTCTTTTCATTTCTTACTCATTTATGAGATTTATGGTATTTACCCTTAGACTAGTATGACAATGACGTAGCATTACATGCATCATGATAATAACATAAGAATTCACATGGAATTCATATTCCATTCCATTTAATATTAATTATTAGGTTATTTAAAATTGTTGATATACCTTTTCAATTAGTTTACTTCCTTATGTACTCCATGCTATATGTTTTTAGTAATGTTTTTAGCTTTTAAATAATTATTAATTTCTATTCATGATATTTTATAACATGTTTTAATGTCTAATTATTATGATTTTTGGTACATGAATTTTTGATCTATTTAGCATGTCGAGTAATTCACCGTGTTCATGGACTAAATAACAGTCCTTGTTTCCTTCTTCCATACTTCAATTGTTTTTAGACATGGGATAAAACATTTCTAGCTGTGGTTAAATTGGGGCCAATTTTTAAATTGTAATTTTTGTGGGTGATTTATTATAACGACCCATACTTTACATACATTGTTAATACTTCAAAATTGAAGTACACTTATTACAACATATAACAAAACCATGAAAGGACTATATAGGTATAGTGTCTTTAGAAACTGGGAAACATAAACAACTGGTTCAAAAAGCATCTACACTGTCTCCCATTTATTTCATCATATCTAGAGACCCTTTTGGCATATCCTACTTAATAACCTTATTCCTGACCTAGGGAAAGAAAACATACAAAAGGGTGAGCTCAAATTCTCAGTAAGGGTAAACAAAAGAAATATCAATCACATCATATTCATAAGAACATAACATTTTGGAAATCATAACCAGAAAAAGATATCATAATTACATAACATGGGATAAATCATAGAAGTGAAATGTAATCCCAATAATCATAACATAAAATATGAAACTGTGTGTCATACACACATAATCATAGATATTCATTTCATATTAGTCAAGACTCATTTCTAAGAATATCTTACCGTACAAAGTCCATTTCTGAACCGAGTTCACTCCTCATTTCATTCCTGTTTCACTGAACCAGTTTAACCTACCGTTCCTGCCATGTCTATCTCATGAGATATAAATATTTACCTAGTGCATTGGAGGAAGATATAGGTCCCACCCATCTCATAATGAAACCATTCTTATGTGTGCCACAAAATCATAAATCATACATCATAGAATAACCCATGCAATAAAAATGGGAATCTTAACCATCATTCCATCATTACATAATCTATATAATATAAAAGGACATCATAAAAATAATTCCATCATAACAAAATCAAATCAATGTAAAAATAGGGATAGAAACAGAAACCTATATTATCTTAGATGGAAAATAATTTTGATAAAATACTTGAACTCCATTCTTGAGGAAAATATCATTTCTACATAAAAGCATTTTCTTTTCTTAAAATGTCACAAGATTTTAAACTAAAAGAATTTGATTAAACATAATATTGAAAACTTGTAAATGAAGCTTCAGGGAAATAATTTTCTAAAAATCAATTCATTTCGTATAAGTTAAAAAAAACATTCTTCTCGTACTTTGGCTTGAAAAGTCAAAAAGTACATCGTATGAAAAACGACAAAAGATTCCTTTCATATATTTTACTAAAAACTCACCGAAGGGTGAAATTGGATTAAAAACTATAGGAGGATATAAATAATATTACATATTGAGGAAACATGGATGTGGATGATTAATATTCCACAGTAAATTCTGAAGTATAAACAATCTCGGATAAAAATTGAGATTGTGATACTTTCCATTACCTTAGGTCCGATTTTCTTCGTAAGTGTCTGATCCTCCTGTATAATGATTTAAATAATGTCATTGAATTATTATAGGATCATAATTATTGTTATGATATCATATATGGTCATATTCTTAGCTTCTTATTAGTAATATTTCATTGCTACTTGTTATTCGGGTGTTTATAACTTTTTTTTCTTATGTGTGTTTTGTCGAATAAATTCTTATTCTTATTTTTAGGTTATAGATACCTCATTTCCAGAATGGTATTAGTGTAATATATATAATATTTATTCATTCAATTAATTTATATAATCATTATGCAATGAAGATCATGTAGAACGAGTCGCATCACATCGTGGGGACGGTATTCCGTACGTATGCAGGAGCGATGATATCATTCCCATGATCGTGGAATTGTATTGGAGTGTATGTATACTATTTCAGAATCTATATAACTTTAAAATAATCATATATAGTTATTATTTACACCATTATACCCATCCGAGTAAGATGGTGGGGGAAAATAGATTACACCACGAACTGGAGATGGTATTCCGTACATACGCACGCGCGGTGATTTCATTTTCTGTAGGATGGATTGATGGAGAAATACGGTTGTTTAATACTTATAATAACATATCTGTATATTAGTGATACTGATGTCATTACTTCATAATGAAACAACTAAAGAGGAAGAATTGGAAGAAGAAATAAAGTTGAAAGAATCGGTAACAGACATTACCTCTTCTTTGAAGCGCCTCATTGAGACCTCCTCTTAGGGCAATAATATTGTTCTTTGAAGACAACCAGGACCTCTAAGATGTTTCTAGAAAAGTGGAGAAGAGAATTTGGCAGGGGTTTGCCAAGCATGAAGTCTCAATTTGGTGTGAGGAAGAGAGGGAGGAGGTTCCCTTTTATAAAGGAGGAGAGGGGCACCTTTGGAAAAACTAAAAATATTATTTTATTATAAAGACATATTCGGTTTTTAATAGCTCCAATTTGATTTATATCTAACCTAAGGTAGGGACGGGTCGAAATCCCCTCATCCATTAGAATTTATACAAGTTTAGGGTTCAATTTTAATCTTATCATTTATATTTAAAATTAAGTTAAATAATTTTACTTTTACCGTGTCTTTTTGTTTTCTTACACTATAAGGTTAATAGACATACTATAACAAGCCAAACAAACCCCAAATTGTTTATTATTAATATATATAACCATATCTATGTAATTTTTCCAATCCATAGATTTATAGAAATAAAATAACAATTAATAATATATTATTTGTTTTAAAAAATATTTTATGTCAATTTAGACACTATTTGGTAATTTATTTTTGTGAAAAACATTAGAGAAAGATTAGTACAAACAAAGTTAATAAAATAAATACTAACATGAAATTTTAACCAATAAAATTATTTTAATTCATAAAAAGTCTCAAATTACATTTATTTGGGTATTTATAACATCAATTATGTCAATATTTCATTAATAAGATAATTAATGCATCATCATTGTGTCATAAATAAATTAAATTATTTAATGTCCAAAAATTATAAATAAAATACCATTATTTGGGAAATTGTTTTATCTTTCTAATTAATATTAATAGTCGAATTTATCTTATTTATAACCCTATATTAAAAATGTTTTAGTTATAAAACATGGATTTAAACTATTTTAACTATTCTTTAAATAAAATAATATTAAATGTTCTAATCTAATCGAAGTGGACCTAAGTGGTCATATTTTATTCCTGAGGTTGTTTTTGGTCGAATTACACTTATACAATAGAGTTAGAACATGTGTTAGGGTAATTATAATATCATTTTTACCCTTAATTACCCTATTTATTTTTAACAGTGGTAAAAAAAGTAAAAAGTTACTATTCACTAAAAATTATTTTCATCTCATTGAACCAGATTTTACTTACTAACATCAACTGGGTCTCTCAGATTTTTGAAATTCCATTCACAAAAGCGGTAAAATTAAGTTTTATGTAAATTTGAAAATTCTTGTAGGAGGTGGTTAAAAGACGGTCAAAAGTTTAATAAAATTTTTATATTATTATAAAATGACTCCAATTAATTACATTGAACTTATATCGGTATTATTTATCAATTATTACCTAAAATAAATTTAAATAAAATAAATTATTATCTAAATAAAAAGTCAGTTTTTAAATAGTATCCCAGTGTTTTCACTATTCATCAAAAATTAAAAGTTTTCTGAAAAATACCAAAATTTCACCCTAGGTTAATTTCGATATTCTGAATCCAAAAATAAATTCCGTTTTGAAAAATAATAATTAAAAAATATCAAAAATTGGGTATTACTATTCATAACGACTTGTTTTAATAAAATTTTAATAGCATATCGATGTTTAGTGAAACTCGGTATTGCGTACAACGAAAGCTATCGAGGAAGGCCGTGATTGCGTGTAAAGCAAGCCAAGATTATGTTGTGTGTAGTAAAATAATCCTTTGATGATGTATAAAAAACAAAATATTTCCCATAAAAATCTCAGGTGTTACACTCTACCCCTCTTAAAATGAATTTCGCCCTCGAAATTCTTCACTTCGTAACAAACAGATGAGGATACCTCTCCATCATCATATCCTCAAGCTCCCCGTAGCTTCTTCTAATTGGTGGTTCCTCCAATAACCATTCACCAAGCGAGTGGTGTTGTTCCATAGGACTTTTTCGGTACGATCGAGAATCTCTATCGGATGTTCTTCATAAGAAAGATATATTTCCAGCAGTACAACATCTAAGATAAGTACATGTGAAGGATCATGTATGTACTTTCTCAGGAGAGATACATCAAACACATTGCGAACTTGAGAGAGATTCGGTGGAAGCGTCAATCGGTAAGCTACCTTCCCAACACGATCCAGTATTTCAAAAGGGCCGATATACCTAGGGCTAACCTTTCCCTTCATTCCAAATATCATTAATCTCTACCAAGGAGATATTCGTAAGAACACTTTATCACCCACTTCAAACACTAAATATTTTCTTCGGTTGTCTGTATAACCTTTTTGTGGACTCTTAGCTGCTCTTATGTGTTGTTGAATTGATCTGACCTTTTCTACCATCTCATCAACAAGATTAGGTCCTAAGAGCTTTCTTTCCCCAACTTCATCCTAGTAAGTTGGAGTCCTGCATTTCTTTTCATAGAGAGCTTCATAAAGAGCCATCTGAATACTGGTGTGAAAGCTATTATTATAAGAAATTTCCACCAAAGGTAGGTGTTGATCCCAACCACCTTTGAAATCCATAGAGCAAGCTCTCAGCATATCTTCTAGAGTTTGAATTTTCCTCTCAGACTGACCGTTTGTCTGAGGATGATAAGCAGTGTTGAAACTCAACTCTGTATCCAGAGTATGTTGAAGATCTTGCTAGAACTTTGAGGTAAACCTCGGATCCCGATCAGATATAATGGAAAGTGGTACTCCATGCAATATTACCACTTCCTTTACATATACCCTAGAAATCTGATCTAGAGAGAAATCCTCTATAATATCAATGAAGTGTGCTGACTTTGTAAGATGATCAACTATGACCCAGATAGAATTATTGCCTTGGGATGTTTTAGGTAGTCTGGTGACAAAGTCGATAGTGAATTTTTCCCATTTCCATCCGGGTATGGGTAATGGTGGTAACATCCCCATAGACGTCTGTCTCTCAGCTTTAACTTGCGGTCAAACCAAGCATCGAGAGACATATTTAGCAACATCTCTTTTCATTCCATCCCACCAGAAGTACTCTTTTATTTCCCTATACATCTTCGTGCTTCTAGGATGAATAGAGAATGAAGAACTATGAGCCTCATCCAGTAGCTCCTTCTTTAAATCGTGGATGGGGGGAACACAATCTCGATTGTTTAACCATATTATTCCATCACAATCAAGGTTGAATTCAAGAAAATTTCTCACCGTCTTTTGTAACTCTACATCTTCTTTCTATGCCTCTTTAATCTTCACATATATAGATGGTTGAAAATTCATTTGAGAATGATATGATCTTTCCCCTTCCATTAAAATTCCAAGATCCATCCTTCGTAAATCCAAAAATATTGGATCTTTTGTGATCTTTATCATGGATAAGCTAGCATGGTCTTGTCAACTGAATGCATCTTCCACCTTGTTTGATTTCCCGGGGTGGTAATGAATTGAGTAGTCGTAATCCATAATCAGATCGAACCATCTTCTTTGGCGCATATTCAGATCCTTTTGTGTGAAAATATACTTTAAACTTTTATGATCAGTATAAATGTCAGACCTTTCTCCAAAGAGATAATGCCTCCAAATCATTAATGCAAAGATTACCACAGCTAACTCTAAATCATGAGTTGGGTAATTTTGCTCATGGATTTTAAACTATCATGAGGTATAAGCTATCACCATGTCGTTTTTCATAAGAACACACCCCTGCCCCTTCATAGATGAATCACTGTAGATCACAAACATTTCTCCACTACAAGGAAGTGTCAGTACAAATGCACTGGATAACCTTCTTTTCAACTCCTTGAAATTCTCTTCACATTCCTCCGTCCACATGAACTTAACTCCTTTTCGAGTCAACCTGGCGAATGGATTAGATAATCGTGAAAAATATTTCACTAAACGTTGATAATATCCAGCCAAACCAAGAAAACTTCAGATCTCGGTTATTTTTGTTGGTCTCGACCATCTTTCGATAACCTCTATTTTTGCTGGATCCACAGATATCCCCTCTTTTGAGATTATGTGGCCCAAAAATGCGACTTTTGGAAGCCAAAATTCACACTTGGAAAAATTGGAATAAATCCCCTCCTTTCTCAGGGTCTTCAGTACAATTCTCAAGTTATATTCATGTTCTTCCTTGCTATTTGAATATACAAGAATATCATCTATAAATACTACAACACACTAATCAAGATAGTCTCTAAAGACTCTATTAATCAGATCCATGAAGATAGCAGGGGCATTAGTAAGACCAAAAGGCATCACTATAAATTCATAGTGTCGATACCTTTTATGGAAAGCCGTCTTTGGTATATCTTTACTTTTGACCCTTAATTGATGATACCTTGAATGAAGATCAATCTTGAAAAATTATTGAGCTCCGCATAGTTGATCAAATAAGTCATCAATACATGGGAGAGGATATTTGTTCTTGATAGTGATCTTGTTAAGTTCTTGATAATCAATGCAGAGTCTCATTGATCCATCTTTCTTCTTAGAAAACATAACATGTGCTCCCCAAGGTGACGCACTAGGGCGTATGAACCCCTTATCAAAATTCTCTTAGAGTTGCTTCTTCAATTCCTACAACTCAATTGGGGCCATTCTATAAGGTGTCTTTGAAATAGGCAAAGCACCCAGTACGAGTTCTATTGAAAACTCAACTTCACCATTTGGTGGAAGACCCGGAAATTCCTCTGGAAAGACATCATCAAACTCACGTACAATTAGAATATTCTTAATTGTGAGTATCTATACAACCATTTGAGATAAACAACCTTCAATTAGTGGAATCAAGACCCATAAGATGGAAGAAATTTCCACTGGAAGGTTATGTTCATCCTTGCATCGATAGGTGATCATAGATTGATCTGGAATATGAAATATGACTTCCCTTCATTGGAAATTGATATGAGCTCCATATAGAGAAAGCCAATACATGCTAAGAATCACATCAAATTCCACTATAAGAAGGATAACAAGATTTGCAGGAAGCACTTTCTCCCAAACTTCAATCGGAGACGAATTATAAACATTTGATGTGACTGTTGTTCTATTAGGGGTTGTCACAGCTAATGCAAAATCAAATTTTTTAGGTAATATGGTGGTACCCTTAGAAAAAACATCAGAAATAAACGATTGGGTGGATCCAGAATGAAATAAAACATTTGCTACTTTAAAGTGGATGGTATGTGTACCTTTCACCACATCGATATCGTACTCCACATCGCTGATAGAAATTTCATGTGACTTTCCTTTTTATTTAGCCTTAAGATTTTGTTGATATCGATCATCATCAACAACCTTTTGATTAGGGCATTTATTGGAATAATGCCCCATTTCCTTACACTTGTAACATTGAAGTGTAGGAGGTGCACTCTGTGTAGCCTTTTCTTTGTTTTCATCAAGAGACATCTTCTTCCCATCATTGCGGCATTCAAATGCCCGATGACCTTCCTTTCCACATTTGAAACATTTACTTGTCCCTATAAGACAACTCCATCCATGTTTCTTTCCACACTTTGAGCATTAGGGAAAAATCATCTTCATTTTCAGTGTGCTCTTTATATTTTCATTTGAATTTCATTTTCCACTTCTTATCAGACCCATATGACTCATGGGTTACTCCAATCTCCATATCAACATTGAGAGAACATCGAACGATTTCCTCGTATCTAATTAAGTCTCTTATGGATAATGCCCTTTGAAGACTTGGTTTTAAGCCACTAAAGTATAGATCAATCTTACTCCCAGGTTGGATAATAATACCAGAAGCATACCTTGCATGTCTTGTAAAATTTGCTTCATAGGTACCAACAGATTCATCATCATTTTGCTTTATTTCAAGAATCTCCTTCTCCATATTTGTTCGGAGAATACGAGGGATGTACTTATTGAAAAATAAGTTCTTCAACTCTTCCCATTCCATGGACTCAATTTTATCTCTTTGCCTCGTATTCTTGATATGATTCTACCATTGATCAGTATCACCTTCCAAACGATACACTGCTAAGATGAATTTATCATGTTCAGATCATTGAAGAACTGAAAATATCATTTCAGTAGTACTGATCCATTTTTTAGAAACTAATGGATTAGTAGACCCACTGAATGATGGTGGACGCTGCCTCATGAAGGATTCAACAGAATGTTGCTCATTCCTTTGCTCATTTGGAAGTTCTGCATGATTCATATCATAAGAAAGTTGTGTGAGCATGGCTACAAGATTTTTTATTCCATCTCCCAAAACATTTGGGTGCTCAGGGGGGACAATCATTGCATTGCCTGTCACATTCCGCATTAACACAGTTCCTTCGAGTTCCAGCCATTGACTAAAACAAAGAATAATAGTGTGAGAAACACTAATTATAATAGAAAAAACACATAATCAAGAATAAAATTTTACACATAAGGTCTTCTCATAGGTTATTCATGGTTATTTCTAAAACACTATGATTGTGTTCTATGCTTAGACATATCCTTAGGTTTCTTACTAAGTCTTTCAATTCCTAGTTTCCAAAGGATGACTATACCTTTCCTCTGATACCAACTATAATGACCCATACTTTACATACATTTTTAATCATTCAAAATTGATGTACACTTATTAAAACATATAACAAAACCATGAATGGTACTTATAGGTATAATTTCTTTAGAAACTGGGAAACAAAAACAAGTGGTTCATAAGGAATCTACACTGTCTCCCATTTATTTCATCATATCTAGAGTCCCTTTTGACATATCCTACTTAATAACCTTCATCCTGACCTTGGGAAAGAAAACATACAAAAGGGTGAGCTCAAATACTCAGTAAGGGTAAAAAAAGAAATATCAATCACATCATATTCATAAGAACATAACATTTTGGAAATATTAACCTGCAAAAGAGATCATAATTTCATAACATGGGATAAATCATAGAAGTGAAATTTAATCCCAATAATCATAACATAAAATATGAAACTTTGTGGCATACACACATAATCATAGAGAATCATTTCTTATTAGTCATGACTCATTGCCAAGACTATCTTAGCATAAAAAGTCCATTTCTGAACCGAGTTCATTCCTCATTTCAGTCCTGTTTCACTAAACTGGTTTAACCTGTCATTCCAGCCATTTCTATCTCATGAGATATAAATCGTTACCCAATGCATTGGAGGGAGATATAGGTCTCACCCATCTCATAATGAAACCATTCTTATGTGTGCCACAAAATCATAAATCATACATCATAGCATATCCCATGCAATAAAAATGGGAATCTTAAACATCATGACATCATTACATAATCCATATAAGATAAAATAACATCAAAAAAATAATTCCATAAAAAAATCAAATCAATGTAAAAATATGTACAGAAATAGAACCCTATATTATCTTAGATGGAAAATAATTATGATAAAACACTTGAACTCCATTCTTGAGGAAAAAATCTGTTCTACTTAAAAAACATTTTCCTTTCTTAAAATGTCCCATGATTTTAAACTAAAAGAAGTTGATTAAAAATAAACATGAAAACATCTAAAGGAAGCTTCATGGAAATAATGTTCTAAAAATACATTCATGTCGTTTAAGATAAAAAAACATTATTCTCATACTTTGGCCGGAAAAGTCAAAAAGTACCTCGTATGAAAAACGACAAAAGATTCCTTTCATATCTTTTACTAAAAACTCACTGAAGGGTAAAATTGGATTTAAAAACTGTAGATGGATATAAATAATATTACATATTGAGAAAACATGGATGTGGATGATAAATATTCCCCAGTAAATTCTAAAGTATAAACAATCTCGGATAAAAATTGAGATTGCGAGATTTTCCCTTACCTTAGGTCCAATTTGCTTCATAAGTGTCTGAACCTCCTGTATAATGATTTAAATATTGTCATTGAATTATTCCGGAATCAAACTTATTGTTATGATATCATATATGGTCATATAATTAGCTTCTTATTAGTAATATTTCTTTGCTACTTGTTATTCGGGTGTTTATTAATTTTTGTTCTTATGCATGTTTTGTCAAATAAATTTGTATTCTTCTTTTTAGGTTATAGATACCTCATTTACATAATGGTATTAGTGTACTATATATCATATTTATTCATTCAATTCATTTATATAATCATTATGCAATTAAGATCATGTAGAACAAGTCGCATCACATCGTGGCGACGGTATTCAGTACGTAAGCAAGAGTGATGATATCATTCCCATGATCGTGGAATTGTATTGGAGTGTATGTATAATATTTCAGAATCAATGTCACTTTAAAATAATCATATATATTTATTATTTACACCATTATACCCATCCAAGTAAGATGGTGGTGGAAAATAGATTACACCACGGCGTAGAGACTGTATTCCGTATGTACGCACGCGCGGTGATTTCGTTTTCCATAGGATGGATAGATGGTGAAATAGGGTTGTTTCATACTTATAATAACATATCAGCATATTAGTGATACTGATGTTATTAATTCATAATGAAACAACTAAATAAGAAGAACTGGAAGAAGAAATAAAGGTGAATGAATCGGTAACAGACATTACCTCTTCTTTGAAGCGCCTCATTGAGACCTCCTCTTAGGGAACAACAATTGGTCTTTGAAGAAGACCAGGACCTCTAGGATGTTTATAGGGAAGTGGAGAAGGGAATTTTTCAGGGTTTGGCTGAGCATTAAGGCTCAAAGTGGTGTGAGGAAGAGAGGAACGAGGTGCCCTTTTATAAGGGAGGAGAGGGGCACCTTTGAAAAAACTAAAAATATTATTTTCTTATAAAGTCATATTCGGTTTTTAATAGCTCCAAATTGATTTATTTCGAATATAAGGTGGGTATGGGTTTAAATACTCTCATCCAATAGAATTTAGACAAGTTTAGGGTTCTATTGTAACCTTATCATTTAGATGTAACTTTAAGTTAAATAATTTTACTTTTACTGTGTCTTTTGTGTTCTTACACTATAAGGTTAATAAATGTACAATAACAAGTCAAACGAACCCCAAGTTGTTTATTATTAATATAAATAAACTTATATAACTCATTTGGCCGAACCATAGATTTTTAGGAATAAATTAACAATTAATAATATAATATTTGTTTTAAAAACTATTTTATGTCAATTTTGACAATATTTGGTAATTTATTTTTTTGAAAAACATAACAGAAAGATTAGTTCGAAATAAGTTAATAAAATCAATACTAAAATGTCGTATTAACCTATAAAATTAGTTTAATTCATAAAAAGTCTCAAATTACATTTATTTGGGTATTTATAACATCAATTATGTCAATATTTTATTAATAAAATAATTACTGCATCATCATTGTGTCATAAATAAATTAAATTATTTAATGTCTAAAAATTATAAATAAAATACCATTATTTAGGAAATATTTTTATCTTTATAATGAATATCTATAGTCTAATTTATCTTATTCTGAACCCTATATTAAAAATGTTTTAGTTATAAAACATTGATTTTAACTATTTTAACTATTCTTTAAATAAAATAATATTAAATGTTATAATCTAATCCAAGTGGACCTAAATGGTCATATTTTATTCCTATGGTATTTTTTGTTCTAATTACACATATCCAATAGAATTAGGACATGTTTTAGGGTAATTATATTATCATTTTTACCCTTAATTACCCTATTTACTTTTAATCGTGGTAAAAAAAGTAAAAATTTACTATTCACCAGAAATAATTTTCATGTCATTGAACCACATTTTACTTACTGACATAAACCGTGTCTCTCGTATTTTTTAAATTCCATTCACAAAAGCAGTAAAATTATGTTTTAAGTGAATTTTCAAATTCTCCTAGAAGGTGGGTAAAAGACGGTCAAAAGTTCAATAAAATTTTTATAATATTATAAAATGACTCCAATGAATTACATTGAACTTATATAGGTATTATGTATCAATTTTGACCTAAAATAAATTTAAATAAAATAAATAATTATTTAAATAAAAATTCTGTTTTTAAATAGTAACCTAGTGTTTTCACTATTCATCAAAAAATGAAAGTTTTTAGAAAAATACCAAAATTTCACCCTAGGCTAATTTCGATATTCCAAATCGAAAAATAAAGTCCATTTAAAAAAATAAAAAATTCAAAATTTCAAAAAGTGGGTATTACAATACATAATGGCTAGTTTTAATTATATTTTAATAGCATATCGTTGTTTAGTGAAACTCGGTATTGCGTACAACGCAAGCTATCAAGGAATGCCGTGATTGTTGTAAGCCAAGCTTGTGTTGTGTGTGGTGAAATATTCCTTTGATGATGTATAAAAAAAATATTTCTCATAAAAATCTCGGGTGTTACATTTATAAATTGGAAAATGATAACCCAAATAACAAATCCATTATAGATTCACTTTCTATACTTAATTTATATTTCATGAATTTTATGGATTTTAAAATTTCTATTAATTATTCATTAAATGTTTATGGTTATATGTTGTCTTCCCAGAATTTGTAATTTGTATGGTTTCTTTATTAATTGAGAATTTCTAACCTATATTATAGAATGATCTATTATGAGCCTCCCATATAGAGACTAAGGAATAAATAAAATATTTTATTACCCTTAAATGAATTTGTTTTCTTATTAAAATGCATACCATTATTACATGAGCATAAGTACCTGTGTGGATAAAAAAAATTAATTCACAATTGGATCTTAGTAGGTCAATTGGGGCATGATTCTTATGAAATTAACCCTCTAATGGCGTTTTTAAAATCTAAATTCTTAAATTTCTCAGGATATTTTTGTTGAACCTAGCATGGATTGACATAGCCCTCATATGTCCCCTATCTTTTGGTATACATTAGTGCTAAACCTAATGAGGGTGTGCTTAAGCTATATGTTGAGGGAAATTTAAAGGTTGTCGTAGCAAGCTATATGGATTGTAATGTAAAAATAAGGATGCATATTTTTTTCAGACCTCATTAATTAAATAAATATCATTTATCTACTTTTGAGCTGTAATAATATTTGAGGAATTTGTTAATTATGATCCCAATTACAACATAAAGTGGGTTTTCCTTTATAGAATGAAATTGACATTTTCATTATCTAATAAAGTTTTGAAATCATGTACATAAATTAATGTTGTTTAAAATTTGATTTATGTTATCAAGAACCTCATTATGATGGGATGTGAGTAAATAAATAGTGTTAAGAGTTTGTTTAATATAACTTACCAACATTTCCCTGTGTATTATTTTAAATTATGTTCCTTATGTAAATTATGTTTTCCAAGATAGTACATGGAATTAAATTAAGCCTTTAAATGAAAAAATAAATTAATAAAAAGTAAAATTAATGAATAATATATATCATTGTGTTGTGTTTATGTCTGGACCCATGAGTAAGGAAATTAAAATATTTTCAAATGTTCCCATAATTAGATACCACAAAATAAGAATATAAATATGACATATAATCCTCCTACATCATCAATTAAACATACATGATATGATCATAATCCTAGTGACAATTCCAATGTGTGAACTCATTTTGGGTCAATTCCCTCAGCTTTAGTATGGGGCTAGCCTGCTATAAGAATTTACCTATGATCTTTAAAATCCATACTAAATTTAGTGAGATTTTATATGACTCGTACAAATTAGGTGTCAGTATCCATGTAGGACACAAATATTGAAATACTAAACCCTTTATTTAATGGTTGGTATTTTGTTTTTGAGATTTCCTATGAATTTTATCATTAATAATTGAACAGTTCTAGAATGATTGACATTCCAAGGAAATGGTCGACTGTTTAGTAGTTCATGCGACCCTTCATTCCTTTCTTTTCATTTTTGGGAAACTCATAAACCCATCAGGCTATTTTACTATCTTTTTGGATGGTGCGAATCTTATTTGGTTTTTCTTATGAGGAATAAAATACTTGATTTCATAAGTATGATAATTTTATAGATAATGTAAGTGATATCAATTTTATCAAGTGATCTTAGTATTGTGTGCTTCAGTACATATGATACCATCGAGTTAATAATTGGTTAAATGAAATGTTTGGGTTTAGAGAATTTTTTAATCATTGATTTTTGACTCATTGATCATGGGTTATCTACAGAGTAGGGTAACCAAGCCGTCTAGGGGAAATCAAAATCACTGCAATGTTGGGGATGATTCATAAAACAGTCATGTTTTTTCTATGCTTGTCAAACACATTTTGTCTATTATAAATAATTTGATGGTGTACGTGAATGAAACTCAAGATGAAGGACATCTGTAGATATAAATGATGATGTAATATGTGGTAGTTTTAAGTGGTTGGTTTCCTTCTCATCTATAGTTTAACTCTTGATAAAATCATATTGGCCACCTCTAGGACCCGCATTTAGTGGTCTAAGGAGAATGTGTTCTGGGATAACATCCCTTTCTCTCTAAATCCAATAATAGGGAAACTCCTACGGTTGAGAGTGTCACTTCAATTATGGTTAACTGTGTCATTCTATGTACATGGTGAACAACCAGGAATACAATTTTGAAGTAGTTGGTCTTTCTAAAAATTCATTATGGCTGGTAATATTTATTGCATGTCGCTGCTTTATAGGGATAACAATGTTGTTGTGAATGGATGTACATGCAACCTCTAAAGACCTCATTATCTGACTATGGACCTTTGTGGTATTTTCAAAGAATCTGCAGTATGCCTTAGGTGGTAAAATAATTTTGACCAGTTAATGATGATACACTGACTAGTGGATCCACTCCATTTTAGAATAAATCTTTCCAAGAGCATTGACAAACAATTTTGTTTGTAGGTGTTAGGGTATGTTTGAAATAATATTGATCATAATTCTCTATTTGTAGAAGTGGTTCATCAAGTCCTTTTCCAATACTATTTAAATTCCCTTTTATATACACTCGACTAAATGAAAATCATGTACCCTACCATGAAATCGTCTGGGTACACCAAGAGAGAGCCAATTACACTTTGTAATAAATTTATAATCCATAGTTCTTGTTCAATGGAACCATCTAGAGTGCGCTCTGTTGTACCTCTCGTTCCCCTCGTTGTTTGTTTTTCATGATCACAATCACTTTCATGTTTATCTAATTGTGTTTTAAGTGTTTTTTTTTTGATAGGCAATTGATTGCCAAAGGATTGGACCAAGAAAGAACATCAAGTGGACTGAAACTCAGTCCACCGGCCAACCGGTGTGATAGCACCGGCCAGCCGGTGGACCTGGCAGAGGCATTGCCCACTGCCAGGCTCCACCGGTCAGCCGGTGGCACCCAGTTCAATAGTGACACCTACTGTCTCACCACCGGCCAGCCGGTGGCCTTCTCACCGGCCAGCCGGTGGCTCCTGGGCAGAAGCACTCTCCACATTCCAAGGCACCGGCCAGCCGGTGGACCTGTACCGGCCAGCCGGTAGCCCAGTCAAACTAGCCGTTGGCTTTGACCAGTCAACCCCCATTTGGCCTCCAACGGCTCTTTAAGCTTCTCCAAGGGCTCCGAAGACTCCCCAAGGGTTCCTTGCCTATAAATAAAGGCCAGGGAAGCCCCGGACACCACCCGGATCATATACAAAGCCACCGTACACATTTTCCATCTTTGGCGTACCTCCGGCGGACTTCTTCAAAGGAACCCTCTTGGCTCCAACAACTTCCAAATCCAAGGAGCTCCTTCAAAGAAGCTTGGAAGCGGCCTTCAACATCTCCAATCAATCAAAGGCGCCCAGGACTTCCTTAAATACGGTTTTTATTGTTTTTATCATTTTGAGCTTCATTTTGGGTTTGTGTCTACAAACCCCATCTCTTTCTCATCCCCTCTTTCTTTTGGGTTTCACATCACCATTAAGGTGTGAAGAGGTTGTCAAGCTTTCCTTTAAATAGCTTGAGACATAGGTGAGCTATCCATCACCTGTAAGAAGGATAGTGGGTTCTTGCTAAACCAATTAAAAGCAAGTGGGTTCTTGCATAACCATATAAAAGCAAGCTGTAATAGGTTCTAGTGCTACCTCAAAGCCTAGTGGGTTTCTTGCTAAAACCATTGAAAAGCAAGCGGTAGGAATCTCTCAACGGTTGAGTTGGGAGCGGAGACGTAGGCCGGGTTTTGGCCGAACTCCGTTAACAATTTCTTGTGTGATTGCCTCTTTTATTTTCTGCTGCATTCTTTACTTTGATTTTTAATTTGTTAATCATTTTTTAAAAGGCAATTCACCCCCCCTCTTGCCATCACTCCCTGCTTTCTCCGTCCAACAATTGGTATCAGAGGGAGTATTTGAATAATTCCTTAACCGGTTTCAAATTAAAGATCCTATTTTTTTGATGGCTTCTACCGCTTCTTCCTCTCAATCCCCTGAAGGACATTCTTTGGATCGTGCTCCATTCTTTGATGGAAGCGATTATAGTTTTTGGAAAACCCGCATGACCACATTTCTTAAAAGTATTGGCTATCCTATTTTTAAAATTGTTATGCAAGGATTTTTCCTCTCCTCTCCCGATGAGTCTAAATGGACCCCCAATGACATTGCCTTTTTTGAGCTTGATGGCAAATCCATGAACGCTCTTCATTGTGGTCTTGACCGTAATGTTTTTAATTGCATTTCTACTTGCTCTACTTCACATGATATTTGGAAATATTTAGAGCTAACCCATGAAGGTACTAGAATGGCTCAAAAGCAAGAACCCGCTCAAAAGCAAGAACCCGATGCAAAATCCGTACCCGCTTGCCCACTTCACAAAAAAAGGGCCAAGAAGAAGAAAAAGAAGAAGGCTTCAAAGGCAACATGGAGTGATAGCTCCTCCTTCTCCTCCTTCTCCTCGAGCGACCAAGGTAAAAAATGCCTAATGGCAAAACATGAGGTATCATCTTCTGACTCTTCTTCCTCATCATCCTCTAGTTCTTCAAATTCTTTTAATCATCTATCTTATGAAGAACTCTCACACGCTAGAGACCAACTAGAAAAAGGTTTTCATGCTTTATCGTCAAAATTTGTTGCTTTAAAAAAGTCTTTCAAAAAACTCTCCTCCGAAAAAGAACAACTTCTCAAAGAGAAGGAAGAGTTGACCCTCAAAATCCAAAATTTTCCAAATGTTGATTCTATGGAATCAACCATCAAAGATTTAAAAGAATCCCTAGCCAAGTTCACCCAAGGTGAACAAAATTTCAACAATCTCCTTGGTTCTCAACGAGTATCTAGAACCACCAATGGACTTGGCTACACCAATATAGCTTCCTCCTCCCATGCTCCAACTGTTTTTGTAAGGGGGAGCTCTAGTTTTAAATTTTGTAATTATTGCAAAAAACCCGGGCACATGATATATGAATGTAATTGCAAAAACGCCCGGTATGGTAGGCCCAAATCGATTTTTTATTCGGATGAATTCTATAGGAGAAGACCCGCTACAAGGCAAGTATGGATTGAAAAATCCCTTCTTGCGAGTCTCTCCGGGCCTAAAATTGTCTCTTTTCAAAAACCCTCTCCCCGGTGATTTTTTGTTTTTATTTAGGGGGAGTTAGGATCGTTTAAGCCCTTTTGATTTCAATTTCAAAATTTTCGATTCAAACTTTCAATTTCAACACTTGGTTTCAAATTTTTTAAATTATTATTCTTTTTTGATTCAAAACTCTCAATTTCAAAAATTTCATTTGGTTTCAAATTTCAAATTTCAAATGGTTTTTGATTCAAAACTTTCAATTCAAACTGTTATCCAAAATTTCAATTGATTTTCAAATCTCAAATCTTGTTTTTCAAATCTCGTTTCCCTCAATCAAGTTTTATGCCCCGTGCTATTTTGATAATCACAAAGGGGGAGAAATTCTAGATTGATTGGGGGAAAAATCTTTTAAAGCATGCCTTTCATTTCATTTTCTACATTGTTTGTTTTGGTGATTGTGATCATCAAAATAGGGGGAGATTGTTGTACCTCTCATTCCCCTCTTTGTTTGTTTTTCATGATCACAATCACTTTCATGTTTATCTAATTGTGTTTTAAGTGTTTTTTTTGATAGGCAATTGATTGCCAAAGGATTGGCCCAAGAAAGAACATCAAGTGGACTGAAACTCAGTCCACCAGCCAACCGGTGTGATAGCACCGGCCGGCCGGTGGACCTGGCAGAGGCATTGCCCACTGCCAGGCTCCACCGGTCAGCCGGTGGCTTGACCACCGGCCAGCCGGTGGCACCCAGTTCAATAGTGATACCTACTGTCTCACCACCGGCCAGCCGGTGGCCTTCTCACCGGCCAGCCGGTGGCTCCTGGGCAGAAGCACTCTCCACATTCCAAGGCACCGGCCAGCCGGTGGACCTGTACCGGCCAGCCGGTAGCCCAGTCAAACTAGCCGTTGGCTTTGACCAGTCAACCCCCATTTGGCCTCCAACGGCTCTTTAAGCCTCTCCAACGGCTCTGAAGACTCCCCAAGGGTTCCTTGCCTATAAATAAAGGCCAGGGAAGCCCCGGACACCACTCGGATCATATACAAATCCACCGTACACATTTTCCATCTTTGGCGTACCTCCGGCGGACTTCCTCAAAGGAACCCTCTTGGCTCCAACAACTTCCACATCCAAGGAGCTCCTTCAAAGAAGCTTGGAAGCGGCCTTCAACATCTCCAATCAATCAAAGGCGCCCAGGACTTCCTTAAATACGGTTTTTATTGTTTTTATCATTTTGAGCTTCATTTTGGGTTTGTGTCTACAAACCCCATCTCTTTCTCATCCCCACTTTCTTTTGGGTTTCACATCACCATTAAGGTGTGAAGAGGTTGTCAAGCTTTCCTTTAAATAGCTTGAGACATAGGTGAGCTATCCTTCACCTGTAAGAAGGATAGTGGGTTCTTGCTAAACCAATTAAAAGCAAGTGGGTTCTTGCATAACCATATAAAAGCAAGCTGTAATAGGTTCTAGTGCTACCTCAAAGCCTAGTGGGTTTCTTGCTAAAACCATTGAAAAGCAAGCGGTAGGAATCTCTCAACGGTTGAGTTGGGAGCGGAGACGTAGGCCGGGTTTTGGCCGAACTCCGTTAACAATTTCTTGTGTGATTGCCTCTTTTATTTTCCGCTGCATTCTTTACTTTGATTTTTAATTTGTTAATCATTTTTTAAAAGGCAATTCACCCCCCCTCTTGCCATCACTCCCTGCTTTCTCCGTCCAACACGCTCTAGAAGTGTGGTTTTCCTTAGAAGAATTATTTTTATTGAGTGTTATTTTGGTTTTCAAGTATAAAATTCATGTTTAGACTCATGGGTGCCAAATATTTCCCTTTGAATTGATATCCAGGCAGATTCTATATTTGACTATGTCATCATTTTTGGTATTGAATTATCAGCCTTGTACTAATATTACCATGTAAATTATGTTTACTGGATTCCATTAATGATCTCCTTGGACTCATATTTATGATTCTAAGGTTTCCTAGAATATTAATTAGTTTTTGAAGGGATAGATAAAAAGCTTATAATTCCATGCCCATAAGATTTGGAATTCACCCATGCTTGGTCTCAAATATGACAACATAATGTCTGTGTTTTAGATATATATGTCACTAGAATTGGACTATATGATTCAGTGTTCTCTCCTGAAGGAATAATGAGGTTCCTTAAACAATAGGAACCAGTATTAGTTCTTGAAAAGAACCAGTCGTCCATGATGGGAGTTTTGAGGGTAGTTGAATTCAGATGGTACGACTTGATATAACACATTCTTGTCCTATACGGTTAGTGAGGAACTAATTCGTGGAATGGTTTCAGTTTTAGGAAATTTTGTGGAGTTTCAGCTGAGACCTTTTAAGGGAAGTTTGTTATCCCAAGACTATGAGGTTAATTGTGGGTAGAACAATTTTTTAATTTCAGAATCATACTCATTCCACCATTAGAGCACTAAGGGAATGAAAAAAACGATTTTTTAATCATTGGAATAATATTAATTAGTTTCAGCCCATAGATATCATGAATAGATTGGTAAAGGAGATTATGATGTGATCATTTACCAGGTAGACATTTTCTATGTGTTTCATTTTGGAAAATAAATCATTATCTTGAGTCAATACAAATTATGAATCTTATGTTAAGGTGACACTCAATGTTTTCTTTAGTTTTTTAATTGAAATTAGGTTTTCTGAATGAGACTTCACAACTAAATTATGTCAAGTGATGTTCTCTTATTTTACCCAAGGCATCTTGGGGAAAATATGTTTTATGTTGGGGAGAATTTAGCATGTCATGTATTTGAATAAGATGAAATTTCCTAGGAATTTTAATTTTGTAATTTAGTGGGTAGTCTAGTTTCTATTATAGATTTTGAATGGAATTCATTCAGTGGGAATACTACAATACGTTTTTACAGACTCAGTCTAAGGACCAAGTGGCCCATCAGGTGTTCCCTTATGTTTCAAGACCACTAGATCCTAAAAGTGTTATTTAATTAAGAAGTCGTCATGGATCATGGCATTTTTTAAATCCAGTGTCCCACTTAATATATTGTGTAGCCTAGTGTAGTTGAGCTAGAGATGCCACATTGTTTTCTCAAATAGTGTTGGTGGGGGTTAACAGTCATACGATATGCTACATGCTATAGTATTTTGATAGTGGGTTTTTATGAGTTATGAATGGTTAGCCAAATCATGTGTCCAACCATTGAAAAGTGGTGCATGCGTAGTTCCATAGAGAATTATCAGTTCCCTATTAGGAAACCTATGCGGAAGAACTATGATCCCTTATCTTTTGGGTGAATTTATGATTTCTCATTCAATTCAAATAAACTCCCAACCCCTCTGTTCAACATATTTTTCTTTACATGGTGTCCCCTTCTACCTCTCATGTGATTCCCATGCATCCTCTAAAATACGTTTCATGATATATCATTTATATGATATTTAAATACTTCCTCATCAGAAGCATCTAATAGCTTGATGTAAACAATAAAATCCACATCCATCCATTCTTGTTTTTATTCATCATCTATTTCACTCTTTTGGTGTAACCTAATTCATCCTCTTTTCATGGTGTTTCGTCATTTATTTTTTTTTATCTCAAATATGACAAAATCAAACCAGGATATTGGATGTGTAGTTCATCCACAGTATATGGTATGTGGTGTAGCTATTTCCTAAATGTTTCCTTTTATTTTTACATGGTGTTCTATTGGAACTAATTGCAGAACTATCTAGAGGTGTGACTATTTTTCTAAATAAACTAATATAAATTTATTTACGCATCTATTATGAACCTATTGAGCAATAAATCACCACTTCGGGTGATCTCATTGAAAATAATAGCTCTGATGGATTTTCATGTTCCATTGAGACCTAATACCTTTTATGCCTAATTTTTTATAAACCTTAATTCTTGTTTCACCTTTTCTAAATACCTCAAAATAATGATTTTACATGATGTAAATAATATACCTTTATTTACCCCTTTTTGGAATGGTTCTCATGATAAATATCTTATAAATTCTATTTATTCCCAATTATTTAGGCCTATGTGAAATTTCATGAGCCTTGTGCTTAATTCTTATGCCTTGAACCTAAATCTATGTGCTAATGATTCATGATTATTTCCTCAAATTAAAATATTAAACTAAGATGGATTATTTCAATGATTTAGTCCCTTAAGCTTGATTTTCTTGCTATATTTCATGGTTGTACGCGTTGAATGAAATAAATTTGGTTGAATTGATTGAATGACACAAATTAATTTCCTTATAATTAACGAATTTGTCTTATATCATGTGAATTTTGACTAGTTTTTATTTAGTATGCCTCATTAATTATGTTATCTACATTTCCAAATCCCATGTGCCCTATATATAAAAATTATTGTCTGGTTTCTTATACATTGTGATTTATTACATGATTTTTGGGATTTAATAAAATGTATAGGCTTGATTTTTTATCATGTGATATTGAAATTTAGTTAATTAAATGTGATCATGGTCATTAGGCCTTGAATACTTGCAGGCTAGGAGAGAACATGGAACATACATAAGGATGTCGTGGATCAACTCATCATGCTTTGATTGGTACTACCTGATGTGGAAAGAGAGATACTTGGATTTCCTTGTGAAGGATGTCTGGGATGGTTATACATAATCTTCAGTGACATAGGTTCCCTAGGGGGAAACAATGGATGGAATCATTGAGAATATATAAATTCTATGCCTCTTGTGATACTTGATCCCCTATGTGAGATACCTAGTTATAACATAGTGTTTACCATGCCAATAGTGATATAAGGTAGGCCATATTGGATCACATTTTATGTAAATTGTTGTATTTATTATAACGGTGGTTCATATAGAGACCTTTGAGATTCTATTATGGATCAACTTTGATGTGATCATGATTCAAATATAGGATTCGAAAGAATCTTTCTTAGATTACATGTGATGCCTTATTTTATTATGATTATAGTATGATAATTGTCCAATGATATCTAATAGGGGTGTCCTCTATACCAAAACACAATCACGGGGTCAACCCACTACCGTTGCTTCATATATGATATCTTGTATATACCATATTGCCTATGTAGGTTCTCATGGTTCATAAATCCAAAATAGGCCAAAGCAGGTAAAAAGAGTTGGGTATCTATTTAGGAACACAAAATGATGTTCTATATATTTATTTATTTACCACCATGTATTCACTTTTTTTGTTATCCTATTCATTTTATAGTGCATAAAATTAAGTTATCTAGACATCTCTGGTGGTGGAATATTATTATTATACCTCAAAATTAGCTTGGTCTTCCACTGTACTTGGATTCCTAATCACATCTTCATTTTTTCATTTCTTTGTTTTTAATTCACATGTTGTGTTATATACATGGGCTATAAAGAGAAATGGTCTATGTTAGTACTTAGAATGACCATGGAGTTATCCTTTATGTTGTATTTCTTTTTATTTTATTTTTCATATCATTTCACCTCTTACATGTACCTTGAAAAATTATCTATACATGCATGCATTTTATAAATATTGTCATTGATTATTTACATTTATTCACTCATTGTATTTATCTTACACTTTTTTTAATTTATTATTTCTGATTCAAACATTTTCCCATCATATAAAATTGATATACCATTGTGAGACTCTATCCCTAGGGAAATAGTCCCCCAAAGATACCCCCATTAGACCCTCACTGATAGTAGATTTCCTTTTGTATATGAAGAGGTATGCCTGATTCCATGTGGCATCTTGTCTAACTACATGATTAATGGTTAGTCATGGTAAGACATTATAGATGTGATTATGAACATCCAAATATTTTATGTATTGAAATGTAAAAAAATATCACACTCTTGTTTTTAGTAACACTATTATTATTAACATGGAGATATCCGGAGGATATTTTCACTGCCTGTTCCCCCACCAATGAGTACCCCTCCTGAGTAATAAATAAGTTAAGGGAGAAAATTATTGCATTCGTCTCACCTATAATAGGCCCCTAATTGGAGAATAACATCTTGGGAATAGTATGAATAGATTTGGGTGTCATTATCCTCTAATATAACATGTGGTAGAGGGAGATAATATAGATAAACCAGTTAATACTATAACACCGCATCCCATGAATCCGAGACCCTATACATTATTTAATTACATTGGTATTATTAAATGAAATCAAATACAAAAGGACTGATCAATTTAGATTTATTGGAAAAACATATTACATATATGATACCCATAATAAATTTGGATAACAAAATAAAACCTAAGTCATAATAAAATGAAATAAAATACACCCTTGAAATCTTATTCAATGTTTTCTGCTTCATAACCTAGGTAAAGGAAACACAATATGGGTGATCTCATATGCTCAGTAAGGGTTTGAAAGGTAGGATAAATAGTGAATAAAATATAATAAATCAACATGTAAAACTAAATAAATTATAACACATTCCAACAGAATAACTAGATAAGAAGGTGAAAAACTAAAACACATAACATTTAGTCAATATACAAATAAATATAATTCATCCATTGACATTATAAAAATATATCATAGATAAGTAATAACTGAATCATAATGATACAAATGATTAATTATTGGACATCATATCTAAGGAACATGAAAAACTATAACATCCAAAATTTTAAAAGGTTATTTTAATGATACAGATATAAACCCATTTAATTTTTAAAACTATAGTGTCATGTGAGAACCTATCGATACATCGATGGGATATATATAGATAAGTACCCACCTATCTATACCATTCTAAAGAATTAAACAAATTGAATATAAGAAATAAATAATATGCCTTATAAAACATACATATTGAATAGATATTATTGATTTATTGATATTTATTGAAATAATCAAATACCTTTCATTATGATGTGTTTATGAAAAATGATAAACTATTTAAGAAATAATTATATCGATGTATGAGAATATGGAAATTCAAGTAAACTTCAAACATATAATAATTAAAATAATGTTATTTTTTCAATAGAAAGATAAAAATGTCAACGGATGTAAGATTGAAAAAATAATCATTAAGAACATTCTTGAGGAGAATAATATTTAAACATTCGAAAATGACTCATTGCACTTTGAAAAATTAAAATCATAATAACCATGAAGGAATAACATTAAATGAAACATATAATATAAATCGAATAAAAATAATCATTATATAATATTTCAATGGTCAGTATATACACCATATAAAGAAAAACTAGGTGTATAATTACAAATAAGTCTCAAAGGAATGTAAATTGAGGTGAAATCCATTACCTTGAATCTGACTGGCCACATGTGTCTTTGTATTCATAAATAATAAATTTTTTATAATTATTTACCTTATTTATTATTTTTATCATGATTATCATTACTTTTTCAATATTTATAAAAATGGTGTATATAACTACATAAACAATTATGATTATGTTGGGTGTTTTCACCATATTCAGTTCATGTGTTAAAAAATGAATATGGTAGGTGAAAACTGATCAAAGGGGATATTATTTTAACTTATACATAATCAAATAATTAAATAATTTTAATATTTATATATCAATTATAATTTTATAACTAATAATTATTGTTGGTTATGAATAATGAAACAACGTTACAATCATAGAGATGGTAGTCCTATTTATAGATGAGCAACATTCCCATTTATTAATGATCATTATGGAAAGCTGGTAAGTGACACCATATCATTCCATAATGATAATAATTTCATAAATATAATTTTATTCAATCATATATAAATATATATATATATATATATTTTACTTTTGATGTAGAAAGGAATTACATTGTGTCTAGGATGCAGTAGTCCACACTTCCATGAAAGTCATCATCAGTTTTTATATATTTGAAATGTTAATAATGAAAATGAAATATATATATATATATATATATATTATTTACAGAAATATAATTATTTCATGAATACAATATATATGTTTTTTATGGACCATATTTTATATTATAATCATCCTTTATACATTCTATGTATCATGTGATCATATCACATAGCTTTTTGGAAGTGGTATTGCACACTTCCAAAAACAATGTTACCATATTTATACAAAATGGAAATTATAGATTTATATTTTATAAAATCATTAAAAATTAATATATACATAATAATAATCATATATATCATATAAAAATAAAATTTCCATCATAATTACTACCATGATAGGTGGTAAATTAATAACAAACAATCATCATTTGGAGAGATGACAATTCAACATTCACATAAAGCGTATTTTCATTTCCTATTAGATAGATGTGTTTATAAATTTAGATCGAACCAATAACATAAAATCATCCTAGTAAACTTATTATACTAGTTTTTTATATAATCATGTTGTAAGGAGTACATAGGGAGTTGATAATAGAAATAAAACTAAAAATCATGAAGAATTTTATTACATCTTAATCGGGTAACACCTTATGTTTTGTATCAAATGGATTCCTTTAGTGGATTTATTCACAAATATAGTATATTAGATTGATGTTAGGTATGTTAAGACAATATTTTGGCATGATTTTGATGAGCTCAATTAGTATTAGATTTGTGAGGAAGTAGTATAGTGGGTTCCTTTTTATAGTGGATGGAGAGTGGCACTCATGTTAATAAAAAAATCTATTCATTTCTGGGGTTGTAACATAAATAATGTGTCTAAAAAATTAAAAAAATTATTTATTATGTGGGAATAATGGGTGATTAAAACCTCAAAAACCAAACAAATGTACATTATAATAACTTGGTTCCCTAACTACTAATATTTCCCAAATTTTTAATTTTGGATTTTATTAAAACATCGAGTTTTCTAAACAATGTAATTTAACACTTATGTCTAAAATAAAGTGAGAATTATTTAAAAAAATATATATCTAGTTAATTATTGATATGGTATCTAATTTACAACATGAAATTACCATGTGTGTTGGAAATTAATTTTAATACAATAACATGTAACGAGTAAGAACACCACTTTAATCTAGACTATTCTAAAAATCGTTTTACAATCTATAGTTAAATAAGGTAATTAGAAAAGGTAAATTGGTCCATTAATATTCCATATTTTATATTTATTAATAGTTAAAAATCATTGTAAATATATAAATTTTTTATTAATTTATACTCATTTAATGAAATATCATTTAATATAAATTAACATTAAGTTAGATTTGACATTGTTTATTTATTTTTAATTTAAAAATATCAAAAAAATATATTTATAATATTTTAATGACACAACTGTGTAAAATTATAAATTCATTTTAAATTAATAATGAAATATGATAATTCAATTAATTTTATTAAAATTTAATATTCATAGTATCATTTATTTTAGTTCATTATTAATCAAATAATTATGGCATTGAAATTTTGTAGGATTTTTATGTAACTAATTCATCTCTAAAAATTAATGGCAATTTATAATTATAACATTAACCCATTTATAATTAAAAATAATATATATAACCGAAAATATGTTGTTTTTTACATATCTCAAAGTCGTATAAATGTTTTACGAAGGGAAGGTTCCCTTTTTTCATAATCCATACTTAACTTAAAATATATGGAACCTTCCTTAAATATTATCTTAATAAACCAGAAAATTAAAAAAATTAGTGATATGGTTGAAATATTTCATGGAAATATATTTTGGATAGGTTTATAGGTCCTTTGTTCCCTTAAGATTAAGGTTCAGTCCCATGTTAAGCTTTATTTTAACTTAATCACCATTATTAATATTAATCACTTTCAGTAATATTTTTGGTCAAAAATTAAATTAATCATATTTGACAAAAAATCTTATAAATATCATGACCATTAATTTTATTCAAAATTCAAATAACATAAGTGTCATTATTAAGATTAATGATAATTTTATAGACATTGTGAGAATACTGTTTTTTATGGTTAACATGTTCAAAATATAAATAAGTTTTATATCCAATTTCAATATAAAAATTATTCATATGACATAAATTGGATTAAAATATTTATAATTTTTATATTTTTAAGTTAATAACAAATTTAAATATATTTTTAATATAATAATTATTTATATGAAATTTTTTTAATTAAAATGTAATGCATTTTACTATTTACAAAAAAAATGAAAATTTGGGGAAAAATAGTAAAATTTCATGCTAAGATAATTTTAACATTCCAAATAAAAAATGTTGTTTTTTTAGAATAAAATTTGTTAAAATTGTTAAATTTTATTTTTAATATTGTTTCACCTGTAAATCCTATTAAAACATAGTATTTCATGTAATATAAGTTAATTAAGTGGTGTTTGTAGTGTATGCTTAAATTTCATATAATGGATGCTAAAAAAATTATATTTATTCTACATGGAAAATATTGTAAATTATTGTGGTGTTACATTCTCCACACCATATTTGAATTTCATCCTCATAATATAATATTGGTCTAAGTAATCAAGGGATTGATATTTGAAAATAAACTATTATTTAAAACCCCCTCATTGTAAATTGGTATTATAACCATTTCTATCAATAATAGGGAAATTAAATTAAAATTTTATGTAAGTAGGTTCCATATTAGATGAAAATAGATGGGAAATGGGATCACAAATATAGAATTTAAATCTAAAAACCATGTTCTTATAATGCGTGATAGAGAACATGCTTAGGAGAACAGCTAACAATAATAAGGCTATATATTTTTAATGATTTAAGGGGACATTTGATTCATTATAAACTAAGATACTATGACAAAAGATTTTTTTAATAAAAAAATTTCTTGGTATTTAGGAATTCATTCCCTATTTATGAATATAATTAAATATCCTTTCTTGGTATGTTTCTGTATGTACAATCTTATCCACTGACCAAGCTTTGAACTATTTCTACTTCATCACATAGAACAAGATTCATCATATTGTGATGTAATATATCTATCTATAAAAACACATAAAATTTTAAACAGAAACCATTTCATAAATAGTTATCTTTTCTAAAAATATTATTATGTGTCACATTATGAAAAATATCACTAAATACACCCAATGAACTTATCATTTTCCTTCAATAATTATAAAGTATCTCATTAATAACCACATACCAAATATTAGAACACCTTAATCATGTATCATCATGAAATATTGTATTATATTTAATTACTATAAAACCTTATAGGAAACATGAATTCATCCTTATTCCTTAAGTAAGAAACATGTTATTTTATATATTCCATAAACCAAAAAGCATCGTAAAATTCGTCAACGATCTATAAACCACATTGTCAATAAATTTTTACTCAGCTGTAAGGTAGTAAAAACATATCAAAATCAATCCTTCCTTTATCAAAACATATTTTTCTTAACATTATGATCATATTAATGTTTATCTTTACATCAACCAAGTTTTTTACAAAAAAATTATTTACATTCTACTGGATATATTTTCTTGTTATTATTCAACATTTTATCTCAAATCTTTGACATGAAATTGTCATAAAACAATATTTATATATCTCATTAAAATAATTCGTGAAAAAATACAAAAACACAGTGATTATTCCATGTAATCCTTAATACATTAACAATGTTACCTCATCCTACTATATAATACATATTTCCATTCACTTTTCCCTAGTACTCTCACCATCATCATCAATATAACCATTACAAATACCAACTTATCGATTATATACCCAATATCTCCCCATGGGGAATTTATTTTCATAATGAAGATTCGTTCCACACATAATGTATTTTATTGTCGATGACATATTAGCGAGGACAACATTCTCTTCTGTTGCATTAACAAAACTCTTCATTTTTTAATTTAAGTTACGTGATTTGTGTCCTAATTTTTCACCATGAAAATATATTCATCTTTCTCTGAGAAATTCACTTGGGTTATTCTTTCCAAATTATTGACAATGAGGAAACTAAAACTTATTTTTATCCATTGTCTTCATTACACAAACTCTAAGTGAACACCATCATTATCTTCCTTGGTGAGTCTGAGAGTTGGTTATGGTATACATTATTAATCTTGATCTGTGAAAATTGATTTAGAATGACCACAAAATCCTTCACTATAGTGATCATTTTATTTAAATTATCCTCATAAAATTTTCAGCTATATTCAACATTAACATCATTACATCTTGTTTCTAGAATTGACTAAAAAAATAGTGCGGGAATCGATATTTAAAATAGAAAACCAATTAATAATGAAAAATTACTTATTTGAGGCGTAAATCATGGATCATGCATCTTTAATCATTGACAACTAAGGTTTATCCTAGGTTACTCATATTCATCTTTTACTTTAATGTTTTATGATCATTCATAATGAAAAATGTCACTTATCCTGAGAATATCCCAGTGGAGTGTTAAAGTAAGTGTTCAGTAAGGCCCATTATCATGTACCTAGTTACTCTGATTCAGGACCAACACACCATATTATAGTTTATACTCATAGGTACATCTTTTTCCGGGCCATATCCACATGTATTAGCCAAACATGGATCTATTGCTAAAAACACCCACATAATCTATATATAACTAAAATTATAGATTTTTCTTCTCTAATATTTCTCAAAGTATATCTTAAGGCTATATTCCCCAATCTATGTTTTCTAAAACATGTTTCTAAGGTTTTCGATAAACATCTGTTGATACCAACTATAACTCCATGACACTAGAATAATAGAGTCAGTGCATTATTTTATTAAATTATCATGACTAGAAAAAATCAAATACTGAAGGACCTATTTTTTTATATCTTTTTAAATACATATTACATACTTGATACCAATAATACATTGGGAAAATAAAATTAAGCATGATACATAATAAAATGAAATAAACATCATCATTGAAATATTAATCACTATATTCCACATCATAACTCGAGGATATGAAACATAATAATGGTGAACTCAAATGATCATTAAGGGTATGTAAATAAAATTAAATAAAGAATCCTTTATAATAAATCAACATTGTAAGTTAAATAAATGATATCATGTTCCATTAAAAAACTATATAAGAAAAAATTCAATATCTCAATTAAAAAAAAATGAAAACCCTTCCATTTAGTCAATAAACTAAGAATTAGAATGCATCCAGAAACATGTCGATGAAAAATATCGTCGATAAGAAATAAATGAATTATAATGAATGAAATTATAAATTATTGGATTTAAAGTCAATGGTGCATGAAAACCTAACCATAAATACCTTTACAATACATTTTAATGTTACTAATATGTACCTTTTTAATTTTTCCAACTTATTGGTCTCATGCCAATATATTGATGCATCAACGGGCTATATAATGTCTCAAAACCCCCCATCATTACCATTTAAAATGATTCCTCTTATAGAATAATAAAAATGAATAACATTCCTTATCAAAAATTGATATTTAATATGTTATACAGATTTATCAATATATACCCAAATAATCAATTGACATTCATATTGATTATTGTATAAATAATGGTATACAGTTCAAGAAGTAATCATATACATGTCGAAGAATATGGATATTCAAGTAAATTTATAAAAAAATGATTACAATAATTAAATTGTTTCATGAGAATGTAAATAATAACTAAGGAAGTGATATTTGAAATGTAATCATTTAGAATATTCTTGAAGAGAATAATCTTTAAACATTCTAAAGTGTCTCACACCCCTTTGAAACATTAAAATAATAATCCCAATAAAGGAACAACATTAAAAGAAATATATAATATAATGAGAATAAATATATTCATTATATAACATGCCTAATGGTAGTATATACCCCAAATAAAAGAAAAAAGGTGTATAACAACAAATATGTCTCAGTAGAATGTAAATTAAGACAAAATCCCTTAACATAAATCCTACTTATCATGTCTGTCATTATATTACTGAATAATTAATTTATGATAATTATTTACTTGATTTATAAAAAATATCAATATTATTATTATATTTACACAACATATTATATTTTTTAATATAAATACTTAAATAATTACATTTACATCGGGTGAGTTAACCAAATTTGGTTCATGTGTCATAGACAATTATGGTAAGTAAAATATGGTCAAAGGGGTTATTATATTAAAATCTATAGAATATTAATCATGGTAAAATTACCATATTTAAAAACAAATAATAATTTTAATGAAAATCATGAAATTTGGATATGAAAAATTAAACAATGTTACAATCATGGAGAGGGTAGGTTGTACGTATGATAGAGTAACATTCCCATTTTTCAATGATCATCATGGATAGATTATAAGTAACACTATATATTTCCATAAATTTAACTATATCATAAATAACATTTTATTTTATCATATAGAGTTATATACAGAATTATTTTGATGTTAAATTAATAACATCATGCTAAGGAGTCTGTAGTCCACACGTCAACGATCGATGTTGTCACTTTTTAAGTGTGTGAAAGGATAATATATATATATATACATATTATTTCTATAATGTTAATTATTTCATGAATATGATATATATGTGGTTTATTTATCATATTATTAATTATAATCATCTATTATACAATCCATGTATCATGTGATCAAATTTTATTGCTTTTAGGATGCGGCAGTCCAGACTTCACAAACGGTGTTATCGTATTTACAAAAAATGGAAATTATAGTGGTATGTGTTTCAAAATAATTTTATAATAATAAATACATAATAAGTATCATATATATTATATATAAATAGAGTTTCCATCATAATTTCCACCCTAAGAGGTAGTAATGGAATAATGAAAAATCATCATTTCGTGAGGCGGTAGTTCGTCATTCAGATAAATAGTATGTTTTTACCCATTAGAGAGAAGTATTTGTATGTTTTTGTAGAGTAGTAAACATAAAAATATCTTACTATATTTATGATACTATTTTTATTATATAATTATTAAATAAGGATAGTTGACATATTGGAGAATAGATATAAAACTAAAAAAGCATGAGAATATTTTTATATCTTAATTGGGTAACTCATGTTCATTTGTACGAAAGGTCTTTCTTAATTAAATTTCCGCCCAAATTGGGGATTATTAAATTTTGGGACGGTTTTTGGGAGACTATTTTATAAGTTTTTGGATGATCCAATGTGGATTTAGAGTAGTGAGTATGGGGTTCAGTGATTGTCTTTTAATAGTATATTGTTGGTTGGACTCCTGTAAATAAAAGATGTATACATTAATGGGAGGTTTACAATACCTAATGGGTCTCAAAAATGGAAACATAATTGATTAAATATTAATAATGGTTTATAAAAATATCAACTAAACAAAAATATGTTTATTTTTCAAATTTTTCTTTCTAACTTATATGGTTCAACAATTTATCATTTTGGTTTTTATTAAATCATCTTGTTTTCTAACATATATAATAATAAATTTATGTATAAAATAATGTTATATTTACAAGAGAATATATAGACACTAAATTACTAATATTATATTTAATTTACCAAATAAAAATAAAGTTTTTTGAAATTAATTTTAAAACAATATTGTGTAACGTGGATGAAAAATTATTTAATCTGGACCATTCGAAGGATTTTTTACTATCTTGGGTTTAATAAGTAATTATAGAAGGTAAATTGGTCCATTAATATACAAAAAATCATATTTATTAATACTTAAAATCACTTGGTAGAATATACTTTTTTATTAATTTTTAATCATTTCATGAAATATAATTTATTGAATAAAACATTAATGATAATTTTGATAATGTTTATTTAATTTTAATTTAAAATTATCAAAAATATTTTTTAATTTAAATATGCAAAGTAAAAATATTTTTTAGTATAATATATTCTTCTAAAAAATTAAGATAATAATTCATCCAATTTTCTTCAACATTAATATACATAGTTTAATTTTTTTTATTCATTATTAATCAAATAATAACTATGGTGGGGTTTCATAATCCTTTTAAGTTACTAATTAATCTATAAAAATTAATGATATATTATTTTGTTAAATATAAAACATTAATATTTCAAAATTATATTTATAATAGAAAATATGGTTTTTTGTACATATCCCAGTTTGTTATAAATGTTACTGTTATGGAAGGTTCCCGTTTTGACTTGTTCCATACTCGACTTATAATATAAATAACATTGATTAATTATTATCCCCATAAACCATGAAAGTATAAAAAGATGTTATATGGTCTAACTATTGGTAAAAAATGGATTTTGGACAACGTTCTAGGTCATTTTGGCTCTTAAGATTAAGGTTTAGTCTCATGGTAAGCTTAATTTTACTTTGATAACCGTAATTAGTTATAATCACTTACAATAATATTTTTGGTCAAAATTAAAGTGATCTTATTATACCAAAAATATATTAATGATTGAAAAAATTTAATGTATGCTTTCCAAATTCAAATCATAGAAGTGGGAAATCAATGTTTAACGTTGATTCAGAAGACGTTGAGAGAAAGAAGATTTTAAGATAAAAACATTCAAATGTTCAATAGGTTTTTATATCCAATTTAAATATAAAAATAATTTACATGACCTTAATTGGATTTATATATTTATAATTGATATATTTTGACTTTAATAACCATATTTAAATATTATTTAACTTTAATATTTATTTAAATGAGTTTGATGTTTTTAACTAAAATGCAGTATTTTTTACTATTCATCAAAAAATGAAACATCATATAAAAATAAAAAAAACTCACCCAATGATAAATTTGACATTATGAATTCAATAATAATGTTTATTTTGAAAAATAAATTTTAGAAAATGTGTAAAAATTTATTTTTAAATCATGTGACCCCTAAAAAGGATGTAAAACATGGTCATATATGTAACATAGGCTTATTCAATGTTGTGTGTAGCTTAATCTAAATTTTCTTACAAAGAGTGCTAATGAAAAAAGAATATTTATTATAAAAGGAAAATATTATAAATTCATATTGTGTTACATACCCATTCCAATACATATATATTAACAAATTATTAGGTAATGCATTCAATATCATTCAATAAAAAAATAGATAAAAGTGAAACTACAAGTACTAAAGTAGAAAAGATAGAATAGACAATGAATTCCAAATAGACCCATCAAAACCACATGCTGGTAATACCTATCATGATTCCCAACCCAATTTAGATGACCTTAAATATATTTTATACATAATAATGGTGATTATAGTTGTAAACTCAATAGAATAATCCAATATCATCTCATTAAAAAGATATAGAAACAATGCTAATTCATAGTGAACAATGGTTAAAATAACTCAACAACTAAATAGGTATATTATGTTCCTAGCCTGAAAGAGTGTAAGTAGAACCATGTATCACATACATGTGGGAATATATTATAGTAATGAATCTTTATGGGTAATCCACTACCACTTCCCGACATGTTTTCCACTTTACCAAATCGTCGCATGTCATATTCCATACATCGCCAAATATAAGCGAGCCCACAAAAACCTAGTATAAGTATCACAACATGAACATAATTCATCACATAATCAAATTTCACATATCCATATATATATATATATATTAACCAAGTTGTTTTTTGGATCCACCACAACCCCAATGAAATGTATCATACATCGGGTGTTATACATCACACCATCACCTCTTATACCTCGAGTAACGCACCTCAATCCATAAAATCTTATATACATCATAGCTATAATAATATATAATATACTATATTCAGAGATACATGTGTGTATGATAATAAAAAAAACATCTCATCCTTATACACACATATATTCAAAATGGGAAAATAACCAATTTGCATACCAGTACATAATACTACTAGGAGAAGATGGTTGGGCGAGATGGGGTAGTCATCCATCTAGCGTCCTTGAGGATTTTCAGGAAAATACACTAATATAATTTATTTAGTGTCATTTTCCCTAACATAAATTGGTGTGGTAACGTATTAAATCACATAATAAAAAAAATATCACCACAAAATAATGGGGAAAACATAGTCGAAAGATCAACTATTTCTATCATCTCTTATAAACCCATATACCACTTCTTGGGACTAGATATCCTATATGAACACATTAATTTGAAGATATATATTAATCACTTATTTAATTTATTCAGTTTTTTTTTTAATTAATTTATTATTCATTAATAAACCGTCAAAATATATCCAACACATTACATTCAATTAACCATTAAATAAAATTACATTACATATAGGAAGAATCCAAAAAAATCAATGGTTTTTCAATAGTAATATTTCAATTTCATTTTGGAAACCTCAACCTTGAGGGTTATGTCAATTATTTAAAATTATTAAACATCCCATAATTCTAGGTACTATAAGAAAACATCCTCATATTCCATAAATTGAAAAAAAGAACATCCATCTACCTCAACAAGTGGGTAAGGGAATGAATATACTAACACTACAATATTTTTTATATTTTCTTTTGATTAATTTAATCATTTTTGTATTCTCCTTTTCACAGAATACTAAACGTATCTCATTCCATACAAAATCACTATATGTTATTTATGTTATGAATGACACGTTGTTATTCATTCACTATAGGAAACACAAATATTATATTTCAATACATGAAATGATATATTTTTATTATTTTATACACAATACCATGTCCCATTTATAGCTTGTGTTACACAAATGAAAATGTTTTACTGAACTACATTATAGTATTTATGTTATTATTAAAATAATTATCACCAAACAATTAGAATATAATATATGAATGATATTGATGAAATTATGAAACTATGGATTACACATTCATATTAAATGAATCTATTGGTTATCAATTAGTTATATGTAAAATTAAGAACTATTTTAGAAGAATGAAATTCGTTTTCTAATAAAACTATTCTCTTATGTTCAAGCACTATTTTATATCAATAAATTAAACAAACTACTTTTAATAAATTTTTGTAAATAAAATTTTATATTATATATTTAATAAAAAATTTTAACACTCATCCAATATATTTTGTAGTCATAAGCTAAGAATGATTCCAATTTTATGAATAAAAAATGTATTCTACAAAAAAAAAAATTTACCACCTTTTAATGGTGAACCAATTTTAAATATATTTTTTTGACACTTTAGAAATTATTATTTTAAAAATTAACCTTCATTTTCTATGCATAACTATTTAATTTTACATTGGGTGGGTTTTTTTATTTTTCCAAGAAGTTTCATTTTTTTAGGAGTAGTGAAACCAATAAATTATAATTCAAAATAGCTTTCTCAACTAATTTATTTATATAATATTATTATTCTTTATCTTGTATTTCATGTATAATTAGATCAATTAAACACAAATTAAACCAATTTAGTTAAATTTATAAAATTTTACAATGATATTGGATATAAATTCATTTATATTTTTTGGACTTTTTTCGATTTTAATACACCTCGTCTCGTCCTTTCTGCAGAATTAATTTTGAAATAATTCCTGCAAATTGTGTGATTAGAATTTTGAAAAATGGTTTCAATATTTTTAATAAAAATAATTTGTAATTTACAACAATTTTAATTTAATTTCATTCAATATTTTGTAGTGAGTTTAGTTTAAATTAATTATTGGGATTAAGGTAAAATTGACTTTACTTCGTGGTAAAACGTTAAATTAAGGGGACCAATAACTGAAACAACGTATAGAAACAATTTTATTTTCATATTTCTACAATATAATACCTTTAATATATAATGTTTCATTATTAAAGGCACATTCTATAAGGGAGACCTCTCAATAGTTTTTTCCTTATAATATTTATAAGAATGCGACACCTCTACCATGATAAATGAAACACACCACCACCCTAGCTTCATAACACCAATAACTCATTTTCGATCTATAAAAAACATCCCAAAAATCTACCAAAAATCTCTTCAATAATAATATAATCCTCCCTTTGGGCATAAATCCAACCAAGGAATACCTATGGTGATAAAAAATGGAGTTAACCAAAGAAGTTACAATAGTCTTCCAAAATAACATTTATTTTATTCCATTATCCACCACAAAAATTCTTCTTATTACAATATTATATTATAAAATAAGTATCCTATAGATACTGATATGTTGTATTTATATGGTTTCTACCGACAAGTATAGACACATCCATCAAATGGGTAACAAACATACGATTCGTGTGTATAGTGGACTACCGTCTCGCAAAACAATGTCATCCATTTTTTCATTACCACCTCTAATGTTTGGAAATTATGATATAAATAATTTATTATATGATATATATGATATTTATGATAAATTTATGCTTCATTAATTATAATATAAATCATTATTTCATGCTTTCCATCTTGTGAGAATTTGATAATATAATTTGGGGATGTACGGACTACCACATCCTTAAAGTCGTGTGATTCTTTCACACATTACATGAAATGAAATAAGAATGGGTTTAGTAAATGCATATGAAATATAAGAAATTATAATTATTATTGAATGATAATATATATATCTACAAATATGTCATTTACTTTCATTACTTCAATACAACAAGAAAACTAAATCAGCATTAATATATATTTACAAGCTTTCATCTACATTAACAGTGTGTTCCATTTCATATTTATATATTTTATGGATTATTATTTATATATATATATAATAAATATGTATGATATTTATATCACATTTTACATTATAAAAATAATTGTACCGGTATCTTAGAAAAAGGATTGGAAAAAATAAGTCAAAACATATACAAAAAATAAAGATGATATTACCCAAAACGCGACATTAACATAGAGTTGTTAATAAATAGGTAATATAAATTCAATAAAATAATTAATGGTATTATATATAATAATATTATTTTGTGGAATTTTTATAATAGGAAAATATTTATTATATAGTAATTCTTAAAAATAATGATGAAAGTCAAGACATAAGGTAAGTGTTTTCTAATCCCACTTTTATTTCATTGAGTTTGACTTCTTATTCTCAACTCATTCATTTTTGTTCCTATATAAAATTCCCATGAATTTATTCTATAATTATTATATATATGTTTTTAGATATCTATATTTCAATTTTATAATCATTTATTCATGGTGTTTATTGTTCAAATGTTACCAAATCAGTAAAGTAATTTTGTCTCAATTTTCATTTTTTGAGATACATTCCATGTTATGAACCAATATTTTTAGATGTGGTGTATATAAATCCCATTATATTTTTATATCATGAATCTACTTCATTTCCTGAAATTTGAACCTTCATGTATTTTTATTCATTCATGGGTTTTATTATCCAATGTTACCAAAGTGGTAATAGTTTATTTCTAGAATCTCATTGTTTATCTGGATTGTTTATTTTTTATAAATTATGTTGGGGATGAAGCCTCAATTTATTATTAAAGTGAAGACTTATTTTTTATAGGGTATAGGTAGACCCATTACATAGCCCAAAGCCAAAAGGCCATGTATCTTGAATACTAAGCTTGAAAGCCCGTATATTTGGACCAAAGTGCCCTTCGGTGAATAGTACTTCTACAATACCTGGTTTGATACAGTACCGTCACTGCTAAATTTATTACTATAGTTCTTCTACCACTACAGTGTTACCGCTCATACAATTCTGGTGCTACTGCAGTGCTAAGATATTATCCAAATAATTCCTCCCTGCCTGGATTCGATACTGGGTCTTTCAGATGCCAAGAAGAAGCCTGTATAACTTGGTTACATGCTCGTGGGCATATCAGGATTATTTAAGATTAAGATATCATTGATGAAATATTATGACCCATATCCCAATAAATACCATTATATTTATTCTGATATAGTTATTCATGATATCTTCATGTAATGGTACTACTTTTTCACTCTTTGCTACATAGGATAATTAATAAAGTGTTCTACATAAAATTTGACTTTATCTCTCTCTTTAGTCAGAAATATGTGTTCATTAAAAAAATATTTTATAAAAACATTACATCAAATAAGTTATAATATTCATATATGATAATTAAAAAAATTTAACCATTTTTTACCTTTTTATAAATGGGTTTTAAAATTAATCTCCTTGTTATTTTTTAATCAATACACTTTTCTAAACATTTTAAGGTGAAACATTCATGTTCATCCTATATATAATTACCCACCTTCATGACCTTTATTTCCTTGAATCAACATTTTTTTATTTACATGGTTATATTTTAATAAACATTCTAACATTATTTTAAATTGTTCAAAATATTTTTCAAATTATAAGGTTTTGATATTGTTATCAATTTTACTTGATATTTTATCAATTTAGTTTCAATGGAAACTATTTTCAATTTTTTTATAGCTTTCATTATAATATTTCAAAATATTTTGAAATAAAATTCATCCCAAAATGATTCTAATATTTGGAAATATTTATTAAGTTATTTTTAAATAAAAAATTCAAATTTTTTGAATTTTCCTTTATACATTTTTTAGGTTAAATTTAAATAAAATGGTTTCCATTAGTTTTTATGTTTGAAAAATAATTTTTCAAAGAATAATGGACTTTTTAATTAGGAAATGATTGTAATAGATATTTTAAAAATCATTTTCTATCTAACATGACATATTTTTTTCACTCAGGCCTTTTTGGGGATATTATCAAAGGGTTCCATTAAAATTAGTCATATTGATGATCTATTACTAATGGTATGATGGTTATTGAACCCATTTCATTTCACATGTTATATTTTTTTGAAACTTGTTTCTACTCAACATGTTATAAACTTATGGAAACTTCTTCCTTTGATAAGTTATTCTTTTATGAAAGGATTATAAAACCTATCTATTTTCTACACGTTATGATATGATGAAATATCTACGAAACCCATTTCTTTTATGAGTTATGATATGATGTTTATGAAACCAATATCTTTTATGGGTCATGATATAATTAATGTTTTATTATATTACAGAACATGTTTGTATGATTTTGTTATGTGATTGGTTGGATCAACATCCCCTCTAATGCATTGTGTAACGATTAATTTTTTATGAGTTAGACATGGATAGAAAATAGAATAATGTCAGCTTAAGGAAGGAATTTGTCTACTAAGATAGTCTTGGGAGTGAAACTAGACTACAAGGATGGACATGGGAATGAACAGTGACTATTATAATGTATTGTGGAGTTTTCCAATTATAATATATGGAAAGGGATGAAATTGGTAATAGTGGTTTATCTCACCCAATAGGTGTATCCCCTATCAGGTTCCTTGATTGGTTTTGGTAATAAGACTTGACTTATTGAAAACGATTTATATGCTTATGTGTATTGTAAAAATTCAATGTCTTATTCTTATCTTATGATTTCAGGGATTATTTTCTTTGCTCCCTTATGATTCATGTCTTTTGAACTAACAATATTTATTCCATGAATCATGTATATGATATTTGATATGTAGGGTATGATCTTCTAAATTTATTTTCATCTTCATATGATATAATGTTCTTGTTATGCTTACATATCTCTTTTTTACCCTTACTGAGCATATGAGATCATCCCTTTCTTATTATTATTTTTCACAAGTTACGAACAAAAATTATGTAAGAGTACTAATGGGAATGATATTTGTGGGATATGTTTATGATATTTCACTAATATAGAATATTATATTTCCATGCTTCCAATGATACTAAACTATTAAAGTACTCATGCATGTATTTTTATAATGCTCTGAATATTCCTAAAAAATAATGTAATATCCAAGTATTTTAAACCTCATTTACAATATTTGTTATCAAAAGAATGATTTAGTCACCTTTTAGTAAATATGATATGATAAATATAGTGATAAACCTGGAGATATTTTTAAAGAAATGTTAAGGGGCATATCAATAGATAATCCTAAGGTGTCGAAGAATAAATAAAATTTCATAATTTATACATATAATATTATTTGTCATGATTATGTGGTTTCCCACTATGATATGTGCTTCTTACACTACGATTTATAGTTATATTCAGTTGTGGTAACAAGAAAGAACCACATTAATGTTGAATGTGATGTACAATTTGTGGATTAGTAGTAAATGAGATGATCCCTAGAGTTAGGGAAGTTATGATCATGCCTAATAATTTTGTAAGGAACATAGTTAACTATGTGTATCTTAATCACATCCTAGAGTTACCAAAGAATAGAAGGAAAAATTTATCTTGGAATTTAGGTAATGGATACAACAGAGGAAGGAATATTCATTTTCAAAAATGTTGAGAATGTAGGAAGAAACACCTAAGTGATTCTCTTAGAGTAAGAAGAATATGTTTGGAATGAGGAAATGGACACAAAACAAGTAAGTGAAAAAAATTAAATGTTTTGTTAACACAATGGATGGAAGTATTGGTCACCCCAATGTATTATCAAAATTGTAATGTTTTATGACTGGAATGAATGTGAATTCTAGAAATTGATATATTAATAGTTAATATACCCAAGGGAATCATAATGTTTGTATGAGTAATTTTTGTTTTTTTATGATGAAGAGAATATAGATGAAATGTAAAAGGAAAAAATGTATTATTTAAATGGATGTTTTTTCCATGTTAATGTATTCTATTTTAAGTGGAATAATTAAAGTATTTATTTATTTGGATTCATGAATTATGAATTGTGAAATATGTCAGGATAGTTCAGTTTATGTATTTTTCAAATGATTTAAAATAATAAGTCTAATTGTTCTAATGGACTAGAAATGTGATTTAATGGAATGTTTATGTTAATGGGAAACACATGATTATGTGAACAATAACCCTTAATATGTTACTTATTGTATGATGATGATTTTTGGAAAAATATATGTCGGTTAAAAATAAGTAAATTTGGTTATACTGATTACCTTGGGACCAATTGTGTCTTTGATGAAATGTTTTTTATTTTATCTTTGATAAATACTATTACATTTTTATATTTTAGAGATATATCGAATAAAAATTGGAATAATGAGTCATTTATGTTTTAAATAAGTGTTTTTGGTAATTTATGTTATTACCATCTTTCAATGAATACAAGATGATGTTATTCACATGATTGGTATATAAAAAACAAAGAGATATATTATGATATAAATTAGATGAATTCTTAACTAATTTTGAGAAATTTAGTGAAGGTATTTCTAATTTTTGGGACTCCCATATTCCAGGAAGGTTATAAGGTTAACCATTTGTGTAATGGTTAATTTTAAACATCAAACTATGCTTTTGAGATTTATGTATTATCACGACATTATGAGGATTTTTTTCATATTGGATAAAATATTATATCCTTTTCTATGATAAATAATGTCTTATAAAATCCATTATCATTATCTATATTGGTCTCATGATATACTGATGATTTAGGAATGAAAAATGAACCATCATTTCTTGGAAGATGTGATCATGTGTAAATTGATCAAGATATAACCTAAGGGTAACATTGTTATTATTAAATCAAATGAAATAAAGTATGTACATTTTTCTCATGAAAATTATTCAAATTTTGTGGAAGGGTCTTGAAATAAAAAATTCCCATTATTATCATTTTTTATTATATTGATTACCTTTTCAATCCTATTTGGGTGTTGAATTTGTGACTATAAACATTCTCTAAAAAAATTTCTCTATCACTCTCCATCAAAACATGATATTTATATTTCTCTTCCATGTCTATGATTTCACATCCACCTACGATCACCTATGTGGAATGCTAGTTATGAGTATCCTGGGGAAACCGTTGTGTTTCTATCATTCTCTTTTAAAAGAATATTTTCACATTCATTTTTATGATATTGGTTTCTATAAAACAAATATTAAAGTATTAAACAATTGGTAACCCAAAAAAATTTTAGGGATAAATTCATTTTAATAGGGTTAGAGTGTTACACTCTCAGAATTTGTCAAAAGTTTTATCAAATTTAATCATTTCATAATTTTTTTATTTCACACATCACTAAATATAGATTTTTAAATAAAATCATTAAGTTTGGATTCAGTTATATGAAATACCAATTTACTATTACCCTACCCACAACACTTACATTACCTTGTGAAACATGAAACACTTTGTTTGGAATGTGCTACACACAATATTATAACACTTTGATAGCCTGTTTTACAAGCAAGATAATGTTTTACCAAACTACGATATATAGTTAATATAATTATTTAAATAATTATAACATTGACATTATAATTTAATATTTGAATGATATTTACTAAATTATGAATCTAAGGTATGAAAATATATATTAAATGAATCCTCTATATATCAATTAGTTATAAATGAAAGTAATACGTATTAGAGAATATAAAAAATTCTTTTCTAAGAAAACGATTCTTCTTTGTACAAACACCATTTTATGTCAATAAATTAGAACCAAAAAATTTCATTATTTTTTAATTGAAATGTAATATTATTTATTAAATAAAATTTTGTACATTCATACAATATATTTTATAATCTCAATATAAAAATAAATTTAATTTTATGAAAACAAAGATGTATTTTTTAAAAAGGTAATTTTTTTGTCTTTTAATATCGCAAAATTTTTAAATATAATCTTCAACACTTCTATAATTTTTATTTGAATAAATAAATTTAATTTTTTTAAAGAGGAATATGAAAATTTACTTCCGGTAATTTTTATTTATTTGTCTCAAAGGATTCATTTTTTGATGAATAGTTAAAAACAAAATTTGAATTCAAAATTGCTTATTCTTATAATTTGTTTATATATTTAAATTATATTTTAATATTATTTTAGAGTATAATTTGAGAAATTTTAAATAAATTAATCTAAATTACATAATTTAAATGGATTTAACACTAAAAGATTATGTAAAATTTTTCAAACTTTTGGAATTGTTTTCTTTAAATACATGTCATCTCATCCCATTTGTGAGATGATTTTGAAATTTGTTTCTAAATCAAATTTGACTATAATAAAAAAATTATTAAATATTTGTAATAAATAGAATTAATAATTTTTAATAATTCCAAAAAAAATTTTGTCTAATGTGATTAGTTGAAATAATAAAAATTAATTTTAACGGTTAAGGTAAAACGAGTATACTTATTGGTTAAACTATAGCATATGGGTCCAAATAAACTATAAAATGATCCAAAATATATTTTATAATAATATTTCTACCATATAATACCTTTTACCTAAAAATTTACATTGTTGGATGCACGTGATTTGTGGAAGACCTCTTTGTACTATTTACCTTTAATATATACAAGAATGATTCTCCACCTCAACCATAAAATGGATATCACCATGTCACCTAACTTCGTCACACCCCTCATGACATTTTTCTCATCCAAAACCTTCCCACATATCCTACTAAATTTATTACCTAAATCAAAGAGGCCTCTCTTTGGGAATAAATTCAATCAAGGACGCACTTTGGGGCATACCGAAAGCTGTTTCACAAAAAGGGTTAACAACCTTCCACAAGAAATTTTATTTTATTTCTTTCTCCACAAATTCAATTATTCTAATTATATTTTTATATGATAAAATGTGTACCATAAAAATAATTATATGTTTTTATTATATGTTTTTTACATAAACCTACACAAAACAAACATCATATGGTCAAAGGACTTACTGTTCGGGTGTACGGAGGAATACCGCCCCATGAAATGATGTCGTTTATTTTTCCTTTACCTCATCTCATGATTGGGAATTATGATGGAAATAATATTTCTACATTATATATATGATATATTAGATGACTTTATCTTTCTCTAAGTATTATATTAAACATACCTTCATTCTTAACATCTTGTGAGAATATGAAAACATCTTTTGTGGATGTGTGGACTACCCACTACGAGGAAATTGAATATTTTCAACATTCTATTTAAGATAAGGAAGGTTCTCATTATAAACGACCAGTTATGTGAAACGAGTATTGGGTTTTAATAAAAAATGGTTTGGCACATGTTGCATGCCAAACCATAGGAAGGATATTTGCGAAGAGTGTTTGTACCCATCACAAATACACGACGAGGTTTTTTAGTATTTGTGGAGGGGTTTATCTCCAGTCAAATATAGTATGTCAGGAGGTGGGTATTTCCAACAGGTCCCATCACAAATACCCTTTTAACCATTGTCCTTAATTAATAGTGGGGTAGGTATTTTTGGGGACTTCCGTCATAAATAATACTATTTTTGATGGGACTCCCATCCTAAAAACTATTATTGAAAAAACTAAACTTATATATACCCAAATATAATTCATTCTAATTCCCACTCCATTCTCTACCCCTATCTCTTCTCACATTTTCCCTCTAAATTTTTTTTCAAAGTTTACGATTCTAAATTAGATCAACATTCAGGTCTTACGTCATACAAAAACTTATGTTTTATGGTATTTATCTTTATCATTAATTTTTTAGTAAATTCATTTTTATACTATTTATAATTATCATTAACTAGCTGCAATTAAATTACATAAGAATTAGATCATTTCATTTTGAATTATTTATTATTACAAATAATTTCTTGTGATTAGTATTAATTTTTATTAGTTAATAATTATTAAATTAATTGTTATTAATTAGTAGTCATTAGTATTAATTTGAAAAATTATAAATAAGTACTAATAATTAGACATAACTAGTAATAATTAGCAATAATTAGTAATAATTAGCAGTAATTATTAGAAATTCGTAATAATTAGTAATAATTAGTGGGAATAAGTAATAATTAGCGTTAATTAGTAATAAATAGTAATAATTTTTAATAATTAGTAATAAATAGTAATAATTGTTTGTAAAAAGTAATAAAAAGTAATAAATAGTAATAATTAGTAATAATTAGAAATAATTAGTTATCATTAGAAAGAAATAGTAATAATTATAAATAATTACTATTTATTAGTAATAATTATTAATATTTAGTAATAATTAGTTATAAATTCAACTAATTAGTAAAAATTAGTAATAATTTGTAATAATTTGTAATAATTTGTAATAATGCGTAATAATTATAAATAATTAGCAATGATAAGGATTAAGTAGTAATAATTAGTAATAAATATTTATAAATAGTAATAAATATATATAATTAGTAATAATTAGTAGCAATTATTAATAATTGATAACAATTATTAATATATACGAATAATTAGTAAGAATTAGTAATAATTTGTAATGAATACTAATAATTAGTAATAATTAATAATAATTAAAAATAATTATTAATAATTAGTATTGAATAGTAATGGAACTGAATAATTAGTAATAATTTGAATTAAATATGAATAATTAGTAATATTTAAAAATAAAAAGTAATAATTTGTGATAATTAATGATTATTATTATTAATTATCAATAATTAGTAATAATTATTAATAATTAGTAGCAATTAATAAAAATTATTAATAATTAGTAAAAATTAGTATAACTTAGTACTAATTTGTACCAATCAGTAAAAATTCATAACCATTAGTAATAATTAGTATCAATTTACAAGAAATCGACATAATTTCTAGCAGAGAAATAATTAATAATATATTTTCCTAATTTCTATTGTATTGGCCGCATTCCTTTTTCCTGAAGTCTATTATCTTTAAAACATTATCCAATTTTATTTATAATGAAAAATCTAATCCAATGTACAAATATCCATTTTCTTATTCACAGTGATATTGAGTAGTGTTGTAAGGCCTCCCTGCTCTACATTATTGTGCATACAAAAATGGATATGTGTACGTAAGAGTAGATTTTTTCTATTAATTATAGTTAAGGAAATTTTCAAGGAGATGAGACATCGGAAAAAATAGTTGTGTCCAATATTCTTGAAATTTTTCCACCTGTAATTAGTATAAATTCTTCATAATTACTAATAATTTGGGGTAATTGGTATAAATAATTATAAATTAGGGAATATTAGTATAATTTTTTAAGAAAAATACTATAAATAACTATGATATTTTAGAAACTATTCTAAATTTATATAAAATTGAATTGAATTTTCTTCTCAATTATGTATAGTGTTTTCCTCACATAAAATTATATAAAAATATTATTATTTTATATTTTTAGATAAATATTGATCAAGGATGTCAAAAATTGTATTTATTAAATGATTGCACATGGATAAAGCAGCACAGGAATACAAATTTTTATGATTTTAAATCCTGTATGTATTGAGATTGTTGAAGAATTATTATCATATTCGTAATCCAAATCAAAATTTGTTTCAGAAGGGAAAATTAATTTTCTTTGTAAAAAATGTGATCTTAGGACATTTGATGCATTTGACAACGTTGGGGTCATCTATTGCATTTTATTTTTGAACCAGATTATGTTTTTTGGTTTCAATATGGTAAATCTAGTTAATAGAAGATACTAATAATTTTGTTCTGGATCCATCACGGTTTCAAAATACTGTTCATGATGTGATAGGTCAATCTTTTATAAAATTTAAAACTCAGGATGATATTGAATTAACTCTAGAGTTGGATCCATCTCAAATTTATGATTTTTTGAGGTCCTTTGAGAATTCCATATATCCTAGTTGCATGATAAAAAATTTGAAGTAGTTACAGAATTTATGGCTATTAAATCAGATAATGGAATTCAAATAGATATTTTATGTACAGATCCAGTAATTAAAAAAAATTAAATAATTTTGAATTTAATGAGTCTGTGGCCTCTGACAGCGCTTGATTCTGAGGCATGGTGTGCCCGGAATCAATTTCAGAAGATTAGCTCGGGTACGTTTAGTGAACGAATGAGTGGGTTTTTATAACATTTGAACTGATGCTAGGAATTAAAATCCAAGGGCACCAATAATTTATTAAAGGGACACTTACCGTAGTTGCGTTCTCAAAAGAGGAGAAGATAATTTTTGTGTGTTTGTTTAAGAAGTAAATAAATTTTTTTTGGAAAAAATCTTTATTTTAAAATAATGTTAGAGAATTGGGGCCTACACGAGCACCATGTTTTTTCCTCTAATCTCATTAATATCCCCTCATTATTTTGGAAAACCTCCATTAAATTTCAATCTCTCCATTAAATTATGTCAACCCATAATTTAATGAGGAACCTTCCTCTTTCCTCTTTTTTATTTATTTTCCAACGCGTACATTGAATAGGGACCTTCCCTCTCCCTTCCCCAATTAAATTGTCGACACGTTTTATTAAATGTGATGATTTAATTCTGGGAGTTTCTTGTATGTGTAATTAAATAATTGGAGGAACCTATTATTTAATTTGGGAAGAGCTTTCGTGGTGCGGGTGAGATCTGGAGAGCTTTGAGCCTTTGAGAGGAACACCGGCTACATACAAAGAACGAAGAGAAATGACAAAGAATGTCGGTTCCTCGAAGATCGATGACACCCCACCCTTTCTCTTCTCTGTGACAAGATAGGAAACGCCGCTTCCTCCTCGGTGTGCCCTGACGATGCCTACGATCCTCTTCTCCGCGTCGCTGTGTACCGTGACGCTGACGATCGTCTTCCTTGATGAGGTAGGGGAATTTTTATATTCTTTCTTATTAGAATTATACCCTCGTGCTTGGTAATTATTTAGTTGGGAGTTTTTTTGAACCACTAACATGGTGGGTGTGGACCAACAAATAAGTAAAAACCCACCGCTTTTCTGTTCTTCATGTGCGGAACGTTTGGCGACGATGAAACGAGACTGCAACGACATTTGGAAGCCATCGTAGTGAAGAGCGGGTCCCGAGATGACCGCATGCGCAAAAGGGAGCAAGAATGGACCACCAGAATGAATTTGGTGGCCCACGGACATCTCTAGTGGCTGGCACCAGTCGGCCGCCAGGAGGCGGCAGTGGGGGCCGGATCTCACGGTCGCGCGAGATCTGGGGGGAGACGTGACGTCATTCTCGGCATCCGTGGAACAAAGGGGGGACCACATCCCCCCTGGTCGACCCGCTGGCCGAGCCAGTGCACCCCCAAGCCAGGCCGGGGTGGGTCATGCAGACCAGTCTGGGCCGCACCCAGACGGGCCAGGTCGTGCCCTGTCGGGTCGGGCCAGACCCCGACCCGGGTCAGGCCGGGCGTAGACCCCCCACTTCGGACCATTTTTGATCTTTTTCCCATAACATGAGCTACGGACCTCTGATCGACGCACCGTCAGTTGCGTAGGGGTATTTGGATCAATAAGACCGTTTTGGTATATTACACTTGATGTTTTAGAAAAGTTTTGGTATGGCCAGGTTGGTTCAAACTCGACACCAACCGGGCCCTTAGAGAAGAAACACTTACAACTTATGGACCAGAGGTCCAATTGATGTGTTGTCAATTAAGTTGGGATCCTTTTGTTGAGACGATCCTTTTGTCTTACTCTTCTTGAGGTTTGAACGCAGTTGGAATACGTTCGGGTTGGTTTTATCTTAAAAACCAATCGGGCGCCTAGGAGGGAAAAGCCAATAACTCACAGACCAGACGTCTGATTGACGCATGGTCTCTCGCGTTGGGTTTCTTTTGGTGAGACAGAAAATTGGCATACATCAACTCGGTACTTCGTGACATTTGATGTATCGACCCCCTTTTTCTTGAGGAGCGGACCCTCCTGGAATCGAGCGTGTTGTGTGCGGGAACCCTAGAGCTGGCTGCTACTACATCGACTTCTATACTGGAATCCTCTATGGGTTCGACAGTGACGACTACCATTCTTGAATCCTCCGTGGGTTTGACGGTGATGACTATTGTTCTTGTATCCTATGTGGGTTCGGCAGTATTGGACTCTGTACTTGTATCATGTGTGGGTCGGGTAGAGTAGCTGGTCTTCTATCTTGTGTGGGACTGACAGCTTATCTTTTCTTTTATCATATGTGGGTCTGACAACTTAGATGAATCAGTGGCTATATCTGATCATCTATATCACCTTACGAAGTGTATACCTGTGTGAGCTGAGTCTTGACTTCAATCATTATCATCGATCTGATTGACTTGCTTTCCTGTGTGGACTGGGTTGTGTTGTTCCTGTGTGGACTGAGTTGTGTTATCCTTTATGGACTGAGTTGTGCTTTCCTTTATGGACTGGATGGTTCTTAGGCACGAGAGTTACAGAAAAACTGTAAATGATGACTTAGGTATATGTAAGGGCATATACGTAAGTTGTGTTATTGATACTTCAAGATTTTATCTTTCATTTTTGGTTTATCCTTCATGGATTCTAAGATAACTTCGGGGGTCTCGGGGTCCCTACTGAGTATAGTATACTCACCCCTGTACGGGCTATGACTGCACTACATTGTGTTGGATGCAGACGACAGATATCACTAATCGAGGTGGAGGCATGTGGAGCTGGACGGTAACTGGAGGTGGACCACTTGGTGGGGCATGCATGGAGTGGACGGTCGGACCGAGGAGCCGAGGAGACTATCTGTACCCACCCTTCAGGTGGGATTTTCGGAGGATGACTCAGTGTTGCTGTTTTACTTACTACTATTGTATTTTCCTTTTCAGTGGTACTGTACTTTCAATTAGGTTTGTATACTGGCCCATTTACATTCAGCACTTACTTTGTACCCAGTTTTACTTAGTGTTTACTTCACTTGCGTACTCTATTGTGTATGTTTACTTTATAAAGGAAATGCCTTCCCATTTTCCAGGATTTACGCCTTTGGTGCTAGTCGCCAGCCCCTGGCCTATGGAAGGAGGTCATGGGGTAGTCACGACATGGGCCCCAAGGACGGGTCATGACAAATTGGTATCAGAGGAGTTGATTCTAGAGCAGAACTCAGGACTCTACTAATTTCTTCTCTTTGAAGAAATAATGTTTAGAGTAATGAGTGTGGTTATCAATCCAGGGAGTCCAGTGTTTGTGCAGTGGCTGACGTATCCATACACCAGGACCCTGACTTTTTATTTCCGACTCAGTACATGAAAACATTGATTTCATGTGTGTTTCAAAAGTTTTCTTTGTGATTACTTTGTATCAGCTCACCAGGTATACTATTTTAACTGTGGAACACCTGTTTCTTTTTAAGATGGCCCCACGGCGGCATCCAGCTAGGGTTTCAAGCTTTGTGCGAGATGGCAGCCCACCGAGCGATGAGGCCTCGGTATAGGGCCCCATTATAGCAGAGGCACCAACAGTATCTCTACCTGCCGATCCACCGATGTTACTAGCCCCAGTGATAGATATTGCATGCCATCTAAGCACATTGCATGAGTTTTAGAGACAGAGGTCGCCCAGGTTTTGCTGAGAGACGGATCCTCAGGAAGCTGAGGATTGGATAGAGGCAATCGTTAGAGTCTTCATATTGGTAGGGACAACAACAGACCTCATGGTGATCCTTGCCGCGAGTCTCCTACACGCAGCAGCAGGTAGATGGCAGAGCCTGATGCTCCAGGTGCACGATGAGGCATCTCTTCATTGGATAGATTTCGAGAGCGTATTCCTCTCGGAGTTTGTTCCAGCCACCCTCTATGCGGTGTGCATCCAGGAGATACTACAGCTGTAGCCGGACAACATGTCAGTAACCCAGTACTCAAATTTATTTACAGACCTCTCACGCTACTCCACGGACATGGTACGAGACCCATTCTTCCAGGCCCAGACCTTTGAGAAGGGACCGATGAATGAGATCAGAGCTTCGACGATTCCACTCAGCATCCTGACGCAGGAGGGGGTGATGGAGCGAGCCCTGTTAGTGGAGAGCTTCCATGTCGAGTAGCCATCAGCAGTAAGACCCACCGTAGGATGGCATCGAGCGGAGTTTTCTACAGCTAGAAATCGATAGATGAAAAAGGTGTCCAAGCAGACTAGGCCATCTGGTGGGAGACCTCCGGACATGGGTTCGGCTTTGCGAGGCACACAGTGTAAATCCATCCTTACGAGGAGCAGACAGTTCTATGCTTGCGGCGGGTATGGCCACATGGCTCGTGACTTCCCGACCTGCCATGAAGACGAGCTGCATACAGTGGAGGGACCTCCTAGTTAGAGGCATAGGTTCGACAGTGGCGGTTCGTAGGGAGCAGGTGGATGAGGTAGAGGAGCTAGCTGAGCAGTGGGTGGTGGATGACACTTTGAGGCTCTACCACCACCACCCCCAGGAGGTCCACCCCGACCATAGGGAGCTGGCGGCCAGAGGCAGGCTCAGCTCCAGGCAGCAGAGGCTTACAACCACGGTGCACCCGAGATGATTCGAGGTACTATATGTGTCTACTCCACCATTGATGTAGTTCTAATAGACACAAGTGTGAGTAATTATTTTATTGGCTCTGCCCTTCTTCGGATCTCGGAGATTCCAATGGAGTCGTTGGCTCAATCCTTGCAGCTAGAGACTCCTACGGGAGTAGACATAATGATTACGCACTAGTTCCGTCAGTGTGAGCTTACACTAGGAGGTGACAGCTTCGGCTGGGATCTTCTTGTAGCGGCGTCGAGGCCTTACGACATCATCTTGGGTATGAACAGATTATCTATAATCCATGCTCAGATCAACTGTATTAGGCGCAAGGTGCGGTGTGTTCGCATGGATAGGACCAGGTTCACCATCACCAGCGAGAAGGGAACCTCTGCAGCACAAGATGGACTTACGCAGAGGAGAGGGCAGCCGATCACACATCAGTTGGCTACTCTCATCCTCAGAGCAGTTGACGTGCAGAGTCATTGTTTTCCTGTAGTAGTGGACTAGTATACGGACGATTTTCCTGATGATTTTCCAGGATTACCTCCTCACAGGGAGGTAGATTTCTATATAGACATGTACCTCGGGACATCACTGATATCCACTCCAGCATATCACATGGCTCTCGCCGAGCATCGTGAGCTGCGAGTATAGTTGGAGGACTTACAGGGGAAAGGTTTCATCTGACCTAGTGTTTCACACTGGGCTTTTCTGGTTCAGTTTTCCAAGAAGGCAGATGGGAGATTGTGACTATGTGTCGACTACCGTCGCCTAAACCAGGTGACCTTTAGGAACACGTATCTGCTTCCGAGGATTGACAACCTCTTTGATCAGCTTAAGACAGCATGTTGGTTCTCGAAGATAGACCTCATGTCAGGCTATCATCAACTACGATTTCGGGATGAGGATGTGAAGAAGACGGCCTTTAGGTGTTGGTATGGCCACTATGTGTTCTTGGTCATGCCCTTCGGTGTGACCAATGCTCCAGTAGTGTTCATGAGTCTCATGAACAGGATCTTCCATCCCTACCTCGATCGGTTTGTCATAGTCTTCATTGACGATGTACTGATTTACTCGACTATTGAGGAGGAGGATGCCTACCAATTATGGTTTTACTGGATACACTTCGAGTGCACCAGCATTATGGAAAGCTCTCTAAGTGCCAGTTCTAGCTTTGAGGGGTACACTTCTTGGGGTACGTCATCTCAGAGGCGGGAGTTTCAGTGGATCCTGCGAAGGTCGAGGCAGTACTTTCTTGAGAGCCACCCAGGAGTGTGACGGAGGTGCGGAGTTTCCTAGGTATGGCTGGGTACTATCAGTTATTTTTTCCAAACTTCTCCAGAGTTTCAGCACCTCTTAACGCTTTGATGAAGAAGGGGGAACCCTTTGAGTGGTCATACAGATGTCAGCAGAGCTTCCAGGAGCTGAGGCGTAGATTTACCAATCCGCCCATCTTGATGCTACCGGAGGAGGGTGTATGGTACATAGTTTACTATGACACATCAGGGACCAGACTCAGGTGTGTCTTGATGCAGGAGTGAACAGTGATCACTTACTGTTCACATCAGGTGAGGCAGTATGAGTAGAACTACACTACCTATGATCTGGAGTTAGCAGGAGTGGTCTTCACCCTGAAGATGTGCCCGCACTATCTCATGGGAGAGCGCTTTACAGTATACTCTGACCACCAGAGTCTCAGGTATATTTTCTCACAGAAGGACCTGAACCTAAGACAGCGGTGATGGCTCGAGTTCCTCTAGGATTATGACTTTTTGATTTTCTATACTCCTGGATAGGGGAACGTTGTGGCTGATGCTCTCAGCAAGAGATCGGGCATTCAGCTACTTAGAGAGGCGACTGAGCAGTTAGCCTCTTTGTAGATATACTTCATGGATAGAGATGGGGCAGATTGTCTTCAGTCCCTCACAGTCACTCCTCCACTACTCCAGCGGGTCAGAGAGGCACAACATGAGGACGTTGACATTGAGGCACAGCGAGCTCAAATATCCTCAGGGCGGGCACCCGATGGATTTTCTGAAGGGGGGAAGCACGTCATCCTCTTATAGGGACGTACCTTGGTACCAGTTTCACTATAGGATGAGGTGATGAGGGAGTTCCACACTTCCCCTCTAGCAGTACAGCATGGGGTAGCGAAGATATACTTGGACCTCTGACGATAGTATTAGTGGTCGGGTATGAAGAAGGATATGGTATAGTTCGTTTCACGATACCTCACTTTTCAACAAGTGAAGGCAGAGCATGAGGTACCTACAGGCTTGGTACAGCCCTTAGAAGTCCTAGAGTGGAAGTGGGATGGGATATCCATGGATTTCGTGATGGGGCTTCCATGTACTTCCAACGGACATGACACCATCTGGGAGATCGCATACCGACTCACCAAGTAGGCCCACTTCCTACCGATCAGAGAGCAGGGGTTAGTAAAGGTCTTGGGATGACTCTACATTCAAGATATTGTACGGCTTCATGGTGTGCCATCTTATATCCTCTCTGATCGAGACACTCATTTTACTTACCGGCTTTGGAAGGGGATGCATGAGGCCTTTGGGACGCAACTATGCCTGAGCACTGCCCTTCACCCATAGACTGATAGGCAGACAAAGAGGACCATTCAAACATTAGACAACATTCTCCGTGCATGTGTCCTTGACTTTGGTCGCAGCTGGGAGGATCACCTAGCCTTGGTGGAGTTTGCGTACAACAGCATCTACGACTCCACCATCGGGATGGAAACTTTCGAGGCACTGTACGGATGACCATGCATATCACCTCTGTGCTGGAATGACCCTAAGGAGTCAGCACTCGTAGGACCATAGATGGTTCGGGCTATGACGGAAAAGGTGCAGGTCATCCAGGAGCAGATGAGGACTGCAAAAAGCAGACTTAAGTCCAATGCTGATAGGAGGCGGAGATCACTGTAGTTCAAGGATGGTGACCATGACTTCTTACTGGTCTCACCTCGAAGTGGATTACAGAGATTTGTCCACGGTGGTATGTTATCTCCATGCATCATCGGGACTTTTCATGTTCTCAGTATGGTAGGCGAGGTGGCTTACCGCCTGGCCCTTCCACCTCAGTTGTACCGGGTGCATGATGTCTTCCACATATCCCAGCTGAGAAGATATGTGCACAAACCGATGCATATCATCGACCACAGGGAGCTAGACATCGATGATGGAGCGACTTATATGGAGGTCCCAGTGGAGATCAAGGATCAACAGGAGTGGGTCCTACGTGGATAGTCGATACCTCTGGTAAGCATTCATTGGCATCCCGGGAACCTCCAAGAGAGAACATGGTAGCGGGAGTCTTAGATGCATGCTCAGTACCCTCGTTTGTTCCCCTAGTATATGATGTAGTTTTACGGGGATGTAAAGTTATGAGGTGAGAGTAATGTAAACACTGAGAAATTTCATGGAATTTTTTTTAAAATACTTTGGAATTTTACGAGTCTATGGCTTCTAACGATGCTTGATTCTGAGGCCCGGTGTGCCTGAAATCAATTTCCAATGTTTAGCTCAGGTACGTTCAGTGAACGAACGGGCAGGTTTTTCTAACGTTTTAACCGATGCTCAGAATTAAAATATGAGGCCACCGATGAACTCCTCGCACTGGTAATTACTTAAGGGTACACTTACCGTAGTTGCGTTCGCAAAAGAGGAGAAGATAATTTTTGGGGATTTGTTTAAGAAATAAATAAAAATATATTGGAACAAATTTTTATTTCCAAATAAGGTTAAAGAAGTGGGGCACACACGAACCCCACTTTTTCCCCTCTAATCTCTTTAATATCCCCTCATTATTTCGGCAAACCAACATTAAATGTCAATCTCTCCATTAAATTATGTCAACCCATAATTTATGGAGGAACCGTCCTCTTTCCTCCTTTTTATTTATTTTCCAATGCATACTTTGAATTGGGACCTTCCCTCTCCCTTCCCCAATTAAATTGTCGACATATTTTATTAAATGTGATGATTTAATTCTGGGATTTTATTGCGTATGTAATTAAATAATAGGAGGAACCTATTATTTAATTTGGGAAGAGCCTTCGTGTTGCGGGGGAGATCAGGAGAGATTTGATCCTTTGGGAGGAACACCGGCCTCATATGAAGAACGACGAGAAATGATGAAGAATGACAGTTCCTCGAAGATCGATGGCACCCCACCCTTTCTCTTCTCAGTGAAAAGAGAGGAAATACTGCTTCCTCCTTGGCGTGCCCCAATGACACCAACGATCCTCTTCTCCGTGATGCCGTGTACTGGGACGTCGATGATCGTCTTCCTTGTTGAGGTAGGGGAATTTTTATATTCTTTCTTTTGAAAATTATATCCTTGTTCATGGTAATTAATTTGTTTGGAGTTGTTTTGAAGCACAAACTCGATGGGTGCGGACCAAAGAATAGGTCCGAACCCACCACTTTTCTATTCATGATGCGCGAAAAATTTGGCGATGATGAAATAGGTCCACAACGGCGTTTGGAAGTCGTCGCAGTGAAGATCGGGTCCCGAGACAACCGCATGCGCAGACAGGAGCAGGAACGGACCACCGGAATGAATCTGGTGGCCGGTAGACAGCTCCAACGGCGCCGGCGGCCGGAGGTGGCAGCCGGCACCATCCAGCCGCCCAGAGGCAACGGCTCCCCGGCGCACCACAGGCAGGAGTCATCCATAGCTGAAGTTGTGGTGGCGGGGGCCGGATCCCGCAGCCGAATGGGATCCGGGGGGAGATGTAGTGTCGGTCGTTGTGTCCGCAAAACAAAGGGGGGACCACATCCCCCCCTGCTCTGCCCGCTGGCCGAGCCAGCACACCACCCGGTCGGCCGGGGCGTGTCACGCTGACCAGGCTGGGCCACACCCTTCCTGGTCAGGTTGTGCCATGCCGGGCCGGGCCGCGCCCCGCCGGGTCGGGCCAGACCCAGACCCGGGTCGGGTCGTCCCAATTCAGGCTGACCCAGGGGGTGGGGCCGGGTCATGTCGGGCCCAGACCCCCCACTTCGGAGTATTTTCGGTCATTTGTCCATAACATGAGCAAAGGACCTCCGATCGACACACCGTCAGTTGAGTAGGGGTCCTTGGATTGATACGGTCATTTTGGAATATTACAGTTAAAATTTCGGCAATGTTTGGGTACGTCCGGGTTGGTTCAAACTCAAAACCAACCGGGCCCTTGGATCAGAAACACTTACAACTTAAGGACCAGACGTCCGATTGAAGTACCGTCAATTGAGTTGGGATCCTTTTGTGGAGACCGTCCTTTTGGATTACTTTTCTTGAGGTATGGAAATAGCTGGAGTATGGTCGGGATGGTTTTAGCTTAAAAACCAACCGGGCCCCTAGAACGGAAAAGCCAATAACTCTCAGACCGGGCGTCCGATTGATGCACCGTCTGTCACGTTGGGTTTCTTTTGGCGAGATGGAACTTTGGGATACATAAACCCTGGACATTGTGACAGTTGATGTGTTGAACCCCTCTTTCCTGAGGAGTGGACTCTCCCAGAATCGAGCATGTTGTGTGCGGGAACTCTAGAGCTTGTTGCGACTGCATCGACTTCTGTACTGGTATCCTCTGTGGGTTCGAAAGTGACGACTACCGTTCTGGAATCCGTCATGGGTTTGAAAATGATGACTACTGTTCTTGTATCCTATGTGGGCATGGCAGTATTAGACATTGTACTTCTATCAGGTGTGGGTCCGGTAGTGTAGTTGGTCTTGTATCCTGTGTGGGTCCGACAGCTTACCTGGTCTTGTATCCTATGTGGGTCTGACAGCTTAGATGAACCAATGGCTACATCTGATCATCTCTATCACCTTACGAAGTGTATAACTTTGTGAGCTGAGTCTTGACATCAATAATTATCATTGATTTGATGGACTTGCTTTCCTGTGTGGACTGGGTTTTTTTGTTCCTGTGTGGATTGAGTTGTGATATCCTTTGTGGACTGAGTTGTGCTTTCCTTTGTGGACTGGATGGTGCATGGGCCCGAGAGTTGGAGACAAACTGTTACTGATGGTTTATGTATATGTATGGTAATATACCTAAGTAGTTTTTTTGATACGTTGTGATTGTATCTTTCCTTTGTGGTTTATCCTTCGTGGATTCTGAGAGACCTTCGGGGGTCTTGGGGTCCCAACAGAGTGTCGTATACTCACCCCTGCACGGGTTATGCCCGCACTACGTTGTGTTGGATGCAGACGAAGGACAAAACTGATCAAGGTGGAGGCTTGTGGATCTGGATGGTACCTGGAGGTGGACCCCTTGGCGGGGCATGCATGGAGCGGACAACCAGATCGAGGAGCCGAGGAGACTATCTATACCCACCCTTCAGGTGGGATTTCCGGAGGACAACTCGGTGTTGTTGTTTTACTTATTGTTGTTGTATTTTCCTTTTCAGTTGTAATGTACTTTTGGTTGGGTTAGTATACTAGCCCATTTACTTTCAGCACGTACATTGTACCCATTTTTACTTAGTGTTTACTTCACATGTGTACTTCTTGTGTATGTTTACTTTATAAAGGCAATGGATTCCCTTTTTCCTGGATTTACGCCTTTGGTGGTAGTCTCTAGCCCCTGGCCTAACGGGCCCCGAGGATGGGTCGTGAAATTTTAGTCAGATATTATCTTTGGTTAAAACACTATAAACTAAAAAAAAGATCTGTTTCCTATAAATTTATAGATATAATTATTCAGGTTTGTAATCGAGTTCTTGGTTATCAGAACATTCATGCATGTTCAAATGATTTCATCTAATATTATAGTGAAAATGTGTCCTTGGATATTTGTCCCACATGTGAATAATCGATGTATAAATAGGCTCAACAAGGAAAGAATGGATCGATTCATGTAGAATAGCTGAGATATTTCCCACTTAAAACTAGATTTCAGTATTTATCTATGCCTTAGAACACAATAACATTGATGTAATGGTACTAAAACAAAATGTCAACCGGTAAAAATTTAAATCATCCAACATATGGTGATTTAATGAAAAAAAATTACCATGTGCATCTGTGTTTTTCTTTATATGCCCGAAACATTTGATTCAGTATTTCTGCTGACAATTTCTGTCTATTTGGTTCTTACTTTAGTTAGTATTCTTGTTGGCCTGTCTTTATAACTCTGAATAATTTTACACCATGGATGTTGATGAAATAGAAATATATATGTTTGTCCATATTAATTCAAGGAAATTAGTAAATGAATATTTATGATTATTTGAAACCATTTATTAATGAGTTAAATTTATTGTGGAGTAATGGTGTTAGTACATTTGGTGTTCCTGCAAAACAAAATTTTTAATTGAAAGATGCATTGATTTAGAAAATTAGTGGATTCATTGTATATGGAATGTAATCTTGATGGATTTTACATGGTCTAAAATCATGTTTTTACTGTATGAGAGACAAAAAATAATTTATGATCATTAATGGAAAAAAATATTATTCCTTCGATTATTGTTGTAGATTCTTTTAAATTGATCATCATTTTCATATGAAAATTTATCATTTCAGAATATGAACGATTCGGTGAGATAGACCTCCAAAAATGATCTAATGAGAAAATTTAAAATCAATTGTATCTTCATATTTTCCCATCAAATTTTGACAAATAATAAAGTAACATAAAATGGATGGCATAAGGAAAGAATGCAATTGGATAAAATAGATCATTTTTTGGGATCTTCCATATTGTTCTTATTTTTTTGTCTGTCACATGTTAGATGTCATGCATATTAAGAATAACTTTTTTGATAATTTATTTTATACATTTTTTGATACACAAGGTAAGACAAAAGATAATGTAGTGGAACAATTAGTTCTTTTCTAAATTTTTAGGTGACTAGAACATGAACTGTTTGAAAATATCAGATAATAAAAGTTAATGAAGCCAAAAGTATTTTATAAACACTCCAAAAAATTGGAATATTATTTTTTTAGTGGATTTAAGATTAAGGAATTCAAAAAGGTATGTTTCCAATTTGGGTAGATTTTTCAGATTTGGTCATATTATTGGATTAAAAAGTCCTGACTATCATGTTTTATTGGGAAGACTATAATATATTGGATTAATAATTCCATTGAATTGAATGATTTGGGATGTGATAATAGACATATAATATTTTTTCTAGACATTAGTGTGGTGACAATAGACTATGATGCACTAATAAGATTGCAAGAAGATGTTGTTTTAATTTTATTTAACTTGAAAAAATCAACCCACCATATTTCTTTAAATTAATGGAACATTTGATATTACATTTACCTCATAAATAATATTATAGAGACTAGGCATAGTTCTGATAGATTTACCCACATGATGGATGCATTATGAAATTGAAAAAATTTTGTAATAAAGCATTGGTTGAAGGCTCAATTGGAGAATCATATTTGCATCCGTAAATTTCTTTTTTTCTACCGTCCTTATTTTCAATTTAATTATCCCTAAAAACCCAACAACATGGGATGTAAAAAGGGAGATGTTGGAAATGAAATGATAAATCAATTATAAGTTTATAATTGGCCCAATATTTAATTTGGTTGAGTTCATGAATGATGGCTTTCAGATGATGACCATCACATATCACATATATATATTCTTCTCAACTATAATGTAATGAAACCATTTGTTCTCTGTCTGATTATTTCACTTATTATATAACAATTATTATTGTAAACTAATATTATTTTATTTTTCGTTTATATGATAATCATATCAACACACAACATCCAAAAATTTTAGTATCTACTCTTAATGAATATCGGAAAAATATTTTTTTTCAGTTGGTTTTATAAAATTGTAACATGGTTTATTTTTAGTGTAACATAAAAAATAAATTTATTAAATTTTATAATGATAATTGTTTATAAAAAATTAGATATCGGAATATGCTAATAAAATTGATAATCAGTTGCCTTTATTCAGTATCCCAACATCCAAAATAGTAAAAACATATCATGCATATGTGGTGAATGTTTTTTAATTTCATACACGTGCATATGGGGAATTAAAAAATAATAAATAATGGTGTTGTCTTGAGAGGATATCATAACAGAGAAACTAAATTTGACTTTTAAGGCATGGTGGAAGAAATTATTAAACATTGTTATCTTAGAAAAAATTACATAATGGAGTTTTGATGTCAGTCGTTGATTACATGGAGAGTATTGTGTGTTCAAATGAGCCTTAAAATAATTTATATTAAATATAAAATTATATTTGTAGTAAATGAAAAATTTTAATTACTCATCAGGCACAACCAATTTATTATGAAAATTATTGTTCCACATTAAGAGAGTTGGGTGATTAGAGGAGAAAAATAAAAAAACATAGGAAAATTAATTTACTCTATGTGAATGTGGTTCTGGTGACGTGCAAGGAAATGAATTTTTTCAAGAGACAGCTCCAAATCCATCTTGTTCATGAAGCGACACAAATACCAATGATGAAACCCTTTAGTTAAGGGTCTATGAAGATGATGATATTAATGATGTTACAAATGAAATTGAAATTTTATGAGATGATGAAACTGAAGATCATATAGAAATTGATGATTTTGAGAGGGAATATGAAGATACTAACATTGTCATATATGCCAACGAGCTTGTACCCAAGTGATAAAAGCTCATGCTTGGCATTCAAAAGACCAAGGATCAAATCCAGGCAGGGATGAATTTCTAAAAATGTAGTAGTACTGTAGCAGGGTACTGTAGCAGTGACGAGACTGTTTCTGTGGAGGCACTATTGAAGGGAACTAATGCAGGTACCGTAACAGCGTGGTTACTGTAGCAGTACTGTTCACCGAGGGGTCTTTTGGGCCAAAAAATGTACTTTTAAGCCTTATATTTAGGCTACTTGGCCTTGGGCCTTCGGGTTATATAATGGGTCTCCATCTACCCATAGTAAAGAGGTGTTTTCTTTAAATAATAAATTATGGATTCGACCCCAACCTTTTAAAAAAATTAATATTGTCATATATGAAGATGAGGATACAGATAAATATTTTGATTATTAAATGTTTTTTATAATGATATATAATATTTGTATATATTTTATTTAGTTTTTACTATTTTCTAACAATAGTCATTTCGTGTTTCAGATGGATGAGGATCTATTTCTCTATTTGTAGTAAGATGATCTACCATTGGATATATATGATGTTGGATCATTTGACTTTTAGACTCCTAGGGATTTAGGGAGGAATAAAAGGGGGCGTGGTCTTTCCCGATTTATGATTCATGAACCAACCCCATAGTTATTTCCACATCCTAGTTGTGATCAATGCATGTCGAGGTATGTTTACCTGTGTATATTTTTTAGTTTTCAATAATTTATTTAAATCCTAATTATTTGATTATGTTTTCCTTTTTTCCATATATTTTTTGCATATAACTGTTGGATAGGGGTATGCTATATTATGAAATTATATTTTTGAGGCATGTGTAACATGATATCAGTTCCCCATTGATCTTTACCACCACATGTTTGATCATTGACTGATACATAAATAAATTATATTTAATTTGAATTATATTTAGTCAAAAACATGGTATTATAATTTATTTGTATGGTTTATAGTATCCCATCGATGAGAGCATGTGTGGTGTTATTATTTATGGCATGGGAGGGGTTTATGCATGTGTGTTGTAGTATGTATTTCTAAAATTTAATAAGGAAATTAATGAAAAAAGAAAGAGTAATAGAGTTTGATGAGTCTTGTTGCATCCCCCAACTTGATTACATTTCATCTGAGGTTTCTGATAGATTATTTTTACAATGGATGAGTCATCATTTTTAGAGGAAATCATTAGCAGATTGACAAAATTGGGGGAAACTAACGATAAAACATCGAGCTGATATTCGTACATTTAGTATTTGTAGGGAACATATGGTAAGTATATTTTATATATATTTTATATAACATTATATGTAAATTGTTAATTTTATATTTATTTAGGATGATGAACAACTTGATAATATGGAGTTTAATGTTTATAAGAGGATATACATTGATCAGGTTATAGGAGAGATTAAAGGTGATTGTCATCATTAGATTTTGGTCAGTGTAATTTCCATTTGTGTTTTAAAATTAACTGAAAATAATATTCTAACTATTTTATTTTAAAATTTCAATTGAAGGTGTAATATGAGGTTGTGATGTCTTAGACACGGACTGAGATTCAGGTAAAGACCAAGGGTCATACGAGTGCCAACTGAATTGATGAGGAAACAATAATAAAGGTGAACAATTATGGCTTCAATAAAGGGTGTTTTTTTGGAATCTCTTGTCAGTAGATGCAAGAGAGTTATTGTGGGACCACTGGAAATAGACATCCAGATCAATATATTCTTGGAGAGAGTCATTGCAATCTAATGTACATTATCCGGAAAAAATGTGCACTCAGAGTGAGCATATAGAGAGTATGTGTAGGGAGCAGGAAGAGGTCCATCGACAGTAGCAGCAACAGCAGGAGGAGATACGTTCATGGTACTAGTAGCAACACGAGCAGACGATAGAGTACATGTGCAATCTGACTCTAGGTTTAGGGATGAAGTTCCCTCCACTATCTCCTCCATCTCTTTAGATCCCCCCGAAGACCCCCAGTGATATATCTACATTTTAAAATATAACATTTGAATGCCATTTTTCTTCATAAATTTATATATCTACATTTCTATGTAGTGCGTATTTTAATAATGTTGTGAATATTGTGTTTTTTATTATTTATAATATTTTTTATTTTTTATTACTTTGTTATTTATTTCATTTTTTATTATTTTTATTATTTTATTCAAAATTTATTATTTTGTTAAAATTATTATTTAATATTATTTTATTATTAATATGTTTTTGTAATTATTATTATTATTGAATATTTTGGGGAATATTGAGGTTTTTATTATTTTATATAATTTTATTATTTTATTATTACCATTATTCATATTAATATTAATATAATTAATATTAATTTTATATTATTATAATTATTATTATCATTATTATCATTATTATTATTTATATTGTTTTTATTATTAAATTTAGTATTAATATATTATTATTATTGTTTTTTAATAATATTTCTTAATTATAATTATTTAATATATAATAATAAGTATTATTTTAGTATTATTATTATTATTATTTTATATTATTTTATTAATATTATTTTATTATTAGGCATTTTATTATTTTATGTATTGTTGATAATAATAATATTATTATTTTTTAACGTATTTGCAATGGTTCCGTCGAAATTAAGTATGTTTAAATATAACAGGTTAACTATTTGTGAAGTGTTAATTTTCCATTTTAAATATTTTTTTAAGAACTGGTGCAAAACCCATATTTTCCATGTGATTTTCTATAACGAGTCATTTATGATGGGCTCCCATCACAAATAAGTAAATTTTCAATAGTGACTGCATCCTCCAAGTGATGTGATTTATTCAAACATTACATTAAAAGTATCAAGGATGGGTTTAGTAAAATTATATGATATATATGACATAATAATTCTATTAGAATGATAATAAACACACACACACACATATGTGGTTTAAATTCTTTCAATCCAACAAACAAACAGAAACATAGTTCATGAGTACGTATGGCCTACCATCTCCATGAATGGTCTCTTCCATTTCATAATTCTATATTTTATAGATTATTATAAATTTATTTATAATGATGATATTTGATATTTATATCATTTTTTACATTCCAGAAATAAGAAAATTGTGATCTATGTAAGTGGATGAGGAATAATATGTCTAAAAAATTACAAAAAATGGATTTTACCCAAAACCTAACATTAACATGGAATTGTTAATTTATGTGTAATATAAATTCATAATAAACTAACATATGGTATTACATATAATAATATTTTTATTTGGTAGATGAATAATGAAAATATATTTAATACAAATATATTTTGAATGAGTTTAAAGAATGTCAAGACATAAGGTAATGATTATCTTGTCTCACTTTTTTCTGTGAGACTTATGCTTTATTCACCACTAATTTTTTTTAGTTTATATAAATTCCATGAATGTATTATATTAGTATTATACATATATTTATGGGTATTGACATATCCATTTGATGATCTTTCTTTCAGGGGTTTAGGGTTTGAAAGTTACCAAATCAGTAAAGTAATTTTATCTCAATTATCATTCTTTGAGATACATGCCATGTTATACAGAATATTTTCCAATGAGATGTACATACATCAATTTGGAAAACAATATAATGAATAATATTGTTTTAATGTAATTTTAAGCTTCATTTAACGTTATTAATTCATGGGAGTTATTATGAAAAGTTACCAAAGTAGGAACACTTTATTTATACAATCTCATCATTTATCAAGACTATTTTTGATTATGCTTCCATTGATGAAATATTGTAATCGATATATCAACAAGTCTCATGAAATTTCTTATACTCTATTTATTAATGATACATTTATTTAATGGTATTTCTTTTTCTAATATTTTCTATAACATAATAATGAAATTTCTCTGAAGAAAAGATGAATTTATCTCCCTATTCAATAAAAAATACGTGGTCATTAAAAAAAATTAAAAAAAAATGTTTTCAAATAAGCTTAAATATTAACCTATTATCTTTAAAATACATTTTTACCCACGTTTTACCATTCTATAAATTGGTTTCAAATGAAATTTTCCTATCGTTTTCCGATCAAGGAACTTTTCTATAAATTCTATAGGGAATAATGAAAGTTCATTATGTATAGATTTAATTGCTATCCAGACATTCATTTCTATGATTCTTCCATTTCATGTTTAAAATATTATTTTCTAAGAAATATTTTTCAATATTTATTTATGATGTATCAAATAAAATTCATGTAAAAATTTGTTTAAAATGATTTCACTCTTTCTGTAAATGTTCTCAAAGCATATTCAACTAAAAAGGATTTCATAACATTCCATATTTCATTATAAGATTTCAAATTATTTTCAATGAAATAGTTCTTAAATTTTTATCAATATTTAATAATATTTTTAAAAGTTATTTTCAATGAAATTTTTTTTCAAATTTTGTATGATTCCTTTATAAATTTTCAAGGTAATATATTAATAATATTTTTTTAAATGGTTTATGTTTTAAATAGAATTTTTCATAAAAGAAAGGATATTTTTATGAAGAAATATCTACCAATGTTTTTTGAAATTCAGTTTCCACCTATTATGTCTTCATTTGGTGACACTCATGCCTTTATAGGGTTATGATCCCTCGGATCTACTCATATTCTTTCTCTATATGATCTCTGTTATTATGGAGTGATGGTTTAAAATCTGGTTTTTATCAAAGGTTGTGTCTTTAGGAAACCATTTTCTCTTCCATGAGTTATATTCTTCTAGAACCTTATTCTTTTGGGGGGATATTATTTTATGAAGTGGTTATTAAACATGTCTCTTTTCAATATGTTTTGATACGATGACAAGTTCACAATACCAACAATAATTCATGTTTTATGATGTGTTGTTTATGAAACACATCTATTTTATGGGGCATAATGAGACAAATTTTTTATTATATTGTGTCACACATATGTATGATAAATTTATGTTATAGTAAGAACTATTATATCCTTCTATTTAATAGGATAATGTTTTATATCTCACGATATAGACATGGATAGAATGGGGAGTGGAATCCTGTTATTAAAAGACTTTGTCCACTAGGGTGGTCTTTTGAGTGAACCCAAACTCCTAATATGGTCTTGGGAGTGAATCTTTGACAAATAAATGGTCTATGGAGTCACAAATGACTAATAATCCGGTATGGTGAGATAACCAATTTCAGTATAAAGAAAGGGCTAAAAGCGGGGATAGCAGTGTGTCCCTCTTATTAGGTGTAACCCCCATGATGTTCCTTGATAGGTTTTTTGAAATAATCCTTGAAATATATGGAATTATTTATTATTTTTATGTGTATTTCACATATTCTAGGACTTATTCATTTATTATTATTTAATGGATTATAGTATTTATTCCCTAGGAATTTATGTCTTATGAACTCCCAATATTTATTCCAGGATTAGTGTTTAATATCTCTGATATGTAGTGTTTAATATTTTATTGTTATGGTCATATTCTCATAATCTTATGTTCATGTAATGAATACATATCTACCCTATTTACCCATCTTGAGAATATCATGTCACCCATTTCTTGTGGTTTCATTTCCCATGACATGAATATTGGCTTTAGGTAAGAGTAATAATGTGGAAGATCATTATAGGAGATGTTGAATATATTACACTAAAAAAGAATATTACGATTCCAAGATTCCAAAGACACTAAACTATTATTGTGTGTACTTTTGTAATGTGATGAATATTAATCTAAAATATTTAAATAACCATATATTTTAATTCGGTGATTCTATAAAGTTGAACATAAACCCCATCATATTTCATTAAATAGATTCATAATATGAAATAATTCTACATTAATCACATTAATTATTAACCTCAGCATCAACCCAATTCATTATATTTTGTTCCACCCCCAAAAGCATCATTTATATTCCTATACGTCTCATCTTCACATGAATCACTGAAAGAAACATTATTAAAGTGTCCCCACCCCATATCACAATATAAATATAAAGATCAGACATCTTATGCTAAAAAACATAACATGGATAATATAACATCACAAGGAAGAATGAAAAAAATATTTTTAATTGGGAAAATATTCCTTAAAATGAATAATTTAGAATTAATATAAAAATGAGATAACTTGGCCCAAACCAAAATGCATATATCCTTCACGAAAAATGGGAACTCACAACCTCATGTATATATATTTATCATCCAACTACTTATTTTTCCATATTTAATTAACCAAATCATCATTTAGTGCTTCAAATTGTAGGAATTCTAAGGAATTATCTATAACAAGCTACTAAGTCTCCATTCATAAAAATATGATAAAAAAATATATCAAGTAACATGCTTTATTATTTTCATCTTATAGTATTAACATGATCAAAATTATTTACCAATTCCATTAGCACATGTAATATCATATTCATTTAACATTTCACATTTCATCAAATTTATTACAATCAAATTAAAAGGAATGCCCGATTATAGACATGAATATTTAATTAATTTTATAATTTATAAATTAATTACACAATTAAATTCTTTAACATTTATCAATGATATAAACATTATAATCCAATCAAAAAAACAATCTACATAATCATATATTAGTTTCCACACTATCTATAAAATCTATATGAACACTATTATTATGGTATCATACATCCACATGTGATCCCGATCCAATTTATTTATTAATTTTGTGAAATATTTATTATGTTAACTATGTTTCTATCAAAATGGATAAAACATTATAAATTTATGATTTCATGTAAATTAATTCCTGAGGATAAGAATTCACTACATTAAAATAATTAATATTTTTTCATGATAACTAACTAATGTTGAAGATATGAATCACCTCCCACACGAGAAGAATATATTCCTCCTTGGATTTTGTATAAAAAATACACTAACCACAATTAATATTTATTAGAACATGGAGATGAAATTTCTATTTCATGGAATGATGAAATGGGAGGAGCACAATTGGAGAACCAATAGAGAATAAGAAACAAATAAACTTAGATCAACATAGAGTGAAGATAGGAATCTTGGAAGCTTTCCCCTTTGAAGGGATTCAAAAATGACATGGAAGAATTGTTTTAGTCACCTATATATTTGGTAGAACCATACGATTTGGTAAAAATTGTGCTTCTACATGTTATAAAGTGTTCTTAAAAGGGAATCATTATTGTGTAGACCCCTTGTTTAAATTATAAATATGTAAAAAAAAATTCAACAGATAAATGCATTGTCTCAAACCATAATGACTGTATTTAGAAACCAATATAAATGATAGGATTATGACATAAATTCTATGTGATTATCCACACAATATGTAATGAAATTTTAGTTCGTAAAACATACTTGTTCAATAAATGACTCATTTACACTATAAAACACCCTTATGTCGTAAAACAGTTGTTATGATATACATTATCCCAGGTTTTAGATTTTTAAATCTCGAAACCTCCATATCCCAACAAGAATCCTCTAAAAACAATATGGTTCATAAACATTAAATGTTTTAGAATAAATTGATATGAGACATTAAATTGGATTCCACTTAGAAAATTCATATCCCCTAGAATCCAAAAAATAATCTTGTAGATAAATTGAATGGGGTAATCAGAATAACCACCCTATGATATCCCAATCATGATTTTCTTCATCACATGAGCCCAACCACCTCACTTATAGTAACAAATACAAAATTCATTCAGAAGAAAACAATATCTCATAAACATTCTCATGGGGGATATATCTCTCAAACAAGAGTAAAGCCACATCAAGGAAAATGTGGAAACCGTATTGTAAACAAGAAAATGTTAAACATCCACAACTAGAATTACAAAAAGATAAAGGATGAAAAAAAATATATCATGGTACTATATACATATCTATGACTCATTTTCCAAGGTAATCTCTGGTATTTAACTATTTCACCACCAAAAAAACAAGAGAATATTACATGTGTGAAACACTATTTCCTTGTTCTCCTAAATCTCTTCAAGTCTATCATGGAAGGACATGTCATCATCAAAATCAATTTCACTCTAATAAATTTCTTGAGACTCATCAAGAATATAGCATCAGATCCAAGACATGTGAAAATATTGTGTATCCATATCCTCATTCTTGGAATTTCTATCTGATACTCCATAGATCCAACACAAGGCAACACCTTGAAAGGCCCAAAAAGCATGAGATAAATATTACTCCCATGACCAAAAATTGTGTTTCCTTGATGAGGAGTCAAATTATGGAACATATTATCCCTAAAATTTAACTCCATTTATCTCCTCCTATGGTCAGGAAAGGATTCCTGATGATGCTACACTACATTCACCATATCACATATTACTTAAAGCATCAATTTCATATCATTTACCAGTTCCCTGTCTGTTATTAATTATCCTCTAACCGTTGTTTGATATAATAGAGTACTTGATTTGACATAATATAAAGATTCAAATGTTTCCTTACCATTGGTGGAGGGGACACAATTAGTTTAATTTAACTCAATTGAAGTAAGTAACTTCATCCATGAACCTCTAAAATTCATAATATGAGGTAGAAATGAATTCTCAACAGTCTAGTTGGTTCAATATGTCTTATTTTTGTTCTATAAAGGACTTGTAGTGCTAAAATATAATGTAGAGTAAAAATCATTCTAGAGACCTCTACAGACCCGATATATAGAATAATGATTTAAATAAGATAAGATCATCCTTAGGACCTAGAGGAGTGTCACAACCCCATTCACATACATTCCTTAACCCCCCCCCCACCGACCTTAACTCCCTAATAAATATAAAGTGGGTTTATTTCATCAAACAATCCACTATCATTCATATATCGTCATAAAATCGCTGATTATGAGGTAATTTGTTAATTAATTCCAACAATAATTCGTCCCACTTTTACATGTGAATATATAATGGATGGAGAAAAACTGAGGAATATTTTGCTCGACCTTCAAAATCTAACAAACCAAATTTTGATGAAATAAACTCTAAAACTACACACATAAAACATGGGAAAAATAACCACTCAGAGCGTGGAATATAATTTCCAATCTAGGATATACAACTATGGTTGATTCATGAAAATCATATTGAACTATTTCAATAATACCTAATGGGATGAAAATAATCACTAGAAACAGCACATGGTCTTGTCCATCCTCGAACAACCATTAGTAGAATCACCTAAAAAACTCAGTCCCTCAAAACATTGACCTTAGAATCCCACAACAAGGAATCTTCCATGTACAACACCAAATATTACTCCACTATTATATAATAAAGACAACATCTTCCTCAAACCAATCCCATATTTAGATGTAATAATGTGATATCTTCCTTCACTATGTATGAATATATTGTTTCATGAACATCATCACTATGTGAATTTTATCACAGATTATTATCTACAACACTTCCTTTGGATGGTGTGTTAGAAATATTGATGTAGGAATCCTATAAAAACCACATTCATTAAACGTATATCATGTTCAATACATTCTAGGATACAACATACCTCAAGATTTTATGATTCCTAAAATCTATAATATACTCATCAATGAGTTAATATGTCCACAAAATCATGGTAAAACAACTAATTCCAACTCTATATCATGTGAGGAAACCTTACACTCATTTGAATGTAACTACCAACACCCATAAGAAACAATTGACCAAAGTCCCATAAACACACAACCCAATCTAATATGTGAGGCTTCACAAAAAGCCACATTCAACTCCCTATTTTGGAATGGAAGGGAATATAATGTATTGTGAATTCTATTTTAGGAACTCAAAAATATTATCACACTGTTCAGTCTATAAAAATGACAAATTTTTAGGGTAAATTTTTTTTATATGTATCAAAACCTATGTGAAATCATCTACAAAGATCATGTATGGACCTAAAAGACCAAAGATACTCTTTAATTGTGAAATGGTATTTATTTTTTTCTAAAGAAATAACTACATCTATAATTGAAGGATACATATAAACTACTATCTATGATACCAAATGACCCAAGACACAAGATTCATAAAACAAGAACTCAAACTTTGAAAATAGAATGAGTAGATGATGATGATGATAAAAACTAAAAATGGATTGCATATGATCCAAATGATCCTCCTCGATACATATTACATGAGGATTTCATCAAATAAAACCACAAAAAACATATCCTAGTTCACTGGAAAAACACCATTTATCAATCCCATGAACATAAATGTTGTGTTCATAACACCATGAAAAATAATAAAACTCATAATACCAATCATGATATTAGAAATATGTTTTTGGAATTTTTTAATTTATAAACCTCATCAGATGATATGATGAATACATATTGATTATTGAGAACCGACTATCTCCTTTCAACTGCTTCAATAAATTTTCTATTTGTGTAAGAGGAGAAAGGTTGTTCATTAACACCCAGTTCATGTAATGATAATCGATTTAAATCTATAAACTAACATTAACCTTATTCATGAAAAAATAGTTCAATCCATGGTGAAACACTCAATCAAACAGAACCTTGATGTTATAGATCATTTATCTCTACATGTAGCACTTTAAAATGAGAACGTGGAATCCAATATTGAGACATTAAAATATGTAAGAACATCATCTATTATATTGATATCAAATGAAATCAATATTCATGGTGTAATGCTATAAAAACTTCTTGTAAGAAATAAAGATACTGTACTATGTCCCAGGGAAACACAGTCAGTTGAACCTCTGATGAACTCAATATCAACACTGCCATTAAGGCTTGTAAGGAAAGAACATGTATCTAACCCAAATATGGGTTTTAATTTGAATAAAACACTTCCAGATATTCAACTACAATATAGAATAAAACCTTCCATCAGAGGAAATCCTTGATAGACTTCACGAAATAAAACATATCCAAGACAACTATTATGTCATATGGTTGTATCTATAAATATAGGGAATCTCCTAGAGAGTAGTATTTCCCTATAAATACCAAATAGTTTTTACATCCTTATTACATGTCATCTCATCCTTCAACAAGAATATACAATGTCAAGGGTACTATAATCCTCCCTACATCATGTGCCATGTATTGGAAAAAATAACATGAAATAAAGTAGTGTGTATCTCTTTATTCGGTCAAGGAATTCACCCATACAGATAACTTGAAAAGAGTTCATCAAACTATGAATCAGTAGCTTGAGGATAGTGATTTTGAAGAATAAATATGACCAAGAATAATCTATGGCCTCTATAACCCTACTGATAACCATCACAATGGACACACTCTTATATATGAGGATAAGTGGAATCTTCATACTATCCTCTGTCAACCCTATTTCCTCTTTATTGATCCAAAACAAGAACACCCATCCTCTACTGCCTCAGTAGAAACTAACTCAATATAAGAACCTGATATGGAACGCATGGTGCACAACAAGTGATCAAAATGTTATGTACTATTTACACTGGTGACGTTATCATACAAAATAAAAATATGTTCCTAATAGTTTAAAAAATGTCTGAGATATTCCGCCCAACAAAAAATAGATGATGATGGATGGGACCCACACACAGCTGAAGGGATGACCATCTATCTATTCAACTGGGAACCATTGACCACGACTCTACAACTTGTGGAAACATGATGATACCACTCTTGTGATCATTGATATTAGGATATAATCCTATCAATATGCTATGTACACTCCAGAACATAAAGATATGTCTTCATCAAAAACATGGTGACCTAAAAAGTGATCATTAGATTCAAATTCTACAATAAATGTCTTGCATGGGAATCGTTACCTAGTAATAGGTCTAAAGTATTTCATATAATGGTACTGATACAGATCATGAAATCTCACACATGTTAACTCACTTTTGAATGGTTAAGTAGCAATAGGGATCTAGCCACCTTACAATCAAATAAAGAAACACTTCTTGTAACTAAACTCAAAACATCTCTCATGAGACTATCGGGTCATCACAGTACTTGAGAAATAAGAATTAACACTAACATCATACTCCATTCAATATAATCACATCCAATGAATCCCAATGATCCATCCCAAAATGGATCAATATTATTGTGATATACACCTTCTCTAAAAAGCCTTATAGGATTTATTCATAATATAATCCCTCATTATTATATAGACACTGGAACTTGATCTCTGGGTGTGTCCTTCTCCAATCATATTCGTTATTATCCTCTAGTTTGTTTCATTATACTAGCCCATCCTATTGCACATAATAATCATGAAATTAAGTTGGATGTCGAGCTAGATCTATACATATAGGAAGGAAAAATTTATAAAATTACAAACTCAAAATATAGTATATTTAACTTTATTTAGTTAATTATTTAATTTCAATATCTTAGGTTATCCTAATCCTGAGTATTACTCATTTTAAATGTATACATAAAGAATAATGATGTATAATCCATTACTAGGTCCCTACCCCACATTTATAATCAAATCATTTATTACGCACATAACACATAATTTTTTGTACATTAGATCATGTTGGGGCTTATAAACATGTGTCTCAACTAGTCTACCATGATTACATCCCTTACTAAAATTAGGTGACATAATTTCCTTACCATACCACACAATTTCACTTATAACAAAATCCAAACTCAATGTTATACCTTATGTTAAATATATGATACCACACTATCATGAACCCTTCCCCTAAAGAATACCCCACCCAGTCTAGAAATGAGACAAAAGATATGCGGAGTGATAGAGTCCCTCCCCGAGTAGGCCTCAGGTTAGTGACTTGAAATAATGGCATAATACTAATACATATGGACACATTACCCAATAAGAGAACATGATTAATATAGATATATGAATGATACACCAAAATAAACCTACATAGTAATATATACAATTAAATCCCATGTTCATACATGAATGTTTCTTGAGTATAGAAAATGTTAAAAGTGAGACTACACGTACTAACAATGTAAACATGTCAAAATCCACAAAAACAGAACAAATACATCAAATCTATGAATTCATAATATCTAGATCGATATCCAAACTACATAAGATAACCTAAAAAAAGTTTTTGTGTACATTAGGAGAGCACAAAAATATAATTATTAGGATCCTCCCCTGATTCATGGCTACAAAATATATAGAATGTATGAAAAGGTAAAAAAACATCAGTGAAACTAACATATCATCTAAATAGGTATAATATGTTCCCAGGAACAATAAAGGACAACTCTAACAAAGTATTGAATAAAAGTGAACACATAATATATTAATGAAACATAAAGGTAACTCCACTACCATATCCCCACTAGTTTTTTGCTCTTCCCCATGGATATGTGCCCTAAACTGTCACTCTTCCAAAAGTAATCATTCCCATAAACACCAAGGCAGATAATAAAGACATGCACTAGGAGAATCACATATTCACATCATCCCATATAAAATCTCTCTCTATCTCTATCAATATATATATAGTATCCATGAATTTTTAGAGGTCCACCACCGGGCGTATAATGTTTATCATAAATCGATTGTTATACCTCATGACATAAAATTTTATAAAGTGAGTAAGGTACCTGAATCCATCATAGAATATACACATAATAACAATAATAATGCTTTAAATAATATATCTATAGATACATGTGTGGGAGATAACCATAATTCATCATATCAATAAATTCCAAAAACTATTTAGGGAAATTAACCATTTTTCATACATGTTCATAATCATACCATGAGAATAGAGTGAGGATAGAGGGGGTATTCATTCATTAATCATCCCATATGGTTGTTGTGGAAAACCCCTATCATAATCTTATATTTTTCAATCTCTATAACTGAAATTTTTGGGATAGGATATGAAATCACACAATATAAAATATATTATATATCATTCAACTAGTCTATAGAAAAAACCTACTTATACACTCAACTATAGATATCATCTCTCAAATACCCAGTTTCAAGTTATAGGGACTATATATCATATAAAAACGAAAGCATTTAATGAGATAAATTAATTATCCATTTCCTCTTTATCATTTACTTTATTTAATTAATTCATTATCCCTTAATTAACCATTAGTTTTTTACTATCATAATACATTTAAATAGCCATCCATGATAATTTTATTCCCTCCATTCATAATTCAAACTAATTTAATGGTTTCTCAATAGTAACATCCCATTTTAATTGTAGAAAACCAACCCTACTGGTTAATTAATTTATTAAACAATATTAAACATTAAATAATTACAGGTAATAAAGGAATACATCATATTATACCAACAAGATATATATCGAAGAACATCCAGACACATCTAATAGTGGGGACATGAATATAAATAAATACAAACATAAGAATCATCCATTAAATACATTAATAACAATAAATAATCAATTTCTAATCACATTAATGGGTCATCCAAAGTTCAACCAATTCCACTATCTTCAGTTCAATCCTAAACATCCTCATATATATCTTGATGCATTTCCCAGTCACTAGCATCATCATTTTACACATCATCTAGGCATCGCTTCCCCATATAACAACATACATTCCAATATCATCCATCTCAATCACATAACACATCCCATGGAAATTTTACATACAAATCACATCACAATATTGAAAGAACAATCATATTCAACATTGAAAACTAGTCCCATAAATAAGAAATTAATAATTTATATACAAATGGGATATCTCTTCCCCAAACACAAGGTATCCAGCATTTTAATTATTGGGAACTCACAAGACCAATGATTTATCATTATCATTCAAATTATTCCTATTCCATCTTGAATTTATAAATTCATTATTCATAGGGCCCAACTATGGGAGGCTTAATGCATCATTAATAATGATATTTAAAAATTAGTTTTTTCAAAATCTATGAAGAAGAAATATAAAAGAATATTCCAAATTATTTTATTCATTTATTAAAATAACATTATCAATATTTTTATCAAATTCGTTATCTCATGGAAGATATTATTCAATTAAACATGTAAAATTTTTCAATTCAATTACCAACAAATTACAAATAATAGTGGATTCTAAACATGAATTTTTAATTCTTTTTCCAATTGATAAATTAATTCATGGTATATATTTTATACCATTTTATAATTAATGTAACATGATAATACAATAATTACAACATGTGATATAATATTATAATAGATATCACACTATCTATAAAATCAAGAGGGAAACTGTTATCATGGTATCCAATTTCCACATGCGATCCCACCCCAGTTTTATTATTAATCTAGTATAATATTTATTCTTTTAATTAAATATAAATAAAAAATCTAACATGGAAAAAAATTATGATTTCATGTAAATATATTGGATAGGAAATGAATACCCCACCTCAAAAAAATCACAGCTCATTGCAAAGAATGGATAAAATTGTATATCATGATAAACATCCCCTCAAGAAGATTTCAATTCTTTAGGGAAATTATTCCACAACCATGACAACAAGAAAACTATCCATTAGAATATAGAGTGGAAACTACCATAGCATTGTATGAAGGAATGAGTGGAATAAGAATTGAGAACCACAAGAGAACAAGGGCTAACTAACCCTGGATCTTTACATATCGAATATAATAATCTGGTAATCTATCATTTTTAAGGGATTTAAATATTCCTACATCAATGTGGCATAGATGCCTCATGATTTGGGAGAATTGTAGGGTTTGGGAGAAACCAAGGAACTATTGGTTATAATGTGAGCTGCACCTGGAATATTTAGGGAATAAACCACTCTATTACAACATAAATATGTCAAACATTTACATCTAATAAAAAATCATCCAAAATAGTAAGTATTTTTTTAAATTACTCCATAAATATTAGGTTTATTTTTAAAATTCAAATGAATTGGACACACAAGTTATAAAAAAAATTTAAGGATGTAAAACCTACATGTACTGTAAACCCCTCCATTACTTTATAAAACAAAAATGAATAATAAAACATTTTTTAGAATATATATTCTCAAAAATTCTATAATTTAGATGCCAAACTCCTCTACAATCCCACCAAGCCTTCTATGAGCACCGCAGGATTCAAAAACAAGAAAATGGTCATACATTATAGATCTCATCCCTTATAGTTTTGTTCGGTTATAAATATTACTTTTAAATCTTACTAACATATCATCAACAAAGTTATTTAATTATTTTTTTAATAAAATAATTGTATTAATTTCATACACCATACTGGAATAATAATTAATCAATTAATGGAAAAATAAAAATACTATTAAAAATATTAAAAGTAATAATTTTCCAAATAATGTGGTATATCATTGAATTTTTTTTAAATGATACAATTCTAGGATATATTAAAATATTTTATTCAAATTTCTCTTATTTTTTACATTATTAAAGTAATTATAAATAAATATTTATAAATTTGATATTATTAATATTTTATGAAAATAATATTTTTGTTTATATTTAATATTTTGAAAAATATTATATTGATCATAGTGATTATGAAAGAATATAACATATAAATAATGTTCTATTTATGAGATTTTATCCATTTATAGTAACTATCAAATCCCTCAGTGAGTAAAAAACCTTCTTGTCATAAAAATATTGAAAATAGTTAACAGATGACTGAAACCAAAAGAAAATCATAACTAAAACATAAAAACGTGTCTAAAATTATTTTTATGATTTTATTTAAAATCATTCTCATATTATATTATATTATTATCAACTTGGTTACATTTAGACATAAAAAATAAGTTTTATTAATTTAATATTTTTGGGAATTCTTATTGTGTCCATATCCTTTGTGAAAAAAATGGAGTGTCTTCTAATATTTAACACTTAATAAAAGTTTTGGTTCATCCATGAATTGTGAAAATACATTACATACATTTATAACCACATTAATGAATAATTAGTTTTAGAAAATTACCAAACATAGAGGTTTTAAAGTGTAATTAAAATGAGGTTCTCTCAAAGAGCGAGTAATAAAAAATGCACATTATGAGTTTGGATCAATATAAGTGGATATATATTAATCATTTTATTAAGATTCACATGCAATTATTTTTAATCCATGACCATATTTTTAAAATTATTTCATTGACGTATTTATAAGGAAATAAAAAATTATAAATGATAATTTAAATTTCTTTGGAATTTTATTCAGAGGTTTTCAAAAGTAATATTTTTACAAAGTATTTAGACATTATTTATGAAACACAAAAGAAATGTTCCACTTTAACATATACAGAAACAACAAAATTTCATTACCTGACTATAATTATTATATATTCTTCTTCTCTTATAATATTTCATTATTTTTTTCTATGAACCCCCCCCCCACCCACATTCCCTTTTTCATCTATTTTGGAACTAAAAATTGACTTTTTAATTGAAATAGACATTTTTATATTTTGAAGTGTTTTGAATATGGGTATAGAAGATTTTTTAAATGGTTTTATGATTAAAAGTGATCTAATTAAATGTTTTATTTGTGATATAGTAATTGAGAATTTTATATGTGAATGAGGTAAGTGTGGTATAGATTATATGATTGGTGGAGCCCTATTATAGATCATGGGTGAGACTGAAATCACTTATTTGAATGGGGATACCATTATAGATCTCTAATTCAATGGGTTATGGGGTTGAGTTAACCAATTAGGTTTATCCTAAGATATTATATGAATATATTGTGATGATTATTCCATGTAAAATCTTGATTTTTTTTTTGTTCAACTAGGATGACTACTCCATGTGTAACATTAATGGTTATTTCTTTTTTAAAAGTGATAGTTACTCTAATTATAACCATTATCGTTACTCCATGTGTAACCATGAGGGTTAATATATATGTAAGAGTGAAAAATATAAAGATTCTATTTTCATACATGTTTTATCTATTCTTGATATTTGTTTTATATGATTCCTTTAAGCGAAATTGTAGTTTAGATTTTCACATGGAAATTAATTATTAAATCTAATCAACGAAATTTGAGATAAATTTAAATGTTTCATGGTTTTTAAAATTTTTCACTTGACTTGTATATTTCATTCATTTTATTTCTATTACTATGAATTTTTTTCTCACCCCAAATTTTGAAATATCTGGCCTAGGGTCTTAAAGATGAGAAGGGATAAATATATGGTCGAGCTAAATATTGTGAAGGTTTTTCATGAAAATAATTATATTATGATTTATTTTATCGGAAAATGGATACTATGTAGAAGTGCACACTTTTCAATATATGGGTTTGTTATATAAGATTTATGACCTAACACTCTAAAATTATAAACCAAAAAGGTCATTGGGAATGAATTAATGTTATATCATGTTATGATTCACTAGAATATGTAATGGTTAATGTTGATTCATCATCATTTGTATTATATAATGTTTTAAAATAAAATTAATTAATATAATGTTATTTAACCATAAGATAAATTTCTTATATAACATTAATGAATAGTATGTTAAGAATAATTAAGGTTATTATGATAAATAAATAGAGTGAAAGATATACTGCTTAAATATTTCTTAATTTTCATCATCATCATAATATTGTTTTTTTATTTTATTGATATTACCATGTTATCCTTTTTTGTGTAGTAAAAGGGTTGATCAAACAAAAACCAATATAACAATATATGTGAAGAAAAATGCGGTGATATTTTTAAGGAAAACCAAATAGAGTGTGAGTTTTTTTGGAAAAATCTAATTGTTATTATTAACTAGCTATTAAAATTCATGATTAACAACTTGAACCTATGTGAGTTTCAAAATGAATTAATTGGGGGATAATAGAATCTCCTTGGATGTTATATTAATTTTATGGACATAATTCTAAAGGTATTAATAACCCTTAAGATTTATATGATCATTGATTTTTATATTTTCTTTTGGTTCTTCAATATAAATTTGAAATTTTTAAGAAATTATATTCAAATTGTTTTATAAAAAGGTTAACTTGTATACCCAATGAAAATCCATTTCATATGGAAATATCATGAGGCTTAAATCTCCAATCAATCTATGAATTTTTTGCATAAACTACCATTATCCTATGTGAAATCAAAGTTATTATGACATTGAAAAATAACATTAACATGATTTTTGGAATATATTTTTAATCAGAGACATGACCATGGGATTGAAATTTTATATGGGGATTATGTGATTTCCAAAAACCAAATTACTATTTTGGGAACCTTATATAAATATGGTAAATTGAGTATTATTGGATTTCAGAATAGTGGATTAATTATCATTTGGAAATACATATAGTTTTACTAAGATAATATGTTGATATAATTTGTTTTTTTGAAAATTATTAGCATATTTTGGAGAATTTATTTTTAGGGAAAATACAATTTTATATGAGCCTTTAAGGGAGATTTGTACTTTTATATATAAATTATAAACTTATCATTAATGAATATCTAATCAAATTTAAGGTTTCAAAAATGATCTATTTTTTTCCTAGTTTTTTTATTGATTGTTATTTATCAAATGATCTAAATTGATATTTGGGAAATACATTTGAATTTTCAAAATTTAAGTAATTTTTCTTTATTTAACAGTTTAATAATTTAGGAATTTTATTAAATTATTATAACCATTTTTTTATATCTACACATAATAAGAATAGATTATTAATATAATATGAATTATATGAGTTTTCATAAGTTGAATTTAGTGCTTCAAATATGAAAATTCATATTGAATAGTCATCGTTTAGAGATAAAGATTAGTTTTTTGTGGAAGTTGATTAAAAGATGAAATTACTATTTCCATGAAATTATTATTCCATATTATTATAGTATATATGACCAATAGATTTCTCATCATTAGGAAAATTATCAGAAAAAATTTTATAATATTACCCTCTTTTCTAATAAAAGGAAGGGTTTTTTCAAACCTCATTGGGCTTTAGTTTTTTTTGTCATTAAATTTCCAATTATTTTTATATTTATTATAATAAACAATCTTTATAAGATAAACATCATTAGTTTATCATTACTAATTTATTTTATGTATATAATTTTTATTTGACCTGATTTTATTATATTTTTCAACTTATTTATGAGTTATTCCAAATGACCAACATATTATTTTCCCCTCATTTGGAATAAATATTATGATCCCTCTTTAAAATTTGGGATTTCATGAAATTTATATTCAAATTTCAATACATTAATTTAAAATAACAAGTTAAAATTATTCGGATGAAACTTATTAATTAGTCAAACATGAAATATAGTGGAATTTTAATAGAAATACTATGTTAATTAATGTATAAGATAAGAAACACCTAGAATGAATGAACCCTAAAATATTATTATATTAAGGTTATAATCTATCCATTAAATTAGTGGGTATTAATTATATTTACATTATTTTAAATATATATTTAAAATCCATGCTTTGAAAAAATATTGTTGATTGTGTACCTGATAAGCCACATAGATCATAAACAAATAACTAAATACTAGTATTTAAATATTAGCACTGTAATCATTTCATTAGAATAGTGGGTATGAATAGTAAAAATTGAATTATGGAAATTTGGTTTACATATGTAAATATAAAAAATTATTTGGTGACCAAATAATTGTAAATTAATATAATAACCTCATTGAAATTAAAAGGAAATTTTATTCAAGAAAACTATTTAAATACGTACAGTGGTGTTTTATATAAATGTAATATAAAATCACACATTTTCAAATATATTAATTAATTAAATATATAATATATTAAATATATTGTTCAAAATTTATCCTTTGAGTTTTGTAGAAATGATATAATAATAATTCTTATTTTTTCAATTAATAACTGTATTTTTCTAAAAAGTAGTTTTACTACCTATTGATGGCACACTTGTTTAAAATATAGTTTTTCCAAATATAATAAATTATATTTGAATGATATAACTTTTTAATCATAAATATTAATATAAAAATGTACTTTTTTTGAATTTTTGGTATTTTTCTGATATGTTTCAATATTAAAAAATAGTGAAAAATGAAAAATTTTAATTGAAAACAAATTTTTATTATCAATCATTTATAGTGTACAATTATGTTTTTTATTTGTTTTAAATTACAATTAGATCAATTTTAAGTATATAATTCCAATTTAGGTCATTGGAATAAATTCGACATTGAATTTGGATACAAGAACTTCTAAATCTTTTTAATTCATTCACTTTAAAAACATGTTTTCCCATTCCATTAACATGATTAATTTTAAAATATTTTTAGCAACATATGAGGTTTATATTTATAAAAATGGATTATATATTTAAAATAATATCATCTAAAATTAGTAAATTTTTTCATTTTATTTTTGGGCAGTCTGGATAGTAACTTCGGTAATATTAATTACCATGATTAAGGGTAATTCATGTAATTAAGAGTAAAATTTAAAAATATAGAAATTATAAAATTACCCAAAAAAATTTCTTAATATTATTGGATGTGTTTTTTTAGACCAAATTAAATCTTGGGAATATATATTTTTATATTGGAGTTACTTTTATGAATTTAATCACTTAATAGTATTTTATTTTAACTAAAAGTAAAAGATGTCAAACATATGTTTTTATAAATAAAACATTTTTATATTGTGTAATTTAAAAGATATCATAAAATATAAATATTAACATTAATTATAAAATATTAATCTATATGATGATAATTTATTAATTTTTTTTAAGTGATAAAATAATTACCTTAAATGTTGACACAATGATGATGTGGTAATTATTCAATTAATGAAAATATCAAAAAATAATAATCTTAGCAATATTAAAATAAATATAATTTAAAATAAATACATAATTAAAATTATTTAATAGATAAATTTTTCATTTTATTTAGTTTTTAGAAGAATTATTTCAATTCTTTCCTATTTATTAGTTATTTTTCAAAAGTCAAATAATGAATAGTGTAAAAATTTTAATTTTTTGATATTTCATAATAAATAATATTGTATTAAATGATATAAATTTTCTAAAAACCCCAAATTCAATAAAAAAGAAGGATAAGGTATAATACTTTATGAATTGTCCATTTAGATTTTTTTTTGATTTTATAGTAACAATATTAACCCCTAAAGTCTAAAAATCCACGTCATAGAAAGAGTTAATAGCATTAAATAAGAATTAAATGAAAATGATAAGGATTCAAAAATAGTAAAAATATTAAATTATAATTTTCTAAATTTATTTACACCCATATAAATCCTATACATGAAATTAATTAGTTTGGATCCATTGTAAAAAGAAATTATGAAATATTAATTTAATATTTTCCAGAATTCGAAGAGTGCCCCTCCCCTATCTTAAAAAAATGAACAACTTATTTTATTTTCTTCACACATAAAACCCAGTTATTATCATCCATGATATTCCAAAATACATTATTATAATCCCTAACTAAATTATATCGATCTTATTTTAGGCATAAAACCATCCTTAGTAGACTTAATCTATTAATGAAAGAAGATTGTCCAATGAAAAGGAATTGTTTTTAATTAAGTGTTTTTGTATTATTATTCATCCAATTTATTCAAAAAAAATTCTACCATGATGAAATAATGAATTTAGTATCCTAAATATATTTAAATTTTATTATCATCACTTTAATATTTCTCCACTTACATATAATGGGGAAAAATTAATTCTTCCTATGTATAGTGGACTACCACCACACGAACGAATAAAATTATTTTTCCATCCCCATCTTCTAAGACCTATTATAATAATTTAATTAATCGTTATAAATTAAATTCATAAGAAATTTAATTATTAATTAATAATATATCATTTAAATTCTTACAATTCTATGAACATAATAAAAGACAACATCATTCTTGTGTATGTGTGAACTATCGCCATGATGAAGAGACATGGTTATTTTTTCATCACATCACATGGATGATATATATAAATATATTTAAATGATTAATATGATATAAATAATATTATGACCATTATTTAATGCTTAAATTATAGTTACCTTCTTTCCATAGTAATAATTGAAAATAAAAATGTTATTAATGTGTATGTATGGACTACCATGTCGAGGATTTTAACATAGTCCATTTTTCGTAACCATATGTAATGTTTTGATTTAAAATTATAATTTATGTATAATATAATAATCATTTGATTAATAATATGCAGAATTTTATGGAATAATTACACATTTGACTATTGAGATCATAACAAATTCATTTTGAACTTAAGTACCATATATCATGGAAACGTTTGGGATGAACTCCAATAAATTAGTAATAATTATTACATGATATTAAATTATGTACGAAAATAGTAAAAATTAATAATATTATCAAAAAATTATATAAATAACCATGTTTTATTAATTTGATTGATAAATGTTGTACGTGAAAATTTTAACTCATTGTAAGGTACTTTTTTTTAAAACTACTTTTAATGTTACTCTTTGAACTATTTTAAAAAATTCCAAAAAAATTGTTTTTACAGATATATCATGAATTTTTTTCCAAATTTTATTTATATATATATATTTAGATTTTTTATTTAAAATTTTATATATTTTTTTCAAATAACGTGTTTTCATTTATGAGTGTGCGATATTGTAAAAATGAAAAGTCGTATCAAAGTGGAAAATTTGTTTCCTTTTTCTGTATGATATTTGTGTTAAGATTATGTAATTTTCTATTAGGAAGTTCTAATGATTACTTGTTTTTATATGATAAACTGAGGGGGAGAGGTATTTTTATAACTCTGTAATTCATTAGGTTCTGAGACAGAGTTATCCGGTAGCATTTCTCTTAATATATTAAGGGAATAAACTACAAGGGTTATTCCAAATGAAACTATGATGGTTACCCCCTTTTAAGAAAACAGAACTATATTATATGTAAGATTCATATGAAAAATTATGTCCCAAGATACCTACTTATATATATATATATTATATTCGATATATGACTTTTTATGAAAGTAAAATGATCTTTAAAAGGTAATATAACTATTTTTTTGAAAAGTTAATTCCTTTTTGAGGTAAAAATGTATTTTTTATGAATTTTTTATGTGTTTTCACTAGACTAACAATTTAATTATTTTCATGTACATTACTATTATATTTTATCATCCATGTTATGAAATATTTTTCATATGATTTCATGGGGAATAGATACAAGTATGAGATCAACGGGGTAAGTGTGAAGATTTTTCATTAAGAGAAACCTTGTTTTATCTTAAAAGGGTTCCATTTGGTGGAAAATATAGATACATAGTAAATATTTCCACTTTTCCAATATGGGTTTACATTCTAAGAGATTTTACTAATTCTGTACAACTTTAATCTTAAAATATCGTAGAATGTTAATTTTAGTTTAAAAGCACTAGAATATGTAATGTTTATGGTTGGGTCCATACCATTGGTATATGAGGGAGGTTTAGAAATATTTAGAGATTATTATATTTTCTTAAGAGTTGTGGATATCATATTGGGATTATAATATTATTTTTTATGATATGTTATATTTCATAGAAACCCTTTTGTGGCATTATGCTGTCAAATTTTAAGTTAAGTAAACATATTTTTGATGACATTCATTTGTTGATATAATTATGGGTTATTATATTTTGGGACACTAAGTAAATGTATGGGATATCTATTGATGTAAAAACCTATTATGAGTATTTTTATGATCTTTCTCCTATTTATTTTATATTATTAGTAATTTTTTAATATGGAATTAGACTATTGACACCCTACAGACTGTGTGAAAACTTGTCATGCCTGCAAAGGCCGCAAAAATTAAAACCCACATCCCAAGGGAGAAGAGGGTGAATCACCTAACTCTATCCTAAATTATGTCCAATATAGTATGATATTTTGTTTATTTAATCTATCTAATGGATAAATTTTATTCCATGTTATTGTAAAACGATTTGGTGATTAGTTTATTCATGATATTTTTTATAAATTTCACTATTTTGTGAAACCTATTTAATAATGTTAAGAAAAGTACTATGGGATTTTATTTGAGGAATATAGGTTTGATTTTATTTTGATTAATATATGATTTTATTGTTGTTGAATATTAATTTATTTTTTTATGGAAATTCATATCATTTCATGAGGATTATATGATTTTGGAAATTAAATTGTTAGTATGAGACATTAAGATTGATTGATGTTATATGAAGTTAAATGAATAAATTTTCTTGAATGCTTGTGGGAAAAATACTTCTGAATTTTGGGTTTCTATATTATTCTATACAAAATCCAATAATTTTGAGGATAGTCATTATAGAAATGATTTATGTTTAACTTTGGATATTTCTATTTAATTCATGGGATTAATGTAGTTTTTCATCATATAAAATAATATTTTCTTAAAGAATTGTATTATCCTATACTAACCATTTTTTTCTGGTTAATTAATATAGAAATTATTAATTGATAGATATTATTTTTTGGTTGTATAGATCTATATAATTTCATTGTTTTAATTCATGCTTGAAAATTTCATCGTAAATAGTCATTGTTTGGTTAAAAGATTATTTTTTGAATGAAATTGATTAAATAATGAAACTATACCAGTCAAGTTAGTATATTATATTATATTCATAGTCCGATTAGTAATAGAATTTCTAAATCATATTAAAACAGTCTTATAACAAAAATATGTTTCCATTTACATTTCTTATTAATAAATAAATTAATTTCTAACTCATCAAATATTAATGGGGTTTTAATTGCTAACTTTATAATGAGCATGTTCAATATCAATCTGTTTTTAAAAAATAAATTTTTTTCTCATTAATGTCCATGTTTTTCTATATGGAAACCTTGTATTTGTAATCTCATGTGACATGCAATGATCTCGTTCTTTTTTTATAGTTTTTGTTTTATAAATACTATTTCTGATTTGAGGTTTCAAGAATGGTATTTTAAATAGTTGAACAATTATTACCAATCCCTTTTTCATATTAAATGGACTCGATTTATTAAAAGGGTATAATTTTAAATGATGAGTTTTAAAAAATAATAATCTTTGATATCATAGATGATACACCACATCGAGCATAATTGAACAACTAAATATTATTATATAAATGTTATCATTATAACCTAGATGTTAAACCGGTGGGTATGGATATGATTAGCTAAAATTTTGAAATATGGTTTACACAAATATATATATATATATATAATTATTTGGAGACCAATTAAATGTTAATAACATTAAAACATGATTTTAAAATAAAATTTATTATTTCTACATAATTATTTAAATTCAAAAAAGATTATTTTATTCCAATAATGTATAAAAAACTTGACTATATTAATTATATATATATATATATATATATATATTATATTTTAAAATAATTTTTCACAATCATCCTATGTGTTTTCTCGACATGATATAATAATACATCGACATTTTCACTTAAATACACTGTATTTCTAAAAATAAATTTAATAATCTTTTGATGGTGAAATTATTTTCAATATAGATATTCAAAATTTAATAAATAATATTGAAAAAATAAAGTTCTAAATTTAAATTTTAATATAATAATTTAACTTTTATGATATTTTTGGATTTTTTTATACATTTGATGTTTTGATTAATAGTGAAAAATTATGTATTTTAATTGCAAACTAATTTTCATTTAATAATTTATAGTATAATATTATATATTAAATTATTTATAATTTATAATTTGATAAATTTTATAACATTTAATCAAATTGCGGTCATTTTAATGTATTTCACATTGAACTTGGATATAAAAACATTTTAATCTTTTGTATGTTTTCACTGTAAAAACATGTTTTCTCATTCCACCAAGATGATTAATTATAAATTATTTTTATCCACTTGAAAATTTTGAATTTAGAAAAATTTATACAATATTTGGAATTATAATTCTTAAATTTAGTAAATAGTTCCATTTTACTTATTGACAATATGAATGGTTACTTTGTTAATTCTTATTACCATGATTATGGATAAATAGTGTAATTAAGGGTATAAATAATAATATAAATATTATAAAATTATATTAACTCTTGTTAAACTTTAATATTATTTTTTATTATCAACCAAATAATCAAGGGTCCAATTTTATGACCCCTTGGAGCCACTTGGATGACTTTATGCTCATTATGATTTCTTATTTTAATGAAATGTCAAAGATATCATACATCAGTTTAAATAAATATAACATTTTAAATATAGTTTATTTTAGAATAAATATTATTATTTAATATTTATTTCAAATTTATAATTTTAATGATTTATTTGTAATTTATTAAAAAAAATTAGTGATAAATAGTTACCGTAGATGCTGAAAAAATTATGAGGCAGTAATTGTTTAATAAATGTATTATTAAATAAATAATATGAAAAATATTATAATTGATATCAATTTTAAATAATTAGTGTCATGAATTAATTTATAGTTATCTTTGAAATATTTTATATGTTTTATAGGAATGTTTTAAAATTTATATTTTGGTTCTCATATTTTTTAACAATCATGTACTAATTATTGTCATAATTAAAAATAATGATTTTTTAAAATTAATATTATTTTTTTAAATGATATAAATTATATAAAAAAATAAAAAATTTCTAAAATATTTTTATATGGTATAAAATTTCATCAATGTTCTATTTATGGTTTGTTTTGAATTTTTTTTAAAAATATTAACCCTTATAGAGTAAACAATCATGTTGTCGTGGTTTGAGTTAAAGGGTTAAAATATGGGTTAAACCCAAAATATAAGGATATAATAATAGTAAAAAAGTTTTCAAATTTTTATTTGATTATTGTATCCCAAATATAATCATCCTATATTTCAAATAAGTCAGTTTTTATCCATTTTGAATAGAATATTAATTTATATTAGTTTTATATTTTGAAGAATTACAAGAGTGCCCCTCCCATCTCTTATAAATGGTATCCTATTATTCTATTTTTCACTCCTCAAAACATATTTGGTTCCTCCTATATCATCCCCAATACCTTATTAGAATCCATTTTCCCTTCTTAGATCTCTTATTTTAGGCAAAACACCATCCTTTGTGGTCGTAGTGTTAGGAAAATAACATTGCACAAAGAAAATGTATAATTTTTATTTAAGTGTTTTGTTTTAATTTCTTCTTGAAATTCCTAAAAAAAATTAAAACATGAATAACTAATAAATATCGTATCCTAAATACACAAATATTTTATTATCATCATAAAAACTCCATCACATCTTTGATCAAATGGGAATATAATTAATCATTAATGTCTACAACGAACTACCACGTCACAAACTACTATAACTATTTTTTCCATCACCATCTCTCATGACTAGTTATAACGGCATATTTAGTGATTATATATTATAGTCATGAAATTATTATCATTATTAAAAAATAATAAATCATTTTCATTTGTACGATTTCATTGACACAAAACTGATTACATCGTTCATGTTTACGTCTGAACTGTGACCTCCACGAAGTGATGTGATTCACTTTCATCACCACATCACATGGATGATATATAAAATTATATTTAAATTATTAATAAAAATATTAATGATAATTATGATAATTATTTAATGTTAAATTAATACTTATTTTAATTCCATAATGATCATTCTAAAATTGAATGGTTTCTCAAGCATACATAAGTTTTACTATCTCCATGATTAAATCAAAAAAAATCATGACTATGTATAATGGTTTCATTTAAAAGTATAATTTATTTTATAAAAAGAAAATCATTTCATGGATATAATTATTTCGATTATGGACTATTGACATCATTAACGATTAACATCATTCCAAATTTAATTTGGACACAATTACTGAATATCATCAAAACATCTTACATGAACATAAATAATTAAAAAATCGTTATAACATAATAATAAGTGATATAAAAGGAATTATAAATATTAAAGGGACTATGAAATAATTAAATAATTAACCTACATATATTATTTAGGATGATAATTATTGTACATGATGATTCCAACTCAAGGTTAGAGTCTTTTATTTAAAAAACTATTTTAATGATACCCATTCAACTATTTTTACAAAATAGAAAAAGAGTGTTTTTTACCACTTACATTATGAAAAAAATTTCTCACTTTCATGTAACATTATTTTTCTGAAATCTCCCTTACAAGTTTCTATTTTTTTAATTTAATGAGTTTTCATTTATAAGTGTACGATATTATGAAAATGAAAACTGATTTCAAAGTGGAAATTCCCTTTTTATTTATGCAAGACATATATGTTATTCTTATTTTGTGGTTATTGAGGATTTTTTATAATTATGGGTGGTTCCATGAAAAATCAAAGGCGTATGAGCCCATTCTAGATCTCCAATTCCTTAGGTAATGTGACAAAGCTAATTGTTGGTTTTCCTCTAAGAGAAAAATGGAATACACTATGGTTGTTAATAGAAATGTAACTATTATTATTACCCCATATGAAGTCAGTAGACCAACAATATATCTAAGAAATATATGGGAAATGATGTCCTAATTTAAATACTAATATACTATATTATTTATTATTATTTTAAATGAAAACTAAATTATTTGAAAAAGGTAAGATAATAATATTTTATTAAATTTGATCCCTTTTTCTAGGTAAATGTACTATTTTTTAGATAATGTTTTTATTATTTTTTAATATTCTAACAGGTTCCATTCCTTTCTGTACCATATTGAGATTTTTTTCATGTATAATGCTCTAGAAATAATTCACCTGAAATAGAGGAAAGGATGATATAATAGGTATAATTGTGAATATTTTTCTTAAATAGAGACCATGATTTATTTGAAAAGTGGTTTCTTTGGTGGAATAAATATTTACTGAGTATAAGTGTCCATTAATAGTGTATGAGTTTCTCTTTGTTAGTGTTTTTCATAATTCTCTATAACTCTAAACTGAAATGATCATAGAATTTCAATTATAAATCAAAAGAACTAGAATATGGAATGTTTATTCCCAATTCCTTACAATATATCTATTATGGACTGAATCAATATGAATTTAATGATTAATTCATAATAAGTAATAAATAATAGTTTTTAAAAGTCAATTTATTCATCAAAATTGCATTTTTGTTGATACTGAAATTCATTTATTTTTCATATGAAAATGGAATAGTTCATTTGTATAACATTGAAAAAATTTATTTGATAAAATGATATTTATTTTTTAATTCTACATGTCAGAATTACCTTATGATGACCTTTTTTGTTTTTTATTAAGATATTTCATTTTCAATTAATAGTAAAAAATAATGATTTTTATTGAAAATTGTATTTTATTTTAAAGTATTTATAAATTATGATTTTTTTTATTTTAAAATAATTCACTTAGTTTCCATAAAATTAATTTTAAATTAATTTAGTATAAAAATATTTTATATTTAAAAATGACATTTTTCTGAAAACCGTTTTTCAACAAATCATTAAATTTTATTCTTAATTTAAATTTCACAATTTGTTTGTTTTGAATCCATGAAATAGACTCCATATTTTGAATCATGAGGTCAAATTTTGGTTAATAGGTTGCTTTCATTTTTGTACATTATGAATAGTAACATTAGTAATTTTTTAACTATGGTAAAGGGTACATATGGTAATTAAGGGTTGAAAATATCATTATAAGTACTAGAAAATGAATATAACAATAACCAAAATTTTATTAGATGATTAAATTTTATCCATTCAAATCCTGGATTATGTTTAATTACCTTTTTTCATTTTAATGTGATTATGACCATTATTATATTTTATGTATTCAAAATTCAAAAATGTCATACTTTTATTTTTAATAAAAACATTATTTTTAACATGGGGATAACTAGAGGACATGTTAAGTCACGAAAAGAATTTGAGATCTTTCTGATAAATCTTCATCATGGAAATTTATTTTTAATTTTTTATGAAGAAATAATTACCTAAAAATATTATGCAATTTTGATGCACTAATTTTTCAATTAATGGAAAAATAAAATAAATGATATCAAAAATATTAAAATTAAATAAATTTGAAATATGAATTGATAAAAACTATTTTTTGGCAACTATAACATGTTATGGATGTATTTTATTATTTTATTATAATTTATCATGATCTCATGATGTTTTTATATTTAATGTAAATTAATAGTTTGAAAATTGAGAATTTAGATGTTTTATTAAAATAAAATTTTATTAAATGATTTAAAATTTACAAAAATATTATATTCATCTAATTAATTTTGATATTGTCTTAAATATATCACATTTTTCATTTAGGTGAATTTTTTTTAGTTATGGAAACAATCATTACCCTTGAATAGTAAAAATTTGTGCTTCCACAATAAGTGTGACAAGTATTATTGGGGGAGTACAAACAAAATATTAGGCTAAAAACCTTGTAAAAACATTCCCCAAATATTTTTTTATAAATATATTTCAACTAGAACTCATATTGAAATTAAATATTATAAATATGTACTTATTTGGACCTCAAAATTTATTTATAATAATTTAATATTCTAGAAACTCCCAAGATTGCCTCTATCCTCACTTATGAAAGGGTACCAATTATTCAAATTTTTCACACATAAAACACATTTTGATGCAACAAATCCATACATAAATATATTTCCACGTTTTTTGGATTTATTTTGATCATAATAATATCCTTTTTGTCATTATAGTGTAAATAAAAGGATGGTTTCCATAGAAGATGAAGATAGTAATCCCACATGGTTAGTCAGACTCGTGGTAAATGACTTTCTTTTAATCCTATATAAAGATACCCTTGAAATTATTATTTTTCCATTTCAATATTTAAAAAGTTACTTGATTGTTGTATTTTTAATGAAATAAATAAATTATAAATGAAAATTATGTTTCTTTTTTACTTGATTTCAAAGGTTTTATATAGAAATATTTTTACCAAAATAATTTTACATTCATTACAAAAGAAAAAACGAATGTTCAATTTTTTACATATATGAAAAAAATAATTTTTTCAACCACTATATTTTTTATTTTATTTTTGGACTCCATTACAATATTTCATTTTTTATTCCAATAAAAATAATCTTTCACTTTTTTAGTTATGTTGGTATTGAATTGTTTTTGTACAAAAATGCACTTTGATATGAAGAAGTATTTTGGATATTGGATTAAAATAATTTTTTCGATGTTTATATTAAGAAAAGTGAATGATATACATTTTCTATTCATGTTATAGTAATTGATCTTTATATATGAGAGACCAGTGATCTTGATACTGTTTATATGATGGTTTGATAGCCATTATAGCTCACTGGTGAGACCGATGCATCTTATGTGAAGGGTGATCCCCATTATAGCCCTCCAATTATTTAGATAAAGGGACATAACAGACCAATTAGGTTTCTCATTAAAAAAATTGGAATTTATTGTGATGGTTATTCTAATTATAAACTTGATTGTTATTTGATCTATAATTATGATAGTGTGACCAAGTATAACTGAGATATCTATTTTGAGTGTAATTGTGGTGGTTACTCCATGCATAACCATGATCATTATTCCATGTGCAAGAGTAAGGGTTACACTATATTTACTATGTAATGAAATTGATTCCCCATGATTCCTACACGTTTTACCTATTTTTTAGGGGATTTAATGGGTTTATTAGAGAAAACAATGTATTTCATTTTCATGTTGAAATGACTAGTTGAATTCTGTCAATGAATATTGATGTAATGGTAAATGTTTTATCAGTTTACATATTTTCAATTAGATCAACGGATTTCTGTATTTTTATGTCTCTTACTAATCTTTATTTTCTTATACCACATTTTAAAAAAAAATTCCATGGGTTTTTATTGATGAATATGGACAAGGATGGTGTTAATATAAAAATTCTAAATACGTGGAAGGAAAATAAAACTAGTTCATTTAAAGGTTATTTCCGTACAAAAAAACTAGTATTACTCTTACAAATATAAAAATTAAATAAATTGATATATACAAAAAAATGATATGGTTATATAACAAAAACATATAAAACATTAAACCGATATTTAATTTGTATTTAAAATAAAGAATATATAATGTATATTAATATAAATAGTTTGAATAAACAACCACAAAATAATTATCAAAAATGAAATTCAGAATAATATGTGTAATTAAATTTTATTTTCCTATTGTATCATCAAAAAAGGAACTTCAAATTTTATTGAATTTTAAAATACACTCAAATCATCCAAATCATTATATATTTTTAATCCTTGTATTTATTACCTTCCAAATGGATTGATTTAAATTAAATTGCTGGAATAGTTTATTCATAATGTAAAACACAGAGGTTATATTCATTTTAGTTAAACCATATTGAATAATTTTTTATTTCAAAATATCATGAACAAATTTTTTAATCACACATAGAGAAAATATTCCAATACATTTTTTTCATTAATAAAAATTCATCATTATATATGTAGTAAAGTCATCCATTTCATTTCATTTTCCATTCATCGATTTTTTAAATTTTCATTCATGAACCATGATACTACATTTTACAAAGTGGACAGTTTTAATTTTTATCTCTCTATTATTCATAAAATATTAAACAATATTTATTATTACTCCCATTTTAAATAACAATACACAAGACACATATAATTATGTTTCAAATAATCCCATATTTCATTAACATTTCTAATAAATTACACTTCAATCACATAGTTTGAAATATTAGGGCCTCTAAAGAACTCGTTATTATTTCAATATATCTAAATTCATTCCTGAAATTTATTTTTTTAATCCATTAATACATGTTCTCCTTAATATAGAATCTTTGTTATTCACTCTAATAAAACATCCACTAATAATACCTTAGTGTACATCTTTATAAAACTTTAAATAAAAAACCTATTTAGACCATGACATGATTATCCAACGATAGTGGTTTTATACAAGGAGATCCTTACATTCCTTCTAAAAATAACCATTAAAAATAAGATAGTATTAATTAACAACATATTTTATATTGGGATGAATTAAAAAACAATGATCAAAATTACTGGTTCTATTGTGTCCTTTTTCATCTCTCGTCATTTCATACAATATAAATTATTTTAATAAGTTGACGCCCCGGGCTCAAATTCCACTTAATGTGTAATGTCCCAGATTTGAAGAAAACTCAACTAGATCTATATACCTAGTTTTCCATAAGACTAGATGTGCATTTCCCAAAATTCTAGTGGCTTCTGACAAGCAGTGAGGGCATATGGTTTGATATTTGGGAAACTATTCCTTTCACTAGCTGAGTATAACACAATGGAACAAATAACATACTATAGAGGAAGATATAAATACCATAAAATAGAAACATATAATTCTATACTGATAAAAAATATCACTATATGTTATAACATACAAAAGTTGATTCTTTATGCCACATGTTATAATAAAATTTCCAATATAGGATACACTACAACCAAGTACAGGATAAAATACCAAGGGACCAAAAATATACAAAAGGAGACTCAGAAGGATCACAAGCCTCATCTTGGTCCCATGCTCTCCTACTCCTACATAGAAAATCCAGTAACTGTAGAAGGGTTCCATCCCTTATCTACACCCGAAATCATATAATCTATTTGGCCCAAAATAGTTGACCCAAATAGGGTGTGAAAAATAAATCCCACAAGGAAAACACCCAAATATTTGTGCCAATCTGTCATTGAGTATATGAAACAACATTGTAAAATAGTAAAATAAATAAAATAAGATGTAATCAAAAGTAAACAATCTGACATGTACTTGTTTCCATTTATATAATTTCTTATTTATTATACAATTAAATTTCAATTAATTATAAAGATCTCGTGATCCAGGCTCATCCCGTCAATCCCTTGTATAATGTTTGAACAAAAAATGTCTCAAAGTATCATCAATATAGATATAAGTATAGACTGACTCCAAGATTGTGCATTGGATTGGTAGAATCATCATAAGTCATTTCAGCATCCAATCAGTTTAAAACCTCTCCCTCATTGATAGCATTACCTCAACCAGAGGCATAGAAAAACCTCACCCGTAGGCATTTCAATAGCCAGTTAGGGTTGAAACCTAGTATATAAGCATTTGACCATGTGTCAGGGCCAAAACCCATTATATAAGCATTTCATCTCATTTTACCGTCAAAACACAGTATATATGCATTTAATCATAAAATTTATCATATGTAACTTACACTATTAAATGGTTAACAAAATAATAACTCACTTAGGCATCAATCATGTCACAAATATTTCATGTAGTCTTACCATTATGAGTCTTATCAACAATAAAATCATCTAGGAAATCACATATTATAATCCTAACATGTGAATTAAACTATCACAAGGTGTATCCATTTATTATCTCATCTGCTAAAATCATTAAATTAATCAATTCCATTTTAAACAACCTAAAAACAGAATCAAATTCATGCCCATATAAATCCTAATCCAAATGACTAAACGATGGTTATCTAAGGGAAATATCACCCAGGATGGCCCTCAATAATTCCTAACAATATCAAACATTCCTTATAATAATTTTATTAATAACATGATCAATATTTGTGACAACATAGGTCAATATTCAATTTAGGTGACACCGAAAAATGGGAGTATGACATTTCAGAAAATATAATCAACTTCAGAATTAGAGAAAGTCATGAGACCACCAACATTGTACTCTTACAAGTCTCATCATCAAACATTGACATTTGGTTCATACTAGAATGATGTAGATCTACAATACGAGGTAAACAACTCAAGGTCATATAACTTCATCAAGAGAAAGAATCACAAAGAATAGAGAAATTGTAATTGAGAGCTTACCAATTTAGTTCAAATGCATCTAACAGTGATTGAATTGGAGTTCAGAAAGGGAGTTGGGAGCATAAATTTGGTATGGCACTATTGGTTCATGATACAGGTGAGCCCTTCTGTCCAAAGAACTAGAAACGATACTACTTCTCGATTTAATGAATAAAAATATAAATATACATGTTATAATAGAAACTACACACCGTGCCTGTACAAATCCAAGAAGTGTCATTACATTATCGTGTACTGTGATAACATGGAATGAGACCCTCAGTACATGGTGTGTCCCTATTAATATATGACATGTAACTCCCAATTAGATTGTGTAACAGGATTGCAGCCAGCCTTTGGACTCTTTTCCCTCATTTAGCTTATGTAAAACCAAATAGAAAATATCCATACCTCATAGGAAGAATATGATTCTTAAAAAATTCACCCATTAAATCATTTCTTCTTTTAATTTGCCTTCTAAGGGTGGTTAAGGAACAATTGAGAATAACTCTGGCCATTGTGATCGTACGTCAGCATCCTTCTCCCATGTCTTGTCATGGATTCTGTCATGTGGCCATAACAAATGCTATAAGGGAAATAATTAACAATAAAGAATCTATGTGATATTATTGGAAATATGAATAGGATTCTCCTCAACTGATGTGTCTTCTATCAGCTCCACTTCCTCGTGCTAAAAATTATGAGTTGAGTCTAAAAAGTACCTTCACAACTGAGAAATGTGGAAGATTTCTTGCATGTACATGTACCTTTGGGGTACCTACAATCAAGAGGAAACTAGCTAAACCCTCTCCATAATCTCAAAGGGACCAACATATCTTGGCGAAAGCATACCCTGTCCCTTGATCCTCTTGTGTCCCAACTTCGGTGTGACACATCAGAAAACTCAATCCACAGCCTCGAACTGCATAGTTCATTAGCAGAAATTGTCATATGATTTATGAAGATAAATTGTAGTAGAAATCCCCATATAAATCAACTGAATATTCTATGTAGTCTCCTATACAAGATGAGGTCCCAACGTAGCCTTCTTTCCTACCTCCGACCAATACAGGGGTGATTGGAATGACATGTCGTATAATGTCTCATACTTCACCACCTGAAAAGTATCCTAAAATATATTGTTGTTGGAAAACTCAAACAGGGGTATGTGTTTTTTCCAAGAATCTATGAAATCCAGGATCCATGCTCGAAGCATTTCCTCTAGCACTGAAATTTTTCACTCAGTGTAGTCATCTGTCTGAGGGTGGTAATATTTTCTTAAAAGCACCTATGTGACCAATGCCCTCTATAACCCTTTCTAAAAATAAAAAGTGAATCAGGTATCCCTATCTGAACCAATAAAACTCATGACACTGAATAGTAATCCAATCTCACATATGTAAATCCTCTCAATCTCAACCACATGGAAGGTTTACTTGATTAGAATGAAATGTAAAACCTTTATGACCTATCAAGAAAAACTCACATGGCATCGCTATCATGAAAACTACAATGTTGTGAAAACCTTAGTAATCATTCCACTGAGCATTCTAGCGACACTACCTGCAAGATTTCATTTAACTGGGAGAACCAAAACAATATCTAGGACTTTTAAGTAGCCTTATTACAAAGAAAAGTCAATCTAAATTTAATTTAGTTAAGAAATATTCCCTCTAGTTTTTTTAATTTTACATAACACTTAATTTAAACTCGAAAAGTATTCAAAATGCATACCTAGAATCATTCATGGGGGACTAGATGGATAATGAGTCAAACCATTACTGTATGACCTATCTCAAAAATGATCAGCTTAAAATTCTGGCATATTACAACAGCACACAACACCTTCCCCCAAGGTACCACGTGTCCAAAATGAGAGAAAGCGTAATTTCATATCCATCCTACTGAAATTATTAACTCCTTTTATAGTGTAACATATGAGCCTGACTATAAGTCTGATATAACCTCATATTCATTAAATTTGACTCCATGAAACTCACCAAGGTGGTCCATACTCCCTGTTACAAGTGATACATTGGAAGAAGGTCAAAAGTCCACATAAGAACACTAAATGAAGCTCGAGCATCCTCTGCATGGTGGTATCATCAAGGAAAGTAGTAGTAATCTAGATCCCTTCTAATGAATTCCTACATGAGAACCCATGTATCACTCATGATTAACCGATCCTAATTTAAAACAATGCATCCATCACACAACATCAGAAATGATATAAAACTAGCCATGTGGATTTCAACTATAGCGCTTTGTATTACTGATTCTCTCTTAGTGCATGAAAAATGATATCATGATATGGTACATGATAATATCTTAATAAATTGCACACTAAAATGATATAATGGATCACCAGAAAGGGATAGTGGATCCAATACTTTTTGACCTCCAAAAAAGAACATAGATTCACTTGCAGACACATCATTATTTAACTAATCATAATGCCATTAACCCAAGGAATTCATTGATAGCTCACATTTAACCACCAAGTTCCATCTATGATCATCAGTTCCTCACAAGTTTTACACACATGACTAATTAAAAAATGTCATACTACCAAGAAATCATCAATATAAAACAATTATCGCATGTCTCAAAGGAATTCAAGAAGTATCTACCATTTCCAAATAGTCCTTGATTGTTGTTATTATATTTGGAAGGACGGATTAAAACTAAAATGATGTGATTCTACCAAGATTGGAATATCTTAGATGTAGATAAAATGTACCGGCTGCTCTCAAAATGACAGTTAAGAATCAAATTAAATGCATGAGTTTCATTCCATGAACCATGATCACCACATCTTATCACATGGAATAAAGCTGAAAATAAACCAACCAGCGTGTCAAAACACTTGTTTCCTAGAATGTTATCCCAAGTAGTGGGAAAAAATTCATTCCATAATGCTCATGTCACTATACATAAAAGATAACCTGAGAGCATACACAATAGATCAATTATCAATTATTTAACTGTACTCAACACCTCGTTTCAACATTTAACACTCGACGGGTACAATAGATGTCAACATATACTACCACGAGTTTATAAGAGAAAATAGAACATTCTAGGTACTATTCATAGGATGCCAACCCTATACTTCCTAGTACCAGATGGATCATGTTGGAACTCTCTCAAAATCACATCATCTACATAACTATTTACATGAATGGTGATGTACAATTTTTCCCATCACCTGAGGAAAGATAAGTTCACATGACCTCATAAGAATCTGTACATTCCCAAGGCATGTCTAACCTACTAAACCGAGCATTAATCACTTCTCATTCCCATATCAAGGGTCAATATTCATCAAATTTAATATCTAAAAAGCACAATATCAAAACATGATAGGTCAATTCCTTTCTCTAAGAAATCCCCCCTTTTCCTACCGCATGGGTTAGGTGTAGGTGTCAAACAAAGAGATATACTACCAAAATCCCACTATGAAAGTCAAGATTGGTCAATTCAAACACTGATTGGTATCCTACTTAGGATAATAATGTAAAACACAAGTGAAGGCATCATACACGTGATCCTGTGCTAAAATGGTAAGGGAGGAATCTTACACAAGATCCAAAAATTGTTTCAAAAAGAGGCTTCCTACAATAGGGATCCTTGAAAACAGTACATTAGATATGGATCCGATAAGGGACTCCCTATAACAACATAGGTCAAGAGAGATATCTCACATCACATCTTAAATCATAGGTCTCTACTAGGTTGGTCCGAACACTAAACTAATAATTCACACTTTGGTCTCACTCTCAAGAGACAAATAAAGTATAACATGAGGAAAACCCTATCCATTAAGATTTAAGTAGACAAACACCCATTAAGAGTCATCAGAATGCTACATAGGTTTCAATATAGTGATCTATGTAGAAAACTACATATAAAGGATTACTACAAGGTCCGAAATTGATAAAGGGGGACAAAATAGGAACATACCCTCAAAGGGTACCAAAAAGTGGTGTATATGCACCAATAATGTACAATAGTGAGATATAAATCCCTGTAAAAAAACTTCCGAAGATCTATTCTAATATTCTTGTGAGCATTTGAAATAATAGTGTACAATAGTTAAAGTAGTAATCTAGGATGTAATAAAAAGTAAACAATCTTATATGTACTGGTTTCCATTTATATAAGTTCATGTTCATTATACAATTCAATTTCATTGAATTCTAATTATCACAAAATCCGACCTCAGCCTGCCAATACCCTGTATAAAGTAAGAACAATAGATATCTCAAAATATCATCAAAAAAAATATAAGTACATACAGAATCCATGATTGTGCTTTGGCTTGGAAGGCGTGTCATATGTCATTTCTGTTGATTATCAGTTTTGAAACTCACCCTCTAGCATAGAAGAACCATGCCCATAGGCATAAAAATGTCCATCCCTCAAGCATTTCATTATTCAACCAAGGTCGAAACCCATTATATAATAATTTCATCAGGTATCATGGTCAAAACTCAATATATATGTATTTAAAATTAAAAAACACATTTAAATTAAACTATTATGTGGTTAACAAAATAATAACTCATTTGGTTATCAAACATGTCACATACCTTTCATACAATCTAACCACTACTAGGATTATCAAATATAAACTCGCATGAAAAAATCATATCACATGCCTAACATGTGAATTAAACTATCATAAGGCATAAAAATTTATTATCTCACGTGGGGAAATCATTTAATTTTCCAATTCCATTTTAAACAACCCAAAAAATGGAATTAATTGAATTCCCACAGGCATCCTAGTACATACATCTAAACGTTCGTATTCTATAGGTAAATGCACACACATGGTGTCCCTCAATCAAGTATAACAATATAAAACATTCCTTATAATCATTTAATCAATTACCTAATCAATATTTGGAAACAACATTGGTTAATATTCAATTTAGGCAACACCCAAAAATGGTTGTGTGGCACTCTGACACATATAATCAACATAAGAATAAGAAAATTTTAGAAGACCACCTATCTTGTGCTCATAAGAGTCTCATTTTCTAGCATAATACTCTAATTTAGGATAAAACAATGTAGATATACAACACGAGGTAATACACTCAAGTAACAATAACATCTTCGATATAAAATATCAAAACTAATCGATCAAGTGGAATCGAGATCCTACCTATTAGGTTCAAACACCTCTAACAGTGATAAAATTAGAGTTTGGCTGGGGATTTTGTAAGAAAAATTAGGTCTGGTGTTGCTGGTTCAAGAGATAAGATCACCCTTTTATCAAAAATTCAAAAGGCAACACTACATCCTGATTTAACTAATAAAATGAAATGTACATAGTGTGTACTAGAAACTACATGATATGTCTGTAAAAATCCTATCCATGTCATTACATGGTCATGTAGTGTGATTATATGGAATAAAACCCTCACTTAATGGTGTGTTATGGGAAATACACAACATGTAACTCCCAGTAACATCATGTAACAGGACTTTAGATAGTTGTTGATCTTTTTTCCCTCAATTATCTTATATAAAAAAGGAATAGGGAAGATTTGTACCTCCCTGGAAGAACCAAGTTATTAAATAATATGTTCCCTGATCCTTGTGGACCACATGACCTCAAGAGTATCATCCCAAAGTCTAGAGGCTGATAACTTGCAACGAAGTCCTAAAGAGTTTTTGTGGAAAGACTATTCCATCATTACCATAGTGTAGCATAATAGATAATTTTAAACATTGGAATATAGTATAAGAAATAAAAGTAAATATAAGAATTAAACTAAAGAAATAACTAGAATTTGATAATAATATATGTATCATCTTGAATAACTTGATTATTATATTTCATCTCAGTAGAAAACTGAAAAACATAGATACAAGATAGCTGACAAAACATGATCCCCAAGATAAAAATGTAAAAAAGATCATCCCAATAATGTTAAACTATTTCTCGACCATCTACTATCATTATCCATCCTAAATAGTAGAAATAAATTATATAATGTCACATGATTCCCTTTATCTACACCTACATTCTTGTAATCTGTCCGGGGTACCAAACACAACCCGAAGATAGTGCTAGATAAATCTTATTAGGCCATCACCAAATGTATCTATAACATCTTACCCATGTAAAAGAAATAAAATAGTGTCAAAGCATGCATATATACAGTAAATAAGTACAATGTAACTAAATACCCATGTACCTGCATCCACCCTTGGATGGTGTCTAATCGTGTAACTAGTTCATTATTTTACTATTATTAGTTAATAAATATGTCACACATTTACAATTGTGATGGTTTTAACGTGTAATAATGAAACCTATAATGATGTTTTATAATGAATCTCTAGGGTATTAACCACAAGAAATATATACCTTAAGGGTCACTAACCCAAAAATGACTATAGCCTAGCTAAGGGGTAAGTGTGAAATTCCAAGTCAATAGTCAATGTTGTTCTCAAATAAGCTTAAAACTGAGTCCAAGGAGTTCATCCAATGTATAACAGGTCTATGTAATGACTTGGCCTAATGGGATTTAACGGTCGCACCTATATGTCAATGTTGGATCCAAGTAGTGTATCTACGTCATCCTGTATTACTACATGATGGGTCCTACAGTGTTATAAAAAACATCCAAATTTAAAGTAATATTAGGTCCTAAGTGTGTCTCAACCAAAGAAAGTCGTATCCTTGAATTCATAATGGGTTCCTCAAGTGCTTAAAGAATTCCCTCATGAATCATAGGCGATCTCAAGTCAGGCCACTCTTATTTTGATAATGAAGTAATACATAATTCATAAGCTTCAATCCTTTACTTGTAATTAGTGTGATAAGTATAATTAAACATGAAACCATTTAACAAATTCATTTTTAATCAATAAGTTTATTTGGCTCAGGCCTTTCCTTTCATTATTTTGACAAGGACATGTAGTATGAAACCATTCTTTTATTCCATTTAAGGAAATTTCAATAATCAAGGTTCACTCATATTCCTTACATTAACATGGTAAGGGTTATTATAAACATGCACCTTATTTTTCAATGACATTAAATATGTCCGGCTAATATACTGAGTATAATTTCCACTTTTCATTTCATATTTAATTTTAAATTGTAGAAATTACATTTAATGGGTTAATTGGTGAGAATACATGGAACTTTTAATTATGAAATTAACAATAAAAATAAGGTCATTTAATATATAAAATCAAACCATTAGAAAGTTCAATCCCATTAACATCCGAACGATGGTTCAAATGTATAGAAATACTAAAATTACTAGTACAGAAAATCAGCCTAAATGGGATGGATGAAGATGTGAGAGTTACCAAAAACACCTAATCACATATTAGGAAAGAGCATATCTATATGGTTATAATGAGTATAATCATTTCATATGAATTAAATAAATGACACCCAATGAAATTATTAGGACTTAAAGGGGAATTCCAATATCAAAATACATGATGAATTAATTATATACCACCCACCATAGGCACGTACAAATCTATCCTTTAGTATCGACCTTTGATTTTGTTTGGATCGTAGTAGATCTAGGAAAAAGGGAAAAGTACTCACACCTTGATAATTATGTCGAGATCAAGAGAGAAGAAGAACAACTCAAATGAACTTGAGTACTTACCATTGTGCATCTAACATGACAAATGAAAGCTCTAACTGATCATGGGTGAAAGATATATCTTGATCTCAATATTAGGTATTCCAAAAGCTCTAAAATGTGATAAATGTTGGATAATCCCAATACAATAATAATAGGGAATAAAGAGGGGATTAATTAGATCACTAATGATAAAATGGTAAAATTGCCCCAAATTTAGACTGTGCTCAGTTTTTCTACAAAGTTTGGAAAATCATGTGACGACCATATATGAGTTCTGGTAGAAATGGCCTTACCACACAGTTATGTTCCATGGTTAGGAAAACCCTGCATGAACCCAGCTTGATAGCTCTGAAAAAATGTAGACCATATGAATGCTTAGATCTAACAGTGTGCCCTTTCATAATGGTTTACTCTAATCTTGTGACATGGAAATTGTTTTTTTAATATGGTTTACAGTCTATGAACAATCCTTAAAAACCCCTAGGATGATTGATAACTCATTGGGAATCCAAATTAGGTCTAAATAAAAAAATTATTCAGAAATTTAAAGGATCTATACTAGAGTGAAAATAGGGTTCTTATAGTCTCCCCCATAAAATAACGCATCCTCGAGTTCAACTTCCAATATTGGATAAATATTTTCTAAGAATAACTCCATCTACTGGGCACATACATCATCCTCCTGCTTCCACATCTAGTTCTTCACGCATGAGTGCTTCCATAGCACCCATACTAGGGGGATAGACATGCCACAAAGAGCCTTTTATAATCCAATCAATAGTGTGTGATGGATAATACTCAATGGTAGCAACTTCATCTTACTCACCTTCCTTAGGATCAAAGGTGTGAGATAGGTATGCATGATTTGGTAAAATCTATGAATCATGGAAGATGACATGCATGGAATTGTACCTATGATCAGTAGAAACAAATAAGTTACCTTCCCGACTCTCTCTAGAATCTCAAATGGCCATACATAATGAGAAAACTTCTTCCCTTATTTCTATAACTATATATTCCCTAGCATAGAAGGTACCAAATAGGAAACACTAACCTTGACCTCAAACACCATAGTTCATCATATATGATTAGCATGAGATTTCAATCTAGACTTATCAATGATCATTGTTTTCTAATCAGAGGAACCTACATTGGTGTCTCTTTCACGATACAATAACCTACTAATTCTTCCTAACCTTCCTCTATGCAACATAGGGGTGAACGAAACTACCTACCATACAAGGCGTCAAAAGAAGACTACTCAATTGTCACTTGTAATGTATTATCATAATCAAACTAAATGATAGGGATATTCTTATCCCATGAAATTTTGAAATAAAGTACATATGTTCAGAGATTGTCATATATATCCTATATCATTCATTCTGATTTCTTATCAATTAGAGGGAGAAATTTTTTTCCTAGAATCATATATGTTCCCATATCTTTCAGCAATCCCTTCTAGAACCATGCCATTAAACAAGAATACCTATCTTAAATGACAGTAAATGGGACCTCATGCAGTCATATAATCTCACAGACATGCATTCATCCCAACTCATCGACTGAGAATGTCTCTCGAATATGAATGAAGTGGGATAATTTCATTTCTTGGTCAATAACAAAAAATAAAATGTCACTACTCCTCATCTCCCTAGATAAGAGGACTATAATGTCCATGGAAGCATCTTCATATTTCAATTCATAGATTGGAAGGGTTGGTAACAATCCTATAGGCCTCTGGTTCTACACATTCACCTACTGATAGGTGGAACAAGTACTAATAAATCCTTCAATTTGATACTTCATTCCAGGCCACCAATATTTGCGTTGCATATATTGATACATCATAGAGATTCATAGATGATATTTCTGATGAGAATCATGGGAATCACACCTCCACCGCTCACTTGTGTCTTTAGAATCCTGTCCATGTCCATGTATGCACAGGATGTCGTCTCTTTCAACAAACCAGTTTTGAGGTGGTTATATCTTGATATACTCTCACAGAGAACCAAGACCATACGATTAGAAAATTTTCTAGCATACACCTTCTCATGGAGGGAAGAGATAACTGTAAAATATGATATGTAATATTGATTGTGACTATCATGAAATTCTATGAGCATTACAAAAAGGGGTCCATTTAATTCAATTTATCACTAGATTACCTTACGTCATATTCCTACATATCTCAACTCAGCACATCCACACATACATTGACTTTTCCATCCATATAGGTATGAAAAAAATTGAAATAATTTACATATTTGACCCATCATTACTATTTGAGGTCAAGTCATGTTGTGAAAAGATATTCTTAAGGTTTTTTGGGTCCATATAAACCAAATAATTGACCACCCAAATGATAGTGTCTCCATCAACATACTACTGGTAGCTCAGGGTCTTATGTTGGGTAGTTTCACTCATGATGCTTAAACATCCGAGATCATTATGAAATGACTATATCATCTTTTATAATCATTGATCCGAGGAATATGGTTGATGCATCACAAAATATAGAATAACATATTTCAGACTCTTGTAGAATTTGAATATGTGTTTCTACAAGCCTCTCTTTCAGCTCCTAAAAGTATTTCGCACACACTTATGACCAATGGAACATAACATACTAATTTTTATGACTAGTGAGAGATAAAGTAAGGTGTGAAATTCAAGTATGAAACACATGTAATATCCCATGATCCACAAGAAACTCTGTATATCAAACATAATTTTTGGTTTAACCTAGTAAACTACAACAATAAACATCTCATGTTTAACATAGACTCTTGATTCTAAGATAATATGACCCATGATGTGAAAGTTTCTGATCCATAAGTTAAGCATAGAAAACACGGCTGAAATTTGATTCTCTTTCAGTGAACATAGAATTATATCAAGATTTATATTGTTGCTATGAGTGTGACAATACACCATGATGTCGTCCAAAAAGACTACAAAAAAAGATTCCAAATTGGGGTGTAACACCCTATTTATTAGACCAATGAAAATGGATGGTGTGTTTATGAGACTGAATGGTACAACTATGTACTCATATATACCATACTTGTTATGAAAAGATTCACACTATGTGTGTGAAAACATATCTTTCAAATGATGATAACCCAATATTATATCAATCATAGATAATATTCATTTAACATAGAGATGGTCAAGGATATCATTTATTCGAGGAAGTGGGTACCAGTTCATGAATGTAATCCAGTTCAACCCTCTATAATCTACACATACATGTAAGGTTCCATTCTCCTTGTTGACAAAAATCAAGGGAGCACCTAAAGAGGATGTACTAAGCCATATAAAGCCTTTGGCATAAAAATACTCTATTTGAAACTTGAACTCCTGAAGATGTGGAGGTTCCATGATGTACAGAGGACGGGACACTAGAGAGGCTCCTAGAACCTAGTTAATGGTAAACTCTTCCCCTCTCTTAAGAGGTCAGTCAGAAAAATAATTCACAGTGATGTCCCTAAAACAATAATCTACTAGAGGTTAATGGGACTGATGTAAACACAAATCCTCTGTGAAGATATTATATATATGGGTGGTCACTCTACCTATCCGATAATTCATTTTTCCAGCCCGACCATCCAGGACATCCAACTCACCCTTATGTAGATAAATCCTACCTTTAGGTGATGTAACATATACCATAGTACAATAGTAATCTAGAAAAGCATGATACTTCACCATCCAATCCATCCGATGAATGACATTGAATCCCATATTCTCTAGAAAAAAGAGGTTCCATAATAAATGGTAAATACCTACCTTAAGGTAATAATACCCACACTGGTGTATAGCCTCTAACCGTATTCCAAATAGCATATATATGGTCATTACACCATATTAATATTGTATCAAATCTATGAAAAATTCCATTATAGATACAAAGAAAAAATTGTTTGAAGAACCCAAATAAATTTAAGCGTCTACTATATTAGATGCCACTATAATATTACCTATTAATATAGATGGACCCGCAACATGGTCCTCGGTTATTGGCTATAGTGTGTGAAATTGCCATAATAAATGACCATATCAAATAGTTAGACTACGACTATCAAAGCATCTTTATTGGAGCATCAAGTGTTCATGGGTTTAGAGACCAACGTTGCATCCTCTTCCTTGACCAAAACTATCACTGTTATTCCAACTCCTTTCCTGATATGGTGCAAATGAGCCCACTCCTAAAGGTGGAGAAAGTATAGATCCTTTTCCAATCGAAGTTGGTAGAAAGGAACTACATAAATGCTAAAGATTATCTATAACACTATAATACTTACATTCCAGTAGGTACCTATCATTATGAGTCTTTATGTTCCCCTTCAATCCCCACTGATGACACACTACATAGCTATTGAAACAGATACTTTGGTAGTCAATGCTTGAATAAGAAGCCTCATGAAAATTTTTCTGGAAGTTGGGAGAACTACTGGCCTACAACAACATAGATTCTATATGGATAGTGTTATTTCCATCCCTCAAGTTGTGATCAGTGATAAGATCTTAATTTAATATTTTTGGAAAATTATTCAGGTGAAAGACACCCATCTACATACAGATGGCATATTGGAGCCCATCCTTGAATCATGTATCATGAAAAATCTCATCACCAGCTAGATGCAATGAAAATCACTACAACTCCATGAAATGTGATGAATATTCCATATTTTTCATAGAACCCTACTCAAGATTCAGGATCTCTCTTCCTTTGTTAGATCTCAATATCTGATGAATGAACTGATCATATAAAATAGTGTTGAAGTAATACTATATTACGTCCTGATGGTGATCATCATGGGTAACCACATTCCACAATTTCTTGGTCGAATCCTAAAAGGTGTATTTGGAAATATTTACCCTCTACAATGATGTTGTTTCTAGATTCTCAGAGATAGAGAGGATGGATTTTATACAACACTCAACAGCCTATGGACTACCATCACCTGAGAATATAGGAGGTTGTTGCTACTTAAACTCATAAGTCAGATCTGTCATTGTAGATGTAGGCCATGTATCACTATGAATGTACTCCATTAGACATAGGAAACTATCACTAATATGGGATTCATTTCCAAAATCAGGTACCACAAGTGGTTCTTTACATGGAAAAACTTGAGGTAAGAGTGGTGTCTCAGTTCCCACCACGTTAGGAGTATGATCATATCAGACTTCCTAGCATATGATATGAGGATTTCATGGTAGCATTATTCTATAATTTCCAAGAACACACAACATAAAAAAATATAACAATATGTATTTCAAAATTTATGGGAGATAAACATGGAACAACTCAATACCCGTTCTATACAACCCTAACTACCACTTTAGATGGCCAGGTACTTGAATGTGCTCATGTATATGTTTTATTTCACTTTAAATTTAATTTCCAAGTTCACTCCTTTAACTTTTATAAACAAGAAATAAATGGATATTGATGTCCAAAAACTTCATATTATAATTCATGTTTTAATTTCTAATGGATAATCATTACCATTAAATCTGTGCCCATAAACGTTATAAATGAATATGAAACCCAATTTTTTATAGCATAATGACTCAACTCCGTAAATTAGTCATCCCAACCCACGATGACCCATACACCTCATGAATTGAGACATGAAATAACTCAATGACAACTAAGGGTTACACAAGAATACACAAACTATCGCAACATCACTCAACATTTATAGTCATATCATGCAATTTGATGTTGTGAAATGAACCTATATTGCATGGATATAGGCATGACATGCGATTTCTAGGTTCATATATGTTCTATGTAATTATGATCCATTCCCTTGTCTAATTGGGACAAGGATAAAATATAATCATATTTAAAATAATAATAATAAACCCCACATAGCTTGTGCATCACCCAATAGTGATATAATGTCAACTGTATTAGTCAAAACATAAAAATAATTTTATTTGGTGAAGCATAGATTTTCCTCGAACCAAGGTTCAAGAAAACTAAGAAAAACTTATAACCAAGTCCCAAGAATTATTAATCTATAATATATTCTCTCCAAATAGTAAATAAAGAATGGAAAACTCATCTTTGATACCACTTTGTGATGTCAATGACCCGTATTCCACTTAATAGGTTCCCTGAGACTGAACGGACCCATGGCATCAATCGCATCTCCCCAAACGCTAGAAGTTTCCGAATAGTAGCGAGGGCCTAGGGTGTGTCTGTGGGAAAACTATTCCAAAATTAAAAATGTGTAGAAAATTGATTTGGTATTAAAATAGAGAAAGAAATATAAGTAAATAGTGAAATAATACTAAAGTAAAAAATAAATAATGAAGAAATAACTAAATCAATTGGAATATATTAAGATGATATGTTATGTCACTAGAAATATGAAAAACAAAGATAAAAGACAATATGAATAACATGTTCCATAATAGTATAAATGGGAAAAAAATATCCAAATCATATTGAGCTCTGGTTCGGTCTTCTAGTATCCATTTCTATCCTAAATGGCAAGAATTTTTTTTGAAGTCGTATTCTTCCATTTGTCAATACTCACATTCATGTAATCAGCTCGGTGTACCAATCCATGCTTAGATTGGTGTGAGATTAATCTCAGTAGGACACCACCAAAGGTGTATATAATATTTTTGATGTGTAATGGAAATTTAATGTGTTAAAACATGCATATATAATGTAAATTAATACAATGTAACTAAATATCCAAGTACTTGCTTCATCCCTCAACTAGTTTTTAAACATGTAACTTGTTAATTATTTGGTTGTTAACAGTTTATAAATATGTCACATGTTGAAAATAGTGAAGGCTCCCAAATGTAATAAAGAAACCTATAATTATTTTTTATAATGAAGTTCCATGGTGGTAACCAAGGCAATATAGACCTTAAGGAAATGAATATAGCCTAAATAAAGGGTAATAGTATAATCCAAGGTGCATATTTCAAGGAATTCCTCAATATGCCACCTAATGATTCCATGGAGATAATCCAACATAAAATAGGGATAATCAATGACCCTCCCTTGTGAGATATAACCATCACACCTACTTATCAAAACATACACCCAATGTTAGACAATGATTGGGTTCTATGTGGGTCTCAACCTAACCAAGCTGTATCATTGAATTTAGAATGGGTCCTAGAGTGATTAATTCATACCCTCATGAATCCATGAAGATCTAATGTTAGGTCACTATTATTTTGAAATATAAGTGATATATAAACCAAAAGGTTCCAGTTATTACCTTTCATTAAATTGACAAGGGTATTTAAGAATGAAACTATTTAATCAATTCATAATTAATCAATAAGTCAATTTGGTTCAATATTTTTATTTCATTAGGCTCTTAAGGACAAGTAGCATGAAACCATTAATTTAATCCATTTATGGAATTTTCAATAATCAGGTTTCAGTCTGCTACATTCCATTAAGATGGAAAGGTGTGCTACAGACATGCAACATGTTTTTCAAATAATTTTAATAATGCCAGTTCATATATGTTGTATACATCCCAACATCCATTTAAACATTAATTATCAATTGAATCACCTTCCTTAGATTGTTCAATTATTGAAATTACATGGTACATTCAATTATGAAATTCACAATACAAATAAATCAATTTAATGTAGAAAATACAAACCTTAGGAAGCTATATCCTAGGCACACCCGAATGACTAATCAACAGTGTCAAAACAGAATACCAAAAAGTATGGAAAATAATAGTACATTAAATTTATATTTTTGTGGGTGTAACCACTAAAAACACATCACTTTTTTGGAAATATCATAACCATATAGCTCTAATGATCATAAACATATCATATGAATTCGGTAAATGAAACTTGATGATATCTACAGGCCCCACATGACAATTCCAAAATCTGAAAACTTGAGGGATGTGTTATATACCACCAAAATTAGGCCCATTATACTCTACTGCTTTAGTATCATCCTCTAATTTAGCTTCGTTTATGGAATATTTGATAAAAATTGAAAACACTCACACCTCGATAACTATGTCGAGAGAATGATAGAAGAATACTACATCAAATGGACTCCATTACTTACTGTTGCACATCCAACATGATGAATGAATGCTTTAAAAGATACCTAATGAATGTTATATTATTATACCAGGATTATGCCTTCAAAAATATCTATAATGAGAGAAATTGAGGCTCATTAGGCCGGAAATTGTAATAGGGAAGAAGGTGGGGATTAATTAGATCATTAAGGGTAAAATGGTAAAATTACCCAATATATTTCCTTTGCATGGTTTTTTAGTATGGTTTGAAAAACTATGAGCCAACCATACATGGGTACCTATATAAAGGGGCATAAAATTTGTGATTCTGTATGGGTAGGAAAACTCTGTGCCAACCGTGTGAGATGGATCTGCCTGAAATGCAGACTATCTGCACTGTTAGATCTAACAATGCACCCATTCGGTACAATTTTGTTTAATCGTACGAAATAGCCATTTTTCCAAAAAATGGGTACCTAGATCAAAATAATACTTTTACACTCTCAGGATGTTCACTAAATCCTTATCCATCTACATTGCGTACAAACTAAAGAATTAGACCAAAATTTAAAGGTTCCAAACCTTGTTGAAAACCCATGTTGTTACATATTCTCATATAAAAAAATTGACAACATACTCAATGTTAATGAATAATCATAATTAAATATCTAAATATTTTATATATTGTTTTAATATTCCAAATTTCATGGTTATTACTTCTATAGATAAAAATAACAAATAATAAAACATTCCTAAAAAAATTATGATCATCAAAATGCCTATAAAAACCATTAAATTTACCACATTTTAATTTAAATTTTTTTCATTATTTAATTTTATATTCAACAATAGTTAACAAAAAACCCCTAATAAAATATTAGTTTCTTTTATAATATTATTTTCAATAAGAATTATGTTTTCCATCAATACCAAGGCTATATTTGATGTTATCCCCTTTTATTTGTGTTAGAAATATGTCCTGAAAAAAATTGTAAAAAATTATTTTAAAACCTAAAATAAATAACATATTCTCAACTATAAACTCTAATCTACATAGTGTAAATCCCAATATAAAAAATATATTTATTTTTACGATTCATAATCCCACCACTTTTTAATTTATGTCTAAATTCATTAAAAACTCAAAATATCCAACTACATCAAAATTATGTCCCCCCTCTCTCAAAATTTATCTCTTGGACATTCTCCCCATTAAAAAACTATAGTTGAAGTAAAATTTACACATGATATTCTAGATATATCAATAAAAATATATAACAAGAAAATATATTGTTATTACTTTGTCTAAAGATGGTTGTTGAACTATAATTTCACTAAAGCTTAAAATTTCTCACCTGACACAAATTTACATCTAAAAAATGATATCATATTTGTAATAACAATTACCCCAAACCCATATGGAACTTATATCACATCGTCATAACACATGAATATGACCTCCAAATTGTGATAGGCTCTCATAATTGTGGGGGTTCGAATGATCTATTGGTTTACCCATCTTGAATTGAATGAAATGGACCAATTTGGTGGATTCCCAAATTAGCATGACATGATAATGATCCTTTTATAAAAAAATATAAAAACAGTGATAACATGATTTTTGTAAACAATAAAATAGAATTAGAATGGAATAAATGATTCATACATCAATACAAAAGTATACAAAAAATCAATATAACCAAACCATATATGAAATTTTTGTGACAAGAAAATAATCAGACGTAATATAGTGGTATGATAATAATATGGTATATAGAAGAATTTATTTCTCATTTTAGTGAAACCTCTCTAATTTTTTTTCACAACCCTTGAGATATCCTATATTCCTAACTTATGAACTTCAAAATGAATCTCCCTAAAAATCATTTTCTATTATGACCATATCCTATGATCATGAACTTTTCCTTTAAATTGATCCTAAATAATATGTTATTCATGTGTGAAATAGGGTCATGAGTATATAATGAGTATTCTAATACTAAATAGGTAGTCACTTACCACCTCTAGGGAATTGAATGTTTAGACAAAAAGTAAATATATCACCTCGGTCCTTTGGGAATTTTGAGGTTGTGGAGAGAGTCGGGATTTTATCCAATTAGTTTTAGTTATCTTTGAGGTAACATGAAAATAATGACCTCTTCCATATTTCATAGACTCACAGTTACTATCTAGATATGTATCATATCATCTAACTTGATGAGGACTGGTTAGAGGTAGATAGGTCATTTTAGGACCATCTTATATATATTGTGGACCAGATCATGAAGGCTCTCTATGGTTTTTATGACCCCTTAGAATGATTTATATGGTATCACAACCACGTATAGGATGGTACATGGGATCAAGATACTGGCGTATGTCCTTCCTGGAAATAATTATTTTTCTGGTGATGGTTTACCACCATTTTAAGGGATACATGAGGATGGTTTACTTTTTGGGATGAAAACTATAACATTTTGTTTTTTCTATGAGGTATTAAACAATTTCATTTTAGATTGAATTCCTCATTTTATCGTTATAAATGTGACTTTTGGTTTTAGTTTTTGAGAGAATTTTTGTCTCAATCAAAGCCCTAATCTCCTGTTGTTTGAGGAGAACGTAGAGGCACACATTTAACATATGGTAAGTTCTAACCATGCACCTCCAATCATGTGGCCAACATAGAGTTCAACATGGTTTTTTCAAAAAAAAGAGAAAGATTTTTTAACCGTGTAGGGCTAAGAAAGAGGGTACACATGGTATACCAATGTATTGTGTAATAGTTAATTTTAGGTTATGTGGGGTGTCATCCATGGGTCGTGGTGTGCACATGGCTATTTTATGATTTATCCAACCATGTATCCTAACTATGTAACCAAATAAAATATATTGAATTACATTTTTTCCTATTTCTATTTAGACCACACCGTCTTTTTAGTTTTTTATTCTTGTAGATAGGAGCCTCCTTCTCCCCCTTTTAATCTCTATAATGTCTAACACCTGGATTAGATCTCCTTTCTTTGTATGGACTCTGAATTAAGATGTTTCTATCACATTTGGTATCCATTGGTATGATCTCTACTCCTTTATATCCTTTTGTTGTTCATCCTCATGTAAGTATAGTTATTTTGGATGAAGATAAGGTTCCCTATTTTTAGGGTGTTAGTATATTTTTTAATTTTCATCTGATCTAGACCAAACCAAAGGCCAGTACTGGATGAGTGTTCCTCTATAGGCATAAAGAAGGTGGTCTAGTAATTATCCATCATGTCATATTGCTGTGTTTTAGGGGTAGTGATTCCACTTTCCATATTCTCCATGTTTTTTTCATAAAAATACATAAAACACTTATTTATTAAATATCCTCGATATAAATGACATTTTATCTTCTTATTCTTGTTGGGATAGGTACCCATCGACAATTTCTACCCTTTTAGGTGTCCCTATAAAAATTCCTTCATTATTACAAATGCTTATGTGACCAAACTATATTCTACATGGTTTTGTAATGAATCATAAATTTAATGACTATGATGAATTAAATAAAAATTTAGTGGTATGATAATGAATTGTGTTTAAATAGAAAAAATTGTAATTCCCTTGTTATAGGGGAATGTTAATAAAGTATAATGACTATTTGACTACATATATGTGTGATTCTCAGGTATGGATTCCCTTATAACTGTGATAATCTGGCATGGTGTACAGTATAATTGTGATACTATGTAATGGAATCTCATATATGTATTATACATAGGCATAGTGTATTTTATTCTTGAAATACATGGGCATGGATTCACTTATTTTTTTGACAATCAGACATTACATCCCTTATAATTGTGATACTTGTGAATGGAATCCCTTATACCTCTGATACTTGGACATCGAGTCTCTTATACTTGTGATAATAAAGAATGGTGGCTCGGATACTAGTAAAACAAGTGAATATGGAACCTTCTGATCTCTTATACTAGGGAATGGTGTCCCCCTTTAACCTTATGAGACATTAGTGACTATACATGGATGCTTGAGTTATGCCTCAGGTTGTGGATAAAACAACATAGGTAAATATATGTCCATAGACTTCATTACAAAGATCCATATATATACATACATACATTAAAACTTATACATATATTTTTATGATAACATCTACTAAGAGTATTTCCCAGTATGGAACAATGTGGTAGTGTTATGTTGGTGTCAATAAAGAACTCGAGTCGTCCCTTTAGAGTTTACATTATTTCTTACCATTGTTATATCTTTAAACTATTCATATTATATAGGCTCACTATATAATTGTAGACAACATTTGTGGTGGGATACTGATTATATATAACAAATTATTTTGGTTATTGTTTGGTAACCAGAAATACTTCATGGAAATAGATGGGGGAAGGGGGAAGCAAGTAGTTTTCAATGCTTGATTTTATAATATCATTGGAGCATGGGATCATTTGATTGAGCTATGGCTCATGAAATTATCTTGAGATACTGATTAGGTATTTTGTGTCAAATGATACACGTGTATGTATGTGGGAGTTTTATCATGTTATCATGTTATTTATTGTATAGATACATGAATTTGAATCATCTTTATATTGTACTGGGTAATGTTGTTACTCTATTTTTACATTGGGGCGATTTAATTTCAACAATTAATTGAAAATTATGTTTTTATTTATCTATGTTATTCACATATGTGCTACTATAATCATGAGTGTGTAGTATCCCCATCGTTCCACTATGTACCATCACTTATAGTCGGAATCCTCTAATATAGGTAGAGATGCCCTTGGGATACTGTGACCAACTGACATAAGGAACCCCTGAGTCATATCTATGTCTGGATGATACACCCTATCTTAAAGTCAAGGGATATGTCATCACATTTTCACTTTGGGATCTATAGAGGCTGAAATGAACCATTTAGAACCTACTGCTCAAACATCACCTCCTGGAATGGGAAACCCCAATAGGTTAAATAATCTATTCTATACCTCATACAGGCCCACCTAAACTACCATTAAATTTCTATATACATACTACCTACACTGGGATATATTAACCAAAAAAGAAGTGTGAAATTATCATATTACCTCCTCTCAGATCATGAATGGAAGCACTATCCACCCATGGAAAATGATTATATGATTTCCTCCTTCATATAATCCATTGGGTTAAACAACTCTTGATATATGTCTATTCAACATATCATAGTAAATATCACTTATTTTTACCTCCCACAATCTATTATGATGCATAGGGGTAACAAATATCTACTGGAGGAAAACTAAACAATCCTTTGCTGTCTTAAGTACTATAACTCGTACATCCATCCAACAATGATGTCTTCAAAGAATACTATCATGAGGTGATCCATAAATTGTTATAGATATAGTACACATTCCTTATAACTCTACTAAGGAGTAAAACACAATTAAGTGTATTACCATGAAGTCAAAAAAAATTAAGTGTCCTTGTAAAGATGATTTTGGTATATCCTGCTCATAAAAAATGTGATCTTGATAACATGTCTGTAGTTCAAAATAAGAAATCCATTTCACCCCAAACAACTGCTCTATGAACTCAATAATTCACTAGAGTGGATACTTTTCCTCACATATATTTTTTATGTGATACTAATTCACACCAAACCTCGCGATTTCATTCTCATCTATATAAAAAAACCCCTAATTTTCCCAAGTGAACACACTGGGTCTCAAAAAACCTCTTTTTATTTCAAATTTTAATTGCTCATTTAACTTACAAAGATAAACTTGTTCCATATGATGTGTTATCGAAAATATAAATAGTGATCCTTTGTGTGAATAATTGAACAATAATCACACATACAATAGATATAAACCTGGAACATCCCAATAAAATATGTCTTCACACTCCACCACCACAACAAGAAAAAAAAATATCAAATAATTCTCTTCTATTAATTTATTACTAAACAACTAATATGAATTCGTTCATAATAATATTTACATGAGAACATATTATTATTTTTGAGATCACTCCTAAATTTGGAAAAAAACATCCCAAAAAAACAAAAAACATCGCCACCCTCACTAGTGGAAAACAACTATTTATTGATGGTATGGTACTATTATATATCAAGGAAAACTTCATAGGGTCTCACTTCCACAATAATGAAATTTCTTGTGATTTTTTCTCTCTTTTGTGAATAATGTCTCAATTTTGGAGGAAGTGTGTAATAACAGATCCTCTTTAAAGGATCCTCATACACAAGGTTCAAGAAAAAAGACCCACTAGAATAAATAGGCCTCAAATATGGGTGATTATCATCAAAAAAGTGTCTCATGACTCTGGTTGAAAACTATCATTAGTGAAGTAACTACACATGTCATACCTCAGACGTTACTCAAATCCTCTATGATATCCTAAATATTAGAACTCATTTATTCACCATCTTTAATTTTAACCAAAAAGAGTTCTTGAACCAAAACATTAACAAAAACCCCAAACAAAAAAGTTAGAGGAACACAACCACAACACCCAGTCACTATTTTATTTGTAATGTACTAACTCGCCAACATGGTTTTTGATCAATGTCTCAAGCACATTTCTTAAGGATGAATTGTCCATCATACATGAATATAATATGTAATGTTAAACCTCCACCACACAATTCTCAATTAATTCTGTATGTCTTCATGGAAAAGACTCAAACAAATGAGAAAAATAATATCTTATACTTGTGTCTAATATTACAACAAGATAATTCCAACGAACACAAATTGTACCCAAAAACACACCAAGAGCCTAGATGAAATAAAACTATAGTCCCTGCGATTATCCAAGATTATTACCACCATATTCCCATTATAATACTGTTCTATTTAGGGGTTGTGGTTGTTGAATCAAAACACAAAGAAAACTAACTCCTTCTGCTCTATAATCTCATACATCACGTCAGGATCCTCACAGAGCTCCTTTAACCTACTACAGCTTCAACCTACTCAGTTTTCCAACCACATATCTTAATGTATCATGATAGGACATAAAATATAACATTAAATGTCCATGTTAGTCTCAAAAATATTAATGTTCATGCATCAGTGGACTGAGTTGTCCTTGATGTCTCTTAGAACAATTCTAACTTCTGCGATGAGACCTACATTGAATACCTTCTATAGATAGGTCCTTATGACCATGACTTTCATATGATCCCTACATTAGATGCTTGTGATATGTTATTGAACCTTATTTATTATCATCCTCCCCCAAAAGTACCATCCATTTCTATTTCTAACACAATTTACACACATAAACCACTCTCAATTGGGCATTCAATTGATTAATGGAAGAAAGGGAAACTCACTATCCATATTTATGAACAACCACCTCTTGTCTAAACCACTTAAAGTATGTTTCTTGACTCATCATGTCAAACATTTGACTCTTTGTCAAAATCTAGGCTAGCTGTAGTCATGGAAAATCCATAAAATTAATCAATATATACAATGTTCAGATGATAATATATATTTGGGGTGGAGACTCAATAGAGATAGTAAATAGAATAATTATGATACGTTTCATATAAAAATGTTCCCTAAAACTAATTTATTGGTATACCATGTTTTCAAGAAGGTAATTAGTGTCATTGTGAATAGAAACATTGACTATTGCACCAAAATTGGGTTCCCTAGCCTAAAATCTGAACTCTAGAAACATTGACACATATTCCCTGTGTTATTAACCAACAATCATAACGAGAAAACAGAAAACATCATCCCAATGTTGATCCACCAATAATAACAATCATTCATGCCCCGACCTATTAGGTCTCTCTTTATAAGAATATGGATGATCTGCAAAAACCTAAATCTATCATTCATAGGCCAAGATCTAGTGAAAAGTAATTATAAAGAATAACTAAAAGGAGAGGCCTTTGTCTAATATACTGATATGAATGAACCCAACTATCTCCAGGATGAAGTGTATAGGAATAAAAAACATTATAATAACCTCTAGATTAAAAATCATGAATTTAATAACCTCTAGTGAATACAAAAGTGTGTGATATAGTAAAAAAAGTGAAAAGGAAAAATACATGCCCACTAGGAAACTGTTTTCCAAATTTACAAAATTTTAAAATAAATTATGAGAGTTATTTGCTCAAGGTATCCAATACTGACCAATATACATAGTATATGATTTTGAGTTTCAGAAAGATAAACCAATTTCATTGATGATATTTTTTTAATCTCTATAATACATGACACATGCAGGTAATGACCATGCATGAGTGAGTATACACATCCCTTTAGGACGCCCTAAAACTAAAGAGGTTGAAATAAAAGACATTATAGAAGTACTCATATCATCCCAATGTATGAGATAAATGAATCCCAATTACACACACACACACAAACATATATATTATTATATAAGAAACCAAAATGATAAAGAAAGGGGATCTTCATATCATATTCTAGCCAAGGAAAATGAGTCCAACAATAACTCCAAAGGACCATCATCTATTCATAGAATCTCATGCGTCAGTCTAAATATGTAACCATGTGGTGTACTCACACCTCGCCACTATTTTTCATAGTCAAGGAGGTTCAAACTTTATGTAGAGGACCTGCTCCATGTTGTGTTATTGGGGAACCACTCAATGTTTAGAGGAACAACACACTAGTCTATATAGGGTACCAATCTGTAAGTAGAGAAACCATCCCTCATTTCATAAGGGGGTACCACTCAATAGAAAGAGGACCAATTGACTAGTTCACAAGGTTGGTATCACTGAGTAGGCAGAGGGCCCACACCCAAGTCTATAAGGGATACCAATCTATATATAGTGGAAACACACCATGTCTACAAGGGGGTACCACCCAACAATTTAGGGATCGGTGCCCTTTTCTATAAAGGGTGACACTCAGTAATTAAATGATACAATCCCTTGTCTATAAGGGTTTTAAAACTCAGTATCTAGAGGAACCAAAATCTAGTCTAATGGGGTACCACTCAGTAAGTAGATTACCCATTACCTAGTCTACAAAAGAGATACAAATAATTATGTAAAGGACCCACACTCTTGTCCATAAGGGGGAACCACTCAGTAAGCAGAGGAACCATGCCTTAGTGGGTAATGGGGTAACCATTGAATAGGAATAGGACCCATGTCCTATTACATAAAGGGGTAACACTCGGGGATAAGAGAATGGTTTCCAACCCTATCTTCTCTCTAACGATCATGTATGATCACTATTGTTTTCGAGGACGGTATAAATAATAATATCTATCAAAACTAATTACATTATATCTCAAAATTTACTATGAGTACCACTATCAGATTATATGTCGAAAGAGACTAAGGATAGGGTACTCGTGACCCAAAATATGAGTCAAAACAATGGATATAAAAGAGGTAGAAGTTCCAAAAAGAATTACCTGTATTGTAAGGAGGGAACTCATATAATCTCATAGAAGTATACTCATTAGTACATTTCTTATTACCCATCAAGTGATACATATTGTGTAAGGATACTACACGGTGTGTCCTGGCCTTTTAGGGTTGAGCTGTCTGCTTCTGGTCTTGTGCATGTATAACAATTCATACCTATTTTCTCTACAACAACATGATGTGGCATACCACATAAGTTTCTAGTCAATGGTAGATAGTGTATGTCATGAATTATTTGAGAGGGTTACATGGTGTTTTCTTAGAGACATATCATTTGAACCTTATAGTTTTCCAAAAATCCTATTAATCATAGTTGGGTGAATACATGGTGTTTGTTCATCCTAGTAAACACTATGGAGTTAGGATTATTTTTATAACTCCAGATATATCATAAGAATTCAAGATCCATAGAAACATCCATTGTAACATACAAATTCTAACTTGAAACTCACCAAAAACATGGATAATGAATTCAATCATTGTTTACCCAACCTATAGTGGCTGAATATTAGAATTCGTCTACCCAAAAGAATAATTTAGTAGATCCCCCATACCTCACACTTTTATAGAATTATATCCTCTTATATTATATAAAAAAAATGCATCACCATAACACAAAATTAATCTAAATATATATGAAAATACAGATCTAGTATTTCTACACATATGCACCATAAATCTGAGGATCCATTCGTATTTGGACACATCCTAAAATGTATAATTTTGGAATTATATCAAAATGATGAAGAAATCAAAAAACATAGGGATAAAATGAATAAGAAAAAATTATCATTGATTTGTGTCCAACCATTTTTGGAAAACAATCATAGGTTGGGGATATTTTGGGTGACAAATATTGTATAATAAACAATAAATCAAATGAACAAGTTTATTTTTTAAAAAAGACCATGAGAAGGATTAAATTAATCACATATAAAATAATAGTAAAATTTTTTGATAAATAATCTTATCAAGGTTAAAAATTAAAATTGACAACCCCAACATCAATATTTTACTGATCATTTGTAAATAATTCATTCACCGATGATGGGAATGATCTGTTGCATTCTTAGAATATAAATCCACATTGACCTAATTACTAAGCATCATACAAACACGATTCTCCAATGAAGATCATCATATATATTCTCAAAAACCTCCATGTATTGAGAAACTAACCCTAGTGAACCTTCATAAGGAAAAATTTACATAGGATTTAATTTAGGTCAATTTAATAAAAAATAAATAAATAAATCATTTATTTTAATATTCATGCAACCACCAAGGGCTACCTCATCTGAATATCTAGTGTAAAAAAAACAGTTAAATCCAATGGTAAACCCTGCAGTATAAAATCATCCATGGATTATGATTTCTAAACCCGGAATCCTTTCAAGAAACATTTCAGTTTTGATAAAAATGATCCTATAATATAAATTAATTTTATGTTTTTATATAATAGATTCTTATATCCACCTACCTGGGAATGGTGAGATGTCTCAATGCCTGGTTAAAAAAAATTCCATAATATATCTAAACATATTACTTGGATAAAAATAGGCTCTACAATAATACTACCATTCAAGTCATGTGTTGTTATACAATATAGGTTTCTCAATGAAGAGTTATAACTCTTATTTGAATACATTAAATGTTATTTCTTTTTCCACCTTTTATAATCCAAGTGCATCCATAATAAAATGATGAATCTATTATTGTAAAAAAAATTATATATTATTTTGATTATAGAACAACCATTTATCCCCATCATACCATCAAATTAGAGATGAATATATCTTCTGTGCATAAGTATGTACTAACACCTTCACGTTGTGATATGATACATTTAACAAAACCATCATTCAATGTTATTTATTATAATGGATATAAATTTTATATAATATATTTATAAAATTATTATAATTTAGAAGTTATAATATCATATCTACCATCCTTTTTTTATATTTATTGGGAAAGGATAACGCCGCTCGCGACTATGCGTAGACTACCACCTCCGCGAAGTGATGAAATTCATTTTTCAATTAAAATTTACATAAATAGTAATAAAGTATATTTAATGAATATATATGATATTTATGATATTATAATTATTATAGATTAGTGAATTATTATTTAACTTTATTAATTTATTTTTTGAAATTTGGAAACATAACTTGTTTTTATGTATGGATTATTATCTCCCCGAAGTAATTTAACTAATTTTTTATGCCTGCTTCAAATGGGAAGATATAAATGCATGTATAATTACTAAAAATGATACTTATAAAATGATTAAAAATATATATATTATGTAACCATGATCAAAATATTAGTATCACAACTTTTTAATTGAACATTAATAAATAAACTGTTATCTCTCAAAAGAGTGATTTTAATAAATAATTTTAAGAAAGAGGTGACATGATGTCAAAAGAATATTATATGTCGTATGATATGTATGAATATTATTATTAATTACATTTCAAATAAATATATATTTATTATACATTATATTAGAACCCATATAAAGTAATAAGATACTTAATGTAATAGTTTATGTTACAATCTCATTTCATTTTTGATTATATTTTCTAGACATCTAATAAGGGAAATTATTTGAATGTTATCTTCTAAATCCCATATATTTATTTATCCTTGGGTTATACATTGAATTTTGATTTAATTATATCAATTTTTCTTTTGTACATAAAATTATTGAGAATATGTTTTTAAATAAAATCCAACCATATTTTTCATATGGTAGATAAAATTTATCTTCCATACATATCTTTTTAAAAATATTATCATTAATGTTTTAACATTTACATTAAATTTTAAAAAAATTCATTTCACTTAATTTTAAATTATTTATGATGATATCAAAAATAAATACTTTTTAGAAACATTTTTTAGTATGTTGTTTTTGAATATTTACAAAATTGAAAAAATGGCCTCTTAAAATGTATACAGAATGAAAAAAATTTCCCTCTATAATAAAATTATTTTGATTGAATATTCTATATAAATTTTCATTTTTGATTAAATGAAAATTATTTTCTCAATACCTTTTTAATTTTTAGTTAAATTGTTACCCAAAGAATTGGATATATTTCTCATGTTCATAATGAAAAATTTGAATGATCTTTTAATCTACATTTTAAATGATTTTATCATTTTATAGGGATTGTTATTATTCAATAAGGATATAATCTTATAATAACGTACAACATCATTCTCTGGATGGCTTTCGATAATTATGATTTAATGAAGATTATATAAAACCCATTTTATTCTCATGGGTAAATTAAGTTATGATGAATCCTTTGGAAAAATAATTTATTCCATGGTTTATACAATGAAAAAATAGTGAAATGTTATCTGAAACCACTTTACATTACATGGGATAAGATATGATGCTAGGATAAGGATATTTTTGGTGCATGTATGTGTTTATTTCATTATTTTTTTGTTGGGACGAGATCTATATAACCCTTTAATTAATTGGGAAATGATGGATAACTCAGATAAATATGTTAAATGTAAAATTGATTTAATGTTCACCACATTATACATTGACATGGCTTGATGTGCATAATTTTATTCAAGGACATGGCTTCCTATAAGTAATTATTTTGAAATGAACTCATTTAAAGTACTAATATTAATATGTAACATTTTTACTACTTATACATGTCCCCAATGTCATAACCTTTTGTTTCTACATGTTCTTATTTTTATGATATGCTCTTTTGGTTCAAGATTAATTATTAAAGATTCCAAACTCTTTTGAATATGTTATTTTGTTATTAAGGATATATATTCAATGACTTCTAATTAAATATATTTTATTGATTCACAGTGACTTTATTTTTTTATGATCACATTCACTTACCATTATTCTTATTTATGATAATTTATTGATATCTCTTATAGTTATCCTAAATGATTATCTGAGCTCTCCATTTCTTATTTTTTATATCATCCATAGGCTATTAATAATGGTTTCATATACTGTATTTCTATGGAATGTTCCATGATAAGAAAACATTCTTGTAAATTTTGAATATCATTTATGAAATATGATGGTTATGTAAATAATCTAAAAATACACTATACCATAATATTTTTTTGGAAGGTGTAGTTGGGTTATATATTTAATACTCTATAGAAAATGATGTAATATTTATATATGTTATTCTTGGGTCACCAGAAATTTCATTCTAAAACATTTATTTATTTGGGGATATTAATCCCAATAATGTATAATAGTTTCATATGGACTCTATTCAAACCTATGGTGATTGGTAATGTGTTTTAGGCCATTTCATGGGACAACTCATGTAATTGGATCATGGTTATCTAAAATTGGTTTAGTAAAAATTATTTTTAGGGGTATATTTTAATTTCTAGATTCATTGGATAATAATCAATGGAATGTATGATCTCAAGGGGTGGGTATGATTAACTATATCACCAAAACTATTTGTATTGAACCATCAATTAACAGGGTTGTTTTAGATTTATGTATGTGGAATTCAATGATTGTTCTCAATTATTCTCTAAGGAAATTTAGTCTTTATTTGATATTTCATGTTTTAATTTTAAATTTTAATTTTATTGACAAACTCTTTCATTTGATGTTAAAATAGAATGAATCCTATTATTGTATTCTTATTTTTAATGGGTTGGAAAACTGTGTACAATCTATGCCACCCACTTTGGGTAATTTCTAGTGGAAATTATACAGTTATCATATAGTTCACCAAACTTTACAGCCAAAACCTAATTTAATTGTTAATTTTGATTAGTTTTTAAAAAATTAGATTCATTTTTCTTATGAATTTTATTTTCTTTATTCTCTTCTACAATTGATTTAAGAATATTTTATGTTTTTTTTAATTACCGAGGCTATTATTATTAGTGGAAATTATTTTATCATTTTGTTTTATAAAATAATTTCAAGTATCTAAATTGGAAACCTTCATGTTATCATAGATTTTTTTAAATTATAGAACCTTGTTACATTTTTTTAATGAACATGGATTAGTTACATTTATAGTTTTATTTCAATCTATCATTAATTTGATTTACTTTTAAATGTTATGTATAAAGGGTGGGGAGGATACCTATTTAGAATTATTATCTCTCATATATTGAATTATAGGTTTGGTATAGTTTTTTCGGTATATAGTATTAGGTTATTAGTATTACTAGTTTGTCTTTGTTGGAGTAAATAAGTAAAGAAAATTCACATGATGTAGGAATATGGGTTATTTTGGTCTTCATTTTAATTTTAGTATTTTTATAGTCTTGTCTATTAAGACACATTGACTAACTTTATCATTCCTTTATTTCATTCTATTTTATTTATTCATTTAAATATGATTTTTTTAATATTTGGGACATGTTGGAATTATATATTATATTTCTTTTAAGGTTTATTATTTTTATATTATTCTTATGACTCATTTTTTTTAAATTATAAAATAATTCTATTTCATATGGTTGGATAATTGACTCATAATATGGTCATACAAAACTAATGAGTGGTAGTTACTTCATAAATATTTATTTATTTTGTTCAACCATTCCTAAAGTTATATAATTGACAAGCATGAACTGGTTTTTAGACCATGGTGATCAAAGCTGTAATTCATGCCATGTCATAGGTTTGCATAAGTACATAAATTATGGGGTTCTATGGTGCGTTCATAAAATTTCAATACATTAAATGGATTTAGCGGGTAAATTGTGACTTCCCCAAATTAATCTAGAAGAAATATCTTAGTGAATCCATTTAAATATTTTGAATGAGGTATGATAGATAGTGGAAGATACAAATTTTGGATTTATCTCATATAAAAGTCTTACAAAATTCCATCAAGATATTTTAAATAACTTTATGTAGACCCACGGTGTCCTCATTTTTCAAAAGCATGATTATATTAAAAAATAAATAACTAAAAAGTGAATATGATGCTATGTACATTGAAAAAGATTCATTTTTCATTATAGATAGGTTGGTCGATGTCCAAAATGGTTTTTACATGGCTAGAAATTTCATTTTTAGTGGGAGTTTCCATTTGATGTATAATTAATCATTGAATGTAAATTTTAGAAACAATGATTAGGTTTCATGGGAATATTAATGGATTATAAGTTACACAATGTTCTTTATAATGAATGTTCTATTGTCAAGTTATTTTGATAGGTATTTTGATGAGATATAGAATAACTAAAGAGTATTATAAGATTTTTGTTACCTTTTGTTGTAAAATTGAGATTCCCAAGCCACACACTCCTAAATCCGTGTGGAGAAATAAAACATTATACATTTATGTATATACTAATTGAGATGAATTGATTGTATAAAAATATATTTTACATCAAAAAATTTAATCACCCAAATTTACACAATCCTATAACCCAATGGATTGGCGTCTCTGTAATTAGTTATATGATCTTTGAATTTTTTAGTAATTATTCAATATTTTACATAAGTAGTATTACAATGTTATTCTATTTTAGACACATCATAAATAATACACATATTCATAACCTAGGGGATGTAAAAAATTAGAAAGTATGGATCTCAGAAGTTCTGTATGTGTAATATAAGAGATAATAGTCGAATCTCGTAAATGAGAAAAATATTAACTTTTGGGTATGATAACCTAATAAAGGTATATGTACATATCAACATATATTCATAAAAATAAAACATAAATATTTAAATCGTGATTCATTGAACTATAAATTTTTAATATAATAATAAATAAGACTTATAAATGTAAAAATATTATATACTAATCTTGATCTCAAGAGCATGAAAAAATTTATTCATAATAACATAGATATATAGTATAAGAATAAAAAATCAAAATATCATGATAAAACTCAATCATTCGAACTCATTAAATTATGAAAAAACCCAATGGTTCCCATGTATTGAGTTTTTATAAAACTCAATGACACCCCTACATTATGTTTTAATAGTACCCAATCATGACCATGAATTTGGTAGTGAAAAAACCCAATAATGAACATGTATTATATTATGGGAATTAATAATCATTCATATGAATTATTCTATTATATCTATAACATCAACAAATTCATTTGATGGATATTACATACTAACCCTTTATGTCATTATTAACAATACATATATGTTACACATAAAGATGATTTTATTTAATTTCATCATATCATAATTAACTAGTAATAATAAATAGATTCCATGAAAAATATACATTATTATAAGAAATTAAAAGTAAAATGGGGGATGGTACCATAATATAATATCCCCAAAAAATCATAAAAATACCAAAAGTGGTTCAATGAAGTTATATTTTCACCTGGGAGTTCCCAAAATAGGGTTTCGTAACATGTATTTAAATTTACCCCCTCTTGAAGCTCTACTAATTATAATGTTCATCTACCTTACCTTAAACTTTTCTCTTTTGCTGGGTTAATTTTTCTCTATTTATTACTTATTACATAGCCCCCTCATCCTTCTGGGTGATTCTATATATTCTATGGGTGGTGAGAACATGTTGTTGCTTTTATTTCCTTAAAAGACACTAATACTTCGTTTATTACTAGATTAATTATGATAATTCCTATGTTGTTTTGTCATGATATCTCTTAGGTAGTTTAGGGTTGTGATTTGGTGTGTTAAATGTCATATTAAACTATTTTCTTGTTTTATTTCAATGTTTTAAGGCCTCCAGCACTAAATTTTATTCTATGATTATCATATTCATCATTTATTAACTCCATTATAGTTTTTCATGTTGGTGAATTAGTATTTTGGATTTCGTTTGGAGGATTCATTTAGTGGATCCCTTCTTATAATTTTTCCCCTTACACTTGTTTTTCATTATAAACCATTATATTATACAAATTTCTCATTGTAGTACAACAATGATTGAGGTGATTTGGAACTATACTGGTGGGGGAACTCATGAATGTTTAATGGGTTTGGATTTATGAGGATTAATTATTGCTAAAGGGTGGTATTGATTTATGTTTCTTTGTTTTATATTTATCTGGTAATCCCCATGATCATTGAAGAGGGATATTTGAGTTTCATTATGGTCTCTCACATCATATGACCTTTTTTCAAGGGAATTTGTTTTCCATATTGGCTATTTACGGGGTGATGATGGCTTCTATTATGGATTGCATCCCCCAACATTTTGGGATTCATAAGAGAATTTATGGATTTGTGTTTGACTATTGGTGTTGTTGCTGATGTTTTGGCTTCTTGTTTTCCCTTTCCATGGTTTTGTATGATTCTATAAGTTTCTTCTTAATTGACGAAGAGGATATTAGGAATCACCACTATATAAGTTGATATGTAATTGAATCAAGGTAAAGACTTAATTATATAATAGTGGAAACACTTTTATAAAGGAATTTTTTATTATCTATTTAGTAATTTTTGGAGTTTTTAAAAAAAATATAATAGATATTTTAGATACTATGATTTCATTTTTTTTTTGTATTTTTTATTTTTGGGTTGTTTTGGTACCTCATTATTAGGTTATTCTGTTTTCCACATGTCCCCTTAAAATCCACTACTCTAAAAATTAAAAAAAACATGTCGGTTCAACCATAAGAAACATTATTTTTTCACATTGATGAAAAATAATTTCAAAAGACAATTAGAATATTTATTTGAAAAATAAGAAAAATTAGCCTCTAATTTTTATAAGTATAATTTTAAATTTTAATAATATATAAAAAATATGAATATAAATTTCATTGAAAATAATGAAAATATAGAAAGGTAATTTCTTATAGAATTTCTGATTAAGATTGTGGGAAAATTATTTTTATTGGTTTTTTTAAAGAGATCCCTTTCACACTTTGTGAAGATAGTCAAATTTGGATGAAAATTACCATACAATAAATATTAAGAGATTATTACAGTCGTAAATAGAGACCATTCCATTGAAAAATACCATGTTCAACCATAAAACTATGTATAAAGTCATCTATAAAACAATATAGATAATATAAGTGTGTAAAAAAATGATTCTCTTCCAAAATCAGAGATAAGTTCTGCTTCACAAAAAAATCCTATTTATTGAACTCTAAAACAATGGATTGAGAAATTGTATTATGACTTTTAAAAAAACAACCATATGAGAATAAAATATATTGATTTTATACTGAAATAATATAATGTTTCTCCAAAAACAATTGAAGCATAAACTTTCATGATTTTAATGCGAGATTGGAAAATTGATCCTTATGTCATTAGTAACATTTGAATTAGCAACCATTGGAAAGGAAAACCTCATGTTGATTTATAAATTTAATGAATTTCATATAAATAATGATGAATAAAACCCATTATAAGTATATATATTATAAAAATAAAGATACTTAGTGAATATGTTTCATTTCTCAATGGAAAGAAAAATTAGATGTGAAGATCTAACCTTAAATCATGAATTCCAATAAAGAGATTTAAACTATAGTATAATAAGCATAACCATATTACTCACTTATTTAACAACATTGTTCATATATATTAGCTTTATACTCTTAAATTATAAACATTCATTACACATATTTTAGTAAGTTATTTTTTACATTAATCGTCATATGTTAATGATTTTTATTGATTAATTAATCCATGGAAAAAACAGAATCGTTCCTTATTATATGAAACTAATTTCATCATAACATGATAATTATGTAAAGGGAAATAATTATTGTTAAATTATTTATTCATACTCATGTTACTATTAATTTATGTTTTTTATTTTATAAGATCATTTATGAAAAAGTGGGAACACATCTATAATTTATGAAACACAAAACATGAAACATCATATGTGATAATCATGCCAGTAAAAAATAAATTAAAATTTCTATAGTTAATTGCCATGGATACTTTACATTAGATGGTGGTAACATCACTATGAATATTTTCCTTGATTAGATCCTCTAAGTGTAATTATAAATTTACTTAGGTTTATACATGTTCCTCCATGCTTATTCCCCTCATTGAAACAACATATCAAAATCGGATTGTGTTTATAAATATAATAATATTTACATCATTCATTTCAACTAATAGTTTTATTTCAAAAAAAAATTGGGTACCCTCCTTTAAGACCTTTATTAATAAATAATCCTCTAGAATCACTTAATTACTGTGCTGGAGGAGCTCATGGTTCTTCTCCATGTCAGAGACCTTTTTATATGAATTCTAAAGTGAGATGCAAGTTGATTCTATATTTTTATTGGGGATTAATTCCATATATTCTTGTGTTTCCATTTACTTATAACCAGTCCACTCATAATTTTATTCTTGGGGTATCAAGAGAGATCTTCCACAACTTTAAGACTGCCTCTTTTGAATACCAATTCCCTTTGGGGTGACAACAGATACAACTGATCTCTTTTGAGAGAAGGTAGAATTACTAGATGTTCTTGTAACTAGAGGACTAATAAGATTAAATTATTCCTTAACTATCATCATCCTATGAATATACTGAATAAACCCCTATCTTTCAATGGAGATCCTCTTTCATTTCCTTGATGGGGAATAATGTTACACTTCTACTAATTCTAATTCCTTTTTCTCAAAAGACCATGTTCTAAAATTAGAATACTTCATCACTTCATCCTTATCCATAATGAATCCAAAAATATTAATAACATTGAGTATAACCTCCTTAATTTATCCTTTTCAAGATGGGTTGGATCACCTTCAACCAAAACTAAAAATCAGTTGTGAATAACAACACCATTAAGAGTAGCATTGAAATTTCCTTGATAACTCTGAATTGGTATTATAGAGAAAAGTAGTCATGGATTCCCCATACATAGATTAACATCATTAAATAGACTAGTAAAATCATTTTATGTATAAATATTCTTTAAAATTTTCCTGATTCTTGACAGTAGTTTTTTAACAACTTGTTTATTACTTATAACACAGGATTTAACAATGTTAACCAAAGAGGGTAGGAGAATGGTATAAAATGGTTCAACCTATCCTATAAGTAGATATTTCTTCTTGAAAACATATAAATCCAACCTTAATTGATAAACAATATCCACCATCCAAGAATTAGGAACCATAAGGTGTGTGTTTTCCAAAATAGAAATGAACCAGACTAGATCTTCTTAGGCCAAAAACTAAAGGATACTACAATAGGAGGTCCCGACTTAGTTTATTGGGATATAAATAACATACCCAATAGTAACAATGAATCCATTCTGTAAAAACGATTTTTGGATTTCTAGAAACATGAAAAAAAATCTATTGAAGTCCAAAATACCATATTTTTTTATATAAAAACTCTTCTCCAACCAAATTCCAAACCCACTCAATTATAGATTTTAAAACAAACTCTTCAAAAAATATTCTAATAGATATGATATTAAATATATTATTTATAATTTTTGATCACATAAAGTGTAATAACATATTTCAAAGACTTTAGATTATTGATAGATATTGAAAAGGTGAAGGATGTTATGGAAAACATACCCACAGTGGGGCATCTTGCTTCACATGAAACTCATATGTCCATCTAAAGATGAACAAATCCTAACCATTATAATAACAATGAGTTCTAGACAAATACTTAATAAAATTTTCCTCAAATGAAAGTAGAGTCATTATTTTTTACTTTATGAGAAATCCTAAAATTGAAATATCTTGTAAACCCCATGATCTATAAAAAAACTTTTTTTAAAATAGAACCTATGGATGTTTCTGAGTGAAACGATCGGCCATGATCAGATTCAAGTGATTTTAGGACCCTATTAACTCTGTGGTTTAAATCAAAAATTGAATAAATCCTTCAAATATATATGGAACTTTTGGACTAAGCATGATTTTGGAAAAATGATTTCTATAATCTAGGTGTGATAATGGGATATAGGGAAGAGGTTGATACTATGAGGTAGTCGAAGGGAGACTCACCAATCTAATGGGGGAGGGACCATAGTGACATCCACCAACAACTATGGAATCTCCAGAGAATATTTATTACCTATGGTTTTTAAACATTCATTCATTACCACACTAAATTTATGTGTGTTATGTTTATGGGTCCCGATAACAGAATCCATAATGAACATGTTTCAGGTAATTCACTATTTAAAATATTTTATTTTATTATGATCATTTTTTGTGTGTCATATATTGACATTAGTATTCATTTCATAAATTACTACTTATTATTATATATTTAAAATATTAATTTCTTGATTCTTATTTATGATCTATATAATGATGTTTGTAAATCATCGTTCATGTAGAAGTTCAAACTGACCAAAACAAGAACATTTTATACTAATGAACATGTTAGAGTATAGAGTAATATCATTATAATATCATTTTATTTGAATAAAAATTATGTTAATATAACATAATTATATAGTGTTGTTGTTATTTTAAACAATTTACAAGATATGGTAATTTAATAAGACATTGAAGAACATGGTAATTTGATGAATTTTCTACTTAACCCGAGTACCAACAAAATGAAGGATTTAGTGTCCTTCTTGGAATGAAAAAAATAAATGACTAAGATAAATTTGAAAGATGAAAAATTAATATATATTAAATACATGTTAAAATAATAGAGTTGTTCGGGAAGGGGTATATAAGGGATCCTTTTTAAGGGACTTTTGAGTGTAATTTCAAAAAATTATCCTTCATTTATATATAAAAAATGTCATTTTAAAGGAAAGTATAAAGATTGTTAAAATATATTGAGTCCAGATATGTTTTATTTATAAATCCATCATACATGTAATTATATATGGGAATTTATGGTATTTTTTGTCTTCACTACTTACCTTTACCACATTTTTACTTTATTTTACATTTACACTTAAAACATCATTTTTATCTCAGTGACTTATTTTTTAATAAAATTAAAACTGAAAAATAACATAATTTTATCTGGTGGCCATAAATTTTGACTCTATTCCTACTAATTCAATTTATAAATATAATAAATTTATGTATTTTGATGAAAATTTTAAAAAAAAATTATGTAACTATTTTTACATGGATATTTTTTTTAAACATTAGGTATTCTCAATCTATTTTCGAATCAAATAATAATTAAATCAGTGTTAATATATTCTAATATGAATTTAAAATTTAAATTAGAATCATAATTTATAAGTGATCAATTTAATTCTTTATCATAAAAATACAAAACCTTAAGAAATCAATTCAATGAAAAATATTCATATTTATCATTAATATATTTTAAAAATAAACCTTTAAAATTAATTATTTATATTCTTACATTTTACATTTCTTAAATAATTATTATTAAAATCTTTCTTCTAAATTTATAAATACATCAATTCATTTAATAATAATAATAACAATAATAATGTGAAACGCGTAAAAATATATTTATAAAAACATATTTTAACTAAATATTATCATTTTTCATTATTTTGTATTTTGTAATTATATTATTATCAATTTTTTAAAAATTATTACTCACATTTAATATACCTATTGGATACATGAATAACCATTGACCATAAATCTGATAAATATGTTTCCAAGAACCATATTTCCAATTACCATATATGTAATAGTTATATTTAATTCCTATTTATAGCCTTATAAATATTACCAAAGTAATTAATTCTAATTAATATGTTCTCGACATGTCCATTATATTTCTAATATATTAACTATTTCTATAGTTAGGCTTCTATATACTAATATTTTAGGTGATTTTTAATAATTACAAACACCAGATTTGTTCTTTAATGGTTTTAATTGATGAATTCTCAGGGTTCTATTTTAGACCTTTTACTATAAAGGTACAGGAAAATGAAGAAGTCTCAAGAAGATAATAATAGAAAATTTTAGATCCCCCACCTATATAGATGAGTGGGTACCTAGTGGGGTACCACCTGATGGATGGTGGTAACTAGAAAGATCACTATATCATTTCATTTTCATTTGGTATGCATGTGGAACCCATCAAAAACCTATGGGAGTTATGATAAAATAAAAATATTCATTAGATAAAGGTCTACATGGTTAATCTTTCTTAATAATGGATCTATTTTACCCTCAATAAATCTAGACCCACACTATAGGCTATAAATTCAGCCACATTTGGTAATTGGAAATAAATGGGTCACTCTTACAACGATTATGCTTCTATTTTTTCCTCCCATGATATTTCATCATTCGTTATAATTATATTGTAGTTTTATTAAATTTTTTATTCCTTATATATATATTTTTATGATATTACAAATTATGAATAATGATTATGGGGTTTTAATATAAGTGAATGAAAAAAGTATGAATCTTTTTATTCTTCATTCGATTTTATACTACGCCCATAAACCAAGGGTGATTCTTGTTTTGTACATAAAGAAATGGATTTTTTATCTTTTGGTCCTTAAATTATATTAGATTGAGTTTATAAAAAAAATATTTAATGTTTTGTGGGTTATTTCTACAAAACCTAAAAGGAACGAGAAATTGTGTTATCTTACTTGGTCCATAAAACATAGTATTTAGTTTTTTTAATGGGTAGATTGAATGTCATTGAACCCAATAGAATATAAATCCTCCAATAGCCATGGGGTGGAATTTTAAGAACATGTAATGTTTTATTTCCAAATATTGTTATTAGATTATCTTCTCTTATTTATTATAATTCCATTGGACTATAATTTTTTTCAAATTTGTTCTGCTCATATTTCTTACTCATGATCTTAACTATTGTAATGTTTTTGTCACAATAGATATTTGTACTCCATAAAAATTGATTTTAAATTTTTAATAGACTTCAAAAAAATCCACCCTCCCCATCCCTCTATTTATATCCCTACTCATTCTTACAATTGGTATTATATTGAACCATTATTTTCAGAAACTATAAATGGTTAACCGAAAAATCATTTACGGGTGGCCTAAATCTTGAATTCTCGATGTGATATAATGGATTATTATCTTGAAATAGATATATTTCTCATTGGTTCATATTATATTTATTATAAATCTCATATATCCAAATTTCTTAGGAGTATAGGTAACCTAATCGATAAAATAGTAGTGCATAGATGTACCCTAACCCATGAGTCAGATAGGTTGTGGACTCCTCAAGACATCACTTAATTAAAAAAATAGTATTTTTATTTTTTACATACATCTTTTCCTAGAGCATATCGAACTTAATAGAATATATATATATGTAAAACATATTAGTCTGAAGGCTACAATAATGTAAAAAATACTATGCATGATAGATTCCACCAATTTTTTTTTAAAATTATCATTAATTAAAATGAGTCTATGTATAAACATTTTACTATATTTAATGATATATAAAATTGTAAGAAATATTTTGGTGATGTGATTTTCCTAAACACTCTTACGGATAATATTTCATTTGAATTTCAAAACTCTTAGGCACCCAAAGTTAAAAAGATTCAGGTAAATAAGTACATCCAGAATATATTGGTTCAATAATTCATAGGGTCAATATAAAGCTATGAGTTTACTATAAAAATTATATTAAGCAGGATTTAGAAGAGATGAAGGTGAAAAATAATAAAATTTCACTTCATGTAGATGATGAAAAAACTTTGGGATGTGACGATGTATTCATGCACCTGGAAAAAAAACTATAAAATCAATAAGGAAATATAAGTATTAACCCCATTTCAAAAATAAAAACAGAAAAGGTGATATATAGGTATGGTGATACTCTTAAAAAAATGTTCAGATAAATATTTAGTTCCCAATATGCAATAAGAAAGTAAAAGTGAAGGAAAAAAATAACAATTAACTTCCATGTTTCTACTTGTAGTACAAGAAACAACTCCATCCCCTCCTCACATTAACCATGTGATGGAATCCCCAAATGGATTATGGCACAAAATGAGGTAAACTATTTTTAATCAAATTGTTCTTATTACAAAAATTGGTCCTCCATCCATCTTAATTATGAAGATCTCAAATATATTAAAGAACATTTAATTAAAGTTGTTTTTGAAGTCATAATATAATTCCAAGATCTTTAAAAGAACTATATTGTAGTCATTAAGGAGATAGATAATTATTTTAAAATAAAAATGTGAAATTAAAAGAATAAAATAATGAATAAAGAATATTCTTTTATAAAACTATTAAAATATAAATATTTTATATTATTTATTGTTAAATGATATTGAATGATTAAAAAATTATTTAGAAATTAGTAATGAAAAAATAGGTTTTCAAATGAATCAACCAGATATTTACAAATTGAAGAATTTAATTAAGAAGCACAAAAATTAATTTTCAAGGATCACCCAATGTGATGAAAAAAGAGTTATCTATCATTCCAAATATCATGGGAACAATACTTATTTTTTTCAAATAATTAAACAACTTATAAGACATCTAAAACATTTAGATAAGGGTGAACTAAGTGTAAATGTCAATATCATTACTGAAAATCCACAAAATTCATTTTTTAATGAGATTTAGAAAACGACTAATAGAGAAAACTTAAATATATCCACCTCTATTCAACAGTTTTATCAATAATATCTCACATTTCTAATGGAAATAAATATAAAAAAAATGTGGATCTAAAATCATTATTGGCTAATGTATATAGAACCAAATTCAATTGGGTACCGAAAATCATTTGGTATTTTGAAGGAAATATCTAAAGTGATTTCCTAATGAGCTTCATTGAACATGGTTGGTGGTTCATCTAGACACTTTTATATTATAATGTATCAAGATTAAATTTTTTAGAGAAACATTCTTAAAATACATGAATATTAACAAATTTTTGATTAATATTACTAATATTACATAATTACATTCTCAAGGATAGTAATAGTTTTGTCTCTTTGAAAATTGGAAAAACATTCTTCTAGTTAGGTCAATAATATTGAATATCTCTTGTAAATATCCTCCCCTTCTAGTAATCCTAATTAAAACTCTTATTCATAACCCAGGAAACGGTAACGTAAGAAATTGTGCGATCATATTCTCAATAAGGGTAAACAACCAATATATATAAGCATAACAATGAGCATAAGGGTATATAAACATGATCATAACAATATAATATCATTCACTTCATTTCCAAGATCATAATTAAGAGTCATGTCATGAAGGATTATAGTTCATAATATAGTAATCATAGGTGAATCAATACAATATTTCATGAATGTTTAATATAGGAATATTCTATAGAATTTTTTCCATATACATAAGCATATATAATAATTTTATATTAGATAAGTATCTATTCAAACAAAATCATAGTAAGAAAAATCCTTTACTAAAATGGTTCACTCCATGTTCCCGCACTGTATTACTGAACCGAGTTCACACGTTGTTATATGCCTACATTACTAAAAAATGTTTACACCTCATTCTAGCAAAGTATTACTAAACCGAGTTAATCGTGCCATCCAAATATAACTGAAACGATTTCACTCCCAATTCCATATTTATATTACTGAAATTAGTTCACTTCTCATTCTACCCATGTATTACTGAACTGAGATAACATCATATTACAACCTTAAATTACTAAACTAAGTTTATTATTTGTTCATGACCTGTATTTTGGAATTGAGATCACTGTTTATTTAAGTCACGTAGTACTAAAACACGTTTTATCCTCATTTCATCTAGGCATTACTGAACTATGTCACACATTATTCAAGAGATGTATTACTAAACTATGTTCACTCCTTATTCCCACCCTATATTACTAAACCGAGGTCACCCTATTTTCCAAACCTATATAGCTGAATTAGGTTCAGTTAATTTCCCATCTAGGTTTTACTGAACCAATTTCACTCATTGTTCCAACATTCAAATACTAAACCGAGTTCACTCCTCATTCCAACAATCTCTAATTGAACTGAGTTCACTCATTATTCCGACACTATATTTCTAAATCGAGTTCTATCCACATTCTAACCCGGTACTACTGAACTGAGGTCACTCCTATTTCCATCCATGTATTAAATAACCAAGTTCACAGCACATTCTATCATTGATTATATCATGAGTTATAAATATATACCCAATTCATTAGAGAGATGTATAGTTTCCACTTGTTTTATAATTAAATCATTCAAATGTGTTCTATTGGATAACAATACATTCATCATATAAAGACCCATAAAAAGGGATCTGTTTCATAAACAACATATCATAACTAATGAAATGAAATGGGTATAATAAAAAATTTATGATATTATATCCTAGAGAGAAGAAACATGTTTCATATTCCTTTCATAATATAATAACCTATGAAAGGAATCTAGTTTTATTGAAATCCTATAATTATAAACATAAACCATTAAAATAAAGGGTAACAACAGTTTCCATGAATCGTTTCCCTAATAAAGACTAAAATATAAAATTGATGACATATTTGATGAAAAATAATTTTGAAAGAATATTTATAACAATTTCATGAATAAATTATCATTTCCTCTTTGAGAATTTTTAATTTAAGATTAAAAAATTTTAAAACCGTTTTCTTTAAAAAAAATTAAAAACATATAATGGATGCATTGAAACCCATTTTATACACTTTTAAAAAAATTATTAAAATTAATATTTCATGAATATGATCTTAAAACATAATTTAAAACAAATTTAAACCTATTTAAAAAACATGTTTTAAATGATCATTTATATCCTTTGGAAGAGAGAGATATCGTCTGATTCCATTAAAAAAAATTCTGAACTATATTAAGTACTATAAATTGGTAAAATGGAACCCCTAATATAAGATATCATAAATAGATATAGGATAACAAAATTCATGAGTATTATTGAGAAATGAATCATAATATACCTTAAATTTAAGCATAATCATAAACAACACCCATAGACAATGAGATTATCGTAGTGAACTCTTATTACTTTGATAACATAGAATCATAATCCCCATTACAGAATAACATTACATGAATAATTGTATATCTGTAAAAGAAATATTTTCCTGATATAAATTTTCAAAGGACATTATATACACCACATAAAGTAATATAGCTTAATAATATAACATATGTCTCAATGAGTGAAAATTGAGACAATGTTACCTTACTGATATAAAAGCTTCTGAAAGTTAAACACCATGAAAGATAGATATTAAAAGTCATTTGTAAAGCCTAAAAATTTTCGGTACATGAATCATAAAATACACTCATAATCATTAAAAACACCAAATATATTAAATAGGTGATGAACATGGCATGTTTCTCACATAACTTAAAGTGGAGACTAGAAATTACCTTACTAATTTAGAAGATTTTGAAGTAGAAGGTATTTAAATGATTGAAATAAATAGAAATATTTAATATAAAAATATAAAATAAATTCATTATATAATTTTTAATAGAAAAATATATAAACTATGCCACAATAAAAAGTGTTCAGTATAGTATATATCTCACAAAAATAAAATTGAGATGAGAAACTCTAACCATAAGTCTTAAAATTCTTTGTAAACATAAAAACCTCTTATTTAATACATATTTTTTTTATAATTATAAATAAAAAAACATATTCTAATATATAATACCACATAGAATTTGTTTATGACTTTTTATTCCACTTTTATTAACAATTCCTTGTTAATGTTACATTTTGGGTAATATCCTCATTTTTTGTATATATTTTGACTTGTTATTCTTGATCTTTTTACATAGATAATGATTTACATATTTCTAGAATGAAAAAACATGATATAAATATCACATATACTTTTTATATATGTATTTATAATAATATATAATATATATAAGTATGAAATAACATATGTCGTTTATAGAGATGGTAGGTCGTATGTACGCATGAATGTTCTTTCCATTTTCATGTAAAATTTTGCACGAAAGAAAAGGAAATTCAATATATCTTATATTTATTGTAGAATATTTATGTCAAATATAAGACATTTTTTTATAACCATACTAAAGTAATTTTTTAAAATTCATGAATGAATAACATCACTTTGGGGAGGCGACAATCCATGCATCCACAAATGATGTTTATATATTCCCGCAAAAATAGATAGAATGAATGTATGTGTTATATAATAATTCAAGAATCGTTAATAGGTAATTAATATCATAAATATAATATAAAAATATAAATAAAAATAATTATTTCCAACCATTAAAGGTGGTAATGCAATAAAAATGACATTTTTTCAGGAGGTGGTAGTCCACCGTACTAATGAACAATGAATGTGTATCCCACTTCAAAAATGTGTGCTTGATTTTAGGTCATACCAATATTAAAAAAAATTATTATATTTCATAATTAAATGTTATTATATATTAATAATATAATAATAATAATTTAGTGGTGGTTAAATAAATAAAACAAAAGTTCTTGATGAAATATATTACCACTTCTTTGGGTAACTAATTTTGGTTTTCAACAATAGACCTCATTGGTTATATTTTTGCCCATAATTAGTCTTATAAGATGAATGGATTGAATTTATAAGATTATTTTGTAAGGATATATATGATCCAAAGGGATTTATTGGTTTGAATATGTGAGGGGAGAGTTACCTTTTATAAGTGGGGGAGAGGACTAACATGACATTTTTTGAATGAATTGTGTGCCCCCACATTTTTACCAATCATGAGGCATCCATGACTCCCAAAAAAAATTATAAATGAATTTTTATGATCTAAATATTTACATATATTTTATTTTTACATGTATGGGGCTGTTTTTAACATTAATTTTGAAGTCTAACCACTATATAATCAAGATTTTACCTTAATCATTGTAATTAATAATAATTACTTTCACTAATATTTTTGTCAAAAAAAATGAATTTATTATCATAAATTATGAATTATGATGATTAAAAATATTGAATATAGTTTTATAAAATCCAAATATATAATTGGATGAAATTAGTTTCAAATTAATCCCATATATGGGATGGGGAAATTGGGTTTTTAGAGAAAATGTTCAAAATATTGAAATGTTTTCAAATACAATTTCAATGTAAAAATGATTTCAATGACTTAAATTTTATTAATATATGTACAATTTTTTTAAATATATATTATATTATCTTACATATAGTTTATCTATATACATATACTAGATAAAAATTTATTTTTCAATTAAAAAATATTTTTTTCACTATTAATCAAAAAGAAAACTTCTCAGAAAAATACCAAAAATCCACCCAAAGTAAATTTTTATATATAAACATTAAAAAAAGATTAATTTTTCAAATAAAAATTACTGAATTTAAAAAATTATTTTTCAAACAGGTCACCCATTAAAAGGCTGTAAAACAATGTTTTAGAATAATACAACTTTTTATGCCTATTTCTTTTTAATTTTATACCTGTCAAAATTATAAGATGACTGTGAAAACATTAGTTTGAATTTATAATATATAAATTTCATTAATATCTCACACTAATATTTATTAATTTTACTTATTATGAAAAATTACATTGTGAGCATAAAAATAGTTTTTTTAAAGATATACTTTATATTTAAATGGGTTTTATTTCCATTTATAATTAATTAATAACAAATGAACTTTTCTTAAAATCACATGTAAATTGTAGTTTAATTATATAGTTAATATTATTCACATATTCCATTCTAATATCTAGGTGACATGTATTATAATATTTTTAAAAAATTATTAATAATATTTTGTAGTTCATTAAATGAAGGTCATGCATATAACATGAGATATAGAAAGAACTCAGTGTTGCATATAACAGAAGAAAATAATACCATGTCATGTTCCACAAGTTAATATAATTATTTCATGTTGTGAATTATTAAATTAGAATTGTGTGAAATCTAATCCAAACACATTGATTTTGTATAATAATTGATATATTAAGTGTTCTGTGGAATACAAATTATGAAAAATATTAAATTAATTCACAAAAAATATTTCAAAAAATATTTGAGTGGTACATTATACATCACAGAAACTGAATTTATAATTTTAAATTCAAATTTAAAATCAATGTATTAATATATGAAAGTTAATTTCATAGAAACCCAATTAAAAAAATTAACACTAAAACATCCATTAAAAATGGAATGTTAGAATCATAATAGTTAATCAAAGTAACTATTAAATAGGTTTTCATAGAGGAGTAAATAGTTGGGGAGTGAAAAATTGGACATAGAAGAGAAATCTATCTGTCACATTCTGAGGGATAGTTATGGATAACATCGTTAGGAGAGATTTAATGATCACATCCATAAATCACTTGGCCATGAAAGAGGTCTTTGATATCATCAATGAATTATGATAACGAAAAAATAAATTTTTAATGACAATTTTCCTAATGTTGACTATTTCTCAAGAGAATATGTACTTACATGATTTTAGCACAATCCCTCCCTTTGTTGTTCCTTGATCAATTTCAACCTCATCTCATATTCCATGAAAGGATGGGGAATTTTTTATTCATGGGGAATTAACAAATCATGATATCCATAAATAGAATTATTGGTAATTCTATCTAACATTATGAAAACCAAATAGATAAAACATGTTATCTAATATGAATGAATTCCCATATAGAAAGATAATATTTTAATCTCTAAAACATCAACTTATGTTTTAAATTAATCTGTTCCATAAATGTTATTCCTTTTAAATAATACAGGAGATGAAAATAAATATTTTTATAAATATGGACACTAAATTTCTCAAAATTATCTTAACATGGATCCCTCATATATCATAATGATTTTTTTGTTTTTTACATACCAAACTTTAATAAGAACCCAGATTTTCTTTTCAGGTATGTTTTTCTCTTTTCTAGTGTTTTTAAAAAAAATAGGAGTTTCTAGAAATTTTTTAAGAACAAGTCCTGTACTTATAAGTACACGATGTGTTCTATATTTCCAAATATGGCCATGTGCTGGCAGTGTAAAGGCCGAGCACACAGACATGTTTGATGACCTAGATTCATCCTTATATGAGATCGAGTAACGGTAATTACACTCCATGTACTTCTATTGTACACATCTCATACTTTATTTTTTATTAAATGGACCGAGGTCACGTCTAATTGGAATAAGAGTCTTCTTCTTCACCTACATCGATTGAGAGCATCTGTACAACACCTATACTTCCCTGAGCCCCCGATCGAGCATCCATTCTCCGAATTGAACTCTGTTAGTTGTGTTGGAATCGCATCAGTGAGTTATTTCTTCTTCTTGAACCTCGTTTCATAATTTCTATACTATAATGAGTTATAATTGGTTGAACTTTTTAGATGTATTTGTATATATACCACATTCTAGGTCGATCCTAGGGCTGACTCCTGAGTATATCGATCATACAATGCTATGGTAGGTGGTTTGTGCCTTTCTTTAGATAGATTTTAGTTATATGTGCAAAAGTTCACATTACCCTTGATCGGGATATTTCATGTTATAAATTTATCCCAGTTATTTCCTGCTTTGATTTATATTCTTGAGTAGAGGTCAATTGAATATGAATAAAGGTAATTTCTATGCTATGGATGTCTTGAACATGCTTGTATTGTTTATGACCATTTGGTCTTTCTTAGCCATTTAGGTTGCTTGATTTTCATTATGAGTACTGATTGGATAGAGTAATATTATTTTATCTGACATTTTGTTATGTTTTAGACTATTTAGACATGTAGTTCTTGAGTTATACATTTTATGTTATATATTTTTGTGCTCGAATGACTTACATAGGGTCGTGAGAATCGGGAGTAGTGTACCATAGGGAGAATGAACCTTGAGGGATTCTCAAAAGTGCATGTTTACTGTTATGATGGGAGATCATAGTGGGAATGGACATATATGCTTCCTCAGAGTGTCTGTAGTTCCTTGATATGGGCCATAGGGTGGATTTTATGTTGATTTCTCCCACAGAGTTCCTTTTAGTTATTGATACGAGACTATAGGGGGGATTTACGGTGAGTGCATACTCAGAGAGTCTGTTCAAAAGATGAACCAGAGGGGTTAGACTGTGTGTACTTCCCAGAGGGTTGCTTGTGTTGTTTTGGTTAGACCAGAGGTGTTAGGCTATGCGTACTTCTTATAGGGATCTCTTCTTGTGATTAGTTGCTTACTTGATATCTAATAATTGAATGCATTATAAACTGTAGGATTGTTTACTTTTGAGCACTTCTATGTTTACAGCTTCATTCTGATTACAGCCTGCCATATATATATTCACTGACTGTTAGGCACAGATCTTTGGGTGTTGGCTTACTAGAATTTAGTCTCACACCCTGTTTGGGTCATGCTTTTGGGCACAAATAGTTTATATTGATGCAAGTATAGATAAGGGAAAGAACACTTATACTTAAGGTAATTGATTGCTACGGAGCTGGGGAGCATGGGACCAAGCTGAGGCTTGCGATGCTACTGATAATTTTAATGGTTTTCTTTTGTAAATTTGATTAGTATTTCATTCAATCTTTTTGACTTGTTTGGATGCTTTCTTAGACATATATATCATGCATCAAACACACACAAACACACACACAGATATATATATGTGTGTGTGTGTGTGTGTGTGCTCTAGTTGTTTATTACTTGTATTGTTTACATATTTCATGTTTTACTGCTTCGGATATTGCTATCTATTTTACTTCCACTTTGTTACTCTGCCAGTTAGGGCATAGTTTCCCCACTATCACACCCAAGGCCCTCACTGCTAGTTGACAGCCTCTGACGTTTAGGGAAATGATCTTGAGGTTAGGTGAACAACCGAGTACGGGGACCATCGAGGCCACTTCCAGAACTGGTATGTTACAAAGTTGTATCAGAGGAATTCTTATCTTCATGATTTACTTTTTGGTTCTTATATCCAAGGATAGTATGGAATAGATATTTGGTAATAAGTTGTGCCAAGGATTAGCTAACTTGTGTACTGGGAAAATCCAATCTACTTTATTATTGCAATTTTTCTAGTTTTTCAATATTATAGTTGATTTGAGTTCACCATTGGGTGATTCAAAATTTTTTTGATGTTATTGTTGATATTATTGAGGTTCTATTTCTATTTCAACCTAATGAGAATAAGTTATTCCATCTCATGCATCATATATGCACTTGCTAGAAATCACATGTCATGCATTCGTGTCATGCCATTTAGATTGCAATGGTGATTGCACGTTGTTGTGGTAGAGGTTGTGTTAGGTATGCATGATGTTGTAATAGATGACCTGATAGAATATCTACTTTTTTGATAAGGTATTTAATTTTGTGAGGTTTCATTTAAATGAATGAGAAACTTTGGTTTTTTAGGTGTTATGGGCCCTCATGGACCCGTATTTGGTGAACCATTGCACTGTTATCCTTTTTTATGACCTGTATCAGATTCCAAACATTGATTCTCAGGGATTATGGGCTCTCATGGATCAGAATTTGGGACTTCTATGGTTTTTCAGTTTTTTTTTGGTTTTTAGAGTTGTTTTCTGATGGTTACTTTTCAGGAGAACCCAGAATAAATGGCATGTAATGAAGAATACAAACCATGTGTCCTTCTGTTTCAGAAAGAACTATTTTTCCTGAGTACATGTCGTGTAGTATACGTACGCACCGTGTAGTCTATAATTGTTTCAATGATTTTGTGGTCAAGGACGTGGGGTTGTAAAATCATTGGGGGAACACGTCGTGTACTGGTTGTACACGTCGTGTTGTGTAGATTTTGTGTCCACCCGTGTGACTAATGACACGGAGGGATTAAAGCTTATGTTATACACACCTTTTCAAACATTAGCTTGTTTTTTAATATAACCCAGGTGTCAAGACATGTAGCGAACAACATGGGTCGGTGAAACTCTTCTACTACACACTATTTCAGGAGCAAACACATCGTATAGGGTGAGCCGTGTTACCTTCCGTCTATTGAACAACATGGGTTGGTGAAGTTTTTATGGTACACACCGTGTAGGGTACAAACATATCATGTAGTATTGTTCTAGGAGAACCGTGTGGTTTAACTGTGTTGAATAACTCGTACAGGGGAAGATGATTCAAGTACATGTCGTGTGTTAGGACAACACACTGTGTGTGTGGGTTGTTACATGACCTGGGTTAGAAAACGTACATGCCCATGTGAAGGATTAAGGAAACATGCTGAGTAATCTTTATACACGTCATGTATCCATGTTTTGAAATAATTGATTTCTTTATTTCCTTTGTCCCTTCTCACGCTTCTATGTTTCAGCACTTGTTAATCTTTATCTAAGGTGTGCGCTTGACCTTGCAAGGGAATGCCACCATGTTGTCCCTCTTTGGTCTTCCAGATACAGGGTAGTGATCAGAAATCAGATATGGATGATCGTGGACTAATAGTAGATCCTGTATTTGTTCCAGACTTGGAACTATCCATCATTCCAGACATAGGTGCTGACGCATAGTTCCGAGAGGGCTTTATGAGGTTTTTGTTGACCTTCCGGGGAGTACTGCATCCTGCCCCCTCGATGGCAGAACTGATGCATGTCTTTCAGCAACAGAATCCTCTAACTTTATTAGGGTATAGAGGACCCAATGATATATATTCGTGGCTATAAGACATATTGATGATCTTCAAGAATCTAGAGATTCCTCTAGAGATAAGGGTGAAGCTTGATTTGTATATGCTTTGGGACTCTACCAAGAGATGGTGGGATGTGATCTCATAGGCAGGACTCTAGTAGTTTATGGCATGGGATGAGTTCCAGCATTCCTTCAATGAATACTTATACGTGGATACCATGAAAGCTGATTGAGCCTGAGAGTTTATGAGTATGGAGAATGGTACTCTTCCTATTATGGAGTATTCTTCTCGCTTCACAGAGCTGCATTGACTCACACCAATTCTAGGAGGTGATGAGTTATTTCAGGAAGGGAAGTTTGAGGATGGTCTCATAAATGACATCTGATCATAGGTTAACATCTTCAGGTTGACTTACATCACTTCTATAATCAACCAGACGCTAATCACAGAGTGCAATATGTGGAATTCTGGAGTTGTGAGCTAGGACGACTCAACATCTAGAGCTAGTATCCCTCCTACTGATAGCAAGAACCCCCGCATAGAGTCTTTTCAGGGATATCTAAGGGGGAGGTACACATCTTCCAATATTCAGGTGGTGTTCTACCAGTTTTGGAAGAGTGTTCATAGGACGCTTCATTGTCCGAGAAACCCAATGGAGTGCCGATCATAATGAAATATGGACCATCTTCAGTGCATATGTCAGATCTTCCCACCAGCTACTAGTGACATGGGTTCTTCTATGACTCCTCATTCAGGAGATGCACCAATAGTTTCTCATCAAGCAGGGAACTAGAGTTCTTATGGGTATTAAATCCCTCGAGGAGGTCATGGTTGTGGTTTCTAATCACCAGGATTTCCGCAAAAATAGGGTGGATCAGCTCAGAGTGGTCAGGTAGGGTCGCAGGACTGCAGTGTAGGTCAGACATTTGCGATGGAGCATACCCAGGTGGAGTAGGATCACAGACCCTCAACAGTTTCAGGTATGATCCTAGTTTCCTCAGTTTTAGCTTCTTCTCTTCTCGATATAAGGGATTCACATAGATTTATATCTATTGTTGTTGTAGATTGTCTTAGACTATGTATATGTTAATCCCTTGATATCTTGATGTTAGACACTTCTTTGGGGACTATAAAGGCTAGTGTAGGATAGTTCAATGAGTTCCCTCTAGATGTTCGTGAGTGTCACTTTTTATGTGACCTTTATGTATTAGATATGACAGGCTATGATGTCATTCTCAGAATGGACATGTTAGTTTCCTTCCAAGAAGTTCTCGATTGCTATCGTCGTAGGGTGAGTTTCACATCACTAGAGGGAAGATCATTTTTCACATGGTTGAATAGGATGTCCAAGAAAGAAAAGCGGCACCTGAGTATATTGGGTTGGGAGTTGTTACAACCATTATTTATATCCTCTTTCTGGATGACCAATGGACTTAATAAATGAACTATCCTTTAGTGGTGGATCGTTTCAGGGATGTCATTCCAGAGGACTTTTCTTGTTTTCCTCCATAGCGAGTGGTGGAATTTTTTTTGAGCATGTGCTAGGAGAAAAACCGGTGTCCATTTCACTGTAAAGGCTGGCTACACTAGAGTTACAAGAGCTCAAGAGGCAGTTGGAGGTATTGTAGGAAAAGGGTTTCATCTGACCCAGTACTTTTCTAGGGGGTTTTCCTATCATGTTTGCGAAGAAGTAGGATGATAAATGTGGACATTTTGTGGATTATTGTAAGTTGAAACATTTGACGATAAAGAACCGATATTCATTGCTAAGGATTGATGATATCTTTGATCAACTTTGAGGAGCCTGGGTATTCTCAAAGATTTATTTGAGATATGGTTACCATCAATTTCATGTTAGGACCATATATGTACCTCTTATAGGCTTTCATAGCAGGTATGGTCTATACAAGTATGTGGTTATGCCGTTCGGTCACAAGAATAATCATGATGTTTTTACAGAACTCTTGAACAGAGTGTTCCATCCATAATTGGATTTTTTGTGTTAATCTTTCATAGATGATATCTTGGTGTACTCTCAAAGTTGACATGACCAAGCCACACATCTTGAGATCGTTTTGAGTTCACTAAGAGTGCATCAGTTATATGATAAGCTCCCAAAATTCCACTTTTGGATGGACCAGATTCACTTTTTATGTCATGTTATATCATAGATAGGAGTATCAGTAGATGTAGAGAACTTGAGAGTAGTAGTTTTTTAGGAGCAGTTGAAGAATTTATTTGAGGTACGATGTTTTTTAGGGCCCACTGGTTACTATATTCATTTTATACAAGACTTTTCATTCTTAGCAGTGCCACTGATAGGCTAGACTAAGAAGGGTGTGAAGTACTTGTGGTCAAATTCTTACGAGTTGGCCATTCAAGAGTAGAAAGGGAGGTTAACATTAGAACCGATACAAGTATTTTTATAGCATGGAAAGAGATATACTATTTAATGTGATGCATCAGGTATCATTCTTGGAGTAGTTCTTATGAAAGGGGAAGGGGTTGTTGTGTATGGGTCTCGGCAGTTGAGGCCACATGAGAGGAACTACCCGACGCACGATCTCAAGATGGCTACAGTTGTTCATCCTTACACTGTTGGGGACATTATCTTCTGGGAGATCATTATTTGGTATTCACCAACCACAAGAGTCTCAATTATATCTTCACTCATTGTGATCTGAATTTGAGACAACGAAGGTGGGTTGAGTACCTTCAGTTCGTTGACTTTGAGCATGCCTACGCACCTGGAAAGGGCAAGGCGGTGGCTGATGCGTTGACTAGTAGGACTCAAGTATAGGCAGTTCATGAGGCCAGTAAGGGATGGTAGCTTATTGATCTATTCTGTGATATGCATCTAGAGGTGCACGACTGGCAGTGGCAGACATTTCATTCTTCTATAGTTGTTTACTTGACTCTATTTGATCAAGTGAGAATGAGGAAGGTATCAGATTCAGATGGCCTAGTCCTATGGGTAAGTGTTTCAGGAGAGGGCCTTATTCCTGGATGGACCATATGAAAGGACGAGATCATGCTTCTTCATGGGTGTGTATGGGTGATAGGGTACATACGGGAGGAGTTGATGCGAGGCATTAATTCCTTAGGTTGGGAAGTTCATCCTAGAATCACTATGATGTATCATAATCTACACCATTAGTATTAGTGTCCAGTTATGAAGAAATATGTTAGTAGCTTCATCATGAGGTGTTCCACCTATCAGTAGGTGAAGGTAGATCATCAGCGAACAGTAGGGCTTTTACATCAGTTGCTCGTTCTCGAGTGGAAGTGGAATGATGTTGTAATTGATTTCGTGATAGGTTTACCGAGGTCTCCTTAAGGGAACGATGCAGTGTGTGTTTTCATTGACAGAATCATGAAGGATTCTCACTTCTTTCTGATCAAGGAGAAATTCTGTGTTAATGAGCTATGAAAGGTTGTATATCTGAGAGATTATATATTTATATGGAGTTCCATACTCCATTGTTTTTTATAGAGACGTTTGTTTTACATCTCGGGTATGGAAGGGATTACAGAAGGATTGGGGTACACAGGTTTTCTTGAGTATAGAATACCATCCCCAAATAGATGTCTAGTCCAAGCATATGATTCAGGTTGTTGAGAACATGCTTCGAGCATACATCCAGGATTTTGGAGGATCGTGGGGGAAGCACATACCTCATGTGGAGTTTTCCTAAAAAATAGTTTGAAATCAACTATTCAGAATTCACATTATAAGGATTTTTACAATAGGCCATTCCAATCTCCCTTATTTCTGATATAGGCCGAAGAGGTAGCTATGCTGGGACCACATCTTGTCTAGGATACCATAGAGCTGATAGATTTGGTTTAGAAGAGGATTTCTACTACAGAGTCTCGACAGATGTCTTATGCTGATCGATTGAGATGTCCTTTGGAGTTCGAGGCCGGGGATCATGTTTTCCTACGTTTCACAATGAGTTTGGGACATAGAAGGATTAGGGGGCACAGTAAGCTTTCACCGATGTACTTTGACCCACTTGAGGTGTTGGAGAGAGTTGGTCCAGTAGTCTATCTGTTGTAGTTACCATAGAGGTATCAGGATATGCATGAATTCATCAACGATTCTCAGCTTCAAAGTTACTTCATAGAATCATCTCATATTTTTCAACCCGATGAGGTTGAGTTATAGGTGGATGCCTCATTTGAGGAGCATCATATTTGGATTTTTGATCTTAGTATGAATGTTTTCTGTGGTCGATCTGTTCCTCAGGTACGAGTGCTATGACCGCACTGGCGAATATAGGATGAGACCTATGAGAGGGTGGCTGATGTACGATCATAGTGGCCATATATTTTCTAGAATTATTCATCTAGTCTGCCTTCTTAGAGAATTACGAGTACGAATTTCTTTATGGGGGAATGTTTGTAAGAACTTAGATAAACTTTTCAGGTATGTTTTCCCGTTTTCTAGAGTTTTTGAAAAAAAAGAAGAGTTTCTAGAAATTTTTAAGTACACACTGTGTACTATTTTTTTGGCACATAGCAGTGTGATGGTCATGTAAAAGCTGAGCAGTCAACCGTGTGGATGACCTGGAGACTGCCTTATGCAGGGGCCAGTAAGGACATGTACACACTATGTACTTCTAAAGTATAGGTCGTGTACTTTATTTTTTTCATTAAATAGACCATGGTCACATATAATTGGAAGAAGCATCTTATTCTTCACCTTCTTTTACCGAGAGCATCCATATATAGTGGATCCTTCCCTAAGACTCAAATTGTGCATCTGTTCTCCAAATCGAACTCGGTCAGTTGTGTTGGAATCACATCGGTGAGTTCTCTTTTCATCTTTAACCTCGTTTCTAGACTTCTATTCTCTCGTGATTTATCCTTGGTTGAACATTTTATAATTTTTTGTAGATATACCACATTCTATGTCGATCCAAAGGATGACGCCAGAGTATATCGATCATACAATGCTGAGGTTGGTGGTTTGTGACTTCTTATAGACAGTCCTTGAGTTATATGTGCAAAAGTCCTCAATACCCTTGAATAGGATATTGTGTGTTACGAATTTTACCATGTTATTGCCTCCTATGATTTATATGATTGATTAGATTTCAATTGAATGGGAATAGGGTTAATTGCTATGTTATTGATTACTTTTCCATGCTTGTATTGTTTATGACTATTTAGTCTTGATTAGTCTATTAGGCTACTTGATTTCCATTCCTAGTCCTGATCGGATGGTGTAATATTATTTTACCTAACATGTTGTTATGCTGTAGAATGTTTAGCCAAGTTGTTCATGGGGTATACTTTGGCCATTACATATCATTGTGCTCAATTCACATACACATGGCTGTGAGAACTAGATGTAATAGATCATAGGAAGAATCGACGTTTAGGGCTTCTCTAGAGTGTTTGTTTACTGTTATGATCTGAGACAGTAGGGGTAATGGAAGTATGTGATTCCTCATATTGTGTGTAGTTCTTTGATGCAGGACACATGGGGGATTTGACGTTGAGTGCTTCCCCAGAGCTCCCTTTATTTACTAATATGAGACTTTATAGGGGAATTGATGGTGAGTGCTTCTTGAGAGAGTCTGTGAAAAAGATAAACCAGAGGGGCTAGACTGTGTGTACATACGAGAGGGTTTCTTGTGTTGTTTTGGTTTGACCAGAGGGGTTAGGATGTGAGTACTTTTTAGAGGGTTCCCTGTTTATGATTATATACTTACTTAATATCAGATAGTTGAATGGATTTGAAACTGTAGGATTGTTTACTTTTGAGTACTTCTTTGTTTTCTGCTTCATTTATTTATAGCCTACAATATATATATTCATCGACTATTAGGCACAGATCTTTGGTTGAATTCATACTAGATTTTAGTATCATAAGCAGTTTGGGACAGAAATTTTTTCCCAAATAGATTATTTTGCTACAGGTATAGATATGAGAAAGAGCCCGTCTACTTCAAGTACATGATTGTTGTGGAGCTGGGGTGCATGAGGCCAAGCTGAGGCTTGCGATGCTGTGGATAATTTTATCTGTTTTGTATTTTACATTGGTTTAGTATTTAATTCCATCATTTTGTCTTGTTTTTCAGCATTCATATACATATGTATCATGCATCATATATATATATATATATATATATAAATGTGTTCTCTATTTGTTTATTACTTATGTTGTTTACCTATTGCATGTTTCACTACTTCCATTGTTTCCATATATTTTACTTCTACTTTGTTACTCTTCCAATGAGGGTATAGATTACCAACTATCACACCCAAGGCTCTAGCAACTAGTCGGAAGCCTCTGGCATTCGGGGAAAAGCGCTTGAGGACATGTGACCAACTGGGTACGGGGTATCTGTGGGTGACTTCTGGAACTGAGACGTTACACATGTGAATACATTTTACTTGTAATCTATTAAAACATAGTAATATCTTAAATAATAATAATAACTTATTGAAAACATTAATCATTTCTGATTCTAATTATTATTGTAAATATCCTTTATATCCATAAAAACTGCAAACATTATCCATGGTACCAAAAACCACTTTGTAAAAAATCCATTATATGTTATGAGGTGATTAATGATATCAAATTTAACTTATCAATATCATCATCTATTTATCTTAAATACAGATCATTTTCTCATCCTGAACAACCAATTCATGGTTACCTTCCCTTAATAAATTTATCACATTTTCATTAAATCACTTTTGTAAGTATTAAATTCCATTCAACGCAACATTTTCATTCTTTGATGAAAAAAACAATGCTGAAAATATTAATATATTTCATGATTAGAATAACTTGATCATTTAATTCTGAAAAATATCCACATCAATCACACAAAATATATTATAAAAACATAACTAATGTTTCATCATCATATTCCTTAATATCCCTTTCCAGGAATACGAAATATGAATCATGTATTAAGGTTCTTCTACCACAATATAATCATGATTATTACATTATATATAAAAAATACTATTAGAACATCACATACATTTCACAAGTTAGATTTGGTCTCTTTATCCATAGTTGTATAACCAATACTCGTATTATGTTCCTAATTCGCTTGAGGATATCTCCACATTGGAAATTTATTTCTATAATACCCATACATTCCATATGTGAAACATTAAATGTTAACCATGTAACTTGTAGTTCCCACTATTTCTATGACCATAAACCATAGTGTGAGAAATATTTATCTTAGGAGAAAACCACATAATAATGAAAAATCACATATAAGAAACCTAAATCATGACACCTACTTTTAAATATATCACACTGTACAATTATCCTTAGTTACAGCCCTGTACACATACTTATAAATATACATTGGGATCTAAATAATGATTTAAAATCCTTGTTTCTAATGTTTGACTAAATATTTCCTTTTATACCAACCACAACTGCCAAGACATAACTTAAATGGATATTACATCAATTTAGATAATATTCAATAAATTATAGAAGTAAATCCCGGACAACCATAATAGTTAAGTATATTTGGAAACTCTTAAAAAAAATTCTACTTTGGAAAAATATATTCAAAATATCCCACAATGATATTCCCCTTTTAGTACTCCAACATAATAATATTTTCCCTGAGATAGGGAAAGAAAGCAGTAGAATGGGTGATCTCATATGTTTGGTAAGGGTAAATTATGGAGATATGTAATCATAACCATGAGAATAAGGGAATGAGAACATGATCATAACATTATAATATCATAACCTATATATCAATGATCGTAATCAAGAGTCATGGAATAAATACTAGTAGTTTATAAGACATGAATCATAGTAGAATCAAAATCATAATCCATGAAATCATAACATCAGAATAAGACATAGATGTTGTGTAATATGGATAATCATATAAAATAATTTCATATTAGTCACGTTTCACTACTACATTCAATATAGTAGAAAAAATCTTTTACTGAACAGTGTTAACTCACTATTATATCCCTATATTATTGAACAATGTTTACTCCTCATTATAGAACTACATTACTAACCCGTTTTCACCAATAATTCCATCAATATTTTACAAAATGGAGTATACTCTTCATTCTAGTCATGTATTACTAAACATAGTTCACTCCTCATGCTATCCCAATATTACCAAACTGAGTTTGCTCTTCATTCTATCCATATGTAACTGAACAATGTTATTCATCATTTTAGGAATGTATTACTGAACCGATTTCAGTCATCATTCCTACAATGTATTACTGAACTAGTTCTACCACTAGTTCCTAAAAAATATTACAGAACCTATATAAATCCTCATTATAGCCTTGTATTACTGAACTGAGTTTACTCTTTATTCCATCCCTGCATTTTTTTATCCAGATCACTGCTCATTCTGACCTTATATTACTAAATCGAGCTCACTTCTTGTTCCAGACCTAAGTTAGTGAACCAATTCCACTTCTCCTTCTAGCCCTGTATTGTTGTATCGATTTCACTCATCATTCCATACATGTGTTAAAGAACCAAGTTCATTCCAAATTCGACCCTTGTATAACTGAACTGGGTTCACTTCTCATTATAGACCTTTCGATCTAAATAGTGTTCAATCCAAATTCTATAAATATATTACTAAATTAAGTTCAGTCCTAATTCCATCCATATACCACTAAAATGAGTTCACTCAACATTCAATCCCTATATTTCTAAACTGAGTTAACTCCTCATTCGATACATATCAATATTATGAGATATAAATTTGTACCCAATATATTAGATGGAGATATAGGTCTCACCTAACACATAATAAAATCATAAATATATTTACCAAACTATAATAAAATATTCATCACATCATGACAAATAAGAAGTTATATTTCTCCTAAAAATAATCTCATATCCCATGAAATTAAAAATTTATTATAGAAAAATTATTATTTCATATCCTAGGCATAAGAAACATTTTTCATCATCATTTCTTAATAAAATAACTCATGAATGGAATAATGTTTCATAAAAATGTTTTCACCTTAAACATAAACCATTAAAATAAATGGTAATAATGATGTTCTTAGATCATATACCCAATGAATAATAAATTATAAAAAGGATGTTATTTATGATTGAAAATTATTCTTAATTAACTATTAATATCATTTCATGGGTAAAATATTATTTTCTATTTGAGAAATTATTTTTAAAACAATTTACCATATGAAAACATTTTTCTTCAATAGTAACCTTGAAATCATGTAGTGGAATCTCCAAAAAATCATTTCAAACCCATTATAAATATAACTCCTTTTTAAAATCTACTTATTTGAAAATTATCTTAATATATTATTTCCAAAAAAAGATAAAATGGAATGATAAAACAATTATTTTCAACCTAAGGTAGAGATAATGTATGATTCCCTTACAAAAAATTTCGTAATTATATTAAGTACCCAAGAGTGAAAATAATAGTACCATTACTTGAATATATGATTAATATACATAGGATAAGAAAATTCCTGAGTATTTATGATATTTGGATCATAATATTTCATTAATGGAACTAAAATCATAAACAATCCTAAAAAATGATGAATTATAGAAGTAAACTCTTACCACATTTGTAACGTTGAATCATAATCCCCATGAAATAATAAAATTACATAATGAATAAAATATCATGAAAAAATTAGTTTCATGATATAACATGTATAATGGTAGTATATACACCTCATAAATTAATATAGGTACATTATATAACAGTTGTCACAAAGAGGGAAAATTGAGGCCAAATTACTTTACCGATTGGGTATCTTTTGAAATGTAAACACCATAAAATATAGATCCTAAAATGTATATGTAAATTAAATAAAAATTACTATTATATGATTCTTAAATTACATCAATGGTCAGTATACACACCACATATATGAAATAGGTGATGAACATGTCTTCTGTCTCACGAAAAATAAATGTGAGGCTAGATATTCCATTACTAATTGATTAAATTTTGAATCATGAGATATGTGAAATAATATAATCAATTTAATGATTTAATATCATTAAATAAAAAAATTCATAATATAATAGGTTATATGTCAGTATATACACCATACAACATTAATAAATATTGAATATATCTTATAACTCAAATAAATAAATGATAGACGAGAAAACTTGTACCTTATGTCTTGAAATTATTTGTACACATTTGAACATCAAGTATAATACATGTATTTTTATTATAAATCTCCCAAAAAATAAAAATATTATCTCAAATAACATATATTATTTTGTTATGACTTTATATTACAAATCTATTAACAATTCGATGTTAAATTTAGGTTTTTGGTAATATATTCTTTGTTTTTCATATATGTTTTTACCAATTATTCTTGATACTATTATATATATACATATATACTTATTTAAATAATTTATAAAAAAATTTAAACCATATATATTCATTATATATGTATTTATAATAATATATAAAATATTCATGTTTGAAATGAAATAAACTGGTCATGGAGACAGTATGTCATATGTACACATGAACATTTTCTCCATTTTATTATCATGTGTTAAATGAAAGAAAAGTAAATGATATATATATATATTGTATTTAATGCATAATTATTATGTCATATATATCAAATATATTTATTAAAACCATTATTAATATATTCCATGTAATGAATGAATGAATGTCGTCACTTTGAATAAGTAGTTCTCTACACATCGATAAAGAAAAGTTATCTTTTCCCATAAAATAGAATTCATGAATTTAGGTGTTAGGTAGTAATTCCAAATGAATAAAAAATATAATATATAATATATATACATAATAATCACATTTATTTCTCCATTATCCGCAAAATTAATTTATGTTAATGGAATAACAAACGCCATCCATGTGCTAGGTTGTAATCTGCCAAACTAACAAGTATTGATTGTATATCCCATTGGATGGAACTCCGTGTTAGTGTAGGCCATAAAATTAACATTAAAAATCTTTTATAATTTATTATAATTAACTTATAACAAAATATGGTAATAAATATAATCTATTGGTAGAGAATGAAATAAAAAAAGTTCTTGTTGAAGGATGTTACCACATCCTTGGGTAAATCTATTTGGTTTAACCACATGAAATTTTTTGGTTTCTTTATCTGAAAATTGAGGCATATAGGATGATTGGAGGGACATTGGGAGATTATTTTTGTTGATTTAGGATGATCCAAAGTTACTTATAGGTCTGAACAAGTGAGGGGGTGAGTTCCCTTTTATAACTGGGGGAGAGCACACACATGGGATTTTTGAATATAATTGTGTTCTCCCATCATTTTTTTACCAAAAGGCTTGTGCGACTCAGAAATTATAACCATGATAGTATAATGCATACATATAGACATGAAATTATTTTTAGAAAAGTATTGGGTCATTTATATATCTTAAAATTAAATTTTAACAACTACATAGTCATGTTTTTACCTTAATCGTTGTGAATAATTTTATTTCATTTTACAAATATTATTAATAAAACAAAATTTAACATTTTATAAATTATTAAATTATTCTAATTAATAATATGTAATCCATGCTTCCAAATTCCAAACATGTAAGTGGAAAAAATTATTTTAATGTTAATCCTGAAGACCGAACAAGACAACATGTTTTTTTAAGTAGAAAATGTTCAAAAGAATGAGATGTTTTTGTTTCCAATTTCAATGTTAAGTTTATTAAATGAACTAAATTAGATTAATAGATGTATAATTTATATAAATATAATATAAAATCAATTTATAATATAATTTATCAATATAAATAAATTAGATGAAAATGATGATTTCAATTAAAATTCAAATTTTCTACTATTAATCAAAAAGTAATAATTCTAAAAAATATACCACAAATCCATAAAAATTAAATTTCTATATTTGTTTAAAAAATGATGTTCATTTTTTCAAATAAAGATTAGAAATATTGTAAAAATTATTTTTAAAACAAGTCTTCCTTTTGTAGTCAATAAAACCACATTTTAGAATATTAAAACATTTAGGCATAAAATTTGATTTATGGTTAATCAATTCCTATAAAACCTATTCAATTAGTGTAAAAATTTTGGATCAATTTATAATGTATAAATTTTAGAATTATCTATCACTAATAGTTATTAATTTAAATAACTAAAAAACTATTTTGGGGTCATAAAAATATATTTTTCCTATAAATTATATGCCCATTATATTAAATTGTTTTTTATTTTAATTTATAATTAATAGATAACATATTAATTTATTTTACAAAAAATTTAAACAATAGTTTGATAATTTAGTTATTTTTATTCACATATTTCATTATAATTTTTAGGTGATAAATATAATATTATTTTACTAATATTATTAATAATGTATTTTAGTTTGGTAAAACTTGGTCTTTAATTAAATAAAATCTATTGAAGTAACTCATTATTTGTTGAATCACAAAACAAACATGGAGTTTCTTATACTAAAAACTAGTATATGTGTAACATGTAGCATAATATTAATTCTATATTTCTTAAAATGAGATCCGAACATAGTTCATTCGTATTCCATGACATATATTCAATTTTGCGTGAAATAAAAAATATAAAAAATGATAACTTAATAAGAAAAAAATATTTCACAAAATATCTAAGAGTTATAAAATACTTTTTTATAACGAAATTATATTATTATTGATGGCATATAGGTTTAAATATCTTTATATGTTCACTTTTAATGAATGTGGTATATAAATTCCTTATTTATACAATTAATATTTAAATTTTTATTTGATCATTTATTAAATTTATTTTTACTCTTTGTGTATTTGTATTATTTTCCAAACATCATTTTAGATATTACTTTGAAATACTGCAACATTATTTAATATTTTCATGAATTTTTTACATTTTAGACTTATATTTACATTAAAATTGAATCTTAATTTATTTTAAAAATTGAAATTTTAAGATATTTTTTCATTTTATTTAATAAGTATATCAAGGTGTCTTCAAATTTAATTTTTCATGTAATTATATTCATAAATTATTTTGTAAAATTAAAATATTTTTTGAGGTGAATTTATTGATATATTTTTATCTTTTTTGATTGATTTTTTAAATTATTTCATTTAATGGTAACACTCAATTATAATATATTAATTAATTATATGATAATAACTAGGAGTTTTTATTAAATATATTATAATAGATTTTTTGTAAATTAATTTTTATCATAAAAAACATATTTTCTTCAAAAATTTATTTTCATTAATATTTATGATAAAACAACAGAATTAACTACTTTATAATTTAGTAAATTTATTTGCAAAAATTGACTTCTATTTTTAAATCATCTTATAAAACAATTTCTTATGTCAAAATTTTGATAATTCTCTGAAAAGATTGATTTATCAATTAATAATGAAAAATACTGGTTTTTATATCATTTTGATTACAATGTATGAGTATGATTTAGATTTTTAAAAAATATTAAATAATTTATTTTTGATTTAGAATCTTATAATAGATTTTGGAATGGGTTTTATAATTATATTTATTATAGAAACATTTTATATTTTCAATGAAGATTTTTTTAGAAAAAAATATTATTTTGTGGATTTTTTTAGATTATTATTAAATTAAATTCATTCACTTCTCTTATTGGAATTTTTTAAAATTAATTTTAAATGTTGAATCATATATTACAAATTTAATAAATACGAATCTATTACTTCAGGAAAATTTATAACTAATCTTTGTATATTTTATCACCACAATTAAAGCTAAATCGTGTATATAGGGGTATAAATAATATTATAAATATTATCAAACATCCATAAAAAATTTCACAATTTTATGGTATGGGTAATTATCATCCAACATCATAAATTGTTTGAATTCATAGCTATTTGGACCCACGTGGTTGACATTAGTCCACTACAAAATAATATTTTATGAAAATTCAAACTTCTCACACTATAGTTTTTTTATATGTATAACATTATTAATAACTGGTCATCCAAAAATTATATTCATCCATAAATAGTGTTATTAAATATAAATTAATTATTATAATTGTGTAATTAATTATGGATAAAAAATTTCTTAAAAAGGCTTGCAAAATGATGATGCATTAATAATAAAATTATTTCCAAATTCTAATAACTGATATTAAAAATATTAAAATAAATGAAATTTCAGATATTCAAGGTGGTATTAGAATTATATAGATAACTATGATATGTCTTAGATATAATAAAATAATTTTTACAAATTTTACACTTTTAATGTTTTTAAATTTATTGTGATTAACAGTATTAAATTTTTTAATACTGATACTTCATTAATATAATATTTTATTAAATTATTATGAAATAATAAAAATATTAAAACGCCTATAAAAGATATTTTACAGTATAAAATATATTATAATGTGAAATAATGGGTTTCTTGTGATTATTTTTCTCAATAATAGTAATATTATATTTTAATATTTTTATAAATTTCTAACGTATCGGTTTCCAAAATTATAAAAGGGCGCACCTTATTTCAGTTAAATCCAACACCATGAACCAAATACCTCAATATTCCCCAAAACATTTTATTATCAGCTTACGTATAAATATTAAAGAGTTTATTTTCTCACCAAAATTCCAATTCCATGTTTCATAAGGGATCCTTGAAGAAGGTGATATTTGAGAGGTAATTTTCTCAAACCACCTCTCTAAATTTCTTCTCTTATTATACCTTATATTAACCTCATTCTTCCATCATTGAACAACAACTTAAGTATCATGTATATAATGTCGTTATATATTTTTGACATAATATATTGTATTCATTCATTTTCTCATATCCTCTTATTGAATAAAAAAACCATTTTCTAATGTATAACGATTAATCTTCTCTATAGATAATGAATTTTTTGTTTTTCACTGCCACCATAAATGCTACTAATAAAACAATAATAATGGTTAAATAATATTTTAATATGTTTATTATAACTTATTTCATGTTTTATCTAAAATTTTCACTTGATATTTATTAATACAATTTTAGTTCGTGAAGGGTGGAAAGAACAAAAAAGTAAACTAATCATTTTTTATTTGTGTTTTATCAAATGAATCATCCCAATGTAAAAATAAATAATGATATACTGAAAAATTGAAACAAATATAATTGAATTATGAATACATAATTAACCGTATTGAGTACTATTCTGATTTTACAAGAACATCCATATATATAAGCAAGTTAACCAACCCTGAAACAGTGAAACGAATGCTACCGGAATGACGATTTAGATCTTCTAAATCATTTAAATATCCATAAATAAACCTATTAAAATTATAATAAATTAAATACATGTGGAATTTGTTCTTAAATAAAAAATAATTAATCTGATCACATTAACAAGGACGTTAATCCCAATCACCAAACAAATTCATACAGAAGGTAAGTGTCTCTTTATCTAAAAAACCCCAAGGAACCTACACGAATTTTCTCTGAATGTTAATGTGTTTTTTTAGGTATAATTTTATTTCAAAATGGTAAGATAATTATATTTTATTTATGAAAAAATGATTCAATTTTCAAATAAATGGTTATGCTTTTTTAGAAAAAAAAATTTATGGGGTTTTATGTTTTTCACCAGGCTAATAGTTTCATTCTTTTATGTCCTTTTATGATCTTTCTGTTCTCATCCCTTGTTTAAAAAAATATTTTTCATAGGTATCGTATATGTTCAAAAGTGGATGGATTTATTTTTGGAGTTAACACATGTGAATACAACTGTTTATTATATAATTATTTTTTGTAAATGCTTACATTATGTAAAGTGTTTTCTTAATACTCTAGACCCTATACAACAAAATATCCTCAATTATATAATGTATTATGTATTTTCAAATTATATTTTACTAAAAAAATACATTGTATGGTTTTAGTATGGAATATGAATGTGTGTGTTCATTCCATTACACTTTTTAATGGAGTTACACTATATATGTTTTTAGGAGATTATGTGTCGTAATATATTTTTTTTAAAAATATTAGAGTTATAGTTTTATTTTGGACATGTTGGTAATTATGTTCACATAAATGTTCTAAAATTTCATATTTTGGAAGATAGAATTATGAATTTCATAAAGTATGAAAAAAAATTATAAGGGTGTAATTCATTTAATGTGAGAGAATGTAACATCAAGAGATTTTAAAAAATTAAACAGTATATTTGATAGTGTACAATATACACAACATCGAGCTTAAAGGAACAATTAAATAATATTATTTGTATATGACCATTATAGAATCACCATAAAATTGGAATGATGGAACATTATTAATTAAATTATGAAATATATAATGTACCTACTCATTGATAAATTATTAGTTAAATATTTTTAAATATTTACTATTTTTATTGAATTTGTCCTATTGTATTATTTATAAATCCATTTTATTCATTGAATACATATTTTCTTCAAAAAAAAATTATTACATTTTATGTACAAATAATTTAATTAATTTCAATATCTTATGGAAAATATTTTTTATTAAATTAAAATAATTTTTTAAATAAAAATACTAACATATTCTTATGGTTTAATATTTATAATGTTCTAGAATGTTTTATTATTCAATGAACAGTGAAAAATACTTGTTTTTATTAAAATCGGTATTTCATTTAAAAGGTACAATTTATATTTGGATGTTTTTAAATTTTAATTTCTTTTTATTAATTAAAATAATAAATTTAGGGTTTTTTGAATGGTTTTTGTACTTTAATCCTGTATAGAAACACATTATATTTTAAAATATAAATTTTTCCAAAAAACTATTTTGGATTAATTTTTCAATATAATTTTAAATTAAATTATGCTAATTTTGTTTATCATATATTAAAAAATGGATTCGTTATTTTGAATCATAAAGTACAAATCTATTGAATAATTACCATTTATTTTTTTACAATATTATTTGTAATCATAGTAATATTTATTTCCATGCTAAATGGTAAATCATGTTATTATGAGTGAAAATAAAATTATAACTATTATAAAATTAACATAAAACATGTATAAATTTTATTTTACTAGTATTGTTTGATGAAAATAATCTAATGGTATGATTAATGACCCATTGGAACCACTTGGTTGTCATTAAGTCAGTTATAGATTTTTATTTTATGAAAAGTCAAACATATCACAAAATGGATTTTAATAATTATAAATTTCTTATATGTGGTCCTATAGAAGATATGTTCAAACATAACTATTCTATATATAAAATATATATCCTCATCTTGGTAATTGTTTTAAATATTCTAAGGAGTAAATCATTTCCTTAAAGGATTCCATAATGATGATGCATTGATTATTAAATTAATTGAAAAAAATAAACTATATTATAAATATTAAAATAAATTAATGTTTACATATTCAAGATGATAAAACAAGTATATACAAAACCATGACATTACAATGATATAATAAAATCTATTATTTTAATTATAAACTTTTTTGATGTTTTTTAAATTCATAGTAATTAATAGTATTAAATTTGATAATAATGATATTTCATGAATAAAAAATTTTATTAAATATTAAAAAATCAATAATATAATAAATAATTCCATAAGTGATAAGATATGGTCTAAAAATTATTTAATTAATTCTAGTTCTGTTTGGAATTATTTTTCTCTATAATCATCTTATTATATTTTAATATTTTGAGAAATTCTTATAGCTCCCCTCAACTAAATTATAACACGACGCCCCTTATATCACTTAACATCGCCACCATGAGGCCTCTGGATCTAACTTACTCTATGAAATTATATTATATTAAATTCAATTTAAATTCCAGAAGAGTTGGTCTCACCAAAAGACCAATTCCATGTTCCTTAAGGGATCATTCAAGGAGGTGATATTTAAGAGGATACATTATTAAGCCACATTTATCCATCTGATTCCCAGAAGGCCTTCTTTTCTTCCTATTCTTTCTCATATCGTAATTCATCCAACATGGAATTATAACCCTATTATCTTGTATATAAAATTATGTTATATTACCAATGTAATATATAGTATCCATCCATTTTCTCACATCCTCTAATTCAATGAAACAAACACATTTTCCAAATTATGGTGATTAACCGTCTCTATTGATAACAAGTCTTCAGTTTTCATTACATCCATAAATGTAATGAACTGTTATTTTATTAATTTAAATTCTGTTATTATAATTATGTAATATGGAATAAACAACATTAAATCACTTTAACATCATGATACAAACTTTATAAATGTATATTGAAATAAATGAAAGGTATTTCTAGAAATTGAGGAACCTATTCTGATGGAATAGTAACCTGACACATGGAATAGTAACATGAATATTAGGAATAGTAATTTTGGAAATAAAATTATAACCTCACATATAAAATTATATATATATTTTTAGGCATCTTTTAAATGATAATATGACATAACTATATCATAATATAAGTAAATAAATATTTTAAAAATTCTTATGTTTGTGTCTGTATTTTTATAAAATATATATGTTTATTTATAATTATAAAATTAATATAACTATTTAAAATAAATTTTGTTTTTTTTAAATTGAAAAATAAATTAATAATTTTTTCCTAATTATTATATGATTATTTTATGAGACATTAATTAATTATTCAAAGTATTATAAAATAATTTATAATATTAAAATTGGTATTATCAAGTAAATAATGATTGTAATTAAAAATTAAATATATCATAATTAAAAATTAGTTTTCATAAAATTTAGTTAATTATTAAAATCTATATGTTAAAAAATAGTTATGTTGATATTTTTGTATTTTTAAAAAATACTCAAAAAAAATTTGCAAGTAAAATACAATAATTTTTTATAAAAGATAAATACTTAAATTTTTGATTAATTAATTATATAAGGCTAACATAAGCCCAAAATATCAAACTATTTTTCATTATTTAATTATATTAAGTGATAATGTTTAAAATATTCACAGTCTCGATCCAACATAATAAATTAAGGAATAAAATAATGAGAAAGACCCTATCATCACCTATAAATACCACCTATCACCATATCTCGTCCTCCCACCTTCTAAGACTAGTATATTGCCTAATTCCTACCCAGTTATCCTACGAAAACCTATCCCCACATACAAAATCTTTTTGTTTAAAATATGACCCAAACATATTTTTCTAAATAGGTTATCAAGAAGAATAATTTAAGAGGTAAAACTCTCTTTAATTTAATTTGAATTTTAATGAAATTTTGTTTCATTTCCTATCCTATACTCACCAACACATATCGAAGTGACATGATAATTCCAGTATATTTTATAAACATCAATGGAATTATGTTACTATATTAATTCATCTTTAAAACTCATCCCTCTTCCTATTATTTTAAAAATGAAAATATCACCCATGTGTGTTGATTTACCAACACCTTGGATGATGGGTTTTCATTTTTCAGTACCTCATCCAAGGCTATTATTAAATCCAATATTAAGGTTAAGTAATATTTTATTATAAATATTGTATATTTAATAATATTCTGGAACCAATATATATAAACATGTTGATATATGCTCATAATGGTTGTTAAAAATGAAAAATAAATTGAATCATTTTCATAAATGTTACATCTAATAAATAATCCACATACCATATAACCAACTTATATATAAGGAAAATTACACCAATTTATGTTCATTAATAACATATAATCTTGATTTTTTGAAATTATCCTCATTTAAAATGAAATTCCATATATGTATACATGTGAATCGATCATGAAAACCATGAAAATTAACACTCACAGATGATGAAATAGAACATTATAACTCATAAAAATCTGCATAAATGAACTTAATAAAATTATAATGAATAAATTAAATGCCTAATATATGTCTGATTTATTAATTATTGAATCTAATTTTATAATATAAGATTATAATGTGAATAAATCATTCATACATAAGGTAAGGGGAATTCATGAACCCATTCCCATTTTTTAGGTTCTCCCTCTTTCACTCCATTTTCTGTATGGATATTTCTTTAATATCATTTGTTTTTAAGTACCATTTATATTGGAAATAAATGAATCCAATATTGTTTTATGAAAAATTAAAATATATTTCCAAAATAATACATCTTTCATATAACACATATTTTACATCTCTTGAGATTGTTTCTTTTTAACAGATGATTGATATGTAGAATTATATTCCCTATTTATTTTGGAAAACCCAATGTTTATTCATGAATGTATGTTTTATGAAATTCTCAAAAAATCTATTTTAATATCAATGGGTTATTTTATGGAAAATAATTTCATATTTTCTATATTTAATGAATAATTATGTAAATTTTATGATGTGACGAGTGATCTCAGATTTATATAGCTCTCTAATATATTAGGTAATGTGATGTATCTAATGAGATAATATAAAATATGCATAAAAATGACACAGATTTGTACAAATTGATTATTTTATGACGATTATCATATGTTTTTCATGTACATGAAGCTACATACGATCCCAAAAATGTATGGTAGTTCACTATTAATGCTTGATGTTTCATTTTTATGCCTTACAACATTACATGGCATTATCTAATGATTCCTATAATGGTTATTATTATGATCATTTTATTATGTTATGATTACTCTGATTATTGTCACCCATGTTTCAAGTATATTATTTTTTCTCTAACTGGGCTTTCATCTCATCTCTTCTTCTAATGTATATCCTTAGGTTAATACATGTAATATGGAGAACACGAGGGATATCAAGAATCTAGAGAAAAAATAACTAAATAAATGTTTATTTTTTATTATGTAAAATTTATTTTTAGTCATAATTTTCACAAAACACTAATCCTTGGGATCTTGGTTTTGTAACACTATTATGTTCACTATCATGAAAATTATGTAAGAGTCATGGAAGAAAAATTATGGTCTCTATAGTTGAAATTAGAGGTTAATTTAGGTAATTTGGGAATTAAAATGGAATAACCTTAGTGAAAACCCAATGTATGAGACTGAGTATATATAAGAATCAAAAAATATTTGTTTTAGTAAATTCTAAACATACGTATCCCATTTTAAATTCCTTTACAGTTAAATACAAAAATGAAAAAATAATTTATTCATGAATTTTTTACATATGTTTTGTTCAAACCATTTTTATTTTTAAAATTAGTTGAACTAGGAATGACTAGGGAAACCGACCAGGTGAGGGTCAATGAAATGATTTCCCAAAATCCATCCCCAATCCCTTAGGTAGTGGAGTCAAAATTTAATGTTTCTGCTTACCCAACCATCTTAGCCCATGAACAATAACCTAAATAATGTGGAAAATCAACCTTCACCTAAGAGAGAGAAACTAGATATCGAGTGTATTATGTACCAACTACCATCGATCTATAGTGGATATTCTGATCCACTTGTTATGGAATAGTGGGTCAACTCAGGGGAGAATATATTTTCTTTTATTCAATATTATACAATAGAGATGGTGACACTATCTATTTATCATTTTTATGAAGAGGTCGAAAAATTGTGGGAGTTGATTAATAATGACAAGCTAAATGTTAAAATTGAAGAGAAGAATACGGGAATAAATTAAGGGAATAATTATTTACCCGTATTTTCATAAAATTCCCCATAACAATATGGAGAGAACATTCATAGAGATTAATCTCAAGGATAGTGAATCTATCACAACATATGATGAAAATCTATTAAGGAATTCAAGTTATTCCATAGTTTTTGTTATCAACAATGATATAAAATAGATATATTATTTATTGTTTTAAAGTGTAGCCTTTGAAAGGATATATAAATTCAATAAATTGGGAGATATAAAGAAATTTATTAATTTTCTCTCAATGTGGATATGTGTTTTGGAGAGTGGTCCCATTGATTTGATGATATAAAAAATGATATAATTTCAAGATAGTGGATACATTAAAATAATGAAAAGAATACTCAACAACTCACATGTAAAAATCTTTGGGAGAGGCATCTTTGGTATTTACTCAAAGAGATAGAAAAATTATTGATGTGTGGGGGAGAAGGCCACCACGATCATGACTATCAAAGAGACATGATGAAGATAGAAAATGTGGTCAAGAAAAAGAGATTACAACCCCTGGTTAAATTCTTTAACTGTAGGGATAAATAGAACTATGTCATCCAGTGCACTAATCATCGAGTCCGGAAGGGTAATCAATTTCTACAACCACCAAAGACAAAAGAGAAAGGGAAATATTATATCATCACTGCTACTAAGGTAAATCCCAATAATGAAGTAGAGATAGGTACACTAGTAATTCATTCAAGAATAGAGAACGTACTATTTGATTGCGGTCATATGAATTCTTTCTTATCATGAATGTTTAGTAAAACTATACAATAACCACCTCAAAATATAAGGCTTTAGTTATCTATGAGAACATAGAATAGGTAAATAATTGCATCCAAATAATATATGTCCTCATTGGTTAATTATCATGGAATAAACCCCCCATTATTTTTTCCTTACCTCCTTTATTGGATTTTGATGCTATTTTGGGCATGGATTGGCTACATGTTTGCAAATCCAACATCAAATGTCGTGAATAGTAGATCACTCTTAAAATACAAAGGAATCATACAATTATGTAAATTTTTATGGAGAATCATAAGTCTTATTTTTATCCATCATCTCATGATTGGATATTATTAACTATTGAGAAAGAATATGTAGCTCAAAAGGTTGAGATAAAGAACAGAATCATGCTCAAAAACATTCCCATTGTAAAGGACTACACTGTTGTGTTCCCTAAATAGTTTCTTAGTCTTCCTCTAGACTGAGAGGATGAGTTCTCAATTGAAATTATTTTTAGATCACTACAAATATAAAATAAAAAATATAGAAAGGCCACCATTGAGTAGGAATAACTGAACAATAAGATACAATAGGATTTGAGAACAAGTTTTAAACTCTTGAGTGTTTCACTATAGGGTTCACCAGTACTATTCCTCAAGAAGTAGGATAGATCAATGTGCTTCTATATTGATTATCATGAGATCTAAAAAAATCAATATAAATAAAATGTATCCCCATCCATGCATTGATGACTTGTTCGATCTACAACATATGTCCAGAAATTTCTCTGAGTTGGACACTCATTCGGGATATCAAGAATTAATTTTTAAGGTGGAAGATATTTCCCAGAAAACCCTTATATTGAGGTATGGACGTTATTAGTTAATACTTATTTCTCTTCAGAATCACTAATTGTCTATAAATATTGATATACTATATGAATAGTGCCTTTATAAATTACCACGACAACTTTGTGGTGGTCTTCATTGCTGATATTTTGATATAATCCAATTGAACGGGGAATATGTGGAGCATAATAATAGATAGCTAAATAATTTTAAAATGGGTGAAATTTATGCAATGAACAATGAATAAGGGTTATGTATGGATGATGTATCAATCTTGGGGAATTTTATCACCTCAAAGTGAATATATATAGACCCTTCTAAGACTAATGAAATCGAAGAGTGGACCATGAAACATCTGTAATGGAGATATATTGTTTCCTTGTTCTATATGGGTATTTCCAATGATCTCTGAAGAAATTTTCATGATTGTAAAACCCAATAACCGTTTTTAATCTGTTGGGAGAAAATTTATTCTAGAATAAAGAATGTGAAGACTACATCAGAGAGATAAAAAAGAGGGTTTTCATTGCTTTAGTACTCACACTTACAGCTAATGGGAAACTCCTTGGGGGTTATAAAATGATGTTTAATAGTAAGGATTATGTTTTTTACTGATGAAAATGATATTGTGACACCCTAATCATCAAGGCAGTTCAATACTCATGAACACAAGTACGCCACAAATGATATGGATTTGGAAGGAATGATCTTTATGTTAAAAATATGACAGAATTATGTATATGGGGAGTAGTGTAAAATATATATTTATAATAGGAGCCTCAAATATATATTCAAGTTTGTGTTGTTTAATATGATACAACTAATATGGTTAGATATCATCAATGATTACAACTTCCCAATCCATAACCATGATAGAAAATTGAATAAAGTGTTAGATGCACTAACTAAATAACATCTTGAAACATTATCAATTAGGTGAATTGGAAAGGATCCAATATTCAGAGATTTTAAAAGGATATATAGATGAATCATAAGGAATTATAATCACCAATACTTTCTCAAATTATTTCTTAGCCAAACCTCATGTAGAAAATAAAAGATTCTAAAAAATAATGGAGAATTCTAAAGAAAGTGGAAGCTATGAGATGGCGGAAATCATTAGAGTTTAAAATTTAGGTGAAATGATTTATAATGTTTGGGTCACAACTTTGTGAACCATCCTATATAGTGATAAAGAAATAGATTCCAAATGATGCACATAGCTCAAATTTCTCTATTCACCTAGAGAGAGAAAATATATATCGTGATCTCGATGAGAACAATTAGTGGGAAAATGTGAATAATGAGATCAATTAATATACATCAAAGTGTTTGGTATGTGAGTAAGTGAAGGATAGAAGAAAAAAGTGTAAGGGTATGATGAAACCATTATCCATACCAGTATGGAAATGGGAAAACATCACCATGGACTATTTAAATAGACATCAGAAGGCATCCCGATGAAAAAATTCTATATGTGTTATTGTGGATCATAATACAAATAGAGATGAATTTATTGAAATTAGAGATGAATTTTAACTAGATCAGCATATAGATATATACATTAGATATGTGGTAATGAAATAATGATAATCATTATCAATTATATATGATTAAGATATGAAAATCACCTTCATGTTTTGGAAAAGTATCCAACATTATCTAAACAATAAGATGAATAGCAGTACGACTTATCATCCTCAAACTAATGGCCAATCAGAGTAGACAATTCAAAATCTATAAGACTTGTAGAGAGAATATTCTATAAACTCTAAAGGATGGTTAGACCAACATCTAACTCACGATGAGTTACCTTAAAAACTAGTTTCGACGTGAGTGTCCAAATGGTTTTTTATTAAGTCCATTATGGGAAAAGATATAGAACAATGGTGTGATGGGATGAATTTTGTGAATGTAAGATGATCAGACCTGAAATGGTCGATGAAATTATAGATATAGTGAGAATGATGAAACAACATATCATAGTATCCCAATTTCGATAGAAGAGATACATAGATAATCATTTATGGGACCTAATGTCTAAGACTTGAGATATTATATTCCTCTACATATCTCCATGGGAGGGGATCAAGTTATTTGTGAAGAAAGGAAATCTGAGTCTTAGGTACGTCATCCCCATCTATATTCTTAATCGTGTGGAATATATGGCCTACATATCAGAACTTCCACCTAACATGTAACAAGTACACTATATATTCCTTGTATTTCTCTTGAGGGAGTACATACCAGATCCATATCATGTACTAAATCCATTGGTGGTACAGTTGGAACATGATCTCTCTTATGAGGAGCATCTAGTGAAGATATAGGACTGTAGAGAGAAATTCATCTACATGAAGACTACTCACCTAGTCAAAGTACTTTGGGGAATGATAAATATGAGGAGGCAACATGGTAAAAAGTGCAAGTGATTTAGGAGAAGTACACTCTCTTTTTCTTCTATAGTATATAAAATAAAAATCTTGAGGGAAAAATTTTCCAAGGGGGAAAGAATGCTACAACCTAAATTTTTATCATTAAAATTACCTTCATTTAATTATTTAATATATTATAAACCAAATAAAATCACTTTTATAACATAATAGAAACAATATAACTGAATAATGAATGAAATAAGACGTATTTCTAGAAATTAATAAACCTATCTCGGTGGAATATAAACCTAACCCTTAGAATAGTAACACCACCATTAAGAATAGTAAATAAGCCAGTAGAATAGTAACATAATCTATGAAAGTGTAAATAAACTTTCAGAATATTATAAATGATTATATGATACACTTATATCATAGTATATGTAAATTAATGTTTTAATAATTATTAAATAATTATTGGTATTTCTATAAAACAAATATTCTTATATATAATTTTTAATTAATATAATTGTTTAAAAGAAAAATATTCATCATTAAAAAAAGACATATATTAATATTTTATTTTCATGTGATTATAAAATAACTTTAGGATAGAATAATTAATTTTATAGTCTATTATAAAATCAATTATAGTTTTAAATTCCGTATTTTCCATGTAAATGACTATTTCAATTAAAAATAAAAATTCTTCATATTTTAAAAATTATTTTCATAAAAATGTGTTTAGTTTTAATATAATTATTGATATGTTTCAATCTATTCATAAACTTGATCAAAAATAATAAACTAATTAATGAACTAGTGAAAATAAATAATGATATTAAACATTGATCTCATCCCCTTTAAATACCACCTGTCACCACCTATTCTGCTCACACCTTCCATGCCTTCAATCTAGGCCAATTTCCATGCAATCCCATTACAAATACCCTCCCCCTCATAAATGAGCCTTTTTATCAACAAAATACTAAATATAATTTCCATAAGGAGGGTCTCAATGAAGATTATTCAAGTCGTATGACCCTCTTTCATTTTCATTGAATTTCATTTAAATATCATTTCTTTTATTATCCTATCCTCACCTACACAAATCCATATGGAATGATAACTACAAAATATTTAATATACTTTAAATTTATTATGTTAATATAATAATTCATCTTCAATTATCCTCCATTTTTCTATTAATTCTAAAAATGAAAATATTTCTTATGGAGTCTCGATTTACAACCATCGTGGATGATGCATTTTAATTTTTCGCTACCACCTTAAAGGATGGTCATAAAACCATTATTATGGTTAAAAAATATTATATTATACATGTTTTAATTTATATAAATATTTGGAACCTATATATATATAAATGATGATGTAAGCTCACAATGGTCCTAAAACTGCTAATTAAATTATGTTATATTCATTAATGTTCTAACAAATAAATCACCTTATACAATATAAAAATGACATAAAAGACAAATTAATATTCTACATGTTCCCTAATAACATATCATCTCAATTATTTAAAATTATCCTCATTTTACATGAACATTCATACATGTATAAAAGCAAACCGATCATGAACACCCCAAAATGAAGAAATTAAACACTATAACTGATAAAAATGTCTATAATAGAACTTAATAAAATTATATTGAATCAAATATGTGTATAATATTTTATGTATTTTTTATTTAATTAATCTAATTTGATTATCTAGAAAATTAATCTGAAGGAAGTATTCATATATATGGTAAGGGGAATTCTAGAACAAAACACTATTTCTATGGGTTATACCTATTTTACTCAATTAATAGTATGGATGTTCCTTTGTTATCATTTATTTTTTTCATACCTTTTTTTTTTAGTATATACATTTTTTATGTATGGTTTTAAGAAAAATTCAATGATTTTTCCAAAATAACTCTCTATTCTTAAACAACAACTTTTATTTCCCTTAAAATTTATTCTTCTTCACTCCAGATTGATAACATGGATTTTATTCCACATTAATTTTTGGAACCAATGTTTCTATTCAAGAATGTATTTTTATGAAATTATCATGGAACCCATTTTAATTCTCATGAGTTATTTAATGGAAATTACTGTTATATGTTCTATGTGTCGTGAATGATTTTGTAAATGTTATGATGTGAAATGTTCTCAAATAATTATATATAACACTAATTCATTGGGTAATGTTACATATATAATTATATAATGTTAAATATGCATTAAATTGATGCATTATTGTTTTCAAAATGACCATTTATTGATGATGCACAATGTTATGCATGAACTTGAAGATATCTTTATTCACAACTATGTGTGTTTGTTCACCACTTATACATTATGTTTAATTTTTATGTATTTCCACATTACATGACTTTATGTAATTAATCTTATCATTATTATGATTACAATACTTTGATTATTTTATGATTATGATGATTATGATCAACCATGCTTCATCTCTCTTATTCGTCCTCCTACATGATTTTTAGCTCACCTATTCTTTTGATGTATATCCTTATGTGTATAATTATACTATAAAGAACATAATGTAAAATAATAAGGAATAGAAGACAAAACTAAATAAATTTTTATGTTTTATTTTTTAAAATATGTGTATGGTCCTAAATTTTTGAAGATAGTACACCATTGGATCCTAGTTTTTTAACACTATTTTGTTTTTTATCATTAAAATGATGTAATAGTCATGTAAAAAAAAGATGGATCGTTATAATAAATAATTTTCAAAAAAAAATTATTATGGATAAATACTATTTTAATAATTATATAATAAATTATTTCTTGTTCTGGATCGAAAATATAGACATTATATTACATAAATCAAAATGAGTTCATGGTGGGAAAACCACCGAAATTTCCTAAACATGTATCATTAATTTTTTATCAATTTAATAGTCCTCATTTGAAAATAAAAAATGATATATGGAACCATTTAAACATATAAAAGTTAATGAATACAATTTAATTTATCTTATTAGGCATTATTTTAATTTTATAGGGACATTCATAAATATAAAAAAGTTAACCAACCATAAATCCATGAAATCAATACCACCGAAATAATGATTTTGATCATCATAACTCTTAAAAATGGACATAAATAAACTTAATAAAACTACAATAAAACAAATACCTTTGTAATAGGTTATTGATTAAGTAATTAATTATTCTTATTTTATTGTCAATGATGTTATGTTTATTTTCATAACACATTCATACACAATGTAATGGACTCTTTAGCTAAACTACATATTTTAAATTTTCATAAAGATTTATTATATAAATATTAATTTTTCATTTCAATGTTCTTTAAAATTATTTTTATAAATATATTTTTATGGATAATAATGTTTTAAGAGTGTAATTTTATAAGATTTTTCAATTTTAATCAAAAATGTATCTTTTAACATTTTTATGTAAATCACTTTATTTTAAAAATACTCTTTTATAGTTACTGATTTAAATATATTTAAAAATACAAAAAATATATATTATTTACATTTAAGGTATGAGAAAAATTTCTTACTTTCATAACACATTAATTATTTACTGATTTATTTTAAATTTTTTACAATTCTATTTAATGAAAATATTATCATTACTATTTATGTAGATTTTAAATTTTAAAAGTGATTTTTATAAGAAAATTGTATTTTTATATCTAATTTTTTTAACCATGAGAATAAAAGAGTTTCCAATTATTTTATTCATGATTTTTACCTTGGAAAATATTTAATATGGGTTCATCCCAAGAGTTCTGAGTGATCTCTTTATAGATTATACAATGGGTTGAGCCCCGTTATAGCTCATTAGTGAGACCAACGTAGCTTATATGAAGGGTTTAAACACATTATATCCCATGAAAAATATGCAACATTAATATATTTTATACCAAGGGTGATCTCCATATTTTTACTTCAATTAATAGTGTAATGATTTTGTTCTGTGGATAACTAAATTTCATGTTTGTTGTGTGATTATTATAATTTTGAGGGTCATACAAGGTTTATATACTGATGGTGATGTCCCAAGTAATATGAATGTCATTTCTATGCTTGTTAATAAGTTTTTGTGGAAATAATTTTTTTCAAAAAGGTAAGACAATGAATTGTATTTAATTAATAATTATTCTATTTCAGATGAATAGTGTTTTTAAGAAAAGGTTTTTAGTTGGTTTTATTATTTTTAACTGGACTAATAGTTTTCTTATTTTATGTCCCTTACTAGAAATTTTTTATTTATCCAGTTTTTTTTTAAAAAAATCACTTATATAATGGATTATATGATATGGATGGCTTTATTTATGATGTTGGAGCTCGGGAATCCAGTTAAATATTTTATAATTATAGATTTTCATTGTAAAATCTGCTATTATCTATAGTAAATTCATATTTCTCCAAATAATAGACCAAAAAAAATACTTTATGGTATAATGTACTATATATTTTACAATTATTTTTTAATAAAATAATAATCGTCATGTTTTTAAAACTAAATCTAGAAGTGCGAGTTTGGTCCATTACAATTATAATCGATCTCATTATAATTTCTTCTTAAACCAATTTTTCAAATCTATTATTATTTCATTATGATATATTGAACATCATTTTTAAAAATGTTATTAGTATAGTCTTTCATTATAATATATATTTGTTTTATGAATCCATTTATTTATAATTTCATAATAAATAAGGGGAAAATCTTGTTTTCCGTTAATGTTTTTTTAGTTGAAACATTTTTAAAAAATAATTTGTGAGCATATTGAAAATAATACTTCAAGAAATATTCTTGAGCATGATTTTTATATAAATTAATTTTTGAATCACTATTTTTTACAAACATATTTAGATAACCATTTATCTCGTAATATTTAATATTATTTCATATTTGAATATTTAAAATTGTATTATTTTCTTTCATATAATAATGATTTAATGTATTGTCTATTGGTGTGATTATTAAAATAATTCTTCTCGGAATATAATATCATAACTATCTTTATAAGTTGTTAATATATTTTGTTTTAAAATGTGAAATTTCATGTAAAATTTCGTTAATGATATTTTTTTTACTTTCATAAAATATTCATGTCTAAACAATCATTTTGTGAAATTTAAATATTTGAGATTTTTCATCACTTTTAATTTTTCATCTTTGAGAATTGTTGAATAATTATTTATTCTTTTAATCCATGATCTTTTTTGTAGTATGATTTATACCAAATCATTAGATTTATTTATGTAATATTTGTTTTAAATAATAACATCAAATAATTATCTAAACTATTTTAAATCTTAATCATGTTAATATTTATATAATTTATTTATTTCATCTTAGGTTAACTATTTAGAACAATAATTTCAATTAAATCATAAAATCATTGATATTAATATGAAACATTAATTTCTTCTTGATATTAATTCCTTAAATAATTTGTTTTCTTGATATTATTTATACATTATTTATTCAAATATTGAATTGTATTAATACATTCATGATCTCTTATCTTTCTTCTTGAAGTGATCTAAACATCTTGTGGAATATTTTTATATTATTTTCATTTTAGTAATAACTTTATTATTCTTTTTGGATCCCTATAATTTTAAAATAATAGTAAATTTAATGGGTTCCATATCAATTTTTTGTTTAGATTAAAATAATTTTGAGATATCAAATATTTATTTTTCAAGAATATTCTATTGATTTTATTTTATGGAAGGTATGAGAAATTTTAGGCATATAGAATATGAAATTTGATTTTTTATGTTAATATTTCTTGAACACATTTGATAAATAATTATATATTATATAATTTTTATTTCAATATTTTCATAATTTTTTTCTTGAATAACACACTATCCTGAACACATTATCTTTATTTCTCTAAAACCACATTTTATGAGCAATACGATGATTCTATTTGTGGTGAAGGTGATGAGATTAATGTCATTATTCAATTAAACATATTTTGGGAAGATAATTATGAAATAAAAGTTACGATTTTATTAAAGTATATGTATAGTTATTATTTTATCCCATTAATGAGGGGTATATTTTTTGTCCAATAAATATACGTTTATATTTTATTTTTATGGTTAAAGTGAATAGTATCAAAATTATATTCAAATTGTTTTAAATATTTTCGAAATAGAATGATTCTTCTAATTGAGTCATTCATTAAAAAAAATTTGATCTTGACTTTTTGATAACCAGAAAGGGGAATAATTCTATAGATTGAATTATTGATGAAATAATTCCTTAATTCCATATTTCAAATTATTTTTGACGTATTAAAACATGTTAGAAATATTTCATTATGAAATACTGAAATTATTTTTTATTTATATTTATATAAAATTTATCATCAAAATTGATTTATTATTTATTATATATGTGTTTGTGATAATAAAAAAAGGGTAGAATGTTTCAAAACCCACTCTCTTAAAGAATTTTGAATGACCAAAACACAAAATATTATTTATTGTAGTTTTAATTCACGAATTGAAGAAGTTATATTTTAGACATGTAATTATGAAGGTACCAAAAGAAATTTAGCGTTCAAGAGGATTGTGAAGGAAAATATAGGAGCCCCCACCTGTAGGTAAATGAGGCAACCTAGTTGGGCCCCATTAACTGATAAGTGTAACAAACCAGTTGTCTGATGGCATTGGGATAAACTAAAAACTATTTATTGTAGTATGGCCTTTCATGGCCTAATTCCCCCTCTAATGGATCTATTCGAACCCAAGCCTATTAGAATCCTCCTAAACCCCCTGGAGGCTATAAATACAACCCGTTTATAAAGAGTAAACTTCAATTTTCCCTCTCTATAGATTTATTTAATCATTTTTGTTCCGTTATATATCTATTAAATTTTGCACTCCCTCTATATCTTATATTTTATCACCTATTATTTGTAATGGGATAATGGTGTGTGTTTTTATAAGATCTTCAATAAAATAATTTTCAATTATTTAAATTTATTTCTTTGTCTTTTATGTAGGGGTGGTTCTTTCATGGTCCTTAAAGAAATGAATTAGTTATTTCTTGGTCCCTAAAAAATGGGAATTTGGTTTTATAGCAACAACCATTGAAAGGCTATTTGGATTCTTTTTACAATTTCAAAAAAAATAGAGATATTGGTTTTTCTTGTTTGTTCATTAAAATAATGTTGTTACATTGTAAATAGGTAGTTTATATATTTTCTAACCCAATGAATTATATATCCACTAAATTTTATGGTGGTGAATATGTTGGGAATTTTTTACGTTAATACATATTTTTTGTTTATCCATATAATTTGTGTTATTTATATTTTTTCCATTATACAATAATTTTAATTTTAATTTCTTTTTCACGTGATTATTTTTATTATAGTTACCTATTATAATATTATTTATCAGTTCAGTTAATTTTGTTCTATCACAATTAGACATAATTTTAAAATACATTTTAAAAGAAATTTCAACCCCTCTTACCAAACATTCCTAGACCACCAATTGGAATCAGATCCAACATTTATTTACAAAAATTATAACCCGATATTGGACTGATAATTTGAGGATTAACTCAATATTGAATACCCAAATGGTTCCTGAGGATTGTTCAATAGTATGATATAAAATTCTCAATGTTTCAAACTATGGTTTGTGGGAAAATCACTTGTCTATATTTTTAGGAGTATAGTTCTCCTCAATTGGAAAATAGTGATTCATGGATACACTACTGAACAATAGGTTGGGGTAAAGGGACCTCCTCAATACCTAACTTCATTTGAATATGATAATAATAACATGAACTCCCCCAAATTTTTATTAGAATATAAAAAATTTAATTTAATTTCAATATGTAAAATTGATCATGAAATATAAAAACAATTATATGTAACCCATATTATTTTCAAAAATATAAAGAATAATTGTCTTGATATGTACTAACAATATTTTTAAATATTTACCATGAAATCCAATTACTAAATTTAGTAATTGTTTTCTATATACACTGATATTTTCAATGGTATGAAGTATAATGTAGACTTTATTTCAACAGAAACCAATGTAAAGATGACATTATGGGTATTTATAAGATCAAGGGTACCCAAAGTCATGGTTATTTAATAATTAGTGTAAATAAATAATATTATAGTTGATGGACACATATGGTCCCTTATAAAAAAATGATATTTTAGTGAAATATAATCCCATGATGGAAATATAAGTCCTCAAGGAGAAAAAGAATAATATTTCCCTTGAGGAAACTAATGATATAAATTCATAAAAAATAATGAGTTTAATCACTTTGATACTCCGATAATAAAATTCATGATGAAAAATAAGTACTACATCCATAATAAAAATTTGGAAACTATGAGTCAGAGTTATGGTGTGAGGGTTTCATGGAAAAGGGTCATATCAATAAGGACTTCCCCTTATTAAAAAGGATTATTAATTAAAATTATGGAATTTAAGAATGAACTCAAGGTGTCGGGTTTGAAAACAAGTAACAAAACCCTCTCCTCCTTATCTGACTCAAGTGATGGATTCTATAAATGGATTCTAGACCATGATGAGGTAAAATCCCATACTTCATATTTCTGCTCATCAAATTCATTTTACCCTCCAATAATCATAATTTTAATGATTTCAAATATACTATATAATAATTAATATAATGATATTTTTAACACACAACAAAATTCAATGTTCTATAAAGTAATAATAATCAAATATTTAATGGTAGGGAATTTTTTGAAGGAAAATGAAAAATTGAAATATGAAAATGAAATTAAAAATGATTTTATTTAATAAAATAATTACAATAAATAAGATTATTTTTTTAAAATGCAGTGAATGTTTTAAAAATTAATAAAATAAAATTAATATATAATGGGGTTTTCAAAATGTTCAACCCGACATTGAAAATTTTTAATATAATATTATTAAGTTCAAAAATTATCTCAGACGGATCACCCAAGGTGATAAAAAAAATTCTTTTTCATTCCCTATTACATGAGAAATGTGATTATGCTTATGGTTATTATAATAATACAACAACATCAAATAAATTATAACTTTTATAAAAGAAATCTATTAATAAAACAAGAAAATATAGAATATATTTTATGAATGTGTTTGAAAATATATTGATATAATAACTGAAATACATCCACCATTCTTCAAAAACAATATCATGATTCCAACACAATTCTTTTGGAAATAAATATCCAAAAAAATTGGTTTGATAATCTTTTTCACTAACATATATAGAAAAAAACACTCCGGGTTTACACCTATCATGTGATCTTTGTTTACTAATCGTCTTTAGAAAATTCTTGATGGACATTATGAAACATGATTTCCATGTGTTGATAAACTTGTTTAGTATAATGTCTCTAATAGAAAAGAACCTTTTGGGATAATTTTTTTTGTATAATTATGGGAGATTTTGTTATGAATATCTCAAGGCATCCAATTTTTATGAAAGAAGAATATCAATTTTTTAATTCTGTAATTAATATATTAATTTTGAATAGATCTTGAATTAATTAATGTTTTACTCTTTTTATATTGAATTTATTTATCAAAAAAATTTATTAATATACCATTGTGAAATATTGATGATTAATTTTATATTTCCTTGAATATTTTGAATTTGTTATTTAAATTTAGTGTTGAATTTAAAATTATTTTAGTGTAAAAAATCATTATTTAATGAGATTTTTCACTTATCTTTAAAATGTAAATAATTTTTTTTTTCAAAATTATTCTTTTATCATATTCCATAAAAAATGATATATGAAATTATAAGTTTATTTTTTGTTGTATTCATTCATCAATTATAAGCATTATTGAATTCATTTTATTTTAAAAATAACATCTTTTAATGGTAAAATATTGAAATAATAATTTGAGCTACCTAGGAAGCCACCGGATAGCTAGTTCAGACACACCATGTAGTATGTGGTCATTTATTAAAGATATATATATATTTAAAAATTTGTTTCCACACCCTAGTTAGAAAACATTTTCCAAGATTTTTTCCACTTTTTGGGGATGATTTTAATTATTTTTGTACGTATTTTAGCTTCTACTCAATATAATTAATAAATTCCAAATATTTTATAAAATTAAATACCTTTATTAATATAATTCCATGAAAATATCGTTTTATTATGAAAAATCTTTTTCATCTCTTCAATTTCTATAAACACTTGTTTTTTTTTTCAAAAGTAGCGAGTTACTTCAAAGGGGGTTAATGTAATGAATTAAATCATTTTTTATCCAAAGGAATGGTTTAGTTTATAAAATATCAATGTTATGTTCAATTTTATTATAATTAATTATTAAAAAATTCATTATATGATCTTCTAATTAAATAATGAAATATTGATCCTTATTTTTTAGAATACTTTTTGGATAATATTTAATTTTTACTTTTCAAAGTTTTATGGCTCCTTGTATTTATAATTCCCTAATTTTTATGGCGCATATATATTTTACGCATAATGTTTTTTAGCAGAAACATGTTTTTAGAACCTATTTTTAAGGTTGTTTTAGACAATGCATCAATAAATATTCTTTATCATTCGAAACATATATATGATTCATTGAATCGTAGTTTTTTTAAAAAAAAATTATCTAATAATTTATCTCTTTAAATACAATCATATTAATTATTTAAAAATTTGAAAGTCTTTAACTTTATCTTTCCTTAAATAATTATATATTATATTATCTTTTTGCATGCATTATTATGATCTTTATTCCATGAAAATATTATTAAAAATATATCATGAATTTGATGACTAATTTATGTTTAGAATCCTGAATTTAATATACAATTTCTTTTAAGATATTTCAATTTTTATTAATATTTTATTTTCAATTTTTAATAATCATTTTTAATAAAATATATATTTTTATATTTTTTTCACATTCTTTAGATTTTCATCCATGATATTTTCTTGAAATATGCTTTATTCTATTGTGCCTTCAGCTTTATCAACATATTATTTATTCCAAATCATTATATTTATTAAAGTATGATTTAGTTTGAATAATGAGATTCATAAAATAGTATTATCTCATTGAAATAATAATCACATTAATATTTATATGAATCATTTACTTTTTTATGAGTAATTTTTTAAATCATCGATTTTTTTTTTCAATCACAATCTCATTGATATTTATTGTAACACCCCAAGACATTATAATATTTACCTATTAAAAAATTTATTTTTTATTCCTCAAATGCATTATAATAAAAATAAAGTTCAGCTTATATTTGATGAAAGAAATTATATTTCTCTAATTGGAACATAGTGTTTTGCTTGCATTACATGCAAGAAAGGCTTTCCTTGATGTCTTCCATAACACCCACGATCGAGTTTTTCTGGAGAATGATATATTACTGAAAATTTTATTATATAATTTAACAATATATAAACTAGATGTAAAATTTAAGTTCATTAATATGATAATATAACTTGTGAAAATATATATTTTAATTCATTGGTTATTTATTAAATAAAAATTAATATATAAACCAAATGAATATAAGGGTAATGCTTTTATAAAAGACTATTTTTATATGGAAAAGGAGATTTATAATAATAAGTTAACTTAATTATTATCAGTGAATAAAATTAGTTAAATTTATATATTATGTATTAAGTAAAATATTTTTTACATTAATAAATTTATTTTCTAGGAATAAGATATGAACAAACTCAATTTTAATCATAAAACCCTATATTTTCATACATGTAATTTGGCCTCCTTTAAATGGTTCAAATTAGTGAAATATAAATTTTTATTATTTTATAAATTGTATATGAAAAAATAAACATAATATTTGAATTATAATCATAAATATTATGTTATGATTAATTTTTATATTTATTTGTGATGATTCCTTTTTTAACAAATAGTGAAAATATTGTATTTTAATTATAAACTATGTTTTTATCTAAGTAAATTATGTGTATAAATTATTTTTTAAATTTGTGTTGAAAACTAATTAAATAAATTTAACATAAATAAATCCAATTTAGGTAATTATAATCAATTTAATATTGAAATATTATTTAAAAACAACTCAAACTTTTGATTATTTTTACTTGAAAACCCCTCTATCATACAGTCTACATAGTTAATTTTAAATTATTTTTATCAAATTTTGTAATTAGAATTTCGAAAAATATATTAAAATTTTTTATTCATCATATTTTATAATTTCTAGTAAGTTAAAAATATTTTATGGCCAACAATATTAGTGAATTTAATTATAATTCATTATAGTGATTAAGTGTAAAATTTACTTAACAAGAGACTAAACCCTAAAAATAATACCCAGAATGACCTAATAACTTGTCTATGATCCGTTTTATGGAAATATTTGGACCTTATAATCTATGTTATCAACTGTTTACAATTTTTTAATTACATTTTAATAGTAAAACTTTGGTGTAATTCATATTTACATAAATTACAATAATGACATTCTTCCTGCACTATAAAAAAACTCAATCCCCCCAATTCCTCGAACCTCTCAAAAAACTTATAGATTACCATTAGGTACCTAAATAGATCCCCAAAATACCTACCCTATACCTAGAAGCCTCTTATTGATATGAAATCCATACAAGTAATTCCTTTTGTAGAATCCAAATGGAGTTACCCAAAGAAGATATAACATACTTTTTCAAGCTCATTACATTTATTGTCATTATCCACTGTCTAATATTTTATTATTAAAATATGATATAATAGAATTAGTAAAATATATATATTTTTTGGTTTTTATGTTAATGTTTCTACATGATCTTACACAAACATCCATTTAATGGGTAACAAACCTATCGTTTATGTGTATGTGAACTACACCTCAGGAAACCATGCTAATTAATTTTTCATTACCACCATTCATTGTTGGAATTATGAGGGAATAACTATTTATTTTTGATATATATGATATTTATAAATTTATTGGGCTTCATTAATTTTTATATGACACATACCTTTATTATTTCCATTTTTTAAAATACAATAACATCGTTTCTACAAATAAGGATTACCACCCTCTCAAAGTGATGTGATTCATTAACAGACTAAATGAAATGTATAATGGATGTTTTTATTAAAAATATGTGTCATATATGATGTAAATAAAATAAAATAATTATAATATTCATATATATATATATATATTATTTCATTATCTTAATGAAAAAAATAAATGATTGTTGTGTTCATGTGGAAAAATAGTATTATAAAACATATAAAGGATTTATGAGAAATTAAATTTCACAATATCAATATGTTATATTTATATAAAACCATTCTAAAAAATATTTGAAATAATTTTTTACTATTCATAACAATATGTTTAGGGTCTTGGTTATAAAAATCACATTTAAATAATAATAATAATAATAAAATGATAATTCATAGAAACTCAGTGTTTCATGTAACGTACACAACAATAGTGTTTCATATAGTAAAACCCATGTTAGTTTAATTTGAAATGAATTTTTTTATTAAAATTAAATACATAAATGAAAATTAATTCATTTAGAAAATAATGTTCTATAAAAACTCATGATGTTACATTATATCCACATTAAAATTAGTTTCACCATTGAAATTTGTTAGTTGGGTAAAAAATGAGGATACATATGAATGATAAAATACTAATGTTCCCCCATATCAACCTATTACAAGAAATTTATCCTCAAATCATTTGCCACATGAGTGGTCCTGTTTTGTAGAACCTTCTCTGTATGATCCATAATTTCAATTGGTTGTTCCTTATTTGAATGATCAAACTCTAGCGATATGATCTCTAAGTTCGGAGCAAGTGGAGTATCTGACGTACTTACACAAGAGAGGTACATAGAACACATCATGGAATTTATAGATATTGGGTGTAAGTTCCATGAGACTGCATATCATATTGATTTGATAAATAATTTCAAAAGAACTAATTAACATAGGGCATGGTTTCCTTTTATTTTTGAACTATGTATCCTTATTCTATTGAGAGATTCATAAAAATACCATCTCACCAACCAAAAATATTAAAACATTCTATCACTTATCATAATAAAATTTCAATCATCTTGAGATAGATTGATATTTTGTTTAATGTTACTAAACATCCCTTCCATTTATTCTATAATCATAAGTCCTAATGTCTTTTTTTCTCCAAATTAATCTGAGTATGTTGTATAGGAACATTTCTACCCAAATATTTTTTTAATAAGGTCCCATCTGATTTCTTGTGTAAAATAAATTTTTAAAAGAAAACTCAATAATACAAAGGTATTGATCCCAAAAACTATTGAAATTATACAAATAATATCTCAAAATATGATCTAGGGTTTGAATTGTTCTTTCATATTTTTTATCTGTTTGAGGATGATATGTAGTACTGAATATCAATTCCATATCTAATGATTGCTAAATAATTCTCAAAATCATAAAGCTAAAACTTCTATCTAGAAATGATATTATTAAATGTGGTACTCCATTAAACCTTACCACATCCTTAATGTATATACATTAATGATAATCTCTATTGGATTACTCTATAATATTAATAATTTTTATGACTTTGTATATAGATAGACTACCACCCATATAGAATTAATCACATTATTGTTTTTAGGGATGAAATGAAAAAATACGTAGTGATTTCCTCATATATCTATTCTATTATGGTCAATGGATTCAACATCCCTTTAGAATTTTGTCTTTATGACTTAAAATTGTGACATATCAATCACCGAGATAAAAACTGTAGAGTATATATCTTCAACCCATCATATCAAAAGTATTCTTGAAAAAACCTATACCTCAATATACATTCATGATTAATAGAGAATGAATAACTATGAGATTATTATAATAGTTCCTTCATTAAATCTAGTATGTAAAAAACACATACAAAGTTCCAAAACCATATCAATCCCTCCAGATCAAGGATAAACTAAAGAACTTTTGTATCCATATTTTTCAGTTCTACGTCTTCTTTTTATGCCACTTTAATCATCAGATTGATAAAGGGTTCAACATTAATATGTGAAACATAATATTTTACACTAACATTAGGATATATATATCCATACTTTGAAAATACAAAAATATATCATCTTATGGTATCCTTAACATGGATATTCTAGCATTATCATTTCAACTCAAATTATCAGCAACCTTGTTCACTTTCTGGGGTGGTTATGTACTAAGAAATCATAACACTTTATTATCTACAATCATTATGTTTGAATCATGTTCATCGCCTTAAATGTGAATATATATTTTAGTCATTTATGATGGGTATATATATCACACATTTCCCTATGAAGATAGTTCCCCATATCCATAATGAAAATATTTCTACGGCTTGTAACATCCTAGGTATTGATAGAGTAATACCTTTTCATATATACTAATATTTATGAATAAGATATTACATTTACATTAAAGGGGTCTTTTGGTCTGATAGAGTACTCGACATGTGACAATGGGTTTTTTCTGAAATCATACATTGCACACAACATTGATTTATACAAAAAAATAATACAATAATATTCTTCTTATTTTAAATGGTAGTTTACATCTGGAAATTGTATTAGTGGGAATGAACAGAACAAATTACAATGTTATTAAAAGAACATTTTATCGTCATTTGATGGAGAATCCTTTGGAAATCTATTTTTTTCACTTTTATCAATTATATTTGAAAAAATAAACTTATTATTTAGAATAGGGACATAAATATTTAATTTGGTGGAAAATTTGGTATTTTTATAATAAAATCCATATTTTAATGAATAATGAAAATATTTCTATTTAATTCAAAACTGTATTTTTCATCTAATTTTTTTTATAGTTATATAGTCATTAATTTTTTTTAAAGTGTAATTGGAAGAATTTTTTCATTTCATCCAATTTTGGTCATTTTAAGTAATTTTAATTTTAAATTAGATATATACACAGGTTAATATTTTGATAGTTTTTAGTTCTTAAAAATAAGCAATCTTGTTTTGACAATGGGAATTAATTTTATATTAATTACTATAATTTTTGTGTTTTTAATTTGGAAAAAAATTATTCCATATTTTAAATCATAAGGTCCATAAGTTATAAATAGTTAGCTTTTATTTTAGGACATTATGAATAGTAACTTTAGTAATTATTTTTAGTTTCCACACTTAAAGTGTAAATTAGGGGAATGAGGGTAAATAATAATATTATAATAATATAATACTACAATAACACATGTACTAATTCTATTATATGTGCTATAGGTGACTAAAAAAATCCTTATTCTGAAATTTTGGCATTTGGTATCCACTTTTTTATTAAAATGACATGTTATACTTATTAATTTGAAGTAAAGAAAAATATAACACAAACAAGTATTTTTTTTACTAAAATAAATTTACGGTGGGGTTATTAAATTGATATCTTTTAAAATAAATATTAATAAGAAAGAAAAAACTATTTTCTATATCATGTTATTTAATTTATAATTTTTATACATTAAATAAATCAATTTATTTATGACGCAATAATGATGTTGTGATAACCTTATTAATGAATGATTCAAATAAAGGATATTATAAACATTAAAATAAATGAAATTTTATGATTTTAAATCCATCCCTAAATTTTTTTAATTACATTGACATATTATGGATGATTCAATTCCTTTGGTTCTATGTAATCATATGGTTATTACTATAACAAAAATCAATTACTAAATTGTGTCAAAATTGATATAAATGAGTTTTTTTTAAAATATTTTATTAAATGAAATAATGGTACTATAAATATATGATTCGGAAAACATAATTATACAATGTTACAAATTTCATTAATGATCTACTAGTTGTTATGTTGTCATTTTATAGTAAATATAGTAACCATATATTATAAAAATATAAGAAGACATTGTAAGAGATAATTTTTTTAACTCAATGTTAAAGCAATAAAAAAAGATAAATTATATGAACCAAACATGTATAAATCCTATTTGTTGAGTTAATTTCTACCCATACTCATCTTATTCTTGAATTATATCACTCTGAGCTATTATAATTTGAAAATAAATTTTTAATAAAATAATATTTCAAGGCATTCCTAAACCACCCCTCCTCCCTCTAATAAAATTTGACTACCTCTACCCACTTACTCACACCTCTCAAGCCATTTGGATCTTCCAAATTATCTACAAATAATCTCTCAAAATCTCTCCCTTCATCCTAAAATCATTTATTTTGGATGAAGGAAATTCAAGAAAGCATTTTGTCTCCAATCATAAAGAGTTACCTGATTAAGAGGTACCATATTCTATTAAGATCTTTACCTTTATTTTCTGTCTCCACCCCCTTTGATATTCTTAATAAATTATTAAATAACAACACGAGTATCTTCAATATACAATAATTGTTTCCTGATAATGATTCAAACTACACTTACACGCACCTCCACTTAAGGGATACGGAAATATTGTTTCTGTGTACATCGAACTACTGCATAATGAAACGATGATTGTTCAATTTTCTACTAACACCTATCATGGTGGCTGTAATGATGAAACTATATTTATATATGATATATATTATATTTATATTGACTATATTATTATTTAATTTTTATTTACAACATAACATTATGCCTTCAATAGTGTGTAAATATGATAATTTCAATTAAAGAAATGTAAACTATCACCCCCTCAATGTGATATGAATCATTCATTCCATACATAGAATGAATACAATTTGGAGTAAATGAACTTATATAACATATATAATATATAAATTATACTATAAATACAATATACTTTTTTTTAATTTAGTTTTTTTACATTAATGTGACCAAAAAATGAATGTAGCATTAATGCGTACAAACGGCCAACTGTATCCATGAACAACATATTTAAATTCTTATCTTCCAATATTATGTACATAGAAAATACATACATACTGGATATAAATTATATTTAAATAATGAGTTATAATATTCATGAGATGGTCATCTTTTTACTACATTGACTTGTTATATCCAAACAAATTCATTTTCTACTCAAGTACTGAATATCGACAAAACGACTGATATGAACATCAATAATTATGTAATTTTTATAAAATTTTAGTAAGTGATATAAATTTAATTATAAACAGGAAAAATATTCTGAAGTGAGTAGAAATTATGATAATTTTATTATTTTGGAACATAACGATTATATGTGATGATTCAGGATCAAGGTAAGGGACTTCAACTCAATCTCCTTTCATCGATGAATATTTTAATTTATACACAACCTTATTTTATATGGTGTATAATAAACCCATTTTAATTTCAATTTATTTTAAAGGGAATCCTTTTTCTATGAATTATTTTACTAAAAACCCAAAAGTAATGTTTTTAACTTATGTGGTGACAATGACTCCTCAGACATTGTAACTGTTATTTGATATTTGGATTCATCTACAAGACCAAATGTTTTTAATGGAAAAGAAATCCTTATATCCCATTTTTGGAGTTTTAGTATTGAAAATGGATTTGAATGTTTATTTACTATTTTAATATCTATAAATGATTTTCTGTTATTGAAAAATGAATTTTTTTTACTGAAATATTGATAATTTAAATATTTTACATGTTATGATTATATGATTGTATGTGGACATTTGATGGGTGGTTACGTGATAAACCAAAGACAGATAGATATGTGATAAAACAAATATGGGTTGCTCTGGGATAAATTAAGTACATGTTGTTTTGTTATAACATCCAATGTATTGGGTATGGAAGTCGGCCATATGGCTTTTCAATTTGGTGATACATGTGGATGTTGACTATGTGGTTATTCTATTTAAGTATGTATATGTCTTTAGTTACCTTTATATAATACATTATGCTTTATATTAGATTTATAGTAAAATTTTGGTTACAAAAAGAATATGTAATGAGTTTATATTTAGTGAAGTATATTTGCTACTACTTAAGGAGGAAAAGTATTACATTCTAACAAAGTATTAATGGTTTTCATGTTTTCCCAAGACTAATGTTTTTATTTCATTGTGTAACCTTTACTGATATTTTCAATCTCATACCATGTTTTGAAATTATTTTCATATTACGTAAATAGTAATATGGTCAAGGATGGGATCATTGAAAATTTATGTTGTTATAACATGAAACGATACCACTATTTTTAAAAGAGTTTTTATTTTATGTAAAAATTGATAATAAGTAGAAGTGTCTTCATGCAATATATACGTTCCTTTGTTTCATTTATGGCATAATTCTCTAAAACTATAAACCGTAAATGATCCTTGAAGTGAATTAAATACAACTGTTTAAATTTCTCTATATTATGTAATTTTTAAGGTTAAATCCATATAGTTGTTATCATAATTTTGTTATGAAAAAATTAGAGGATAGGGTGTTGTTTATGCATAAGTGGAATGTTTTATATCATAAAAATGGTTATCATATGAGAAAGACTAATAGTTATTTAAGTAAAATTGAATGAGTTTGAGATAACATAAATAAGTATATCTTAATGTTAGTACTCCTCATATGATTGTATATGATTATTTTATTAATATACTCATAATAACCATTTTGGTTTTAGTAAATGGATGAATCTAGCATGCATCAATGTAAATACTGATGTGAAGGAAACTATGGTGGTTTTTTTGAATAAGAAACCAAACTAAATGGGAGCTGCATTGACAAATAATGTGGTTATTCTAAACCATTAATTTGGAGTCATGGTTGACCACTTGAACCACATTGATTTCACTAAGACATCATATATACGAGAAAAAAATTCCTATGGATGTTTAGGTAATAATCATAATGTTATATATATTCAAAAACCTATGTTTCAATGATGTCAAGTTAAACAACTCGTACAATGTTTAAATGGGATGGGAAGATGTTATAGATGTGGTAATGAAGGTCATAAAACACTAGACATCCATTAAAAATGGAAGCGTTCAGATGACTATATGAAAGGGATTGAAGTTAGTCATGAGAGATCAATTGAATGTTATAAATGTGGTTTGCATGGTCATTATGAAAATAGATGTCTTAAGAAGAAGTTTTGGGAATGGGATTAGTAGGACCATACAAATATATGTTTACCAATACTTAATGACATTACAATTGATGTCGAGGAAACAGAAAATGACCTATAAATGGTATATAATATTTCTAAGATCATGTTTTTCATTATTTAATCTTCAAGAATTATGCATGATTTAGTCTATATGAACAAAGTATTAAAGAAAAAGATGGAAAAAATAGATAAATGATCATGAATAATGTTCAATGATTATGATTTTAATATTTTAGTAATGTAAGTGTTTTGTTGGATCTATAGATGATGATATGTTTAAATGTATTAATTATGTGATTGCATTGGAATACATATTGTATGTGTAACCCTTAATTTTTTTAAGTAATAATGAGGAAGAATTTTCTTTTCTTTGGTGGATATAGATATAAAGAACCTTTAGGGTTTATATGATCCTTGAATCTGATCCAATTATAGGTTATTAAATTTTGACATGAAAAATGAAAGGAATTAAATAAACTTGAGGTCAAATTATAATATAGTAATTTTTATGATTTTAAATCATGATAGGAATGTTATAAGAATTATACAGTTTTATAAAAAGGACAACACACAAGATGGGTGACAAACCCTTGTGCCCGAAAAGGTTGTAGGTAACGAAACCACAACCAAAGAGAGACTATGGAGTATCACCCACCACTAGTATATGTGAAGTCCTTGGTTTGTATGACTTGTTACCTTTAGTTACATGATTTTTGGATTAATAATAATTTTATTTTTGGAACTTATGTTCTATAAAATAGATATCCTTAGTATAAGAAAATGATTTGGTGATTAAGTTATAATGTTTATTTTGGAAGAACTTTTCCCTTTTAGGAACACAATATGGCTAATGAAAATTGAATACCATGGGTTTTCATTTGCGGAGTAATGGTTTAATTTTATTTGGGAAGAATCTATGATTTTATTGTGGAAAAATGGAAATTTTTTTTATTTATGGAACAGATTAACCTATCAGGGTGAAAATATGATTAGGTTAATTACATTTTAGTATGATACATTATGAGTGGTTGATTTTATTTTTGAGATAAATGTTAAAATTTATCTTTGAGAACTATGTTATAAAATCCTAATATGTTTTGGGATTAAATATTAGCTATATTATTTTGAGGAATTTTAAGGATTCTTATATGTTGAATGGTCTATAAGGATCATGGGTATTACTATTTAATTTTTTTTGAATAAAAGTAGTATTTCTCCTTAGAAAGGATTATTTTTTTGGGGGGATTATCTGATTTTGTACTAACCATTTGTTTTTAATTAACATCTAAATATGGGGAAAATATATAATTAATCTTTTTTGGATTATTTTTTTCACTTGACGTTGATTCTAATACTTCTTGTGTGACCAAGTCATCTTGATTACACATTGTTTAGAGAAAAGAGGTGTGTGTGGTAGAAATTTATTAATGGTTGATACTCTACATGTTATGTAAGTATATTGACTTATGTTATTATTTAAATTTTTAAAATAATTCCTCAACATTATGAAAATTATTTTTACAAAAACTTTTTCCGTTTAATTTTCCATGTATGAAATAAATTACTGTTTAACCCATCACATGATTGTGGTCTTCTGGTTGTTAACTATCTCTGAATCATGTTTTCTATCACTCTCCATCAAAATAAGATGGTTTGTTTTTATTCCATATCCATGTTTTCATATATGGAATATTAGTATTTGTTATCTCAGGGGTCCATTGTACTTCTATTTCATTATTTTAATGTGCTTTTTATATTTACTCTATTTTAGATGTGGGATTTTTAATGATGTTACTGAGAAAATTTTTAAATTTGTGAGGATGAAATCTCTAAAATGGTGGAATAAAGAAACATCCAATTTATTTATATAATAATACATATTAATACATATTAATATTTATGAATAAGATATTATTTTTACGTTAAAAGTTAATCTTTGTATGATGGCGTACTCGACATGCAATAACAGGTTCCTCCAAAATCATCTGTTCCACACAACATTGAGTTTTACCAAAAAATAAAACAAAGACCATATTATTATTTTAAATGGTAGTTAAAACCTATAACCATACCTTATATGTAATGCCCCGACCCCAGTTACCCAGAGTCTGTGCATTATTGCGTAACATTGGCATGATCACAAAAGATCAAGTCTCGAAAGACCGATTAGTTTAGTAGCCTTGGAAACACTAGATACATTCATAAATGTTACATTACATCATAAAGTGAAAAACTACAATAACAAAGTCTCCATATTCCACACTCATATCCTCTTCTGACTATCCCTAGAGGTCATTCATAAAATACTTCTTCACATCCTGGAAAATATTAAAACATTGAAAGGGGTGAGCTCAGATGCTCAGTAAGGATAAGAATATTGGGGAATCTTTCATAAATAAACATTAACATTTAAGGAAATGTATAACTAAAACAAAATCCTTTTTAAACTTTATCTTCAGTATAATATAGAAAAAATAAATTAAATAATTCCATTTACTTACTGACATAGATATTCTACTAGTCGAATAATCACATTCAATATCAATAACCACTTTCATAATGATGGAATGCATAATTCCAGACTATCATAACCACATATCCAAGGCCTCGTGCCAAGTCTATAATAAGATTTTATCAAGGCCTCGTGCCAAGACACTAGTTTGTCTCATGAGACCTACTGATGCATCGAGGAGCTATAGCGGGCTCCACCCGTCACTTACTAAGTCCAATGCATTCTTCATATGAATAGGTTTAAACATATCATAAACCATAACATAATCGTATCAAATAAAACATGCATAAAGGAAACATAAAATGTCCACATTTCAATCACAAGATATCAATACAACACATTGATATAATAAAATCCCTTTCAAAACCATTTTCAATACCAAAATAAAAGAAAATTAAAACGTTGTATTTATTTTTCAATTAAAAAAAGGTTATAGCTTGTAGACGAAGCCGAAACTCAAATAATGGTCATGGTGGCGGAGAATTCGTTGTCGCCGCATATGTACGGAAATAAAAACATTCCTTTTTGTCATTTAGTAAAATCTTTGTATAAAAAATATTCCTTTTGAATAATCGTAAAAGTCAAAGGGGTTTATACACTGTATAAAAGAAATTTGTGTATAAAACAAAATATGCCTCAATGAATGGACATTGAGAAAAAGTCCCTTAAAAAGATCATTATTTTTAAATAAAATAGATCTATTATGTGTATTCACTATAAGTACACATAAAGAAAGTAAAAATACAAGATAGGACATAATAATATCATGACATAATTTGAAAGTAAGAGATTAACCCAAAGAATGGAAATTGGGTTAAGAAGTTCCCTTACCTCGTGTCTGACTTGACTCGGTCGTTCTTTAACCTCCTGAATAATAAACTAGAGTTAATTTCTATTTACTTATGAACCTTTTTCATGTTAATTATTCCTTTTATATTACTTATTACCATGTTATGAACATTATGTAATTATTTATGTTAATAACAGTCGTTGTGTCGATCTTTGGTACTTGATTCAAAAATATACTTCTTATTATTAAAAGTTGTTCATGTGGTGAAATTTCCATTAAATACAGAATTATATTCATAATTTAGATATCATATATAACATATATATCCAGTATATACATGCATTTATAATATTACATAACATTTAGAGATAAGAAATGAGATGAACCGTTCATGGAGACGGTAAGCCGTACGTACGCATGAACGCTACTTTCATTTCTATTTCATATTTTAATGGAATGAAACATAATGTTATAAAGGTAGAATATAATGTATAATACCATTTACTCCATCCTTTATACATCCCACATATGGTATTAACAATTCAAATCACTTTTAGGGGGCGGTAGTCTGCACATCCTAAAATGAAAATATCGTGTTTACCCATAATGGAAACCATAAAGGTATGCCATAAATGAAAAATACATAAGCTTAAGTAAAACATAAACATATTATATATCATATATAAATATAGTGACATATTAATGGCCACCATTAGAGGTGTTATATGAGTGTTGAACAATCATCGTTTCATGAGGCAGAAATTCGCCATCCACAGAAACAGTATGTTCTTTAACCATTAGATGTAGGTGTGTGTAAATGTAGCTCGAATACTTCTTATACCAACATACTAGTATATTTAGGATACTTGTGTAGTTACAAAAGAAATTAATAAAAAGTGTTTAGGGGGTTGGAGAAGAAAAATAAATCAAAATTACATAAGAGAAGACATTACCTTAAAATCGGGTAACTCTTTTGATTTGAGCCAAAGGCTTCCTTGGGAAGAATTCTTCCCAATGTGAGGCTTCTATGAGTAAGGGAGGGATGTTGGGAGAGTATTTGGGCTGAGGGTGGCCGAGCCTAAAGGCTTTGAAAGTGTGAGTAAGGTGGTAGTGGTGGGGGACTTTTATAAGAGGAGAGAAGGGGCACTCTTGGAACGATTGAAATGTTACTTTATTATGAAATGCTTTTTCGGATTCTAATGGTTGATCACTTTTATATTTCAAGGATAAGGTGATAAGGGTTCGAAATATACTCATCCAATAGTTTTTTTACAAGGGTATGTGTTAGATTTTACATTATCTTTTCATTTTATTTAAATCGTTAATTAATGAGGTAATCGATGCATCATCATTGTGTCATAAATAATTTATTTTATATAATGTCTAAAAATTATAAAAAAAATATCATGATTTAGGAAATCTTCTTATCTTTCTAATTAATATTTATAGTCAAATATATGACTTGTATAACCCCATTTTAAAATTGTTTTAATAAAAGAAATCATGTTTGTGACATTTTTATTTTTAACATTAAATAAAAAGTTTTTATGTCATTTTCCTATCAAATTGGCTCCATGGGGTCCCCAAATTGACCCATGGATTTTCTTGGTCGGCCATGACACATCCAATATTTTTAGGACAAATGTAAAGGTCATTCCATATTTTTATAATACTATTTTTACCTTAAATTTCACTAATTACCATTAATTGTGATTAATTAAAGTTAAAAGTTACTATTCAGCAAAAAAAATATTTTAATCCTATTGAACCACATTTTACTTCTTAATGACAACCATGTATGTCGGATAAAATCACATAAGTGGTAATGTTTCATTTAAACGAAAAATCAGTTTTTTAACTACCACTTAGTGGTTTCACTATTCATCAGAAATTGAAGTTTTTCAGAACAATGCCAAAATTTCACCCTAAGCTATAATTGATATTCCGAATTCAAAAATGATGTCTATTTTAAAAAATTCCGAACATATAAGTTGTATTAATTAATTTCATAATTAATTCCCGCTGTCACAACAAATAGTGTGTTTTTAAGAAACAATATATATCAAAAGATTGACAATTGTTTATGTCCAATTTCAAAGTGAAATTAATTCTAATGACCACCATTGGATAAAATGGTAAAAATATATCCTAATTATACATTAAAACCACTCAATAGTATAATTTATCACTATTAATTATTTTGATTAAAAAAGTTTTTTTTAAGTAATTTTCACTATTCAAAGCAAATTGGAAGTTCTCAGAAAATTACAAAAAATTCAACTTAGGATAATTTCGATATTAAGAATACAAAAATGAAGTCCATTTCGAAGAATAAAATTTCTATAATTTTAAAAAGTGGGTATTACTATTCATAATGGCTACTTTGATTGGTCGCGGTGTGTTAGAATCTCGAACTTGCGTACAATGCAAGCTATTGCATTATTAAAAGAGAAGCGTATCATGAAAGCTTGGGGTGTTACATTCTCCCCTCATTCAATAAATTGCGTCCCTACAATTTGAAAATGTTATTCGAAAATAAAAGGTTGAGAATAGAAAATACCGTTGTGGAAAACCCACATTGGAAATAGGGTTAATAAGAATATAACATTAAAAGAAAGAAAGAGAAGTAGAAAGGTCACCCGAGATAGCCCATACTAGGATTCTATGAAAATATGGATATAGAGGAGAAACAAACCATCAAGGTCTGATGGAGAGTTGTAGAAAATAGGATTAGGAGAAAGTTAACCATAAGAAAATCACAAACTTGTGATTGGATAAACGGTCATTGAATCCCCGGTTGGAAAAGTTAACCGACAACATTTTTGTTTTAAGTAACATTTCATAATGTTGAGGAATTTATTTCAGAGATTTACTAAGAATGTAAGGAAATATACTTACTTGTCATGTAGGCTTTCATTATTTAATAAATTTTAACACCACCCATCTGTCACTCAAAAAGATAATAGAACTTAAAAATATTATATTTATCCTAATCTTATAAGGTTTAAAAATATTAACACATACCATTTATATTAGAAAAACTATTTTGTAACAACCAGGGACTTCCTGTAGGCTAGTGGTAGGTAATAAAGGCCTGTCGCACTATGGTTGTGGGTTCAATTCCTACAGCTTTGTCCGACGCGACGGTTTATGCCCCACCCTGGAGGTTGTCCTTTTCTTAAAACTATAGTATTATAATATTCCAAAAATAATCATCATAAATGTTTTAACCTTAGACAATACTATCCAAAGTTCAACTTAATTCATTCCAACCTTTATATTTATCCAAAATACCTCTATACAGACTTTCTCTAAAAGGTCTATAAATTCCAAAATCAATTGTAACATCAGATTCCCCAAACAATGTAAAGTTTCTCTTATTGTCACATACTAAAAATATGATTACCTTTATCATATTAAATCCTTAATGAAAAAAAAAACAAGTACTATAGTACAATCCTTATATATATATCACGTTATTATTATAACCAGAATATAATCCTTGAGTCCAAATGCACTAATATGTTAATTATTCCACTTCAACTGTAGTAACAGCATAATATTGTACTCGATCCCTTGGCCATTTATGAGGTAAGTTTCCCTGACGCTTAGGACATTCATTTGCATAATTCTCCATTTCACTACAATTGTAGCATTCAACATTGATAGCCTCTTTATTTCCCTTACAATCACGCGCCTGGTGACCTTTTTCACCACATTTATAACAAACTCCCATTCCTTTTAGGAAAGTACCAGGGTGATTCTTCCCACAATTATCGCATAATGGGAAATCCTTCTTTCCCTTTTTCCCTTTATCTGTCTCTTGTTCCACCATTCTCTTCTTCTCTTGCTTTGCTTTATTGTCATAAGATTTAGAGAATTCCTTTTCTATCTTGATAGCACATGAGACAATATCTTAGTATGACGAGAAGGATTGTGAGGCTAAGACTCGACAGAGAAATGGTTTTAACCCATCAATGAAACGATCCATCTTACTTCTTGGGTTAAATATATAATATGATTCATGCCTCGCTAACCGTGTAAAGTTAGACTCGTACTTTGCGACATTCTCATCCTCCTTTTGCCTCAGACTCAGAAATTGCCTTTCCATATCTTCTCAATGGTCATGTGGAAAGTATTTTTCTAAGAAAAGATCTTTGAACTCCCTCCATTCCATATTCAATACTTCATCATCTTCCTTTGTGTTTTGAATCAGCGAACACCACTAATCGGCATCTCCAGTGAGGCGGTAAACTGCCATGACAACCTTCTCCCTTTCGCTACTCCCCAAGGAATGGAATATTTTCTCTAAGGAGTTTATCCATTGCTTAGCTACTAATGGATTTGTACCCCCATTAAATGTTGGTGGTTGTTGCCTCATGAAGCAGTCTAACATTGATCCTCTACATTGTGGATCAGGGTGCTCCATACGAGTAAGGTTATTATTCATAACCTGAGTGAGTTGTCCCAGTATGGTAAGAAGTTGATCAGTACCAGTTGTATCTCCAGATCCACAATAATTATCTTGAGCAGGAGGGAAATCCCTACACGGAGTGCGTGCATTGATACGGTTTCCATTCCTTCCACTAGGCTCCATTTCTAAACAATGGCATAAACTAGATTAGTTTATGATTCAAAATACATAATTCCATACTTGTAAAATACTTTACATAAATTGAACTATTTATGTATATAATCCATAAAAATAAAAATGTTTTCTTTGAGGAAGTATATAATCATAACCCTTCATAGTGGTTTGTAAAGAAAATGAGAATTATCCTAAGCATATCCACCGGGAGTGTCGTAACCAAGAGTTCAGCAAGGCCCGTTGTCGTGCACCAGTTCCCGTTCGAGTCTAGATCAAAGCAGTGTTTTCGGTTTTTACCCCTAGGTACATCTGTGCCAGAGCTGCCTCAACCTGCTCGTGTCCAGACACGGGTGTATTCCTCAGAAAATGAACAACATCTATATAATACCAAAATTCTAGGAAGTTCTTTTTTTACTAATCCTCAAAGTCTATCTTTGGGCTATGTGCTCTAATCGGAGTTTATCTAAATCTAGCTTCCAAGGTTAGTACTACACTGCCTCTGATACCAACTGTAACGCCCCGACCCATTTACCCAGAGTCGGTGCATTATTGCGTAACATTGGCATGATCACAAAAGATCAAGTCTCGAAAGACCGATTAGTTTAGTAGCCTTGGAAACACTAGATACATTCATAAATGTTACATTACATCATAAAGTGAAAAACAACAATAACAAAGTCTCCATAGTCCACACTCATATCCTCTTCAGACTATCCCTGCAGGTCATTCATAAAATACTTCTTCAATCCTGGAAAATATTAAAACATTGAAAGGGGTGAGCTCAGATTATTAGTAAGGATACCAATATTACGGAAGTTTTCCTAAATAAACATTAACATTTAAGGCAATGTATAACTTAAACAAAAGCTTTTTAAACTTTAACTTCAGCATAATATGGAAAAAATAAATTAAATAATGCCATTTACTTACTCACATGGATAGTCTACTAGTCGAATAATCACATGCAATATCAATAACCACTTTCATAATGATGGAATGCATAATGCCAGACTATCATAAACACGTATCCAAGGCCTCGTGCCATGTCGACAATAAGATTTTGTCAAGGCCTCATTCCAAAACACTAGTTTGTCTCATGAGACCTACCGATGCATCGAGGATCTATAGTGGGCTCCACCCGTCACTTATTAAGTCCAATGCATTCCTCATATGAACAGGTTTAAACATATCATAAACCATAAAATAATCGTATCAAATAAAACATGCATAAAGGAAACATAAAATGTACACATTTCAATCACAAGATATCAATAAAACACATTGATATAATAAAATCACTTTCAAAACCATTTTCAATACCAAAATAAAATAAAATTAGAACATTGTATTTATTTTTCATTTAAAAAATGGTTGTGGCTTGTAGAGGATGCCGAAACTCAAATAATGGTCACAGCGGCGGAGAAGTCGTTGTCGCCACATATGTACGGCAAGAAAAACATTCCTTTTTTTCATTTAGTAAAATGCTTCATATAAAAAATATTTCATTTGAATAAACATAAAATTCAAATGGGTTTATACACTGTATAAAAGAAATTTGTGTATAAAACAAAACATTCCAAAATGAATGGAGATTGAGACGAAGTCCCTTAAAAAGATAATTATTTTTAAATAAAATAGATCTATTATGTGTATTCACTATAAGTACACATAAAGAAAGTAAAAATACAAGATAGGGCATAATAATATCATGACATAATTTGAAAGTAGGAGATTAACCCAAATAATGGAAATTGGGTTAAGAAGTTCCCTTACCTCGTGTCCGACTTGACTCGATCGTTCTTTAACCTCCTGAATAATAAAATAGAGATAATTTATATTTACTTAAGAACCTTTTCATGTTCATTATTCCTTTTATATCACTTATTACCATGTTATGATCATTATGTAATTATTTATGTTAATAATAGTCGTTTTGTCGATCTTTGGTACTTGAGTCAAAAATATACTACTTATTATTACAAGTTGTTCATGTGGGGAAATATCAATTATATCAAGAATTATATTAATAATTTAGATATAATATATAACATATATATCCAGTATATACTTGAATTTATCATATTACATAACATTTAGAGGTAAGAAATGAAATGCATCGTTCATGGAGACGGTAAGTCGTACGTACGCATGAACGCTACTTTCATTTCTATTTCATATTTTAATGAAATGAAACATAATTATATAAAGGTATAATATAATTCCAGTATAATATAATGTATAATACCAATTACTCCATCCTTTATACATCCCACATATGGTATTAACGATTCAAATCACTTTGAGGGGGTGGTAGTCCGCACTTCCTAAAATGAAAATATCATGTTTACCCATAATGGAAACCATAAAGGTATGCCATAAATGAAAAATAAAGAATCTTAAGTAAAACATAAAAATATTATATATCACATATATATATAGTGACATCTTAATGGCCACCATTAGAGGTGTTATATGAGTGTTGAACAATCATCGTTTTGTGAGGCAGAAATTCTCCATCCACTGAAACAGTATGTTCTTTAACCATTAGATGTAGGTGTGTGTAAGTGTAGCTATAATCCTTCTTATAACAACATATCAGTATATTTAGGATACTTTTTTTGTTAAAAAAGAAATTAATAAAAAGAGTTTAGTGGGTTGGAGAAGAAAAATAAAAAAAATTACATAAGAGAAGACATTACCTTAAAATCGGGTAACTCTTTTGATTTGAGCCAAAGGCTTCCTTGGGAATAATTCTGCCCAATGTGAGGCTTTTATGAGTAAAGGAGGGAAGTTGGGAGAGTATTTGGGCTGAGGGTGGCTGTGCAAAAAGGCTTTGATAGTGTGAGTAAGGTGGTAGTGGTGGGGGCCTTTTATAAGAGGAGAGAAGGGGCACTCTTGGAAAGATTGAAATGTTACTTTATTATGAAATTATTTTTCGGATTATAAAGGTCCCACACTTATTTATTTCGAGGTTAAGGTGATAAGGGTTCGAAATATACTCATAAAATAGGTTTTTTACAAGTTTAAGTCTTAGATTTTACATTATCTTTTCATTTTATTTAAATCGTTATTTAATGAGGTAATCGCTGCATCAACATTGTGTCATAAATAATTTATTTTATTTAATGTCTAAAAAATCTAAAAAAAATATCATTATGTATAAAATCTTTTTATATTTCTGATGAATATTTATAGTCAAATATATGACTTTTATAACTCTATTTAAAAATTGTTTTAGTAAAACAACTCATGTTAGTGACATTTTTATTTTAACATTAAATAAAATGTTTTTATGTCATTTTCCTACCATAGTGGCTCCATGGGGTCCCCAAGTTAACCCATGGATTTTCTTGGTCGGCCATGAAACATCCAATTGTGGTAGGACAAGTGTAATGGTCATTCCATATTTTTATAATACTATTTTTACCTTAAATTTCACTAATTACATTTAATCGCGATTAATTAAACTTAAAAGTTACTATTCAGAAAAAAATTGTTTTAATCCCATTGAACCACATTTTACTTCCTAATGACATCCATGTATGTTGGATCAAATCACGAAAGTGGTAATGTTTCATTTAAACAAAAGTTCAGTTTTTTTACTACCACATAGTGGTTTCACTATTCATCAAAAATTGAAGTTTTTCAGAATAATGCCAAAATTTCACCCTAAGCTATAATTGATATTCCGAATTCAAAATTGATGTCTATTTTATGAAATTCCAAACATATATGTTGCATTAATTAATTTCATAATTAATTCCCGCTGTCACAAAAGTTAGCGTATTTTTAAGAAACAATATATATCAAAAGATTGACAATTGTTTATGTCCAATTTCAAAGTGAAATTAATTCTAATGAGCACCATTGGATAAAATGGTAAAAATATATTCTAATTATTCATTAAAACCACTCAATAGTATAATTTATCACTATTAATTATTTTGATTAAAAAAGTTTTTTTTAAGTAATTTTCACTATTCAAAGCAAATTGGAAGTTCTCAGAAAATTACAAAAAAATCAACTTAGGATAATTTTGATATTACGAATACAAAAATGAAGTCCATTTTGAAGTATAAAATTTCTATAATTTTAAAAAGTGGGTATTACTATTCATAACTGCTACTTTCATTGGTCGCGGTGTGTTAGAATCTCGAACTTGCGTACAATGCAAGCTATTGCATTATTAAAAGAGAATTGTATCGTGAAAGCTTGGGGCGTTACGTTATATCAATGATTGATTGATACTTCTTGGTTTCAAAAAATAGGGGTTGTGCATGTAGTGGGAAGAAACATCAAGGGGAAACTGTCCATGCATTACGGTTTGATAAAACCGCTCCTATGGGAAAGAGGTGAGGTTCAAGCGTCTCCCACTATAGAACAAGGAGTGATAACAATGGGGAAATATTTCATGTCCCTTTAGAATATTTAAAAGAGAAACAGTTTATGATATGTTGGATTTTACATTAAAAGAGGATCACATTAAACCACATTGTTTAACAAAGTAACGAAATCCTGTGCCTTATGAAAATTAATATTTGATTTATGGGCATTGAATAGACCTTAAATACCTTAAAATATGGGCTTGAATACATTTAACGTTATGAAAAATGTTAAATCATAGAAAATGGAAAAATCAGGAAATTTTTGAAAAAGAAATATAAAAATGTATCTGGGAGATAGTATATGTGAGACAGTATGTATGAGACAGTATCTGTGAGACAGAATCTGTGAGAAGATATCTGTGAGATAGTTTGTGTGACACAGTATCTCTGAGACAGTATCTGTGATACCGTATCTGTGACACCATTTCTATGACATTTTTTATGACACTGTTTCTATGAAATCGTTTCACTTACAACATTTTTGTGACACCATTCTTGTAACACAGTTTCAGTTACACCATTTGGGTGACACCATTTCTGTGATAGAGTTTCTGCTAAAACATTTCTGTGACAATGCTTCAATGACACCATTTCTATGACACCATTTCTATAACACCATTTATATGAAGACATTTATGTGACACTGTTTCTATTACACTGTTTCTGTGACACTGCTTCCATGAAACCATTTTTGTGACACTGTTTCTGTGACACCGTTTCTATGACTCCATTTTTATGAAACTGTTTTTGAAGAATTTTGTAATTTTTAATAGGTTTTGGGGATAAGCCTCATTGACCTCCCAAAACACCTTAAACACAAAATTTCACCAAAGGAATAGACCAGATAAGTCCGAGTCATTACATCAAATACCTCTCAAAACATTATCATCCTCAATAATCAAAATCCAGCCTAGATTGGAAGGTGTTTGAACAAACACCCATCGTGATACCTATCAAAGAGAGCATGCCACAAAAAGCTGCAAAACAAGTCCACCTAATAAAAATGAAAGGTATACAACCACAAAGTGAACTTTCTTACAAGAAAGTAGTTAAACATAAAATATCTGGGGGTACTGAGCATGTATCTATAACTCACGTTCCCAGGTACTCTTCTCTATGCCACAGTGTCACCACAAGACATGAACCATGAGGATAGAATGCCCCAGAAAAACCATCTATTTGTAGTCTTGGACCTCGACAAGATGCTCCTAAAATGTTTCATAATCATCGATATTGATATCCCCCTAGTCAATGACATGAGAGTCATCCTGAAGATAATGATGGAGCTATGATACATAAAAAACATCGTGTATCCATTTAATCAGCGGGGGATGTGCTACTCAATATTCCACGACTCTAACATGAGCCAACACAACGAAAGGCCCAACCGACTAGGGAGACATCTTACTAAAATGAAAAAACCATCACTTCCCATGACGGGGAGTCACCTTCAGAAAAATTTGATCCCCAAAATCAAACTCCAAAGGTCTCCTGCTTTGATCGGCATATGATAATTAATGATCTTGTGTTGCCTTCACCCACTCACGAATCACCTGAACCATCTCTATTGTATTATTCTCTAGTTCTGGTCCAATAATTGTTGACTCTCCAACCCCAGTTCATCATAAGTGAGAACATAAAGGTAGGACGTACAAGGTTTCAAACGATACCATACCAATGGTGGAGTGAATACTAATGTTGTAAGAGAACTCCACCAATTGTATGTTTCTCATCCACCAACCTCCAAAATTGAGGACACAAGAGAACAAAAGCCTTCAAGATCTTGGATGGTTCGCTCTGTCTGACCATTCAACTATGGATGAAAAAAAGGGTCATAGCTGAGAACTAAACTAATTTTTTAGACCTATCCACACCTTGGATGTAAAATGAGGATCTCGATCAGAAATGATCATCCTTGGGACTCCACGAAGTCTCACCACCTCTTATAGATACTGTCTCAACAAAACATCCATTGAGATTGACTCCTTGATTGTAATAAAGTGGGATTATTTTTCAAATGATCCACTACCACCCAACTGACGCCATCTCCTCACTAAGATCAAATGAAAACCAGTAACAAAGTCCATTGAGATGACATCACACTCCCACTGAGGAACATATAATGGATGGAGCAGACCAACAGCATAACGATGTTCAACCTTCATCTTCTGGAAGACCAAACATCAAGACACAAACTCTGTAACTACTCAATTCAGCCTAGGCCCCCAAAACAGACTTCGTAAGGCATGGTACATCTTTGTAAAGATAGGATGTACCGGTAAAGGTGAACTATGAAACTCTCTGAGAACCATCTCATGCATCATCAATAAAATGAAAATCCTTCCCTTATAAAACACATGGTGTTTTTCATTCTCATACCAATCATCAGGGATCACACCAAAAACAAATTGTTCTCTCTAGACCTCCGCCTCTAGATACACCAACTATGACTCTATAGATTGCTACACTAGAGATGACTGCAACGTTAGCTAAAAAAGACAACCTACTCCCCCAACTTCTCCCATATTGTGGTGTAATTAGTAATGTCTATCCATCAATCTCCCAGAATCAGCAGATTCACACACTACATCACTATGTGAATTCATTCTCACCTCATCAACTACAAAATTACACATCCTAGGTTTATACGATATTTCGATGTCACATTCTCATAAGAAATCCATCCACTGACGCAGTTTCAAGTTAAAGTCATGCTGAGAGAAAACATACCTCATGACCTTATAATCAATGAAAACCAGAATGTGCTCACCGATGTGGTAATGTCTCCATAACATTAGAGAAATCACCATGGATACCAACTCAATATCATTGGTGCCATAGTTATGTTCATGGGGAAGAATCTACCAAGACCCATAAGAAAAAACTAATCTCTGTTGCATTCAAACATAACCTAACCCTGGATGTGAAGCATACCAGAAAACGTCAAACTAAATTCCCTCTGTTAGAATATAAAAAACTTGAGAGCTTGACAACATCTCTTTTAGATACTCAAAAGATTCCTGACACTGATCAGTCCACACAAACACTCAATACTTCTAGTTCAATGCTGTAAAAGGAGTCACAACATGAGATAAATTATCTACGAACCTCCTATATTAGCTTTCAATACCTTGTAAATATCGCACCTCTGCCTCTATCTTGGGGTCTTACCAAGAAACAACTACTTCTATCTTCGATGGATCCAAATCTACTCCATGTTCAGACACAGAATTCCCTAATAAATGGACTTATCGAGCCCAAAACTCACACATAGGAAACATATCACAAAGCTATTGTTCATGAAGAACTCCCAAAATGGCATACAAATGCTCTGTATGCTCCTCGATAAATGTGAAGTACATAAGTATGTCGTTGATGAAAACCACCACAAACATTGTAACACCCGGATATTTTATGAGAAGTATATTTTTTTATGTAATATGTTATACAGAAATGAATCTACCACTACACACAACACTAACTTGTCTTGCGTTACACACAATCGCGTCCTTCCTCGATCACGTGTGTAGTACGCAATACCGAGTTTCACTAAACAACGATATATTATAATATTATAAACTAGATGTAATGAATAGTACTAACTTAATTTTGAATTGTATAACATTTTAATTCATCTTATAACTTTTCTATAATGAGGTATGAAAACAAAATCATTTTTTTGGATAAAAGAAGTATTATTCAAAAAATGCAGTTTTACCACCTTTTGATGATTCACCCACATTAAATCTAGTTTTTGACAAGTTTATAAGTTCAATTTGAGAAAATAAAATTATTTTTTAGAATCAGGATATAAATATTTACTTTGGATAAATTTTTCATATTATTCTGATAACTTTCATATTTTAATGAATAGTAAAAACATGCTATATTTTAATTAAAAAAAACGTTTTTCATCGCAATACTTTATATGGATAAATTATAATATTTAATGTTTTTAAAGTATAAATTGAATATATTATTACAATTTAATATAATATATGTCATTATCATTATTTTTACATTGAATTCATATGTAAAAAATTTTCAATTTTTGGCAATGTTTTAACTTTTAAACCTCGTTTTCTTAACAACGGGATTTATTTTAAATTAATTACTACAACTTCTGTGTTTTGAATTTTGAAAAATGGATTCCATATTTTCATCATTGGGTCCAAATTATGTTAATAGGTTACTTTTTTTTTGATATTATGAATAGTAACTACAGTAATTTTTATTTACTATGGTTAAAGGTAAATAGGGTAATTCAAGGATAAAAGAATATTATAATAATTCAAAATTACCTTGAAACTTGTCCTAACCTTATTGGATGAGTAGTTTCAGACCATGGGAATCCTTGGGTCGATTCTGGGACCCCATTGAGCCACATGGTAGTGACAATGACAATTTGGATTAATTAATTTAATGTAAAGACAAAATTGACATTAACAAAAATCTTTTAGTAATTAATTTTTATAAGTGGTTATCTAAATTATATTTTCGACTATAAATATTAATTGGAAATATAAAGAGATTTCCTACATAATTATAATTTTTTTATAATTTTTAGACACTAAATAAATTAAATTATTTATGACACAATAGTGATGAATTATTTACCTCATTAATAAATGATTTAAATAAATAAGATTATAATGATTAAAATATTTTCCAAAACATGTCCAATTCTTATTGGATGATTTTATTTCGACCATGAGTCATCTTATCTTCATCTTTAATGATTTTTGGACCTTTTGAAACCGATGATAAGTTTATAATAAAATAATATTTCCAAACTTTCCAAAGGTGCCTCTCTCCTCCCTTATAAAAGGCACCTCCTCCCTCTCTTCCTCACACCAATTTGAACCCTCAAGCTCGGTAAATCCTAACCATTTCACTTCTCCACTTACATAGAAACCTACTAGTGGTACTGGTCTTCTCAAAAGACCAACTCTAGTTCCATAAGAGAATGTTTAAAGGAGGCACTTCGAGAAAGACGTAATACCTTCTACCGTTTTCTTTGAGTTCCATTATTCTTCTACTCCCTCTTATTTAGTTGTTTCATTATGAGGTAATAACATCAGTATAAATAATATAATGATATGATATTATAAATATGTAACAACCCTATTTCACCTCTTATCCATCCTATGGAAAATGAAATCACCGCGCATGCGTACGTACTGAATATCGTCTCCACACCGTGGTGTAATCTGTTTTCCACCACCACCTTACTTGGATTGGTATAATGGTGCAAATAAATTACTATATATGATTATTGTAAAGTGGTATTGATTCTGAAATAGTATACATACACTCCAATACAATTCCACAATCATGGGAACGATATCATCGCTCGTGCGTACGTACGGCCTACCGTCTCCACGATGTGATGTGACTCGTTCTATGTGATCTTCATTGAATAATGATTATATAAATAAATTAAATGAATTAATATGATATATATTACACTAATGCCATTTTTTAATGATTTATCTATATCCTATAAAGAGGAATAAGAAATTATTCGACAAAACACGCATAAGAACAAAAAAGTAATAAACACCTGAATAACGAGTAGTAATGAAATATTACTAATAAGAAGCTAAGAATATGAACATATATGATATCATAACAATATGTATGATTCTGTAATAAGTCAATAACATTATTTAAATCATTATACATGAGGTTCGGACACTTACGAAGCCAATCGGACCTAAGTTAAGGGACAATCTCGCAATCTCAATTTTTATCTGAGATTGTTTATACTTCAGAATTTACTGGGGAATATTTATCATCCACATCCATGTTTCCTCAATATTTAATATTATTTATATCCTCCTAAAATTTTTTAAATCAAATTTAACCCTTTGGTGAGTTTTTAGTAAAATATATGAATGGAATCTTTTGTCGTTTTTCGTACGAGGTACTTTTTGACTTTTCCGACAAAAGTACGAGAAGAATGTTTTTTTTAACTTATATGGAATGAATGGATTTTCAAAACATTATTTCCAAGAATATTCCTTTACAATTTTTCAGGTTTATTTTTAATCAACTTCTTTTTGTTTAAAATTGTAAGACATGTTAAGAAAGGAAAAATGTTTTTGAAGTAGAAAGGATATTTTCCTCAAGAATGGATTTCAAGTGTTTTATCAAAATTATTTTCCATCTAAGATAATATTGGGTTCTGTTTCAATCCCTATTATTACATTGATTTGATTATGTTGTGATGGATATATTTTTATGAATTCCTTTATCTTATATGAATTGTTTTATGATGTCATGATGTTTAAGATTCCCATTTTTATTACATGGGTTATGATATGATGTATGGTTTTGTGGCACAAATAAGAATGGTATCATTATGAGATGGTTGGGACCTATATCACCCTCCAATGCATTGGGTAAAGATTATATATCTCATGATATAGACAAGGATGGAACGGCAGGTTAAATTGGTTCAGTGAAACAGGACTGAAACGAGGAGTGAACTCAGTTCAGAAATGGACTTTGTCCACTAAGATAGTCTTGGAAATGATTCTTGACTAATAAGAAATGATTCTATATGATTATGTGTGTATTCCAAAAAGTTTCATGTTTTAAGTTATGTTTATTGGGATTACATTTCACTACCATGATTTATCCCATGTTATGAAATTATGATCTCTTTTGCAGGGTAAGATTTCCAAAATGTTATGTTCTTATGAATTTGATGTGATTGATATTTCTTTTGTTTACCCTTACTGAGCATTTGAGCTCACCCTTTTGTATGTTTTCTTTCCCTAGGTCAGTAAGAAGGTTATTAAGTAAGATATTCCAAAAAGGGACTATAGATATGATGAAATAAATGGGAGACAGTGTAGATGCTTTATGAACTAGTTGTTTATGTTTCCCAGTTTCTAAGGACAATATACCTATACGGACCTTTAATGGTTTTGTTATATGTTGTAACAAGTATGCTTCAATTTTGAAGTATTAACCATGTATGTAAAGTGTGGGTCACTATAGTTGGTATCATAGGAAAGGAATAGTCAACCTTTGGAAACTAGGATGTGAAAGCCTTAGTAAGAAACCTAAGTATATGTCTAAGCATAGAACACAATCATAGTGTTTTAGAAATGTCCATGAACAACCTATGATAAGACCTTAAGTGTGAAATTTTATTCATGATTATGTGGTTTTCCTATTATAATTAGTGTTGCTCACACTATTCTTCTTGGTTTTAGTCAATGGATGGAACCCGAAGGAACCGTGTTAATGCCGATTGCGACGGGAAATGAAATGATTGTCCCCTTGAGCAACCAAACATTATGGGAGCAAGACTGCAAAATCTTATAGCCATGCTCACACAACTTTCTCAAGTTATGAATCATGCAGGACATCCAAATGAGAAAAGGAAGGAGCAACATTCTGTTGAATCCTTCATGAGGCAGTGTCCACCTTCATTAAGCGGGTCTTCTAATCCATTAGTGGCTGAACAATGGATCAGTACCATAGAAAATATATTTTCAGTTCTTCAATATTCTGAACATGATAATGTCATTTTAGTAGTGTATCGTTTGGAAGGTGATGTTGATCAATGGTGGAATCTTATGAATAATATGAGGCAAAGGGATGAAATTGAGTCCATGGAATGGGACGTGTTCAAGAACTTAATTTTCAATAAGTATTTCCCTCGTATTCTTCGAACAAAGATGGAGAAGGTGTTTCTTGAACTGAAGCAAAAGGATGATGAATCTGTTGGTACCTACGAAGCAAATTTTACAAGACTTGTAAGGCACGCTTCCGGAATTATTATCCAACCTGATAGTAAGATCGATCGATTCTTTAGTGGCTTAAAACCAAGTCTTCAAAGGGCGTTAGCCATAAGGGACTTCAATAACTACGAGGAAATTGTTCGATGTGATCTCAAGGTCGAGATGGAGATTGGTATAACCCATCATTCACAAGGGTTTCATAAGAAGATGAAAATGGAATTCAAAGGAAAATCTAAAGACCACACTGAAAAGAAGATGAGTTTTCCCTTATGCTCAAAGTGTGGAATGAAATATGGAATAAATTTTCTTAAGGCTACAAGAAAATGTTATAAGTGTGGAAAAGAAGGTCATCGGGCAATTGAAAGTCTAAATAATGGGAAGAAGATGTCTAATGATGCAGACAAAGGAAGGGATACACAGAATGAACCTACTACACTTTAATGTTTCAAGTGCAGGGAGATGGGTCATTATTACAATCAATGCCCAAATCCAAGGGTTGATGATGATGATCGACGTCAACAAACTCTTAAGGCCAAAGACAAAGGAAAGTCGCATACAATTACTATCGGCGATGTGGAGTATGACAACGAAGTGGTGAGAGGTACACTTACCATCCACTCTAAAGTAGAAAATGTTTTATTTGATTCTGGATCCACCCACTCTTTTATTTCTGAAGAATTTTCAAAGGGTATCGTTGTATTACCTCAACAAGTAGATGTTGAGTTGGTTGTGACAACTCCTAATGGCACATCAGTCGCATCAAAAGTTTACAATTCTTCTCCGATTGAAGCTTGTGGGAAAGTGCTTCCTGCAAATCTTGTGATCCTTCATATAGTGGAATTTGATGTGATTCTTGGAATGGATTGGATTTCTTTATATAAAGCTCATATCAATTGCCAAAGATGGGAAGCCACATTTTATATTCCAGATCAATCTATGATCGTCTATCGATGCAAGGATGAACATAACCTTCTAGTGGAAATTTCTTCTATCTTATGGGTCTTGATTCCACTAAATGATGGTTATTTATCTCAAATGGTTGGGTAGAAACTCACGATCAATAATATGCCCATTGTACGGGAATTTGATGATGTCTTTCCAGAGGAATTTCTAGGTCTTCCACCAAATCGTGAAGTTGAGTTTTCTGTAGAACTCGTACCCGGTGCTTTGCATATTTCAAAGATGCCTTATAGAATGGCCCCAATTGAGTTACAGGAATTGAAGAAGTAAATCCAAGAGAATATTGATAAAGGATTCATATGCCCTAGTGCATCACCTTGGGGAGCACCTATTCTGTTTGTTAAGAAGAAAGATGGATCAATGAGACTTTGCATTGATTATCGAGAACTTAACAAGATCACTATGAAGAACAATTATCGTATCCCATGCATTGATGACCTATTTGAACATCTATGCAGAGCTCAATACTTTTCCAATATTGATCTTCGTTCAGGGTATCATCAATTAAGGGTCAAAAGGTAGGATATACCAAAAACAGCTTTCCGTACATGGTATGGACACTATGAATTTATAGTGATGCCATTTGGTCATACTAATGCCCCTGCTATCTTCATGGATCTGATGAATAGAGTCTTTAGAGACTATCTTGATTAGTTTGTGGTAGTATTTATAGATGATATTCTTGTCTATTCAAAGAGAAAGGAAGAACATGAAGATCACTTGAGAATTGTATAAAAGTCCCTGAGAAAGGAGAACCTTTATGCCAAACTTACCAAGATTGAATTTTGGCTTCAAAAAGATGCATTTTTGGGTCACATAATCTCAAAAGAGGGGATATATGTGGATCCAGCAAAAACAGAGGTTATCAAAAGATGGTCGAGACCAACAACAGTAACTGAGATCCGAATTTTTCTTTGTTTGGCTAGATATTATCGACGTTTTGTGAAATAATTTTCACGATTATCCAATCCACTCACCATGTTGACTCGAAAAGGAGTTAAGTTCATGTGGATGGAGGAATGTGAAGAGAAATTCAAGGAGTTGAAAATAAGGTTATCTAGTGCACCTGTGCTCACACTTCCTTGTAGTGGAGAAACGTTTGTGATCTACAGTGATGCATCCAAGATGGTGCTGGGGTGTGTTTTTATAATAAACGATCTGGTGATAGCATATGCCTCATGACAGTTGAAAATCCATGAGTAAAATTACCCGTCTCACGATTTCGAGTTAGCTGCGGTAATATTTGCATTAAATATTTGGAGGCATTATCTTTATGGAGAAAAGTGTGACATTTATACTGATAATAAAAGTTTAAAGTATATTTTCACACAAAAGGAGCTTAATATGCGCCAAATAAGATGGTTGGATCTGATTAAGGATTACGACTGCTCAATTCATTACCACCATGGGAATGAAAACAAGGTGGCAGATGCATTAAGTCGACAAGACCATGATAAGGATCACAAAATATCCAATATTTATGGATTTACAAAGGATGGATCTTGGAATTATACTGAAAGGGGAAATATCGTATCTTTCTCAAATGAATGTTCAACCATCTATACATGTAAAGATTAAAGAGGCATAGAAAGAAGATGTCGAGTTAAAAAAGAAGGTGATAAATGTTCCTGAATTCAACCTTGATTGTGATGGGATAATAAAGTTCAGGAATCAGGTTTGTGTTCCTCCCATCCTAGAATTAGAGAAGGAGCTGCTGGATGAGGCTCATAGTTCTTCATTCTCTATTCATCGTGGAAGCACGAAGATGTATAGGGACCTTAAAGAGTACTTATAGTGGGATGGCATGAAAAGAGATGTTGCTGAATATGACTCTCGATTCTTGGTTTGTCAGCAAGTTAAAGCTGAGAGACATAAGTCTAAGGGGATGTTACAACCATTACCCATACCTGAATGGAAATGGGAAAACATCACTATGGACTTTTTCACTAGACTTCCTAAAACATCCAAATGCAATAATTCTATCTGGGTCATAGTTGATTGTCTTAAAAAGTCTGCACACTTCATTGCTATTATAGAGGATTTCTCTCTAAATTAGCTTGCCAGGATATATGTAAAGGAAGTGGTAAGATTGCATGGAGTACCACTTTATATTATATTTGATTGGGATCCTAGGTTTACCTCAAAGTTCTGACGAAGTCTTTAGCATACTCTGGATGCAGAGTTGAGTTTCAGCACTGCTTATCATCCTCAGACAGACGGTCAGTCTGAGAGGACAATTCAAAATATAGAAGATATGTTGAGATCTTTCTCTATATATTTCAAAGGTGGTTGGGATCGACACATACCTTTGGTGTAAGTTTCTTATAATAATAGCTTTTACTCCAGTATTTAGATGGCTCCTTATGAAGCTCTCTATAGAAAGAAATGAAAGACTCCAACTTTCTGGGACGAAGTTGGGGGAAAAAAGCTATTAGGACTTGATCTTGTTGATGAAATGGCAGAAAAGGTCAGATCTATTCAACAACACATAAGATAAACTCAGAGTCAAAAAAGAAAGTTATGCTGAAAACCGAAGAAAAGACCTAGAGGTTGAAGTGGGTGATAAAGTGTTCTTACGAATATCTCCTTGGAAGAGAGTAATGAGATTTGGAAAGAAGTGAAAGTTGAGCCCTAGATATATCGGTGATTTTGAAATTCTGGATCATGTTGGGAAGGTAGCTAACCGATTGGTGCTTCCACCGAATCTCTCTCAAGTTCACGATGTGTTCCATTATCTCTCCTGAGAAAGTACATACCTGATCCTTCACATGTACTCAGCTCAGAAGTTGTACCACTGGAACAAGATATTTCTTACGAAGAACAGCCGATAGATATTCTGGATCGTCGCAAAAAAGTTCTACGAAACAAGACCACTCATTTGGGGAAAGTTTTATGGAGGAAACACCAATTAGAAGAAGATACATGGGAACTTGAGGATATGATGAGGGAGAGGTATCCTCATCTGTTTGTTACGAAGTGACAAATTTCGAGGGAAAATTCATTTTAAGGGGGGTAGAATGTAACACCCTGATATTTTATGAGAAGTATATTTTTTATGTAATATGTTATATGGAAAGGAATCTTCCACTACACACAACACTAGCTTGTCTTGCGTTACACGCAATCACGACCTTCCTCAATAGCGTGTGTAGTGCGCAATATCGAGTTTCACTAAACAATGATATATTATAATATTATAAACTAGCCGTTATAAATATTATTAACTGAATATTGAATTTTATAACATTTTAATTCATCTTATACATTTTCTAGAATGAGGTATGAAAACAAAATCAGTTTTTTTGGGATAAAAGATGTATTTTTCAAAAAATGCAGTTTTATCGCCTTTTGATGGTGCAACCACATTAAATCTAGTTTTTGACAAGTTTATAAGTTCAATTTGACAAAATAAAATTTTTCTTTAGAATCATGATATAAAAATTTACTTTGGATAAATTTTTCATATTATTCTGAGAAATTTCATAATTTAATGAATAGTAAAAACACGCTATCTTTTAATTAAAAACAACTTTTTCATCGCAATACTTTATATGGTTAAATTATAATATTTAATGTTTTTAAAGTATAAATATAATATATTTTTACCATTTAATATAATTTAAGTCATTATCATTAATTTTACATTCAATTAATAGGTAAAAACATTTCAATATTTGGCAATGTTTTAACTTTTAAAACTCGTTTGCTTAACAACGAGATTAATTTTAAATTAATTTCTGAAACTTCTGTGTTTTGAATTTTGAAAAATGGATTACATATTTGGAATTTGTGGGTCAAAAATATGTTAATAGTTTACTTTTATTTTATTTTTTTATATTATGAATAGTAACAATGGTAATTTTTATTTACTACGGTTAAAGGTAAATAGGGTAATTCAAGGTTAAAAGAATATTATAATAATTTAAAATTACCTTGACACTTGTCCTAACCTTATTGGATGGGTAGTGGCCGACCATGGGCACCCTTGGGTCGATTTGGGGACCCCATTGAGCCACTTGGTAGTGACAATGACAATCTCTATTAATTATTTTAATGTAAAGACAAAATTAACATTAACAACAATCTTTTAGTAATTAATTTTTATAAGGGGTTATATAGATTATATTTTCGACTTTAAATATTCATTGGAAATCTAAAAAGATTTCCTACATAATGATATTTTTTTATAAATTTTAGACATAAAATAAAATAAATTAGTTATGACACGATAATGATGAAGTATTTACCTCGTTAATAAATGATTAAAATAAATACGATTATAATAATTAAAATATTTTCCAAAACATGTCTAATTCTGATTGGATGATCTTATTTCGACCATGAGTCATATTATCTTCATCTTTAATGGTTTTTGGTTCTTTTTGAAACCGAAGATAATTTTATAATAAAATAATATTTCCACACTTTCCAAAGGTTCCCCTCTCCTCCCTTATAAAAGGAACCTCCTCCCTCTCTTCCACACACCAATTTGAGCCTTCAAGCTCGGCCAAACCCTTCACATTTCACTTCCCCACTTTTTTATAAACCTACTAGAGGTATTGGTCTTCTCAAAAGACCAGTTCTATTGCCTTAAGAGAAAGTTTAAAGGAGGCACTTCGAGAAAGAGGTCATACCTTCTACCGTTTTCTTCAAGTTCCATTCTTCTTCTACTCCCTCTTCTTTAGTTGTTTCATTATGAGTTAATAACATCAGTATCACTAATATACTGATATGTTATTATAAATATGAAACAACCTTATTTCACCTCTTATCCATCCTACGGAAAACAAAATCACCGCGCGTGCGTACGTACGGAATACCGTCTCCACACCGTGGTGTTATCTGTTTTTTACCACCACCTTACTTGTATGGGTATAATGGTGTAAATAAATAACTATATATGATTATTTTAAATTGGTATTGATTCTGAAATAGTATAAATATTCTCCAATACAATTCCACGATCATGGGAATGATATCATCGCTTGTGCGTACGTATGGCATACCGTCTCCACGATGTGATGCGACTCGTTCTATATGATCTTCATTGAATAATGATTATATAAATGAATTAAATGAATTAAAATGATATATATTACACTAATACCATTATGTAAATGATGTATCTATATCCTATAAAGATGAATAAGAATTTATTCGACAAAACACGCATAAGAACAAAAAAGTAATGAACACCCGAATAACGAGTAGTAATGAAATATTACTAATAAGAAGCTAATAATATGACCATATATGATATCATAACAATAAGTATGATTCTGGAATAAGTCAATAACATTTTTTAAATCATTATACAGGACTTTCAGACACTTATGAAGAAAATCGGACCTAAGGTAAGGGACAATCTCGCAATCTCAATTTTTATCCGAGATTGTTTATACTTCAGAATTTACTGTGGAATATTTATCATCCACATACATGTTTCCTCAATATTTAATATTATTTAGATCCTCCTAAAATTGATTAAATTCAATTTTACCATTCGGTGAGTTTTTAGTAAAAGATATGAAAGAAATATTTTGTCATTTTTTATACGAGGTACTTTTTGACTTTTCAGACAAAAGTACGAGAAGAATGTTTTTTTAAACTTATACGGCATGAATGGATTTTTAATAAAAGATTTACAAGAATCACCCTTTAAAAGTTTTCAGGTTTATTTTTAATAAACTTATTTTAGTTTAAAATTGTATGAGATGTTAAGAAATGAAAAATGTTTTTGAAGTTGAAAGGATATTTTCCTCGAGAATGGAGTTCAAGTGTTTTATCAAAATTATTTTCCATCTAAGATAATATAGGGTTATGTTTCTATCCCTATTATTAAATTGATTTGATTATGTTGTGATGGAAATATTTTTATGAATTCCTTTATCTTATATGAATTGTTTTATGATGTCACGATGTTTAAGATTCCCAGTTTTATTACATGGGTTATGCTATGATGTATGGTTTTGTGGAACACATAAGAATGGTATCATGATGAGATGGGTGGGACCTATATCTCCCTCCAATGCATTGGGTAAAGATTTTATATCTCATGAGATAGACATGGCAGGAATGGCAGGTTAAACCAGTTCAGTGAAATAGGACTGAAACGAGGAGTGAACTCGGTACAGAAACGGACTTTGTCCACTAAGATAGTCTTGGCAATGAGTCTTGACTAATAAGAAATGATTCTATATGATTATGTGTGTATGCCAAAAATTTCATGTTTTATGTTATGATTATTGGAATTACATTTCACTACCATGATTTATCCAATGTTAATAAATTTTGATCTCTTTTGTTGGGTAAGATTTCTAAAATGTTATGTTTTTATGAATTTGATGTGATTGATATTTCTTTTGCTTACCCTTACTAAGAATTTGAGCTCACCCTTTTGTATGTTTTCTTTCCCCAGGTCAGGAAGAAGGTTATTAAGTAAGATATTCCAACAAGGGACTATAGATATGATGAAATAAATGGGAGACAGTGTAGATGCTTTATAAACTAGTTGTTTATGTTTCCCAGTTTCTAAAGACACTATACCTATACCGTCCTTTCATGGTTTTGTTATATGTTGTAATAAGTATGCTTCAATTTTGAAGTATTAACCATTTATGTAAGGTATGGGTCACTATAAACATATCTAGGAACTCACGGAACACAACATTCAAAAAATCACATGAACACAACTGGAGCACTTGTCATACCGAATGGAATTACAATGAACTCACAATGACCATGAAAACAATAGAAATAACTCTTCATGATATCCACATCCTTCGCAAGAATTTTATGATACCCTTAGTGTGATTAAATCATGAAGACAAAACTTTCACCCTTTAGTTGATATAATAATTCATTAATTTTTGAGAGAGGATAGTGATTCCTCGCAATAAATTTGGTTACGTGATGATAATTGACACACAACTGAAAACTGATGACATCCTTCTTTTCGATCGAAACAGGTTCACCCCATGGTGACACACTTGGACAAACAAAACTGCACTGTAATATACCATCATGATTTATACATATCTCTCGTAACTAATAAGGGGTCATTCAATATGGGGACATAGAGATAGGAGAAACTCATAGCTATAGCTTGATCCCAAACTCGATCTCTCATTGAGGGGTTAATACTACAACCTCTTATGGAAGTACATCAGGGTACTCTTATATGACCATGGGAAACACCTACTACTGAACCTCTAAAGAATTTAGCATCATCTCATCCATCAAGGATGATAAAGAAGGAACATGGCTCTGACCTATTCAAGGGTCTCGCTCACGAAGAAACACCACCGGCTATCCATTTGCATTGAAGAACACCACTTGCCTCCTGGTGCAATCCACGATAGCCTACACTGAATAAAACCGATCCATTTTGAGGATGAAATCATATAGTTGTATCTGTAAACAAAGGAAATCACTTCAAGAGCGGGATTTCCCCAACACTAGCTCACAGTCTCTACATACTTCAAACAAGTCATCTTGACATCCAAATATTATAGTCAACACCAATGTCACTAAAATAATCTCTTCCTCAAGTCCCAAAGAATGGGAAAAGGTAGGTGTTATAAATTATTATGTCTATCCTGAATCAAAAAATGAATACATCTAAGTAGAAAATAAGAAAAGGGTACCTCGAACAATGTCTGGCTCTCCTGGTGCTGGTAACGCTAAAGCATAAAGCTAACCATGACCTCTCTAAACCTGATGAAAACCACCACCATGGTCATGATATACTCTACGAGGATGGGAAGTAGCATGGGGTGGTCCTTTTCCTTCCCCATCTTCTCTCTGTTGATCCAAATCTGGTGCAGCCTACGGCTACTACCTCGACTACAATAGCCTCAATGGAAGAACCTAGAGAGGAACACCTGATGGAGAATGACTGATTTTAAAGTTCATAAACTCTCTCTTCTGATAACCTTTACATGCACAAGAAAAAAGTTCTTGATCCCTTAGCATAGGCCTGAGATTCACCACTCCCAGAAAAATGAGATGCAGAGGGCTAGGACCTACCCCAAGCCGAACGGAAACTCTTCTGCCCTAAAAGCCAGTAACCCTGGACCACAACTCTTATTCATGAGGAATAATGACGACTCCCCTTTGGTGATGATCTGGTTCTAGATAATGTTCTCTCAATGGTCATTTCCCTCGCCAGCACCTCAAGATATGTCTTCAGTAAAAACAGGGTGACATGGATCTCGATCTTTGGACATAAAGTCTCCTCAAAAAGCCTCACCTTGGCCTCCTCATCTGGAAATAGGTCCAAAGCATATCCTAAAAGGTTCCTGAAATAGATTCCAAAATCTCACACAATAGATCTCCCTATTAAATGGTAAGAGGATCCTAACGACTAGACTCATTCACAGTCGAAGAAAGAAACATGATTCTGAACTTGTCTTGGAAATCCTTTCAGGAGATCACCGACTACTCGTGATCCCCATGGAAGAAGAATGACCATTGCCTCACTACTCCACGCAGAATCTTCAAAACCAAAGACACCCAGTGCTCCTTCCGAGCATAGATCAAACTAAAGGCTATGTTAACCTCCTCTAACCAATCTTCGATGACTATATATAAAATAAATCCCTTGTACTTATGTACAATCTGGCACTGAAACTCTCAGAGTATCCGTCTTTAAGTGTCATCGGCTTCAACCTCTACCCTACAGCGATATGTTGGTATAGCATTAAGTAAATCTTCTGCGCGAACCAAAATATGACGTTGACTCAATGCCATACCTAAAAAATAAAAAATAGTTAGAGCTCATAAACATGGATTATAAATGATTAAACATTATTTAATTAATTTTTTTTATTTTATTCATTTTAATTTAACCTATAGCAAGGTCTACCCATTCAAACACAAGCAAAAAGAAGAATGATTTAAGATCCTTTCATAAGTATCTACACTGCAACTAGTATCACCTTGTTTTGTAACCACTGTAAACTTAAAGTTTCATGAATCGGATCACAGGGGGCCCTAAATGCCTATGTCTTAGCCGATGTCCAGTGTTTATATAACATTCTATACTTATATGGCATTGTTTCCCTACTAATCCATGTAACCTCATGTGTTCCTAACACCTAACTACATAATATCCCTCAACCAGACGTCTAATACAACTATTCCACAACCCCATCCACCTCTAGCAGGCCTTGGGATGGCAACTACCACTAAGGGTATAATAAACACACAAATGGGAGGCATTATCCTCTAAGAGAACACATGAGAAAGAGATAGATAAGATAGACACCAATCAAATCCAACTTAGAATAAAATATAAAAGAAATCACATGTACACATATATAATGTCATGGGAAACTACTACAACTAAAAGGAAAAACATCAAGTACCAAGGGAACGTAAAAAATACAATAGCCACCATATAGCCCAAACAGCTCCGCAACCCCTAGCTAGTATTAACCAGCCTGATCTCTAACCTGATCAAAATTAGGTGAAAAATAGTGTGTGTCTATATATATAGGGTGAGTATAACAGTATAATCATTAGGATCCTCCCTAAATCCTCTCGTGAAAATGTAAAGAAAGCATGCTAAATCACAATGAACAACAAGTGAAACTAACTCATCAACTAAAAAGGTATGCTAAGTTCCCAACCTCACAATGGATACTATCAGCATGTATCTCATACAATAGTATATAATATAATAAATAATATCAAGGGTACCCTGCTACCACTTCCCCATTGGTTTTCCACTTTGACCCAATATTGCACGTCTTAAGCATATCTCTCCAAAAAGGCATGCCTGTAGACACCTAGGACCAGTGCCACAACATGAAAATCATGAAACAAAACCACCATGTCCACGTAAGTAATGTAACCATGTATTTTTCAAGATCCACTAGATCTCACATAATGTGTATCATACGTCAGGTATTTAATCTCAAGCCACTATAGCCCATACACCGAGAAAGGATCCACAATCCCTCACAACCTATACAGGTAACACCTATAGTAGTCCATATGAATCTATATTCAGAATATATGTATGTGAACAACCACAATACATTACAACCATATACACATATATGTGTGTAAAACTAACTGATGTGCCTACGAGCACAAGTAACTTCCAAGACAAGACAGTGAGGCCAAAGGGGGTTGTCATCCATCCATCCTACCACTGGAAGGATAGGGAAAACACCCCCCTGCCCCACACACACACACATGAACACACCCTAGGGCTCGAAATCCCTCGGGTGTCATTTTCCCTAACTTGGGGGTTGGATTAGCATATAGAAACACAAAAATTACAGATTATACTACTGCTCAAAACCACACTATGGGAATAACCTAGTCTTAGACTCACCTGTAGCTAACATCTCACGGACTCCCGAAGTCCAATTCTGAGACTCGGTATCCAATAATCACACAACCATTTATAGGGATTTATTACATTACTTCATTCCATTTTTATCTATTTCAAATTATGTTAATTTATTCATTAAACATTAATTAATAATTTACAATTACACATTATATTTCATAAGAATAATACAAAAGTTTCATTCCCGATATGAATAACCAAAATAAGGCCAAAGCAACTCATAAATATTACCTCAGCACTGAATCCCAACAATCTCAAACCCCATGGGTTATCATCATTTATTCAATAATTTAATAACAGCATTATTATGTTCTCATATTCGCTGGAATTCTAGAAAAATATTATATGCTACTAAACACAAGGAAGATCAACATTGTGGGTATCTGAACTAACCATAATGTATTTTCCACCTTTATCAAGATTATAGACACATCATCTCTTGAGAAGCTAAACACAGAAATCATGTGGCATACCTCATGCATCTTTGTCTCTTTTGGAAGAGGGTAAACTAAACCATCTTCCTTGAGTAGTGGGGAAAGTGATATTGTAATGGCCTAATGTTATATCAGTGGAATTATACTCTACTATAATTAGATTAGTAATAACAATGGAATATAATGATACTAAATACTATCTGATCATTAAAAATAATTTTTCCACTTATATGTTTTGAATATCAAAAATAAGATATGCAAGGTTGTGATCGGTTAGATGTTTGCTGTCCGATAAAACAAAACTAAATATTGGTGAATAGTATCCTACCCTTATAAATAATAACATACCCTTATGAATAGTAATATGACCCTTATGAATTTAAAATAATCCAATTGAATAGTAACCTTACCAACGAAAGATTAAAAAAACTAAGGCTTCTGATAAGTAAGAGTTTGACCATAGTAAAAGAATTTGTATTTTTCTAAGTGATAAATAATTATTTATAATTAATTAATTACCGTAAAAGAAAAATAATTTCTTTAAAAAAAATTCACAAATTAACTATTCTATGTCTTCTAGTTTTTTATCATTTCATAAGACCATATGTAATTTTTGAAAGTGATATGAAATCAGTTTTAATTTTAAAATCAGAATTTATCTAGTAAATTGTGATTCTAGTTAAAAATTAAATTAATCATATATAGAAAATTATTCTTGAAAATTTTAGTTTATTTTTTGATTCTACACATCTAAAAATGGATTCAATGAATTTTGGGGATTTTTCTGAAATACATGAATTTTTTATGAATAGTGAAGTACGATAATTTACAAAATAAGTTAAATTCATGAATTATATAGTCCTGGGTGATATTATGCTAGTGTAAGCACATATAGTTCGGATTAAAATGATAAAATTACTTTATTTAGTCATTGAAGGCTCACTATTTTTTATCTTGTGGAGAAATAATAAATTAATGCATATAATATTTTGAAAACCCCTCTCCCCTCTATTATAAATACCACCCTTCACATCCAAATTTCATCACACATCTCAACCTTCAAGCATTGTCTAAACTCTGTCCAAACAACATACCTGGCCCCTAACCAACATCCATGTTCTTTTGGTCTCATCAAAAGACCAAGCCTAGGTTTCTTAAGTTGGGTCTCAAGAGGAGTATGCAAGAGGTAATTTTTTTTTCTCTCTCTATCTTTAATTTCCTTCAAATGTTATGTTCTTTTCATAATCTATCTCCACTTATACTCATCCAAATGGTATGTTAACTTAAATATCTCACATATAATGGAATTTTGGGATACTAATGGGATAATATATAATCTAACCCCTTCTTCTATTTTTTTTAAAAAGGAAAACATTGTTCATGAGTGTTAATTTATCACCTTCAAGAATGATATGTTTCCATTTTCCTTTACCTACTTCATATCTGGTCATGAAACTTTTTTTATTATTTAAAAAGATTATGTTATAGGTATTATATCCTATTTATGTTTTTGAATCTAACTGATGTACATATTACTAAATTATTAAATGAAACATGTTCGTTGTGGTTGAAAACTGCCCAAATTAACCAAAATGTTCATCATTAAAATCTTCTCTAATGATTCATCCACATTGTATATAATATAATTAATTATAATATCATTTATGATCCTGAAATATCATTTATAACATGATATATCATTTATGTATGTTTATCCATGATCTACATGAACTTCCATTTATGAATACAAATGAACCACTCAAGAAAATCATAAAAACAAACATTCTTGAACAATGTACTTAAACTCTATAACTCAAAAAAACGCCCAAAAATGAAATATTGAAACCAAAATGAACCATATTCACGTAAAAAAGGTTAAATAATTATTAATTAATGAATCTAATTTGGTTATATAGGACATTAAAGTAATGAAATAATTCAGATACAAGTTAAGGTGAAATTATTGAACCCAACTTTCTTTCTTTGGGTTCTCCATCTTTCACTCTATTTTTGGTATCATCACTCCTTAAAAATATTTTTTTCATCATGATCTTATCTATTTTTTGATGTAAATGTTTTCCTCTAAATTTTATGTGAAAAAACTATTTTTCAAAAGAACACTTTTTTAAAAAAACACAGCTTCTACATCTCACTCAAGTTTGATGGTTCTTTTATCAAGTATGTTATTAACTATTTATTTTAGGAACCCAATGATTATGAATTAGTTTTTATTAGATTAAACTCTTTCCTTTAAAGTGATTATTTATTTTTATTTTTGATATATTATCGATATGACATCTATGATAATGACAATGTTATGATGTGATGGATGCACATAGAATTATATAGCACAAAATGAATGTTATGATGGGACTGGGCACCTAGAATTATATAGCGCTCCAATGCATTTGGTAAAGTGATAAATCTCTTGAGTTAAATTGAAATGATGTGTGAATATGTTGCTAGATTTTGTTTGCAACTATGTGTTGTAAATGACCACTAAGACATGATGTTTTATTTTTATGCATTTCAACATTTCATGTTTTTATTAATGTTTACTCTCAAGATTTTGTTGACAATGTAATGATTATGATCCCCCAATGCTACATTGTTCTTATATATCCTCTTAATGGGATATTATCTCACCCCTTTCTGATGTATATCCTCTGGTGACTACATGTACTAAGGATGGGTCATGTTCCAATAAGAATATAAAGAGGAAGGAATTAAATAAATGTTTATGTTGGATGTTGCAAATGTTATGGTTGGTCCTAGTTTTCCGAAGACACTGAACCTCTAGATCCTTGTGGTCTAATAATATTATTATGTTTATCTTTATAGTTATGTAATAATAATGTGATAAAAGTAAGGGTTTCTATAGTTGGTATCAGAGGAAATGTTTTGTTAATTTGGGAATTTGGATTAGTGACCCCCAGAGAAAACCTCTAGCATAAGACTAAGAACAAATATGCACACAATAATCTTTATATAGGGATCCCATAAGTTATGCTTTTAGTGTAAAGTATAGAAATGAATATGTTATTCATGAATTATGTTTTTTTCTAACCTTTTCTATCACTGCTACAAATGTGTCCTTTATCAGTGCTAGAAAAGGGCATTAACAACACTAAAAAAAGAGCTGTAAATCGAGTCGAAGATAATGGGGGAGGGGTCCCATTTATTAGCAATCAAAAAATTGCTTTTAAAGTCCCCTTTTATCATCTCTAAAAAATATTTGATAAAATTTGTCCTTTATCAACACTTTTTAGTGCTGTTAAAAGACCCCTTTCATCATTGCTAAAAAAGCATTGATAAAAGGGGTCCTTTATCAGAATTTTTTTATCGCTGTCAAAAGAACCCTTTTATCAGCGCTTTTTTTAATAGTGTTGATAAAATATAAAAAACAGAAGAAAAATATAAACAAAAAAATTAGTGGGGCTTCAACAACTCTTGATGCACCCCTTCAATAGCGCCCCACCCCCACCGCAAACTGCACGCCTCAATCACCGTGCCAGCCATTAACAGCACCCCCATCCCCTTTAACAGTGCTAAGAATTATACCCCACCTATGCACGCAACCTTCCTTCCCCATGATTCGAACTCGGGACCTATTGCCTACGCACCTAAACAATTACCACTCCACTATAATGTTTTTCTCTTCATTAATTATGTATCGTTTTATTCTTATACATATATAGTTATATTTACTCATATAATAATATATATATATTAAAATATTTTTAGTAATATTTAATTACATAAATATATATATTAACAGATATTTAGTTATATTTAGTTATATAAATATGCATGTATATATATATTTAGTTGTATTAATATACATATATATAGTTAAATTTATATATTAATATATTTATTTGTATATTAATACATATATATATGTTCAATTTTTAATGAATTTATAAAATATTATTTTTATGTGTGTTTATAAATAAAGAAATACATATGTACAACACACACTCACACGGACATACGTGCACATGAAAGGATTATCACTGGCTATACGAATCAACAATGCCCAATGCCCAACACAAAAAACCAAATCCATCATTTAAAATAGGAAATTGACAATTATATCATGTCAAAAAATTAAATCATTCAATTAATGTAACATTCATCCACACAATTTTAGTTAACACATTTCATGACTGAAGCATCAAAAAATGTAACCAAATCCATCTTTTAAAAAATTTCAAACCACATTGGTGAATTTATTACCATGTAATTTAATCACAAGAAATTTTAGAAATGATATAGGAAATATGAGTTTAAATCACTAGTAAATTACCTTCAAACATCTTTTTTAAAAATAAATAGATGTTAAAAATTTAAAATGAAGACGAAAATAAATTTTAAAAATTAAAATGTAAAAAACATAAGAAAAAAAACTTGAATCTATATTTTTATTTTAAAAATGATTCAAAATTTAAATCCAATCATGATGGAAACCTTTTCCTGTAATGGGGATAGGTGTGACTGACAAGAGAAGGTAATGTCATCATCTACATTGTCTTCTAATCAGCTAAAGAGATTCTCTCAGATCTCTGGTGTGAGGGGATGGAATATAGATATCAAATTTAAATCCTACAAATAATCATCCAACCCAAATTGGCATGAAGCTAGAGATACTCAGATTCAAGACCTCGCAGACACCCCACAAGACCACTATCATTGTGCCACACTCTATTATAAATGATTTAATTACAAATAATGTTGAAAATGAGTTAGATACCCACTAAATTTGTGATGTACATACCTTAACCTGTTTATTTTTTTACAAAAATATCACTCTAACCACTATCTGTTTATTTTTTAAATTCACAACCTTAACACTACATTATTATTTTAACTACTAATTTATCTAACATGACTCTTTTAATTTCCAAATTATAAATTCAAATATTTCAATTTCATTTATAAATATTGAATACCCATGTCAAAAAAGAAAGTAAATATTTTTATAATATTGTATTCATTTATAAATATGTTGTTAATGGACTATTAATAATTGATTTAAGTGAATTAAAATATATAATTTTTTTATAAATATAAAATCAATCAAATTGAAAATAAATTAATAAGTTTTTAATAAAAATTAATTACTTTTTAAAAAAATAAGTATTAATTAAAAATAATTTGCATAACAGATTTCGAGATTACAGTACCCTAAATATACTACCCTAACTATAATTTTGTTGTTATTTTTTATGATATTTTTTAAATATATACTTTTATCAACGCTATAAAAAGGCGGTGATAAAGCCCCCCCCCCCCATCTGTGTTACTAAAAACACTGATAAAAGGGGACCCTTTATCTATGCTAAAGAAAGAACTGATAATGGGTGGACATTATCAGTGCTTATTTTTAGCGTTGATAAAGGGTGGAACTGTGGAAAACATGTTTTGTGGTAGTGTATTTTATAAAATTATGGTAACCAAGAGAAAAAAGGCCAAAAAACTTTGTGGCAACCAATGTAGAAATTGCCCAAATGACATCCCCAATTCTTTAGGAGGTGAAGTTCAAAACTTCATGGTGATGCTTACCCAAAAATCATAGGTTATGAACAATAACCAGAATAATGGAGAATGTAATTTTTCATCAAAGATGGAGCAACTGGATATCATGTCTTTTAAGAGACAATGACCACCAAAATTTGGTGGGTCTTCTGATCCACTAGTTACAGAACAGTGGGTCAATTCTATTGAGAATATATTTTTTGTGTTTCACTATTGTAAGACGGAGAAGGTGACATTAGCTATTTTTCATATAGATAGAGATTCTGATCAGTGGTGGTCTATAATTAAGAACAACAAGAAAATGACGAAATTGAAGAGAAGGAAAGTCATGATTTTAAGATCATGTTTATTAATAAGTATTTCCCATGAAATCTTCATACGATTATGGAGAGATAATTCATAGATCTCAAGAAAAATAAAGGAGAATATTTCACAACATATGAAGTGACTTTTACAAGTCATACAAGGTACTCTTCATGTTTTGTTATCAATAGTGATATAGAAATCGGTAGATTATTTAGTGGATTTAAACCCCACAATCTAAAGGCTCTTTCAATTTGAGAGATTTTGAGTTATGAAGAAGTTGTTCAATGTGCTCTCAAGGTGGATATGGAGTTTGGATAATGCTCCCATTGCTGTGGTTATAAGAAATGAATGATGGAGTTTCAAACCAAATGATCTAATGATAAAAGTGGGAAGAAAACTCAACAACACACATGCGAAAAATATTTGATGTTGCATCATGGGAACTACCTCAAAGGGATGAGGAAATGCTTCATGTGTAGGAAAGTTGTCCATCATTCTCAACAGTTTTAAAAATACATGAGAAAGAAGGGGAATGTAATGGAACAAAGGGGATCCCCACACATGGATCAATGCTACAATTGTAGTGAGAAAGGTCACTATGCAAGCCCGTGCACTAAACCTCGAGTCCCCGAGAGTAATCAGCATCATCAGCCACCAAATCCAAGGGAACAAGGGAAGGCATATTCCATCACTACTGCAGAAGTGGAGAAATATAATAAAATCATACAATGTACACTTCCTATTCACTCACTAATGGAAGATGTAATATTTGATTTTGGTTCTATGGATTCCTTTATATCATACAAGTTTTCTAGAACTACAGAGTCGAATCCCTGAAAACATGATATAGATATTTCTGTGAAAACCCCAAGGGGTGTAGTCATTGAAACCCTAGCATTTGAATCTCTTCCTGTTGGAATATGTGGGAATATTCTTATAGCTAATCTCGTAATACTTTTCTTGGGAGAATAAAATGCTATAATAATAATGGATTATCTCTCATTATATAGATCACATATCAACTATTGGGAAAAGAAAATATATGTTCATATTACGAACCATCCCATTCTCCTCTACAAATGAAAAGAATATCATGAATCTCCTTTTAAAAATCCTTCAATAGTTTGGGTGTTCATACACTATGATGAATCAAACATGTCCCAAATGGTTGAATAAAAGGAAAGTGTCAACTTTGAGGAAATGCCTATTGTCATGGAATATAGTGATGTATTACCTGAAGAGTAACTCAGACTTCTCCCGGATCATGAGATAGTGTTCTATATAAAACTCATACTGAGAGATACTACAATCTCAAGTGTCATTATAAGATGGATTATATCGAATTAGAGGAGTTAAAGAAAAATCTGCAAACACATTTGAAAAAATGGTTCATACTCCCTAGTGAAACACCTTAGGGTGTGATAGTGCACTTTATGAAGAAGAATGATGGAACAATACAGCTTTGTATCAATTATAAGGAACTCAACATGATCACCATAATGAAAAAGTATCCTCTTCTATGGATTGATGAATTAATTGATCAGTTTAAAGGAGACCAATACATATCAAAAGTGGATCTTTGTTCTAGATATCATAAACTAAAGTTGAAGACTGAGGATATTTAGATAACTACCTTCAATACAAGGTATGGGGACAATGTCTTTCTGGTGATTTTCCTTCAAAATTACTAATTCCCATTCAATCTCCATTGATTTGATGAATATAGTATTTAGACATTACCTTGACAAATTTTTGGTTTTGTTTATCGATGGTATTCCCATCTACTCCAAGATAAATGAGGAACATGAAGAATATCTAAGAATTCTATTGGTGACATTGAAAAGGGGGATGTTGTACAACAAGTGTATCTAGTGTGACTTTTGGATGAATAAATTCACTTTCATGGGACATGGGATCCCAAGTGAAAGAATTAATGTGGATGCTTAAAAAACAATGGTGATTTGGGAATAGCCCAAACCCTCTAGTGTCCCATAAATCAAAAGTTATCTTAGATTATAAAGGTAGTACAGATGTTTTGTGAGAAATTTATCATTATTTTCAATCTTGCTAAAAAAGTTACCAAGGACAGTGGTAATGTATGTCTGGACCGAAGAAAGTGAGGGTATCTTCATGGAGCTAAAGAGATGTCCGATCATTACACCTGTACTCACACTTCTGAAAAGTGGTGAATGTTTTATGATATATAGTTATGCTTAAAATAAGGTCTTGGGTTGTTTACTCATGAAAAATGATAATGTGATATCCTACGCCTCATGTCATTTGAAGATCCATGAGCAAAACTACCTGACGCGTGATATAGAGCTGGAAGCTGTGATTTTTACCTTAAAAATATAGTGAAACTACCTTTATGGTGGGAACTGTGGAATATACATTGACAACATGATCTTAATGTATATATTCACACAATATTATTTCCAAATGAATCAGTGGATATGATTATAGGTAATCAAGGACTATGATCTCTCTATTTAAAATCATCCTGGAAAGGAAAACAAGGGTACTGATGCTCTAAGTATAAAATAACCTACTACTCTATCCATGTTACATATTGAGAAAGACCTTATGTTCTTGTATATGAAAAGGATCAATTTTGAAGTTATAAGGGTTGGGGATAAATCCTACCTTTCCCAAATTATTGTGCAACAATCAATCTATGAGATTATTAAAGAGGCATAAAGTTATGGTTTGGAGATACAAAAGATGGTGAATGGAGTACACAGAGGGAAGCTGAAAGAGTTCCATATCGATGATGATGGTGTGACTCAGTTTGGAATGTGAATTTGTGTGCCTTCATAACTAGGGATAAATAAGGAGCTATTGGACAATGCACATAACTCAACATTATCTATCAATCCTAGTAGTACCAAGATTTATCATGATCTCTGAAAACACTTCTGGTGGGACAACATAAATAAGTATATTGTAGAATATATATCATGGTGCATGTTATGATAGTAAGTTAATTCATAGTGACAAAAGTACAAAGGGATGATGTAACCATGGCCTATACACATGTGAAAATGGGAGAATATCACTATTTACTTTTTCATGGGTCTCCCAAAGACACCCAAGGGAAATAATTTGATATGGGTTATAGTTTAAAGACTCACAAAGATTGTCCATTTTATCTCTATTCAGGAAGATATATCACTTGAAAAAATTGCAATGAAATATGTGAATGAATTGGTTAGAATTTATGGTGTTCCACTATCGATTGCCTCTGATCATGATACATGTTTCACATATAAATTCTAGAGGAGCCTTCTACATTGTTTGAGTACTGAATTGTATTTCTTCATGTCTTATAACCCCAAAACTAATGGACTATCAGAAAAGACTATTTTTAATCATGAAGGAATTCTAAGAAACTTCTCTTTAAAATTCATAGGTGGATGGTATCATCATCTCCCATTGGTTGAGTTCTCATACAATAATATATTCCACTCGAGTATTCAAATGGACTCATATAAAGCACTGTATGGAAACCGATGTAGAACTACAACTTTTTGTGATGAAGTTGGAGAAATATAACTACTAGGACATGATCTTGTGTAAGAGATGTTGGAGAAGGTTCAAGTCATCCAAAAATATGTCAAAGCTACTCAAAATCTGAAAAAGAGTTATCCTGACAACCATCAAAGGGACGCAGATTTTGAAATTAGAGATAAAGTCTTCCTTAGAATATCACCAGGGAAGAGAGTCATGTGGTTTCAACATAAAGGGATGTTAAGGCCAAGGAACATTGGCCCCTTTGAGATCCCTGACTTCATAGGAGTCGTGGTCTATCGGCTTGAACTTCCACTGTATATGGATCAATTTCATAATGTGTTTCATGTGTCACTCCTAAGGGAGTACATACCAAATCCCTCACATGTACTGAACTCGGAGGTGGTACAGCTAGAAGATGATCTCTCATATAAGGAGCTGATGGTAATGATTCTGGACCGAACATATAAGTTTCTATAAAATAAGACAACTGATGTTTTCAAAATATTTTGGAGGAACAATATGTTTGAAGATGAAACGTTGGAACTGGAGGAGGCGATGGAAGATAAGTACCATCACCTGTTTATGTAAAACTATATTTCAAGGGTGAAGTTTCAAAACAAGGGAAGAATGTAACGAACCAATGTTTTATTAATGTAATTCTTTTATCATATGATTACATTAGGAATAATAATGGAATATCATGATACTAAATAGTATGTGATCATTAAATATAATTTTCCTAATTCTCAGTTTTGAATTTCAAAATATGACATACACAGTTTTGATCAGCAAGATGTTTGGAGTTCGATAGGGAAAACATTTTTTTAGTGAATAGCATCCTACCCTAATGAATAGTAACCTAACCTTACGAATTGTAATATGACCCTTTTGAGTAGTAAATATTCCAAAATAATAATAACTAAACCCATGAATGATTAAATAAAACTAAGTCATCTTATAAGTGATAGTTTCGCCAAAATAAAAGAATTGGTATTGTTATAAGTCATAATTAATTAATTATGATTAATTAATTAATTTAAAATAAAATTTATTTTACAAAAATGTATTCATAAATTAATAGTTCTATTTTATTTTGTTGTAATATTATTTTATAAGACCTTATTTAATTTTTTAAAGCCTTATGAAATCAGTTTTATTTTTAAAATATTTATTTTTCAATTAAATTATGATTATAATTAAAAATAAAATTAATAATATGTAGAATTTTTTTTAAAACAAATTGAGTTCATTTTTAAATTATACACATTGAAGAATGGTTAGGCTGAATTTTTGGGTTTTTTTCTTAAATTCATGAATTTTTTATAAATAGTTAAATATGATAATTTACAAAATAAGATAAATTCATGAATTATAGAGTCATGGGTAATGTTCTACTGATGTAAGCACTTATGATTCAGATTCACATGATTTAATAACATGATTTAGTCATTTTAGACTCACTATACCATGTATTTTGGATAAATAATAAATTAATGAATATAATATTGAGAAAACCCCTCACCCCTCCACTATAAATACCACGCTTCACACCCTAATATTACTAACACCTCTCAAGCTCCAATCCTTCTCTAAGATCTGTCAAAAAATCATCCATATCCCCTCACAAATATCTAAAAACCTCTAGTCTCATCAGAAGATCATACCTAGGTTCTTTAAGTAGGATTTAATAGGTAATTTCTCTCTCTCTATCTTTTTTCCTTTAATTTGCTTTTCAATTTCAAGTACTTTTTTAATCTCTCCCCACCTATCCTCATCCACAGGTAATGGTAACTTCAGTATCTCACATATTATAGAACTCTAGGATACTAATGAGATAATATATCATCCACCCCCTTCTAATATTATTAATATTTTAGAAAGGAAAATGTTGTTTGTGAGGTTTTAATTAATGACCTTGAAGAACGACATGTTTTCATTTTATTTTATCGCCTTCAAATCTAGTCATGAAAAAAAATATGGTTGAACAAAAATAATGTTAAATGTATTATATCATATTTAATTTTCTGGATCTAAATTATGTACATATTACTAAATTATTAGACAAAAGAAGTTCGTTGTAGTCAAAAAACCCACCAGAATTAACCCAAATGATCATCATTAAATTATTATCTAATGATTAATCAATATAGTTTGTAATATAATTCAATAGAAGATAATTTATTCTCCTATAACGTCATTAATAACATGAAATATTGTTTATGGGTGTTTATAAATTATTTACATGAACTTCCATTTATGAATACAAGGGAATGACTCATAACATCATAAAAACAAACATTCATAAACAATGTATTTAAACACTATAACTCATCAAAAGGCCCATAAAATAACTTAATGAAACATATTCATGTAAAAGAGGATCAAGGATTGTTATTTAATGAGTTTAATTTGGTTATACAATACATTAAAGTGAATAAAGCGTTTTGATACAAGGTAAGGGGAAATTCTCGAACCCAACTTTCTTTCTTCTGGTTGTCCCTCTTTCACTCAATTTTGGGTATGGTCACTCCTTAAAAATAATATTTTAATAATTATCTAACATTTTATGGGATATACATTTTATTCACTAAAATATATGTAATTTTTTTTCCAAAATAATTCTTCTTTAAAAAAACACCTTTTACTTCTCACTCAAGGTTGATAGTTCTTGTATCAAATATGTTATTACCTCTTTCTTTTAGGAGCCCAATGTTTATGAATGTTTTATTATAATATTCAACCCATTTTTTTCCATATGTTATTTATGTTCATTTTTTATTTATGATCGACATTTCATGCATGATAATGGGAATGTTATGATGTGATGGGTGCACCGGGAATTATATAGAGAAAAATGAATGTTAGGATGTGTAGGGTGCGCCCGAAATTATACATCCCTCTAATGCATTTTGGTAACTAATGAATCTCATGAGTCATAGTGAAATGATGTGTGATAATGATGCTATATTTATTCAAAACTATGTGTGGCATATGACTACTAAGTCATATTGTTTCATTTTTATGCATTGCCACATTTCAAGTCTTTTATTAATGTTTTCTCTCAATATTGTGATTTTGATGTTATGATTATGCTCACCCCATGATATACTATTCTTATCTATCCTATTACTGGTATTTTATCTCACCTTTCTTTATGTATATCCTCTAGTGACTACATGTAATAAGGAGAGGTCAAGTGCTAATAAGAAGCTAGAGAATATAGAATTAAATAAATTTTTATGCTTGATGTTGCAAATGTTATGTTTTTTACAAGTTTTCCCAAGACAATAATCCTCTAGATCCTCTTGGTAAAATGCTATTTTTTAGTTTATCTTTATAATGATGTAATAGTAATGTATGAAAATGAAGGGTTGCTATAGATGTAGATAAATAACCAACAAGATTCATAAAACATCCAAACATTAACATCCAACCTGTTTCGTTATCTCTGATGTCCTCCACGACACCCACATACATAAACCAATGCATCTCGCCACTCTAGGAATCATTTGGTGCCAAAAAAATTGGGCCTTCTCACCCCCACATATCACAACATCCATCCAGGATCACATCACAGCACAAGAAGCAATAAAACAAACATCGTATCAATTAGCTCTTGGGCCTTAAATAAGGCATCTAGCCTTCAAACATAACATACTCTCGAGGATTTAAAGCATAAGGGAAATGGCCTTACAAGAAAGAGGGTACCTCAAAACCCGACCAGGAATTATGTTTTATAAAAAAAATTTATTTAATCCATATGGAATTAACTGATTATTATTTTTATGTTCATACTACGGGATACCTAAATTGTAATTTGTCATGAATAATTAAACATTCTTACTTCATCAATTTCATTAACATAAAATTAAAAAAATAAAAACCTGATTCATTTAAATGCTTCTTTATCATTATCAAAATAACTAAAATTAACCCCATTTTACATTCTTTAGTCATTTCCATCAAGAACAAAAATCTATACAAAGGAAGTATATATATCACATTATCTTGAAAAACAATAGGCAATAACATACGATTGATACCAATTATTTATCTATTTCAAATATTTATTATGTCAATGACATTGTGATCCTGTGGGATAAAACATTATAACTCTACAGTTTCATGTTAAATAATAGAGAAGCAACAAAACCCCTAATTGAAAAGGTTTCTGATTCTCTTTGATCAAAATAACAAAACAGATCACAATCACCTCTCATAGAGGACTGCATCCAACCAAGGATGTAGAGAAACCACCACCCCTGCCAAAACCCATGAAAAGGCCATTAAGAACATAGAGATAGAATGGAATAATAGCTAATGGAGAAAAAGAGGTATATGAACCCAAAATAACAATGATAGATCATACTTTATATCAATGATTGATCGATACTTCTGGGTTGTACCAAAATAGGGGTGTGCATGTAGCAAGAAAAAAAATCAAGGGGAAATATTCTAAGGATAAAGTTTTGATCACACTACTCCTATGGGAGGGATGAAAGGGTCAAGTGACTCACACCATAGAACAAGGAGAAAGAACAACGGATACAGATATATTATCCCTTCATAAGATTTAACGAAGCATTAGTTTATGGTACGTGGGATTTTACATTAAAATGGGATCACATTAAACCCCATGGTTTGACCAAGTAAAGGCATCAAGTGCCTTCGAAAAACTAATATAGGAGTTACGGGCTTTGAATCATCCTTAAATACATTAAAACAATACCTTAAATTCCTTTAACATCAAAGAAAACATTAAATCAGCAAAATTGGAAAATTTTGGAAATTTGGAAAAGTGAATATGAAATAGTATCTATGCGAGAGTGTCTGTGAGATAGTATCTATGAGACAATATCTATTAGATAGTATCTGTGGGATATTATCTAGAAGAAAGTATCTATGGGACAGTATCTATGAGACATTATCTATGAGATAGTATCAATGAGATAGTATCTATGAGACATTATCTGTGAGACAGTATCTGTGACACAGTTTCTGTGACATATTTTATGTGATAGCATTTTTGTGACGATGTTTATGTGACACAATTCTGGTAACAATGTTTCTATGACAAAATTTCTAGGACCCCATTTTTAGGAAACCTTTCTATGACACCATTTCTCTGACATCGTTTCTCTGACACCTTTCGGTGATACCATTTATGTGACAACATTTCCGTGACATTGTTTCTGTGACACCGTTCCTGTAACACCGTTTTTGTGATGCCATTTCTGTGACACAGTTTCTGTGACACATTTTTTATGACACCATTTCTGTGACATCATTTTTGTGACACCGTTTCTGTGACACCATTTCCATGACACTATTTATGTGACACCATTTCTGAAATAGTTTGGAAATTTGGATAAGTGTTTGGGATAAGTATCTTTAACCTCCCAGAACACCTCAATCACAAAATATCAGAAAATGGATGGACCAGATAGGTCCATTATATTACAATAAATATCCTTTACCATTATGTGGGAATGGAAACCATTGATCGTGTGTACAATATGCACCTGATTTCCTGACAAATTTAGTTGTTCTTCCATCACTGCCTCCCATATGTAGATATAAGGAAGGATTTAATTTATGTATATTAAAAATATTAAATAATTACACTTATTAAATTATTATATGACATATACATAATTAATATTCATTCTATGATATTATGATAATGTTGTCCATTTATAAGGCGGACTACAGCCTCCGGAAGAGAAGTGATTTGTTCCTCACTTTTCCTTTACATGAAAGTTAACAAGAGAACTTTTAATAAAAATTTGTAATTTATATGAAATAAAAAAAATTATTTTTTATATGTTATTTTCCCTTATTTTATTTCATGCTTCAATAAAATGTCATCAATTTTCATGTTTATGTATAACCTATAGTCTAAATGAATTTTGTTAGTAATTTTTTTTCTCAAACATTTATGGATTACATTAAATAAATACGTAATAAATATATATGATATTTATATCATGTATAACATTTTGAAGATAATAGAAAACTGGATCAATGTAAATGTAATGGAAATATAAAATCAAAACATAAATGAAAATAAGAGCATTTATTACCTGAAACATGATTTTAACAATGAATTATTAATAAATGATCATAAAATGATATAATTAAATAATATATCATATGATACATAATTTTATAGTTCATTAATATATTTATAATAAAGCAATATTTATTACACATGAGGATCAAATGTATTTGAGGGTAGTCGATACTTAAGGTAAGAAATTTTTTCTCATATTTTCTTCATTGGGAAAAAAGTTTTGTTATACACCTATCTTATTTTATGTGTTGAATATATAAAATCTTAGATAGTTTATATCATTATTATCATTTTATTAATGATATTTATAGATTAATTTGATGTAATTTTAAATGGTTCTTATGAATAAAATTTTACAAATGCGGTGATCGAATTTCATCTCACTTTTATTTTTGTGGGACCCATGCCTTATACTACACTTGTCTCTTCAATGTTGTATATATACTAACAATGAATGTATTTTGTGAATATTACATTGAAAACTATGGTATATAAGTATCCGTATAACTTTCTTCTTTTATTAGGTATTCATATTCAAAAGATACCAATGTGGTAACATCTTTATGTTACAATCTATTTATTTATCATTAATGTTTATGATCAGGATTATAATGAAGTGATATTAGAATATACCTCAAAAGAAACACATGAATTTTATTCCCCGCTATTTACATCATAAAAATAAAAGATTTATTTTTATTTTACTCTATTTATGCACTCAATACTTAAAAATAATGTTAATATGAAAAATCAACTTTATTTCTCCCATCGGTTGAAAATATTTTTTCTTCCATGTCTATGTTGACTAAAAATATTTTAAAGTAATATTTTTTAATTATAAAATTAATATTTAAATTATTTTTTATCCATGTTGGATTTTTTAGAAAACTATTTAAATGTAATATTATTCTTATTTTCCATACAATGATCATTTTTTTAACGAAAATGTAAAAGGAATATATGTTTTAACATGTATGAAATGAACAGTATTTTATGCTGTCATGCTTACTCAATGATTTAAAGCCTATTTTACATGTTTACAAGGTTATTTTTTAAAAAAATTCTTTAATATTTGGAATATATGTATATTTTAAATAAATGTTTCAATGTTAATGGTTATGTTCCTATATAAATGTTCCAAAAGATCAGGATAAATCGTTTTTCATCTATGATGACATTGTTTGATGTCACTTATGATTTACTAATGATATGATCCAATGATACCATTATTATTATTTATATGGATAGTTTATATTTATCATGACAAGATTTCTATAAAATCCCTTCCATTTTCCATAGGTTACGTTATGAATAAATGATGAAATGTTTATGAAGCACTTTTCTTTTCCTTAGGCTATGCTATGATGAAATGTTTATGAATCTTGTTTAATTTCATGGGATCTAATATGATGATTGTTTTATGATCATATGGAGAACTAGATTATGTTTTTTATTATGTGATGGTGGTTATATTATAACCAATGATGGTGGATACATTATAACCAATGTCGATGGTCATGTTATAACCAAGGAACCATGGGATATATATCTCTCTCCAATGTATTCGATAATGATTAATTTTCCATGAGATCTGAGAGAACATGGTACGTTTTAACAAGACTAATAGAGGTTACACGGGAGGTTATATCGGGCCAAAAAGATAGTACACCTGGGTTTATCCCAATCCTAAATTATGTATTTGGGTGGTTATCCCTAGCGTAAAAAGTTATAAGTTTTTTGTTGGGTATCCTTGATATATGATTTTATATGTGTATGTGTATTATAAAAATAAATATTTCATTCTAATGTTAATATATCATGGATCATGTTATTTTATTTATTTATGATTAACCATTTATTAATTTCCAAGATTTATGTCATGAGTCAAATTTATAATCTATGATATGTAGGGTATGGTATTGAAATTATATTCTCATGTCTGTAGAACCTTATACTCATATAATATTGATATCTCCATTGTTAACCCATACTGAGCATCTAGATCAAGAATTATTATGTTTCCTTTCCCTAGGTTATAAAGAATGTTATTATGTATGATATCTCCCTTAAGGTAGATAGTTAAGATGATATTTTTAGGAGATGAATTTGATCACTTATAGGTTAGTTTGTTATGTGTCCATGATTCCAATGGCATTATACGTATATATTTATAACTTGTAAATTTATGTTATTTATTGAATATTAATCCATTTACTTGTGATATATATGTATAATAATTGTGTTTATTTACAATTATTTATATTTAATAATGATATTATTTAAACAGAAACCGCTCTTACTCTCATAATCGTCCATTAATTAGGGTATTATCATGTTTGGTTTGGTCTATACAGCCACTTAAACAATGATATAAAGTAATATTATGGATTACTAGGAGAATTGAATTACTAATTATATATTATATAAATATATGAATAAATATTTTTTATTTTTTGTGGAAAATATAATATTTAACTCATAAATTTGGATACAAAAATCCCTTCTTTAAAAATCATTGAAACATGCTCAACCAAAATTTCATCTTTTTGTATTGTTACCAAAGATAAAATAAAATAAAATTATAATATTACAAATAAATATAAAAAATCAATTATAGTACATTTTATGATCTAATAATGATGAAATCAGAGATAATAGTGAATAATAAGACCATTAAAATAAATATACGAAAAAAGGATTAAGATTACTCACCCCTCACATCAAAAATATGTAATAACTAGTGAATATAGAGGTCAATATTAAATATAAATAAAATTCACAAAAATTAAGGAATATGAGTAAGGTTAAGAAATAGTTTTTTTGAGATTTATATGATTTTTATATAGGGTCTTAAAGTGAAGTTGAAAAAGTGGGGAATCAAGGTAAGGGGTTTTGTCAAAAATTTCAGTTTCATGATACATGATTATGTTAAACACTATTTTCCTCATTAAATGGTGGATCTAATTACCCTTTGATATTTTATATCATGATTCTGTCATTACTCATTTTATTTAATTTTCTATTTGAATTATATCCTCAATAGGGTTTTCAATCAAAATTTTCTGAAGAAGTATGTGTTATTTGTATCCATTTTCAATTACATGAGATATTTTTAATATTATCCACCATGTTTTATTTTATATATTCTATTCAACAACACATTTAATTCTATTATAATAAATATCATTCATTTCATTATATTTTAATTTCATGGTATCCCACTTTTGTTCTATTCATTCTTATGTTTCCATTACAATATGGGTTTATTGTTTCAAATTTTCACCCATTGAGATATATTTCATATTATATGATATGTTTTCTTTATAATGGTTTATGTAATTACCCTTAAATTTTTTTTATTCTGATACTATTATTATTCATATATTTAATGTTTCATTTTAAATAATATGCTTTAGGGTTTGTTTTTGAAATTTTATAATTTTGTAAGAGTTTCTTATATAAAATTAAAATTTTAATACATATTTGTTATTATACATCATGTTTTAATTATAATCGTTAATCTACTAACAATTTAAAATTTAATCGTGATCTAATCGTATTTTATGATATTTATGGTTTCATTTGAATTCATATCATTCTTGGGGTTTTTATTTGAATGTTTCTAATATCATAAGGGTTTATTTGTCTCATTTTCAATTGCATGGGATATTTTTGATATTAAATACCACAACTTATTTTATATGGAGTATTAAAAAATGTATCATCCTTGAACCTAAACCCCCATATTCTGTACTTAAAATATTATCTTTACATTTTTTTTCTTTAATAACGATAAATGTGACATATATTTTTCCATCCAAAACATATAATATATAAATGAAATGTTGGATCACTTATATACCAAAAGAAATTTTAGGTTTCGAGTTTTAGAGTATTTGGATAAACATTTAAATAAATAACACTCTTGATTTCAAAAGGTTATTTATCCTACTATACCCAACCTTTAATACACCATAATATGTCTTCAACATATCCCATTAAATTGTCCACGTATAAAACCTTTCTAGACACAATGTTTTTTCATCATTATTCATAACATAGGAAAAATAAAACATAATAAGGGTGCCCTCAAATTATCAGTAAGGGTAAACATAAGCATTAATAATTGAATTTCATGAATTAGAGTAATATTAACATATGATAAATTATAACATAATCAATGTTCATGATAATAGTCATAGGAAAACTCATACCCATTAATAATTAGATCATTAATCCCGAAATATTGGAAAAGTATTTTCCAATGTACAAGATTCATAATAATCAACAATCCTGAAAAATTTGATGTCGAACATGATCAAAGGAAACATTTATATCACATAAATGTCATAAATTAAATGTTATGGTACCTTGGGACATCATCATTATAGAACCATTAGTTTACCCTTACAATTAGAATAACCATATGAATATAATCCTATATAATTCTCCAATGAGCATAATCATTACCCAATACATTAGAGAATTATTGGGGAACATCCTTGATATAAGATATATCAAGATCACTCATGATCTATAATATGGATAAACCCTTCATATATGTTGCATATTGGCCTACCTATGAGCAAAAATGGGGTTCAAAACTTTAAAAACATTTTTCATGGAAAATATCGTGAACAAAATCATTAAAAAATATTTTAAACCTATGTACGAAACACACTAGAATGTAAAAATACACTTTACTTTTATACCCCAATTTTCAAAACATGAATATCCTATTAAGTGATAAGTATGGTTTTTTATTATATAAAAAATTTAATCTTGTAATACAATAAAAATAAATTTTATAGTGTTGTAAAAACACATTGTTGTTATACTCATTAAAATAGAGCATTTATTCCTTAACTTGATTGACCCATGGAAAATAAATGTGTTCTATAAATATATGTTTTTAATAATAATAATTCATATAGATAAACATTGAGGATGGTATCAGAAAAAAATATACATATTAGAGCATAGGTAATATCACGTTTTTTTGGTATTGATGAATTAAAATAGCATTAAGATATTTAAAATACCCCTCTTAAGGAATATATACATTTCACATTGAGAATAACTTTTAAGAAATAAATATTTATAGAATATAGTGAAAATAAATTAATAAGAATTTTTTTGAGAATATTTTATATTAATATTAAAAAGAAATAATTTTCATTACAGTAGTAAAATCCATTAATTGTTGTAATCATTATTCTCGAACACTTTGTAAAAGGGCATAAAGAGTGACACATTTCGAAAAAACAATTATAAAATTTAATTTTTAAAAAACATTTCAAATAAGTATAAATATAAAGTTATATAGATTTACAAAATCATTAATTTTTTGAAAATAAATTTTTAAAAAACATTTATAAAACATGGATATGGAATAGAATGTTAAATGTTATAAAAGAGGATACAAGATCAGCATCGCTTAAAAATGAATTCCTTCATGTTTCTATAATCAATATGGGAGGGACTATAAATTAAACATGGATAACATATTAATAAATAAATAATAATAAAAGTTATTTGTTTTAATAAAATAAGATATTATGACCCCCCCTAATGAACCTTGATCATAAATTATCACAAAAATAAACGATATTGCAATATAAAGCCTTTTCCACTTTGGAAACACTTCAATAAAAAGACCATGAAATAATAACATAAAATTAAATTTTAAATATAAAAAAAATAAGGTTATAAATTATATATTTTTCCAAAATTTAATTATTCACATCCCATTAAATAATATAGGTTGACATTGTAAACATATGTCTCTAGGAAAAGTAATTTCAGATGAATAACACTTCAAAATTTCATATCAATGATTTAGAATTAATAAATGGGGAGATTATCTATAAAATTTAAAATCCACACAAAAATAGAGGAAATATAATTTAAAATAATTTATATAACAATTCACAAATATTAATGACTTAATAATGTCGATGAACAAGAGTTATAACCTTACAAATGTAAATTGAGTTAAAACACTTTACAACTTGGTATCTTTCAATTCAAACCCCATTTGTCAAATAATTAAAATTATAACATAATTTATAATAAATTATCAACAATTCATTATATAGTATGAAAAATTGTAGTAGATACACCATATAAAATAAATGAGGTTCATAATAAAAAAAATATGCCTCAACGAATGAAAATTGAGATGAAATATCTTATCTCGAGTTCAAAATTCCTATGTATGTCCTTCAACACATATATTATAGACATGAATAAAATATTTTATTTCTTAAGAAAATTTTACTATATTAATTCATTATCTTTAAACCACTTGTTTCAATTATTATAAGTTCTTATTTAATTCTGTAATCTATTATGAATACAATGGGTTTATTGAGGAAGTTTGGTCCATAATTTCAAAATGGATTTAGTATGTTGTCTATGATCAAGGGGATCATTATACCAAAACATTTTGAATAATAATAAAGAAATACTTATAATTTTTACAAACTAATTATACTTTTAAATTAAACCATTAAACATGATTATAAAAAGTGTACTATTTTACAATGATGGAGAAGGTTGGTCGTATGTATGCATGAATAACATTTCTATTTTCCAAAAATCATTATTAAAAGAAAGTATTTATTATTATATCTTTCTAGAATTATCATAATATATTAAATATAATATATTTTTTTCAAATAAACTTATATATATTATCCATGATATGTGGTGATATAAAATTAATCACTTCACATTATAGAGGTGGTAGTCCACAAGTATGCACAAACGATGTTATCATTTTTTAGTGAATGGAATAGTAAGATAATTGGTGTTATATTATCTTTAAAAAATTATAAATATTACATTAAGATTATATATTTATATTAAATTATTAATTATTACCAATTTTTTTAGGGAGGTCATCGAAAACGAATTATATTTGTCTTTGAGGTGGTATCCCACCATACACATGGATGATGGATTCCTTTCCCATTTGATGGAAGTTGGAAAATGATATAGGTTATTCCATGAACATAAGAAAAAATAAGTATATGGGATATACTTATGATATTATATCATCTTTTTTAGGTATGATTTTATGTAATTAAAAGAAGAAAAATATAAAATACAATCAGTTAATAATGATACCTCTTCTTCTATAAAATACTAATGGATTAAACAAAAACGCTTACCTAGGTTGGTTTTGTATTAAGAAAGTCCTATATGATGTTAGGAGAGATTTAAGAAAGTTATTTGGTATGTTTTTCGTTCTAAACAAATGATTCATTAATTTTGATGTAAATATAAGAAGATAATCCTTTTTATAAGAGAGGGTAGGATCACTCTTCAAATTTATCAAAATACTAAATTAATATAAATTAATTATCTTTTAAACGTGACCAAAAAATGGTTTTTTAATTTTTACTATGATTATGTGTCAAAATAATGTTATAAAATAAAATATAAAAACATTTTGACTATATTTCCATCCATATCATTAGGTTTTAACACCTTAATAACCGCTTTCACACATATCATTACAGTAAGGATTTTTTCTTTGAGGGTCAAGATTGTTACTATAAATTGAAAAAATACCATAAATGGATGATGAGTGATATTATAATCCATATATTAATCAATTTTTTTAATCTATGTTTTTTGTAATTTTATATCATTTTATAAAAGATCATTTATTATAAAATATCATTAATGTTAATATTTAGATCTATTCATTACCTTGACATTAATAACATCAAAAAAATTAAATTCTAAAAAAACTATTTTCTTTACATATTTATTATATTCATCTATAAGAATAATTTATAACATCAATTATCTCAAATTATATTAATTTTAATATTTTTAATATCATTTATTGGATTTTAATATTTATTAAATAATTACTCCATCAGGTTTATATAGAAATTTGAGGTAAATATTTATTCATGGAAAATTAAAAATAAATTATAATTATGAATATATATCATATATATTTAAAATTAATAATTATAGAAAAACAACTCTTCTATTTATACCCATGTTAACAAATTTATAGTTATTAAAAATAAGAGTGTGATATTTTTTACTTTTCATTATATATGATATTATAAAGGACATAATCACACATAAATGGAATAAAATTCCATCTAACATCATATTTAATGATTATGGATGGTATAAAATTATCCAATAAAATTAATTAACTATTTAGCATAATTTTATAGTTCTTATCTTATTATTTTTATTCTTTAATTACCTGATTTTCCTTTTACTGTGGTGACAAAAATTAAAAAGGTTACTCTTCATATTGACCAAAAAAAGAGACCTATTTTAAAATTTTGGAATCATCATTTCACAACATGGAATCCATTTTTCAAATTCAAAAAAAAAACAATAGTGGTGGAATTTAATTTTAAATTAAATTGATGAAATACAGTTTTTTTGAAAAAAATGCCTTTCAAGTATAAATATTTTTATTCTAATCTAAAGTGTAAAATAAATTTCAAAACCAATAATTAAATTATATTATATTAAAAAGGGAAATTTTAAATTTTTATGCTAATCCAAAATATAATTTTGTGTTTTTAATACCTTAAAATTAAATGTATTATTCAATAAAAATGAGCATTTTTCATTATTCATTGAGAAATCAACCAATTTTAATGTTTTTTGAAAACATCACCATATGATAATTTTTATATAGTGATTTAAAATTGATAACTATTTTATCAAATAAATGTTTTAAATCTTCTATAAATTAATTATCTCATTTGCTCAATAAAAAAATTGAATAAAACATTTCTTTGACGAATAAAGTTCTGTTACTAAATGTTGAGTGATTTTTTCCTTGTGAATTAATCAAATAAATTTCTATTTATTAGATTCCATATATTTATTTTTATAATTATTTAATACTATTAATAACATATAATTTAATGGCTATTTTATAATAATCATATTTAAATAATAACATTCCAGAGTTTGTTTACGCTCGATGTAGTGTATAATATATGTTATCAAACCAAATGACCTTCTTTAAAAATATGGTGATATTAAATTTTATCTCCCATAAACCATTTTATAAATTTAATGTACGAAATTTTAAAATCAATATCAATAATAATTTTTTTTATATTTTAAAATAATTTTTTGTAAACCCACATTGTAGAATGTGTTTATAAAACATCCTCTTTAAAAGATAGAAAGGTAAGTGTGGAGGTTATCTATAATAACACATAGCTATGTTTGAATATCGGATAACATTGTTGTAATGTGAAAACATGATGTGTAATATAAAATTAACTCTAAAGGACTAGTATAAATATATATAAGACATGATGAATTGAAATTTAATGATCTCAAAATCATAAATCTATTGTGGGTGAAGAGGCTATTGATTCATTGAAGATGAAGGTAATAGGATAATATTTTTTAACAAGATCCTTTTAGCAATATATGAGAAATTAATTTATCATAAAGACAAATAACATAATAAAATATACTATCTTTACATGTATAACATCATCCTTTAATCAATTCTAATCACAATCTCATATTTTTCTCTAAATAATGTATTCAAGATGAATATTTTATTACATATAAAACTAAATTAAACATCTATTTAACCACATAATCTATTATAGAATAATAAGATATTTTGTCCTATGTGTCCAAAATATTTATTATAGGGTAAGATAATTCTGAAAATTTATAAACCTTTACTTAATGAAATAATATATTAATCTCAACATTTCTACTTTAATAACCATTATTAAAATTATATCATTCCATAAAATATTATTCGTAAAATTATTAAAAATATTTTAAACCCAGATAAAAAAATAAGTATTTCATTGCTCATTCTTTGAATATGAATTTAACATTTATTGATAAATAATATTAGTCACCCATTTCATCATGTCCCCAAAAATTTATATGCCCAAATAATATAATATAAAAAAATATATTATTCATTTACATCAATAAACTACCTAACATCTGATAAATCACATTCATAAAATTATTAACCTCATATTTTATATCGTTACATTCATAGTACATTCCCAAAATTTTAATAGCATTTTTCTCAAATATTACTTACTGTTAGAGCTAAGGGTTACTTAAAACTCATCCCAATAAAAAGTTTCCAAAAATATCATTTTTCTCCTTAAAATTACACCTCTTAAAACCTAAAAGGGGTGTCTAAATGTTTGAAATATGATCAGACATAATCTCAAAACCCCTTGATAGTATCCATAAGTTTTATGATAACATCATGCGAAAGTATCATAATATCCAAAGTTATCTAAACTCAACTCTAATGGATACTGTAACATCCCCGAACCTGAAATCTCATATCCATTACTAAAAACATAAGATTTAAATTTATGGAATTGATACTGAAAAATTTGACCCAATTTATTGCATCAATACCATACAAAATCAAATTTAATTTTTATATCACTTAAATACGCAAGGAAAAGTTATATTTATATTTTTTTGAAAATTTGGAAGAACTCGTACATAAACAACACTCTTGTCATTAAGATATTATTTCTACCACTATATCAATATTTTTATATTCCATAATAATTAGTCAACATATAAAACAAAATTCTCCACAAGTGAGATCTTTCTAGACCTAACACATTTTTTATCATTCTTCAAATCCTAGTGAAAAAAAACATAATACGGGTGATCTCAAATGCACAGAATGAGAAAACAAAAAAACTAACAATTGATTTTCATTAATTAGGGTAAGATTATCGTAAGAGAAATGGTAACATAATAAATTTTCATAAGAATAATCATATGATAAATCATACACATAAATACTTAGACCATTAATCGTGAAACATGGAGCATATCCTACTAAAGGAGAAGATTCGTAAAAATAAATAATCATGAGAATTTTTATATCAACTGTGATCAAAAGAAACATTTACAACCCATATAAAGAATAGATAAACAGTTTTGTAACCTTGGGATATCATAATCTATAACCATTATTAATCCTTTATAATTGGAATAACCATATGGCTGACATACAATATAATTCTCCAGATAACATAATCATTACACAAGGCATTGGGGAACTATATTGGTGCACCAATTAAATAAGCTATATAGATATCACCATTTAGCTATAATGGGAATCAAACCTTTGTATATGTTTTATTGGTCTTATTCCTGTTATATAATTTGGATAAATAATTTTTAACCAAATTCTTAAGGACAATTTGAGGAATTAAACCCATGAAAACTCTTTTAAACCCATGTGTAAGACACCTTTAAATTTGAAAATATCCTTTTCTTTTAAGAAACTATTTTTAAATCATAAATAAACCATAATAACAGAAGAAGGGTTTTTCATTAAATAAACATTAAATATTATTAGGTAATCAAAAAAATTGTTTTGGAATGTGGAAAATCATTTTTTTCATATACGTTAAAATAGAGAATTCTATTCATAATGTGAATAACCCTATAAAATCGGGTTCCTAGAAATTATATTTTAAATAATAATAATCCAAAATAAATATAATGATGATCGTTTCATTGTAAAATATACCTTGGGGAGAATATGTAAAATTGGGGTTTTTGTATTTATGAATCTAAATACCATTAAAATTTAATTAAAAATACTCATGTGTAAAATTTATTCTTTGGATATAAAATCACTTTTAAAAACAAGTCATTTGAAAAATATTATTCAAGAAATATTATTTTAAAAATAAATTAGTAATCTAACAATTTTGTCTTCAAAAATATAATTATTAATTTGGGGGGAAAATCCATTCATATTGTAAACATTAAAAAATGGCATTCATTTCAAATATATAGTATATGGGAATCCAAAGTGACCCATTTTTGGAAAAACAATTTGAAATATAATTTTAAAAATATTCTAAACCTAGTAAAAATATCAGGTAAAATACCTTTATGAAATCATTTAATTTTATAAATGACCATTTTTAAAAACATATTATATAACATGAACATGGATAATAAATATTACTAATCTTAAAAAAAATATAATATTAGCATCACATAAAAATTAATTTCATGATGTTTATTTAATAATTAATGGAGTAAATGAAATTTAAAAATATAAAAAAACATTTATAAATTTATTAGAATAAAATATATGTGTTTCAAGAAAATAATATATTTGTATTTCCTATTCATGGAACCTATAACATAATCAATATAGAAAAGAAAAATGAATACAACATAAATCCTTAAACACATTTGTATCTCTTTAATCATATTCCCATAATGGAATAACATCAAAGCATACAACAAATATCCTAAAAATAATGATAAATACATTTAAAATGGTAGTATATATAACTCATTAAAGAATATAGTTTCACATTGTAAACATATATCCCAAGGGAATGTGATTTAAGAGGAATAACCCTTAAAAGATAATATCAATGAATTAAAAATTAATAAATGGAGATATTACATGTAACAAATGAAAATCCAAAAAAATTAAATACTCAATACAAAAAATTTATATATCAATTCACACATAATAAATTCTTAATATGTTCAATTAATAATGTCTATAGCCCAATAAAAATAAATTTACTAATGAAACCCTTTACCTCTCGTTAACATTAAACACAAATACCATAGGATTAAATAATAAAAATTTCAACTTATAATATCATCAAATATGAATACATAAAGTTACAGTATAAAATTTTAATTATATACACGATATAAAATAATTACACTTCACTACAATAAGGCAATCATCAACGAGGGAAAAATTATATGAATCCCTTACTTCAATTCCATACATTCTATTTATATCACTAATCCTCTTTATAAAAGACTTATATAAATTATTTAAATTTTTATGAAAATATTAATGTAATTATCCCTTATCATTAAAATTTTTTATTCACTTATTACAATGGGATATTTTATTACATAACAAGTAATGTCAACATAAGGTGTTTTGAGGACTTTTGGTTCGTAATTTTAAAATGGCTTTGGTGTCTGGATCATAGTCAAAAAGGCCATTATGACACCATCTCCAAAATAAAAAATACATAATTATAATTTATATATATATAATATACATTTAAATATAATATTTAAATACAAATAAGAAAAATTGACTATGATACAATAATTATGATAATGGGTGGTATGTACGCATGAGTAACATTTCTATTTCTCAAGGATCATGATCAAAATAAGGTAAGTATTATTATATCTCAATAAAATTGTAATAATATAATGAATATCATATTAATTATTCAAATACACTTATATATTAGTTATGTTATGTGGTCATGAAAAATGAATAACATATCTTCACTGGGGTGTTATCCCACACGTACATGCGAACAACACTATAATTTTTTAGTGAAGAAAATGATAAAAAAATATGTGTCATATTATATATAAAAAGTGATTAATATTCCATAATTACAATATAATAATATAAATATATATATATATATATTAAATCTACCATTATAACCAATTGTGAGAGGTGTTTATGGAAAACAAATTATTTCAGTTCATTGTACACACAAACGATAGATTCCATTCCTATTTCAAGGAGGTTGAAGGTGCATTTTGAATATTTAATTAAATAAAAAATGTCTAAGTATATGGTATATTCTAATTTTGTTATATCATATTCAGTTAATAAATACTTTAAAGAACTATAAGAACAAATCAAACACAAATAGTTGGTTTGTAATGAAACCTCTTATTCAGATGACCTCTAGAGGTTTAGAACAAAAGCATCCTTATGTAGGTTGTAAGATAAATAAGACAACAATAGGATGTGAGTATAGATTTATTCAATTTATTTAGGAAATTATTTTGAAAAAAAATTGTTCATAGATTTTTATGTGTAGAGAAGAAGGGATTCTCTTTTATAAGAGAGAGGAGGGGCACTCTTTTAATTTTACAAAATATTATATTAATATAAATAATATTTCAACAAAAAATAGATCCATACTAATTTTTTTTATAATATAGGATGTATATTTTTCAAAATAATATCCCATAATAAAAATTAAATATTTTTTGAAAATATTTTTACCCCTAGCTTTTGGTTTAAATACCTCATTTACCCTTCTAACATGTATCATGAGAACAGTGATTTTTACTCTTTAAGGGTCAAGATAGTTACTATAAAAAGAAAAACAGTATATAAATAGACAAAGTATAATATTATAATCCATATCCTAATAAATTAATTAAATAAACAATTTTTTTAAATTATTTTTATTTAATAAAATGTTATTAATTATAAAATATCATTACTAATAATTTTTAAACTATTCATTACTTTTAAATTATTAACATAAATAACCCAAATGAAATTATAGATAAATATTTTATTACATCTATAAACTATTATATTCGTCTATAAATTTGTTACCACATTAATATCACAAGAATTATTACTGTTAATATTTTCATTATCATTTATTGTATTTTTTTCATTAATTTAATAATTAAAATGCCATCTTTGTGTAAGCATAGAATATAATTATTTCATTAATAAAAAGTAGAAAAAAATAATCATGATGGATATAAATTATTTATATTCAAATTTAATATTTATAAACTAATATATATATATATTTATTATCCCTATTTTAACACTACTGGAAAACTAACCTATACGAACGGTTTGGAACTATTGGTAGAGGCCTCCGAACCGTTGGTATAGGCTATACCAACGGTTTGGAGAACTGTTGCCATGTAAGCCGTTGGGATAGGTCTATACCAACGGTTTTCCCAAAACCGTTGGTATAGACCTATCCCAACGGGTTTGGAAACCGTTTGTATAATTAATATGAAAATCTAAACCAACGGTTATGCAACCGTTGGTATATGTATTTCAAAAAAAGAAAACATTTGCTGGGATTTGATCCCAGGACCCCTAGTTTATCATTGAACAACTTAACCACTAACCTAACATGACTTTTGTGAATATAATTACATAAATATATATATGTATTCTCATAATTATTTTAACTTTTTATTTATATAATGTTCTGGGTAAGAAGAAATGATAAAAAATAAAATGATCTATACCAACGCTTGTCACAACCATTGGTATAGGTCTATACCAATGGTTTTGACAACCGTTGGTATAGATTTTGATTCTAGATTTTGTTTTTTGGGTGGAAGGTTGGTTTTTGTGGGACCTTTCCCAATGGTTTGGGAAAACCGTTGGAATATGTATACCCTTTCCCAACAGTTTGGCCAAACTCTTGGGAAAGGGTATACCTATCCCAACGGTTTGCCCAAACTATTGGGAAAGGTGTCCAAAATGTGGGCATTCCCAATGGTTTGGCCAAACCATTGGAAAAGGAGGCCTCAATGTGGGGATTTCCCAACGGTTTGGCCAAACCGTTGAGAAAGGTAGCCTCAAAGTGGGGTTTCCCAACAGTTTGGCCAAACCGTTGGGAAAGGGAACCTATAACAACGGTTTTTACAAATTGTTGGTATAGTAGCATTGGGAATGTTCATATTTTCAGTACTGTAAAAATATTATAGTTATTAAAAACAAGAGTGTTATATTTATTACTTTTCATTATATAATATATTATTCAGATTATAATCATATAAAAATAGAAACAAAAGGCCATAAAAATTATTCAAGGATGATTATTGATGATATAAACTCATCCATTAAAATTAATTAAATTTTTATGGTCATTTTATAGTCCCTATAATATTATTTATAACACATAATTACTAGATTTTCAATTTACCATGGTAACAAAAATTAATAATTCTATTATTCAAATTGACAAAAAATAAAAGGGAAATAACTGAAAAATCTTCACCCAATAATTAATAATATGAAAGCAATTTTTTAAATTTCAAAACAAATTCGAATACTTTAATATAAAATTAAATCAACGAAGAATAGTTTTTTAGAAAAATAACTTTTCATGTATAAAATGTTTTTATCATAAATTCAAGTATAAAATTAATTTCAAAAACAATATTTGTATTATATTAATTAAAAATTAAATAATTAAATTTTACAAAATTCCAAAATAGATTTTTATATGTAAAAAAATTTAAATAAAATATCATTTTCAATAAAAATATATATTTTCCACTATTTATTGAACAAACAAACATTTCAAAAATAATTATACATTCACCATAGGATAATTTTTATATGTTGATTTAAAAAGTTATATTTATTTAATAAAATAAAATTTATAAAATTTATTTAAAATAATTATATTATTTGTTTAATAAATCCCCATTTCGTTATAAAACATATTTTCAATGAAAAATTGGCATTACTAAAAATTGAGTGCTTATTTCCTAAAAATTAATCTATATATTTTATTTCATTGGAACAATTATATGTATATTTATATATACATTTATTTATTTAAAAATTTATTTAATTATTTTCATATGCACTAATTTATGGATAGGTTATAATGGTAACATTTAAATAATAACATTTCACAGTTCGTTTGCTCTTATTATTCTGTGTCGTACATGTTATCAAACCTATCATACTTCTTTTAAAATATCAGTATATTTCAACTAACCAATATATTTCTCATAATATTATATCTTCCATTTTAATATGTTCTATTTTCCACATCATTAACTTCTTCTCAATATCCTTTTATTCATACATTTCCAATACAATGAGCTTTTTATCGCCAATGTAATTTTGAAATAACGATTACTTCTGAAAGTAAATACATCAATGAAATTGGTTTAAATTTATATATAAACCAACAATAATTATATTCTACTCTATCCATTATATGGGATTTAATTGTCTTCTCTATATTTCATTTCCCATATGACTCATTTTAACCCATTTTAAGGAAACCAAACTTACCTCATCTTTTAGGTTAGGAATCCTTTTCTTTCATGATCCCGTCATAGGATGAGTTTACAAATATCATTATATATTCTTAAAAACATTACCAATTTTATTTAATAGTAATTTGGATTATTTAAATTATTTAAATATTATTTAACATTTTTATATTGGTCATTTTAATCTATGATTAAAAATCATCACTTTTTTACATTTCTTGTTTGAACCCAAATTTCTACTGTTTTTTGTCTAATTTATATGAAACCTCATATATATGATTTCATGTTTTCTAAAGAAAATTATTATTCTCCACATTTTATAAAATGTATACAATAAAATATTTTTTCTTTTAAATGTCTTGATTGTTTCATATTTTTAAAGTGATTTCCCCAATTCATCTAAAAAAATCTGTCTAACTCAATGTCTTATGAAATATTTTATGTTGTATCAAGGATATTATCCCAATGATAAAAATCTACCTTATTTCTGAAGAGAGATGATAAAATGATCTTTTATATTATATAATTAATATGTTATATAATTTTTCTTTCCTATCCATACACTTTAGATAAGCAATATTTTTCGTCTAATTATTTCTTTTATGAACAATCTATATTTCCTTCCTTTATTAAAATGTATTTACCAAGTTATAATTCAAGAATTGATTAAATAAATCAATAAATAAACCATATAACCTTAATTCTTTATTCAATTATTTTCATCTTTGAACACTTAATATTTATATCCATTGATTGAAGGATGTTCACATCGATACCATTAAACAATTTATTAAAACAATTACTGACTACATCATAAACCAATTATATATATGGTGAAAATACTATGTACATTATTAAATAGTGTCTAAAAATTGATTTAACTTATATCATAGGATACCCATTTATATTCAACGGTTTAACATTCGTATCGATTGAATTATAATTTTTACCCTTATATAGTTTTATTTTAAAGGGATATTAAACCCATGTTATTTCTATGTGTTATATATAATATGATTGATTTCCTATGGAATGAATATGTAAGTATAATTATGGTAGGGTATTATATCACCCTCTAATTCATTGTTTTATGTTTATATCTCACGAGATGTTTACGATTTGATAGAATGATTATGTTCTCATTTGAGTGGGAATTACATTTTTTCTCTCATTTTCAGGTGTAAATATAATGATTTTGTTTAGATTGTAAGGTATATAATGCGTTTTGTCAAATGTTTTTCTTATTCTTATGGTTTCCCCATATCTTGATGGTATTTTCATGTCATATAACCTTTCTATGTTTTTTTATTCCATGGTAATGTAATATTCCGTGTTTACATCACTTTTCTAAAATATTCCCTAAATTCTTCTTATTCACTTATATATCCCATGACATATGACCTATGATTTATTTCCTATCACGTTATTTTGTATTATTATTTTAACCATATTCTCATTTATTCTTAAATATGATATTTTGGTTTAATCATTTATTTTTACCAATATTGCACACAAACCTCACCACATTCTTTTTTTTCAATTCCCCTTTTTATGAAGATGATTGTAAACTATGATAATTTTATAAGGGAGATTTGTATGGTTTTATTGCAGATAATTGTTCAAATGTATTAAAACAATACACTTTTCTATATAACTGGTCCCCAAAAAAACCAAAATTCTATTCAAGTTGTGCAATCGTTTTATGACATGTAATAATAATGGGAAATTGTTTATAGTTCTTCATGGATATTATAACTTGGTGTCAAATATATTTGTAAAAGTTTTGGTTTTTTTCAAAATACTGGGGAGTGTGTCATTGGGGAGCCTCATATGGTATCAAATATATTTTTTGTGATTTTTAAGGATTATATTTGGAATATTTGATGTTTATATAAGATAACATTAGAGAAAATAGTAGAGATAAATATGAGGGACAAGTTTAAGTATAATATAATAACATTATGTTTTGTTAAATTTTAGATTATAGCATTCTATTAGAAATAACATCCTTGATTGGATATAAAAATTGGATGCAGACTCTAGACAAAATTTACCTATTGCGAATATCCTAGAATTTATTGATTGGGAATTTACTCAATCATCAATTGTTATGTGATAAAGAAGCCTAACTGCACAACTGTTTTAATAACCTAATTGGATATGTTATGGTCAATTCATATTCTCTCTAATGAACCATTATGAGGTATTTGACTATGATATTATCTTGTTATGTTAGAGAACAAAATATAAAAATTTCTTTAGATAACCAACGATTAAACAAAGAGAGTCATATATTAAACCAAATATAAAATATATTAAAAATGGTATCATAAGGGAAGAAATAATAAAATTCATGATTTCATATTCCTATTTTAGATATTATCATAACCATTTTTTTTATAATTTTTCTAAAAAAAAATGGTAGAGAAAACTAAGCTGAGAAAGGTATATATCTAGAAACTTTTATGTCTTATAACTTACTATATTAGTGTACATAAATGGTTGATAATTTAATTATATGAATGTTTTGATGGAAATGGATTTTTTTCCTAGATTTACCTATGGTAGTATCATTTATATATTAATAGAAAATAAATCTTGATACTCATTGTTATTTTTATTAGCGATTGATATTTAACAATGATATTTTGTATTTTGAATCCTGGAATGTGAATTTTGAGGATTTTCTATAGGTTCCCACTAATCATAAAAGTGGACTTTCAATAAAAAAAGGATTATTGTTTTAAGGATTTTAATTCAATAATTAGGATACAATGGATTGAAAACATATATTAAATTCTACAAATAACCTTGAAGAGAAATTTTATGATAAGGTTGTATATTTTGGTCATAACTATTGAAGAACACATGATTGAGGAATGAATAAATATTAGGTTTAATATATTATATATGTTGATGTAATAAATGTATGATAAAGTTTTTTGAGAATATTTTTATATTTTATTGATAGACTTGGAATTGATTTGTTATTTAATTAAATTTTAAACATTAATAATTTGGGTGAAGTTCATCCCATTTTTGGCATTACGATATAGTTTGTGACTTCATAAACTAGTGGTGAATAAATTCAAGGGTTACCGATAGAGTTTATTTAGGAATAATAAATATATTTTTTTGTTTATTAACATGGATATTAACATGGTTTTGATAAAGGTATATTTTATTGAAGTTATGATATGGGTATATGCATACTTGAGTATAAGATTATATAAATGATTAATATTGTTTGATGAAACATAACTAACTTGATATATCCTCATAGTGTAAGGATGATTTCCTAATAAATTTCACATATTAATTTATAAATATGTAAACAAACCCTTCATATACATTCATTAGTGAGTAATAATTAAATTTTTTGTGATTTAACTTATTTAATGGGTGTATAATGTAACTCTTTCATATTTGGGAATATATTTTTCAAAATTAGTACTACATTCAATGGTCTCCTCCACATGCAACACATTAATAAATCATATAATTATATATTTGATGAATATTATTAATAAAATTAATTAATAATAAAAACTAATATAATTTAAAAATAAATCAGTTTGAAATTAATATCAAATCGTATTAAAAATTTTAAAAGTGTTTAAAGATATTTTTTCTTTATATATTTTACATTCATATAATTCCTAAATTTATTAATTTATAAATTTTAATTTTGTAAAATTAATTTTGTTTTTGAATTCATAATATAAAAAGTGGAATAAGATTAATTTTTGATACTTTTTTAAAACAATTTATTTTTATAAGAATGGTTAAAATAATCGTATGAAAATCATAGCATTTATGACTATATTAATAACATAAACTTAAGAAAAATAAAAAAAAGCATGACCAAATATTTATTAATATGTAAAAAAATTACATATAAATACTATTATTTATTTTTAAAACCAATGATTAACAACATACAAAATAAGATCCAACAAAAGAAACTATTTTTTACTTTCTTTTAATGAAGTTTTATTTCCAAAAAATAAATTTTTTATTGCTTTGACAGCTGCATAAATTTTATTTATATTAAAATACTCCAATTTATATCATGAAAATATAATATATACATAATTCAACGAAATATAATATTTTTTATATTACAGATATACTTTTTATAGAGACATGTTTTTATGCATTACATTCAAAAATATTAAAACTAATTTTTTTATAGGGAATAATTTTACATGATTTAGTGAATAACATATTTTTAATAACATGGCCATGATTTTTTAATAATTTTTATTTTATTTTTTTCATAATAATTAAATTAATTAGCTAAAAATTAATTACCACGGTAAAACAAAAAATGGTAAAAATGAAATTCTGAGATTAAATGACTATGACACATGTTAAAAACATGTTTTAAAATTTATTGTTTAGGTATTATCAAGTTTAAATATTATAAAAATCTATTATTTTTTATTTTTTAATCTACTTGAAATGGAATCCCTCCTTTTTATTACATAACAAAAAATATAATTTTACAAAAAATGATCTTTTAAAGATTGGTGTCTTGAAAAAAGGTGCATAGACCATGAAAACCCAAAAAACATTATTATATTAAACATGAAAATATTTTTCAAGGTTCATCCTATGTATATTTATTGTGTCTATTAACTTGGGGACATACATCAACGGAAAGGGAGAGCAGAAGCCCTGGTAAGGAAAAACAAGATAAATAGTTTACATATGATATTGATAAGAACATTAAGAATATCAATACAGCATGAAAAAGATAGAATGTGGGCTGTCAAAAATAAAATAACCTTAATTATAACTTGTAAATTTATCATCAACATTTTATTGGTTCATTCATAATCATATCACTAAGGTGTCATAAATATTACCAAAGTTATTCACCAAGGTATCGCAAATCTTGCAATCTCTAGAGATTGCATTTTTTTACCCAATGCATTGGAGAAATATCAAGGTGCGCCACTCATATATATTAATTAATTTGATGCACATTAATCATAATAAATGATCTAATAAATATCCTATGGATAATAAAATAAATGGGTTTCATTTGAAAATCATGGTGTTTTAGAATGTTCATAAAAACAAGATCTTTTTGTCATTTTAATCACATAGAAAATGAAAGTGGGGTTTGTGTATGTTAATCCCAAAATTAAAAAGATAATTTTTTCATATAATGTAATACCCTGGGATAAGATAATATGTTTTGGTATTCACAAAATAAAATAAATTTATTTATTGATATAAAGAGAGATGTTTTGAGATGATAGTCCAGCAGCATAACGATATAAAACGTTGTTTTAGAAAACATTAAAAAAATTGGTGACAAGGGTCTCCTCCTTATAAATGACACATAATACTATAAATGGATATAATAAAATGTACTAAAGAACATGATATTGATATTTTAAAGACATACCACATAAAATATAATTTTAAAGGAAAATAGAAGTTGAGATTCCCTAACCTTGAACATTGACTCCAAAAACTCACAGATCGAGACCATAGGAGATTAAGTACACATCGGGAGGACTCCATTCGAGTTAAAACTATCATAATGTCTATAATATTTAATTTTGAATGAAATATAATGGATAAATGGGTGACTATTAATAGGAAAAGTCAGGGAGTCTTTTATTAATTTTTGAGAACACCTCAGTAGTGGTATTTGTAAAACCATGGGCATTCCCATGGTATTTGCCAAATGGGATATCTATTATGATATTTTAATCCTAAAGAGTTTACCATAATTATTATATCATTATTACATCATTAATGTTGTTTTTAATCATTCTGAAAACTCATAATTATTTTTTTACTATTCACCAAAAATTCAACTATTTCAGAAAAATTCAGAAAATTAACCCTAAACATTTGATTATGTATAGATATCAATAATGAACTACATTTTATGAAAATTAATTTTATTTTAATTTTAAATTTTTTAATAAAAATATTTGTTTCATAAATATACTAATACTTAACTAAGTCATATATATTATGATATAATTATATCACATTACTATTTAAGATGCCTAAAATATAAATATACTTCTTTAGATGAGGATACTATTAAATTGGTCAACTTAATATTTTTAAGGGTGACATTAAAATTCTAAAGGGTCATGTTTCTATTTAACTAAAAGTTAGGTTGATCTTATAAAACTCTAAATGTCCTACTGATCGTAACCATTTATGTCCATTTTCCGAAAATCATTTCACAAAATCAATTATTTAAATTATAATAATTATTTAAAAATAACAGTATTTTTCACTCTTCATAAAAAATCATACTTCTTATAAAATACTAAAAATTCATCCTAGTATAATTTGGACATTCAATATTTAAAACATATATTTATTTTACCATAATAGTTCTCTAAGAATGAGAAATCATTGAAAAGAGCAATTTTTTCTATATAATAAATTTATCAAATGTCTCAATTAAACATAATATTTTTAAGTTAGACTATTATTAACCTGGAAATAATGGAATAAATATTTTATTCAAGAAAAGGTAATTCACATTAAGTGACTAAGGCCTTGTCACATTACCCCTATTAACACCTGTATATGACCTAAGGGTAAGGTGTTCAATGGTGATGGACTATTAGGGCTACCCGGATAACATCAGCCAAGTGGTAATCTATGTGAAAATGAACTTATTCCATAGGTTATTTCATTAAAACCTAACATGTTGATGCTTATCTTGGGATTGGTCATGTGTGAAGCCCAAAGATGCTACCTCTCTACCATGTTCTGGAAAATGGGCTTCATATAGAATGACTCTACAGGATGAGTCCATAGAAACTTATTTCTACCTTAATTAGAAGTTATAATTTCTATTTATAAAAAATAATCATAATGTTAAGATTACAGTATCCAATGGTCTTATGACCAATGATCATAATTGAAAAACAGTCATATAATGGTCAAAACTAGATGGTCACCTTAAAATATACATACATCATATTTTTTTTTGTGTATAATAATACAACACACATTTTCTAGAAACAAATAGTATTCAAGTAGTTTGGTTAGTTACACTTGACATGTTTATCATGTGATCCCATCAAATTTAGTGGTTATAATTACCAAAATTCTAGTCCCACCACATATACAAGGGGCATCTCACTACCCCTTAAATAAGAAAAAAGAATTAATTTAACACCTAAAAATCTACCAATATTCCTTATTTAATAATAATATTCTTCTTAGTTTATCCTCTAATCAAAAAATGTTGTCTTAAGACTACTATTTTTAGAAATTTTTAAAAGATTATGCAATGATTTCAATGTAAATGCTCATTTTTTCTAACTTTTCTTCCTTTCTATCATATTTTTTGAATTATAATTTAATCATTACTATATATTGGAGTAATTATTTTTGTATACATAATTTAATTATTCTATGTAAATAATTATTAACCAACTTTCCACTTTTATTGATAGGAATTAAACTGTCCTTTGTTCATTATGCGAACTACCACTTTAACAAAACGAAGATATCCATTTTACCCCCCACCTATCATCACACATTATTTGAGTTTAATAGGAGAATAAATATTATATATTTAATATAATAATTATTATTAAATTTAAAAAATATATAATCCACCTTTTTTCCCTCACATTTCATGAGAAATGAAGACGTTAATTATGTGTTGTGTAGACTACCACCGCCACGAAGAAATATATCTCATTTTTCATCTAGTTTCAGTATTATTTATTTAACCATGTTCATATTGGATTCACCAACATAAAAATATCTAAATATTATCATTTTATTCATTAATATTAATATTATTCAAAAAAATCCCTTTCACAATCATAATCATCAATTATTTATGGTATGTTCGTGTTTTGATCATTCTAGCTAACTACTTGAATAATGTTATAATATAATATAATTGATGAATATGAGAACACAATTAATCATAAAATATGATTTAAATATGTATGTTATGATTTTATATTAGTTCTTTAGTAGTAAATTAAATATTTAACTCTATAATTATTATACCAACACCCCTTATTTAAGTATAATCCAAACATGCCAATTACAGATTTCATCATTAAGGATCATAATCAAAAATCCAATGAAATGAAAATATCATAATATAAAAACTTTTAAATAATTATTTTTAGTACCATGAATGATCACAGAATGATGAACCTTGGGAGAATAATGTATGAAGAAACTATTATTATGATATTAGTTCAAAATGATCAAGATTACTCACACTTGATATCTAAAATAGATAAATGATAAGTAATATAAATGTAGAGAATAAATATAATTTATTTTTATAAAATGTGATATATATTAATAATAATTTTAAATATTCTATTAATATATCTATGTTTTTCATACACGATCTTAGAGTACATTGAACTAAGTAGGGAATCATTCTAAGGGGTTATTTGTCTTGAATTTTAATTCCTTAAGGAAAGACTATATTAAACACAGTGAATTATTTCATATTTTATAATTACTAAACATATAATATTTTATATCATTATTATCACATTATCAATGTTATTTAATATTTTTTTTTGAAATTATATTTTTCTGGGGGTTTTCATTATAATGTTTCTAAAGTTGTAATTGTTACATGCCTCTATTTTCAATTCAATGAGGCATGCCTAATATTTCTCACCGCATTTAAATTTTTATTGTTTATTCACTGCCCTATTTTCTTAAAGTATAATAAATATCTTTCATTTAATTATATTGTAATCCCATGGTATCCCTATTATGTTCTTTTGATTATAACGTTACGATTACTGTAAGTGTTTTTTTTCTAAAAATTTTACCACTTGATACATGTTCATTATTGTACACTATGTTATATTTGTAATGGTGTATTTAATTTTACATAAATATTTTGTATCATTATACTATAATTATTAATGAAATTTAATGTTTTATTTTAAATCATATCCTATAAGGGGTTTTGACTCAAATGTTTATAAGGATGAAAAGGTTTCTTGTCTCAAATTTAATTTCTTAAGACATATTTGTTGTCATAAAACATTTTTATATAGAATATTATATCTATTACCATTTTAATATTTTTTATCATGATCCTCTAATTTTATTTGACATTTAATGTTTTATTTTAAATCATATCCTTAAATGGGTTTTAATAGATAAGTTTCTACTATTATAAGGCTTTTATTGTCTCATTTTCAACAATATGGTACTTTCTGGATACTTTGATTCATAATTTCATTTATTTATATTAATCAATACCATAAATATGTAATATATGAAAATAGAATCCACTTTATGACATTTTAATGTTTATTTAATGGTTTTCCTTACAAACTTCTTTTATTCTTATATTACCAATACCATGATGGTTTCTTCATCGATCTCATATTTAAATAGAGATTTATTTGAAAATATTATACATACATTGAAAATTAATAATTTGCAACCAAAAAACCCCAGTAATTGTTTTTATGAACACATATTTTGATAATATTTAGTATTTTGCAATGAAAAATATGATTAATATTTTCATGTATTCTAAAATAATTTCATATTATCTTGGATTTATAAAATATTTATACTAAAATAAATGTTTTCAAAATGATTATGACTATTTCTTGTTTCCAAAGTGATTTTCCTAACACTCCTAAAAAATATTATTTATTTAAATACACATATATTGAGGCATTTTATACTTGATCAAGGATATTATTCCAAATATTCTATCAATATAATTTATTATAATGTATTATGAAATGTTCTTTTCTATCATTAAAATGGCTCATCACAACATTTTCCATGCCTAACCATCCATTGGGAGTATGCATTATTTTTATTGCAGTGTCATCCCACTATGAACACTCTATATTTTATTTCATTTATTGAAGTGTGTTTATCTATATGTAATTCATCAATGTATTATGGAAATTGTTGACTAAAACATATAACCATTATCTGTAAATTGTAAATACCATATACTACTTTTAATGGAATTAACATAGATATTTTTTATTATAATTGGTTTTCAATTTATATTTAATCGGGTTTATGTGTTTATTGATTGAATTATGAAGGATTTCCATATATGATTTCATTTTAAAGGGACTTGAACCCCATTTTATTTCCATTATTTTTTTATATTTTAATTGTTTTCTTATGGTACACATATACAAGTCCGATGATTCTTATATCCACCTCCAATGAATTGGGTTATGATTATATCTCAGGAGATAGTATTGTGTGGCCATGTGGATTGTATTAACTAAGGCTCGAGCATAATTATTTTCCTAATTTTTAAGGTTTATAAAAAATGAGTTAGTTCACATCTATATGGTCATAATGAGTTTTCACACAAGTTATTCACATTCTTATTTTTATGCCATATATTCATGTTTTTTTCTTATTATTTCATATTTCTATGCTTATTTTAATTTCAATAAAATGATAAATTACATGTTTACACATCTTTTATAATATATTCCACACTTTTTTGTTATTCAATGATTTATTCCATGATCTATGGTCTATTATTATTTTGGTATAAAATTCTTATTTATCTTTATTATACCCATTTTCTCCATTAATGCTTATTACAATGTCCCAACCCAGGTTGTACTAAAATGGTTTCCCAATTTAGTGTGTCACCTGACCTCAAGAATTCCTTCCTGGATGTCATTGGCTGGTAACTAGAAAAGAGTCTCTAATAAGGTATATGGGTAGACTACAACCACTTTAGAAAATAAAGAGAATAAAAAAATAAAAAAAATAGTTATTAAAGTAACAAATAATCAATAACCATGTATAATGTATGGAATTCTAAAAAATGGGTAAATCCCCATAAGAAAAAATATTACACATGTCATATCCTAACAGTGTTCCATGCTAATGAAAAACCCAAAAATGTATACATGCTAAAAATACCCAAAATGGATATCAACATTAGTCTAAAACAATCATCCATGCTCTATCTTATTTTCTAAATCATCCATCAATCATAGGGCATTTTCTCTTATCCAAAATTTCATCCATGAAATTTTCTATGGTACTGATGTCCACCCAAGAAGGGTATGAGTAAAACTCAGTTTGATGTCACCAATGGTGTCTATGTAAATATATTGTCTATAATAATAATAGTGTATTTAAAATATATTTTAAATAGTAAAAATTTATATAATAAAACTTGTTTCACAATTAGTAATTTTATCAATTTTCTATTTATCCCCTATGGTGTTAATGTGATCATAACCCTCAAGACCATCTTAGAACATCCTAGAAATTTGAGTCATCAATAAAAAGTGGTTAAATAGTTTAAAAAATAGGTTAATATCATTGAACGTTTATTTAAAATATTGAGGTGAAAATTCCAATTTCCAATACCATATCAAAGGAATTTGTTTTGAAATCATCATGTCAGAACCCAAACCATGAATAGGGAACATTGTGACCATCATAACTAGTCAAGGATATCAAAAATTGTGTCTATCAATCCCACATAAATAAAAAGAATGTATTTTTCAATAATTATCATCTTTGGGAGTGGAGAATCTAGTCCATTATACACATCTGGGAGATGTGTAACTTCATGCACATCATTCTCAACAAGTTCATCTTTTCAAAATATCCAAGGCATAAACAATGTGGAATTTTTAACATATCATAATATAATTAATCCACCTCGTTAATTTACCATTATTCAAATGTTTATTCTTTTTAATCATCATTAAACGAATTCCACACATAGTTCATTTATGAATTTATTTATTTAACCCAACCATTATGGTTTTTAAAATACATTTAACAACAAATTGAAACCCATTTAACCATTTACCAATTATTTACCTTTTCTAATAGTAACACACAAAATTTGTGATTATATCCAAATAACCTCTTGTGTCATGTTAATTTGTTAAAAAAACAAGGTTTTCCCAATTCAATCATCTAAACCCTCAATCTGATAATTTACTACTTATTCAACATTCCTCAAGTGATTGAAACACCCCATGGGATTACATAAGTATAGTCTCTAGATTATCAAAGAACATAAAAAGATCTATGAGAGCCCAAACATATCATTTAAAAGAAACAATCTATTTTCTTGTTCATGTACATAAATAAAAAGAAATTAATGGAATTCCCCCACCACATACCAAAGTATAACATTAGGATTTCGGGAGGAATATTGCATAACACTTAACTTATTATCTTCATTAACCACTCATCCAACAATAACACTTCATTATAACTAAAATTTAATAAAACAGCAATGGGAAGAAATCCCAAGAAATAGATCTTATAAGCTTCATAATAAGAGAAAACAACCAACCATTGTTCTTCTAGGAAACAAAAGTAAAATGATTCAGAGACATACATAGATCATATATTTACACTAAACTACAATCTGAATTTTTAATGACCAAAGGACTTTTGTCCTAGAAAGATAGGGGAACTTAGGGTTCATACCCATGAATTAGATGGAAGAAAGTGGAATGTAAATATTGTTAATATCATTTAAATATTGGGAGAGAAAATTGATATTTTCCACCTATTGAATGATTAATGGTTTTGCTATATTGTTTTGAAAATCTTGTGAAAAATGTGTATACTTCTATACGAAAGAGAAGCATGCGTCACATGGATTTGTGGGGAGATGAAATAATTTTTCAAACCATATAGAGGCCATGTAGTCAGGTCCATCCCAATTTATGTGATATCCAAACCCCCTTAAAAGTTGACAAACTTTGCACCTCCTTTCTCTTGGGCACATCATTCTAGTATAAGGTTAGTAGAAACTATGTTCCAAGTATGGTCCATGCACTAGATGACCCCCTTTTCCCCATTTTTATGTCATGATCCCTAGGACACTCTCAATAACTTCCTTACACCTATGAATCATTACATTATCTATTTTATAGTTATTTAACATAAGTTAAAATGAATACATGCCTTATCTGAAGTTGGGGATCTTATAGCCTCTCCTCCATAAAACAACTAATCCCCAAGATACTGCCCCAAGCATTACAAAGCCTCCCATGTAAAAAGATTATTATACTAGACCTGCATGTTAGATTCCCTTTATCAAGTATCCTCTTGAACACATATTTGGTTCAACAACACTGAGACTAAGGGACATTATTACCCCACAAAACATTCTCCTTGCGATACAGAAAGTGAATCAGATCATCCTAAAAAGACACATCATCTTCAAGATCAGCAATATTAATATCGAACACATAAGAAGGGTTAGGATGGTACATTAGGAGACGTGGCACATGAAATTTTTTGGGCATAACACCATACCATTGTAGAAGATCTAACTAAAACACAACCATCATGATCCTCCCTGCTATCTCAAATTTCCCCTGTAAATGTAGGGACCAAAATTCAATTTTTCTAATTTAGATAGTGACCCAATCTCAGTGAAACCTGATAGAACACCTGATCACACACTATGAACTAATTATGTTGATAAAGTAAGCCATATTATGACTTTGGTATAATTTTTCCATATAAATATTCTTCTCGGTCAACTAACAATTCTCTAATGTATCCTTTACAAGACTCGATCCCAATATCTCGGACTCCCCTGCTTCCATCCAACACAAAGGTGATCTATATAACCTACCATATTGTTCCTTGTATTGTGCCATTTTGAATTTGTACCTAAAAATATTGTTATAGGATATCTCAATAAGAGATAGTTGTTACTCTTGGGATCCACTAAAATATCAGACACATTCCCTCAATATATCCTGTAACACCTGGATAGTACATTTTTTATTTCCCACCAACATGAAGGTCAAAATTTATACTAAAAAACACATGTGTTCCCAATTCCTTGTAAAAAACTTTCATGATTCATTAATAAAATTGGGTCATGATCTAAAATGATACTTTGGGGAAATACATGAAAACATACTATCTTTTGAACATATAACTCACCCAAATTGTCAAAAGTGAAAGTCTCTAGAATATGAAAGAAATGGTCTACCTTGGTCAACCAATCTACAATCACCCATATTTCATTATTGTTTAAATGATCCCTTCTAATATATTCCATAATGTATATTGTAACACTATCTCACATCCATTATATAATAGGAAATGTATGTAAAATCTTTATAGGTCACTAATTCAAGGACCTCACATACTGAGAGGAGTATCATCATGTCCCCATACTTGTAAATTTATTTTTCATTCATATACACCAATACTATATAAAAATATCACCATACATTATCTTAAAAAAGGGGTTCATTTCCCACTTATAAACATGAAATTCATGCATCATGTCCTCCAAAATATAAGTAAGAAAAATAATGTGTCCATGAATGTGAATAATATCATTCTCATCAATTATTCAAAAAGGAGGTAACTCCCCACTTTAAATGAAATAACTCAACCCTAGGTACACAAAATCCACATACTACATTATTTTTACCAATTTAATAAGAGATGTAATGAATGATATATACAAGACCATCATCTATTCCCACTCCTTCTAAACACGTATGTGCATCTCAGCAAATAAGTCCATCATCTTCTACTCTAAACTAGACTCCTTGACTAATTGAGTTTTTTTCTTCTAACACAATGCATTAATAACACCTCTCATTTTCCCATTTATATTAGATAGTTCAAAGTAAAAATACCACACATGTTCAACCCACCATCACTTCTAGAGATTTAAATCTAATTGAGAAAATATATATTTGATGCCCTTATGATCGATATAAATAAAAAAATTATCAACCAAAATATAATGTTTCCAACATTTGAAATCATAAACCATTGTGGCCAACTTGAGATCATGTGTTTGACAGTTCCGTTCATGTAGACTCAATATCCAGGATCCATTGGCCACAACTCAGTCTTCCTACATAAATGTTTTCCCAAATCTAATGCTAGAAACATTAGATAACAATGCATACTCCTTAACTAATTATTATATGATAAAAATAGTTTTTGTGGGAAAAACTCTCATCAATCCCTAGAAACCAATCTCGCATATTTCAGGCTAATAAAACAAAACACCCTTATTAGTCATGCTTGAGAGTGGCATTGAAAAATGTGAAATGTCTTTGATGAACCTATGATAATAACCCACCAACCCCAAAATGAATTATATATAAAAAAATTCTTGGTCTTCTCCCAATAGAAAAATACTCAAGCTTTCTTAGGTTCCAATGACACGCATTCCTTATAGATTATGTGGACCATGAAATGTACCTTGTCAATACAAAAATGACACTAAGATAGCTTGGTGTATATCATTTTTTCAAAAAGTTTACTCAAGATTATGTCAACATGATTTTAATTATCAACATTAATATTTTATAAAAAAATTATATCATAATAAACAATATCAACAAATTGAACCAAGTATAGTGAACATGTTGGTTCATCAATTCCACAAAAACAGCATGAGAGTTTCATCTTCCTAAAAAACACCACGATGAACTCATAACAGATATACATTATTGTAAATGTAGTATTTGGTATATTATAAGGTCTTTACCTCAAATTATGATACCCTAATATAAAATAAAATTTTTAGAACACACTTTCACCCCTATGCTGGTCAAAGAGATCATTAATATTCTAAATAAGAAATCAGTTCTTAATTTTCATATGATTCATCTTTTGGTAATTGACAAAAAAATACAATGTTCTATCACCCTTTGTGGATTAAAAAACTAGAGACCCCCTAGGTGACATACTAAGATGGATAAAATCTTAATTTTCCTACTCCTCCAACTTATTCATAGGATTATGAAGGTCTACTAGTGCAATTTGGTTAGGAAGAATAGAAACTGTCTTAGTTTCTTTAATCATTTCTACAATGAACTCTACCACCCTCTCAGGTGCCAACCCTGAGAACTCCACTGGAAACACATATTGAAATTGATCCACTGTTAGAGTGGATATTTCTTACCCCACTACCATAATATCTATAAAAATACACACATCATGTGATGTTATCTAACTAATTGTAGATGAAATATCCCTTGTCATCCTACCTTGTTATCTCAATCCCCATGGAAAAAATAAATTTTAACATAAAGAGTCATGAAGGTCAGTCTTCTAAGGTAAAAATCAATGTGATATCAGTAAATTACCATCTAGAAAATTCCCAATATCAGGTAAAAACATAAAATCTAACGAACATACTAGTCCCAAATTTAATTTTACTCAACAATCTTGAAGGTACAAACTTTAGAGAGACAAAATCCTTCTGATCACACACCCAAAGTCAAGTCAATTGACATAACACCACACATGAACTCCACTGCCAGACCCAAAACATTCACAATTTGAGAAGATATAAAAGCCTATGAGGCTCCTACATCAATTAAACCACTACAAAGTGTGGAAGAAATAATATTTTAACAACCTAAAGTTTATGGTCTAGCCTCATCACTAATAGGCATAGATTAAAATTCATGTAGATTACATATCCTTCTACCTAATTCTCATATATAGTTCCCTTGTTGTCACAACCCTTCCTAGAAGGGACTATGCCATAAATACCCCAATCACACCTCTAATAGGCTAGGGGCTGATGAATAGAACAGAGTATGAATATCCTACAAATGGGAGGCATTATCCTGAAGTACCTATACACGTGCACACATCTCCACGCAAAAATACTAGAATGTAAAAACACAAAATAAATAATGCATGCAAACCACTACATCCCTCAACTATAGAAAAATAGTGAAATAATTGAAAAGTAAATAGGGCCAAAACAAGACCACCAAAATGAGTTTTTAACCACATGTCCAACCTGTATGGAAATAAGTACTGGGACTGTCATCTGAAAATATATTGGGACACACATTAGACTATTCGATCTCATAAGGCACCTCCTAGTCCTGGTCTTCCTAGAACTCTATTGAATGGTTCATTGTCTTCACAAGACATGACACATGGAGACTAAGACCATGAAAGGGTGACTAAAAAAATACATAGTAGGAAAACCCAAAACCACAAAGGAAATACCATGAAGAAAATTAAATGAAATAAATAACACAAGTGGAATACCATGAAGTAAATACACCAATCATATGTACATAGTTATATTTCAACATCATATAAAACATGAATATATAAGTATATTTAAGAAAAACACCATGCCATCAGGAGGTCATAACAATCTATTAACCATGAGATTTTTCTCGAAGCATGCTTGTTCTGGGAGAGCTCACTCCTCGATCAATGATACCATCAGAGATGATCACAAAGTGGTATAGATCATTTAGGCCCTGCCCAAAAGAGGACGTATTGGTCAAGGAAAATCATGATGCCATAGAGAGGGGATTATGCCCAGTAAAATTGGGGGATACCATAGACCACGCCTAGATACACTGGGGGATACCACCAACCAAATCTGGATCAATTCATAACATAAGGGATCACGCCTGGATGCCCTAAATGATACTATGTATTGCACCCAAACACATTAGGGATACCATGTACCCTACCATTGTAGCCTGCTAGGTGGAGGATCAGTACCCTGATCACAGAGGTTATGTGATTCCACAGACTCCACTAGGGGTAGTAGAGGATCTCACTCTATTCGTGAGGAGGGATACCAGAATCTCTCTTTGAATCTGCCTCAATAGAGTATTATAATCTAGTGATTTTGATGTAATATCATACTAAAACCTAATGTAAAGGACTAAGGAAACTCTATCATCCTATATTGTTCCATTATAAATACTCACCATAATATTTCAAAATTATTTTCTCATTTTTATAGTCCCAAGAGTATAGACTTGTCACGAAGTGGATGAACTATTTCAATGTTATGTGGGTTTAAAGTTTCCAAGGACATGGGGTTACTAGGTCCATGGAATGACTCATGATCTTTCCACCGACCACATTCAACCATGGAAGTCCATCACCCCCTCATGTCATAGTCACCAATTGGGTCGACCTCCCTAGGTAGATGTGGTTGACCGCCCCCATATATTGAGGTCGTGTAGCAACTGGAGCTACTCCATCACATGGTTGACTGACATGGTCATTCATGGCCCAGCTCAATCTCAGTCAACTCAGGTATTACCCGTAATATTGGCCCTTCCCAATTATTCATTATGTTACACTACACCTAGACCTGGACAACTCCCCCTAGGCCTGAAACCTCTCGCCTGTCCTAGCCCTCACACGCACGGGCCGTTTGGCCTAGTCAATTCTGTTTTTGATCATATCCCACATGGTTTCCATCCCCATACTAGGATCTGACCTCCACCACCACATACCGCGGCCCAGTTGTGTTACATGTTCTCCTCCACTATACATTGATTCCTTCCAAATCTATGGACCACCATTTCCCACTCGGCCTCATGTCGTATCCCACGTGTCCCGTTGTTGCGTTTCATAGCCACTACCTCTGGTCGTTGCACCTTCTTGTCATACCGCCATGCCAGTTCTCTCTTAAAAATACCACAAAGCCACCTATTATTCTCAAATATCTAAAATGAAGACATATCTACAATGGATGGGTCCTGATCTACACAGATCCTTCCACTGTTTCGGGTTTCCTCTAACTAGGGGGTTTGATTGTATTTGGAGACTCTTGAAAAGTTGGTCCATGACCACGAGGGTATAATAATGAAGAGTTCAAAAAACTAGGGAGAGATAAGAGAGAAGAATACCCTAAGGAATTGACATTGGTTTTTGTTCATGTCAGCCTCAATTTGTTCAAGTTAAAATTAAGATTGAAGTATGAAAACAATTCCATCAATTTAATTATATCTATGATTCAGATATTAATTCTTGTTCATTGAATTGATTCATGTTCAACCTTGATTAAGAATGAGATAGAAAAATTGTAAAACAAATGACATACTTGGATTTTTTTATCGATCGCTGGTAATGAATTGTTGTGTTCTGTCCTTGATGAGATCATCCAACTCTGTTGGCATGATGATCCATGATCTTCTCAACCTGTCTTTATTTACTGGAAAATCTCTCCAATAGTTCTCTAAATATCCAACGTTTTAGTGTCCAAACATGACGAAATTCTAGTACTATACATGCAAAAGAGTAGTGTACGTTGTATCAAAATAATTTTTTATTTAAATTATTTAATGAAGTTTACATCATTTTGAGTTTTTTTATAAAAGACCCATGTTGACTAAATTCAAATTCATGCCAAGGAAAAACATCACATTAAGAACTCAACGGTGGTATCAGATTTCCTATCCAAGACACAATTCATGTGTTATATGGATTTTAAAAATAAAATATTTTTATATAAATATTTTTTATATGGTTATGTCCTCAGTGAATTTTCATGCATATAACTTACACATACCAAAGTTAGGTCATTCCTAGGGTAAATATTCCATTATTAGTTCAACGATGCTGCAATATATCTAATCTGGGAAACCATCTCTGATTTCCCCACTTTTTCCAGAAAACTTCTCGTTTGTGCAATTAAAAGTTTAATATTTTTTAATAATTGTTTCAGGAACACTAGGCCTCAAAAATGCAAATCGTCTCATAGTCTAGTCTCAAAATTATTCTATATATTTTCTAAAATTAATACATTGTAAAATCCAAGACATTACATTCTCCACACCATGAGGCTTTACATCCTTAAAATCCAATACAAATGCTACTGAAACAAATTAGTGCACTGGGCATGAATCTAAGCCTCATGCACCTATATTCTCTTAAAGATATTCCCATGCTACTACTGAACACACACCAAAGGAGTCAACCACCAACAAAGGATCTTCTCCTTCCAATCATTGATCTCCACCAGGCACTCTACAAAATTCACCCCATCATGTAATGTCTCGAATTATACCATGTATAATTTTTATAAATAATATGGAATGATTTTCTATACCAGTAACTGAGACAATGTTTTATTTTGATTCTTAGTGTGCTTTGAACAATTGTCTTAAAAATATTAAACATTTAATAGCACAAGTAAACTTTTTTCAAAAAAATTGTTTAACTCTTAAACGGTTTCCTATATCTTAAATTTAATGGCATCATTGAGCTCAAAATTGTGGTTTTACCATAGGCATGACCTAACATGGGTCGGCGCGAGTCATATATAGAAAAAGTCACTAATGACATAACCATAAATAAAATTATTATATAAAATTATTTTATTTTCAAATTCCTAGTAAATCATGAATGGTGACTCAGTTTTTAAATCCGAGATCAACGTTGAGTTCGTAATGTGTTGGTTAACATAGGCACGTCTTAACATTTGTCAGTGTGATTCTACAGTGGAAAAAAAGGACATAATCATCATTAAATAATTTTGATAAAAAAATATTTTGATCCAGCAACCAATTTTCCATTAAATGTACAATTATATAATTTCCTCAGGGTAGGACGCTCAAACCATGGAGATTTAGACAACCACTTGAGAGATTTTCTAGTGAATGATTATGGGTCGAGCAGATCATGGATCATCATGCCAACAAAGATAGAGGATCTTGTCAATGATGGAACATAAACGCTCTTAATCAATGATCAATCTGAATACCATGTAGGACGTTTTTTTATAATTTTGTGATCCTTCTCTTAATCTTGGATTAACACGGATCAATTCAACGAATATGAATTAATACATACATCGTTGTTATAATTAAATTGATGGAAATTTTTTTGTTCATTATTCTTCATTATAATGAGAATGGATTAAGGTCAAAATGAACCAAGAATGAGGTTCATTCCTTAAGGTGTTATTCGTGCTTTTCTCTCCCATGTTTTTTGTGCTCTTCTCCATTGGAACCTCATGGTCACAGATTGACTTGCTTGGAGGTTCCAAACATAATCAGAACCCTGAATTGGAGTAAATCCAAAATAGAGGCCGTATTTATGTTGTTCAAGACCCAATAATCATGTATATGCCTTTGTTTCAGATATCCTGGCATCAATGGTGGCTCGGTGGTCTGCATATGGGACCACCGACATGGAGGTCCGACAAGGAGGGGTGGTGGTTCAGCATGGAAGTACGAGGTGGCACAGAGACCGGATGTAGAAGCCGAATTAGCGGTTTTGAATTGCAAAAATGGTCCACATGTGACACAGTACCCATGGAACATAGCATCCATTGAACATGGTAGCTATGGAACACGGCTGAGCCATGGGATATGGTGGTGACAATGTTTGTGTGGCACACAGTCAGAGACCACGTTGAACTAGTTTCACGGCCCACACGTGAGAAGGTTGGGCATGGGGTAGTCACGAAATGGGCCTCTATGGGATGAGTCATGACACTTGTGCCACACTTACCCATTTATATAGAATCTCTATTCATAAATCACCTCTTCATCCACCCCGCATGTTATTACCAATATAACTCTTACTTCCATGCTTATATGAGGTAGCGTTTCCTGTACTGATTCCCTACATCGTCTAAGATCCTCCATCACTAGATATTAGCTGAGGAATCCTATAGAACCACTGTATGTTCTCAATCACACCGTAAGAAGTACATTCTACTGGTGTTCAAAAACATTTACCACAGATATGACCCATATTCCCACACTGTTTGTAATCCAACTATCCACATCCTTGATAGGTTGATCATATCCCCTATTTTCTATTACCACAACCACTTTGTTAGTAACCCTCAAAACATCCCATCTTATTATTAGAGGATGCACCAACATATTTCTCTGAAATCCATACCTTCCTTCCACTAGAAGCCTCCGTCATTTCCCCATAAAAATTTAGACCCCGATTCCCCACTTTAGTAAAAAATTTCAATAGGAATATATTCACATGGGACTTGATCTCACATATAAGTCCTCCCTAAATTTTTTTTCCATGGCTAACTGATCCTATGGAAATACCAAAACAAAATACTATAAGGTGGTGAAGTAGCCAACATTATCCAATGCTGACATTTTATCATGGGTCATTCATATATGTTCTACAACTCCCTCATTCTTTTTGGTCTTTAGGTAAAAATGCTCCAGGAAATTTTTATGGAAATCCTTCAAGCCATATTCTCTAAATACACATCCTGAACCAGAATATCCCATATCACTTCACCATTCTCCAAAAAATGTATGCTTCTAACCATAATAAATTATTCAAATGAGTCTCTATGTGATTCTGTATTTTTTGGATACTCTCAATCCATAACTCTATAACCACTAGTATAACCTCCCCATCAAATTTTGAATGATATTTCAGCTGAACCTCTCCAGTCAGATAAAATATACACAAATTATCCCACCATATATCTCTATTTATAAACTGTATTAATCATGTAATGTTATTGGGGATCATTTCTTCTAAAATATCAATCCAGAAACAATGGGGGTCTGGTCCCATTACCAACGGCTCATTCTCAACAATATCCATTGTCATCATACTAGAAATAATCATCAGGGTGTAATTTCTCTAAAATTTCAAACATATTTAATAGAACATATAACATATCACTTTCTCATTTACAAAAAAAATATAGGGGTGTAAAAATTATCCATTAATAAGTCACACTACTAAATTGATTCCAAAATATATAATATAAACATTATCACAACCCTCATCCATCACTAACCTATGACATGGCTACCATAGGGTAAAATGAAATTTAATAATTATAATATTTTTATTTGATTCCAATTTCAAATATTTAAATTATGTCTTTTAATTTACACAATTTCAAATTCTTTATTTGGCACTATAATTCAAAAATAATATATAAAGTCTGTTTATTTCCCTCAAGCCACCAATTAATCCTCATTCATGTGTTCCTAACATAATTCATGTCACAAAAATATATTATATCCTAGAATGATGCATGAAAACAAAATATAATGACATTATATCCCATGAGTAAAATATCAGAAAATAAAAACATTACACCACATGTACATCACCTATGGTGAAATAACATCCAATTGTAACAATCGATCATTAATAACAGTAATCCCACTCTAAAAACATGGGTTTTTCATGCACATGGGTTACCTACTCCTATGAATGAGCTCATTTCTATGGACCAAAATGTTCTATTCTCCATCCCTCCATTCCCAACTAGTAAAGAAAAAAAGGAAACCCATTTGATACCTCTATGTAATTTCCCCACCAAAATTCCACTAAAATGACACCCTAAGTTAGTGTTCAAAATGACCACAAGTGAACCTCCCTTTATGGAAGTGGTAGCTAACAGGTAGTGAGGTTATAATAAGTAATATGGGGAGATGATACCCTATTTTCCAAATTATAAAAAAAACATAAATAAAAATAAAAATTAACCAATGAAATAACAATCAATAATCATTCATCAAGTAAAAAATTCCCTAAATTTGTAAAATGCACAAAATATAAAATAATCCATATTTCATGTCATAATAGTATTTTTTCAATGAACAACCCATAATAAAAACACACTGATAATATCCAAAATGGGTCTTGACATTAGTACAGTCGCCTCATCCATGTTCCATCTTATATCCCAAAACCATTCATCTAATATAGTTCCTTTTAATTTATACTGACATAGAACTCTGAGATATACTCATATACCAACAGAGGCATGAGTAGGGTGTGAGTGAAACTCATTGGGCCACTATCTATGACAAATAAATAAATATCAAGTTTATAATAATATTATTTAATGAAAAAAATTAATGTAAATATTAAAAAGTTCAATAATGAAACATGTTTCAAAATAAATATTTTTATCAATTATTCATGTGGTCCCATAGTTTATTCCATGATGATAACCCAAAAAATCCACTTCATACCAACCAAAAGTATGAGGAATCAATAAAATTAATATTAATGACTTAAAAAGCGTTAATTAATTAAAAAAATATTATAAATATTGAGGTAAAAAAATATAATTTACCATACTACATAATCTTTTCCAAGAATGAGGATTTATATATCCATCATATAAATTCAATGATATCAAAAATTGTGTCTATCAATCCTATATCAAGAATTATGAATTAAATGTCCAATAATTATTACCCATGGGTATGTAGTGTATTATCCACCATTCACATTTGGGAGAAGTGGAACGTCTTCTCCATCATTCCCATACATTTTATAATTTTAAAATTTCCATGGTCTAACCTATGAGGCCTTTTAATTATATAATAATATCATGAATAAACCTCTTCCACTAACCATTACTTACTTGGTTCATCTCATTGATTCTCTTTTACTCAATTCTTTACATTGGTTATCTATCTATTTCTTCATTTAACCCAACCTTTAAGGTTATTAAATCCATTTTACAATATATTCAAAACACTTTAACCAATTAACCATTATTTCCCATTTACTTTCATAACACCATTAATTTATATTTTCTTCCAAACAACCCCTTGTGTCAAGATTACATGTGAAAACAATAACTGTAACCCAATTTAGTTATATAAACACTCTATCTCATCATTTATAGCCCATTAACCATTCATCATGGGATTTACGTTCCCCATTGGTGGCCTAAAGTCAAGTATATGTTTCATCAAAAAACCCAAAATTATCAATGATGGACTAAGAATATCATTTAAAGGGAAAATTAACTTCTCTTGGTTTGAAACACATATAATTAACAAGGTATATAAAGGCAAAACCACATACAAAAGAAAAACATCAACACTATGGGATAAACTTTTAAACTGCATACCATATGCATGGTGGAAAACACTCATCGAACGATGACATGTGATTCAGACTAAAACAGCCTCAAACATTGAACTAATGATCTCCCTAGAAATATGGTTTATAAAACCTAAAGAAAGATAAAATAGTCAACCATATTTCTTCTATAAAATAGAAGTTAAAATATTCTGAGACATACCAAGAGGTTATATTTTCACTAAATGGAACACAAAATTCCTAAGAATCAAAGTATTTTGATCCTTATAAAAAGGGATGACTTTTTTATAACACATAAGGCTTATGGGGAGGAAAATGGGGTGGAAATAATCCTGAAATTCTATAAATATTGAGAGGGAATAAAGGTAATTTTCAAACTTTTTAATAGGAATAGTGTTTTCATTAATAATTTTTCAAAATGTGCATCCTTCTTCATCCACAAGAGGCAGGAGTCATAGGTGATTTTGAGAAAACTACATAGTTTCTCAAAACTTTTTAAGGCTTTGTGGTTGGATATTTACAAATTTTAATGGTTTCCATACCTCACCCTCTTCATGTTCTGAAAAACATGTACATCCCATTTTTAGGGTTTACCGTTTTGGCACACTATTAGTTCAAACTCTGCACCAATTATATACCATCCACTCGATGACCCCATTTTCTACATTTTTAGGCTCTGAAACCTTGATACACTCCCAATACCTTCCCTACTCTTGGTAATAAATGAATTATCTATTTTAAGTTCATTTGACACAAATTAAAATGAAAATGTTCCTTGTTATATGTTTGGGGTCATACACTCACATATGATCTTTGATATTTATCACTTATGTATACCCATACTAAGGATCTAATATTTCCCCTTTCTTATTCATCTATTACTTGGGTTACTAATATTAGTTTAAATTATTACAATTATATAATTATTTATAGTATAGAATTATTATTGAAAAAATTACAAAATTATTGTAAAATATATCGCCTTTGTAACTTTTCCTTAAAATACCTAAACCAAAAGTTTCTCCATGTTGAATAAGATTACTATGACATATAATAATATTTTTTATACATTTAGATAAGAAAAAATCACTTGGTATCAAATATAATTGTCAAAATATGTTTTCATAGCACTAAACCTAGAAGTAAAGTTTTGAGAAACCTCAGTTGATATCAAATGAGTTTTTTATTATTATTAAAGATTAGTTTTTGTATTTTTTGGTATTAGGATAACATAACATTAGTAAAGGCATTATATATTAGTCTTAGGGATAAGATAAAGAATGGGATAAGCTATCACAATTTTTTTTAAAGTAGATATTTTATAGTTCTCTAAGAAATGTTTTCTCAGTCTCGATGGTATAAGTGGATATAGGATTCATCTCAGATGTACCATGGTGTAATAACCATTAAAATGGTATATTGTATATTAATTCGATCATCACTAATATATTTCAAAGGCGTCTAACAACAAAACGTGTTTTTCACTCTTGAGGGATATGGTAAATTCACATTCTCTATAATAAACAATTAGGATGTATTTGAGTTTGATGTTAACTAATTGGGTTAGCTAAACTAATTGAAAATAACCATAGGTAATCAAGGATTTAACAAAGAGAGTTGTAGGTTGAGTTGAAAGTATCATATGTTAAAAAACGTTTCATAGGGGAATATATCCACATATTAATATTTCCATATTAATATTTTTCATATTATTATAACCATGTTTTTTATAGTATTTGGTTGAAATAGGATCATGAAAATTTTTTAGAGAAAGGTATGTAACCACAACTCAATATGTTTTTTAAATTAATAAGGGATAATACATAAATGGTTTATAATTTTTGTGTATGTATGTTATGATAGATAAAGTGAGGTTTCTAGTCTTGCCTAAAAAATGAATTTGATATCATAAAAAAATCTAGATACTCTTAGTTATTTTCGTTAGTGAATTCTGGTATATTTTAAAAGTAATGTGGACTATGTGAAACATCAAAGGATTGTTCTTTTTTAATTTTGATTTAATGGATTTTAAAAAAAATTTAAATGGCATAAATAACCATTAAAAATAATTTTATTATATGGTTTTATTTTATACGGGAGAAATATTGAAGAACCCCTAATTCAAGTATGGATGAATATTAGGTATAATATATTATTGTTGTTGGGGTAATAAAGTGATGATTTAGTATGATAAATATGAGTTATATAGTACCGATATCCATGTAATTTATTATTTTCTTAATGAAAAATGATCCAGGATATTTTTGTTAAATTTTATCTAATTTTTTTGATTATAATATATTATGTAACTTTATGAACTACTATTGAATAAATTTTAGGGTTAAATAGATAGTTAATATTTAGAATAAATATGGTTTCATTGTGGTTTAATATGTTCAAGATTCATATGGTTTTGGTAAAAATAACGTTTTGGTGAATCTATGATTAGGGTATATACAAACACGAGTATAAGATTTTATGAATGATTAATATTTTTTGATGAAATATAAGAAACTTGATATAGAATAAGCGAGTAAGGTAGATTTCATATTATAGGTTATATCTCAAATGATGAATATGTCTAGAATTTCATCATATAGGTTCATCAGTGAGTAATAATTCAAATTTTTAGAATTCAATTTATTTATGTGGGTTATAAGGTAGCACTTTGAGCTTTTGGAATCTATTTTTCTATATTAATATAATTCGTTAGAGCATGATCCCCAAGAAACAATGAAATAAAATAAATCAAGAAATATTATAGGAATTAAAATAAGGAAATTTTAAAATAAATAAACAAATATTAAATAAATTTAATTTATTTAACTAAAATTAATAAGAAATCTTATTAAGAACACTTATAGTTTAAAAAAGTCAATTAAGGAATTTTTTTATTAAAAGAAGTTTTTCTTCATATATTTTATTTTCATATAAAAACTATTTTCATAAATTTTTTAATTTAAATTTGAAAAAATAATATCATTTTTTAATTTAGCGTATCAAAATATTCTTAAGGTGACTACTTGATATTTTTTCTAAAATAACATTTTTTAAATTGAATAGATAAAAACATGGGTTTTACTAAAATCAAAGTGTTTATCACTATATAAATAAGCAAATGTGACATAAAAACATATATAAACCAATATTTAATAATAAAATATTTTTTAATTAGTAAAACTATATATTTAAAAATACTATTATAAATTTAGAAAACCTATTTATAACAACTTAAGTAATATTTTCCATCAATAGAAACTATTTTCTTTCTTTTTAATTAATTAAATATCATTTGAGTAAAATTCAAGTTTTTGTTGTTTCTAAATCCAAATAAATTTTATTTATTTTTTAATAAAAAATTATTTTATAATATGACAGTACACATAAATTTATATTAAAAATACATGCTTTCTAAAAACTGGTTTTTAAGCATTACATGTGCTAATATTAAAACTGATTTTTACTATAGATAAATATTTAATCAAATAAAATGGATCTAATAATATAAATCTCTAGTTCCAACTTCTTAAATGTGGGAAATTATATTTTTATTATTTAATATTATATTACATTCATAAATATTAGTTACTATGGTAAAAACAAAAAAGATAAAAAGTGATAATTTTAACACTAAAGAATTTAAAAAAAATTAAAGTATATGTTAAAAAGAATTTTTTAGTGGATATAAACCTTATATTTTCAAAAAAAATATTAGTATCCATATTTTTATCAATATCACATTTTTAACATGTATTAACTTTATAATAAGTTGTAATAATTACAAAAATTTCATTCTTGCCGCTTGTTAAAGTGACCTCATTCCAACCCTTCAAGACCACTCAATAAAGTCTATATCCACCTAAAACTATACCTAATATCGTAAATTTAAAATCATTTTCATTTAATTTAATCATGTAGTCAAAACATAAGGTCTTACACCACCTTTTTTTGGAATACGCTTAAAAAACAAAAACATTTCAACGTGAGTACTCGTTTTTATTAACTTATTTTTTTCTATCCTTCTTTTTCAAATAAAAATTTATCCTTACTATATAGTAATATCAGTATTTTTCATATAATGAATATTATTAATCAATATGAATGATCATTAACCACTATTCCACTTTTTTATTAATAAAAATGAAATCATCATTTATGTGTTGTGTGGACTATCGCCTCTATTAAGAGATGAATTCCATTTTTGACCTCACACTCTATTAAATTATTATATTGGTTAAATTTAAAAATATAAAAATAAATATTTAATATAATTTTTTTAATATAGAAAAAATAGAATACATTGTGTTCCATCTCATTCTTTAAGAAGTGAAAATGTTGACCACGGTTTTTACGGACTACCACCTCCATGAAGTAACGTATCTAATTTTCTTATAGTTTGATTATTATTTAATAACCCATATTAAATTAAAATATAGCCCCCATAAAAGTATATAAATAATTTCATTATTCATTTTTAATAATTATATTATTCGAAAATAAACCACATTCATGATCATAATCATCCACTAATTATTGTATGCTCATGTTTGGGGTCAATCTAATCACATACATAAAAAAAATATCATGTAGGAATATGAAAACTTAATTACTATTAATATATAATATTAATAATTAAATAATTTTTTTAAATTTTTTCTGGAGTGGAAAAGCTAATATTGAATTCATTAATTAAGACACCAAATGTCCCTTCATTAAGAACATTGTAACATTTTCATCTACAATACAATATTTATGAATCATAAAAAAAATACAATATATTAAAATTATAACAAGATAAATAATTATAAAACAAAAATTAAAATAAATATTTTTATCTAGAATGATTATGGTTTATATAATAATGAATGAAAAACTATTTTAAAAAATAATGTTAAAAACAATTATGATTAATTGCACCCAAAATCAAGAATAGATAATAACTGAATAATATATATAGAGAGAATAATTATAAATTAAGTTGATAAAAGTTAACTTATATGGATAATTTTATAAAATAATTTATTAATATATCTATGTTTCTTATTCAAGATCTTAGAGTGAATTCGACTAAGTAGGTAAAAAGATAAGGGTATCTTTGTATCAATTTTCAATTCATTGAGACATTATTATATTATGTGATGTTTTTTTATTGTATGGTGTGATTAATAACAATTTAATATTTTATATAATAATTCCCCCATTATTCATGGAATGTAATATTCCATTTTAAATTTTATCCTTCTAGGGGTTTTCATTTTAATTTTTCTTAATTTGAAAGTGTTATTTGTCTCTATTATTAATTCAATGATACCAATATGATATTTCACACCATATTTTCAATTAAATAGTGTATTCACTACCTTACGGGATTAATGTAAGATAATTTTTTTCATTTATTTATATTTTTATTTCATGGTTTCCCTCTCATCTAACTCAACAACCGTTAGAATTTTTAGGATAAATCAATGATATTCGTCAAAATATACCATCCTCCTTATTTCTCAAGATAGATTATGAAATATTATTTTATATAAAAAAATTCAATAACAGCATTTTTATTATCTTACCATCCAGTATGAATAGAAATTATTTTTATTTCAATGCCTATCCTCATTGAAAACTCTATATATTATTTCTTTGATTTAAGGGTGTTAAATTAGATAGTATGAATTAATTTATTAGAGAAAGTATTAAATTAATTGTATATCTTTTATCTATACAATGTAAATACAATATACTTCATTGAATGTTATCTACATAAAAAATTATTTAGTATCATTGAATAACCATTTATATTCCATGTGTTTATTATTTTTAATTATTGAATTCTGAATATTTTCATTATATGATTTCAAATGAAAGGGGTATGAATCCCATTTTATTCCAACGGGTTATTTATAATCTAAATGATTCATTATGGGGTACATATGTAAGGATTATGACAAGTGGGGTCCTATATCACCCTCTAATACATTGGTTTAATTTTATATCTAATGATATAGTCAGGCATATACATAATAATTTTTTTCATATAGGCATGAGCATAAGGTGTTCACTCACATTTTCAGTTGTGGGCATAATGAGTTTTTTCACATAGGCATGAGCATAATGACTTTTTTCACAAGGTTTAACTTTATTATATTTCATATTTCTACATCATTTCTAATATATTCCCCACTTTTTTGTTATCTCATGCCTTATTCCATGATATAAGATCTATTATTTTTTGGTTATAAAAATCTTATGTATCCTCATCCAAATCCGTTTTTTGTGATCTTTAAAATAAATTTATGGTTATGTGGTACACTCAAATTCAATAGGAGTCATACAAAACCACCAACTAGATTTCAAAATACAAAATCACTATATAGAAAAACACCATTTCCAAATTTGAAATTCCAAATGAAAAATATCAATGCATCCCATCACCTTGGGACATGAATAAATGAGTGATGATATTCCGTTAGTCTTTCCCCTATATGTAACCACTTCGTCGGTGGGAACCCACTAGTCAACATCCCACCATAGTTAAATTCCACAAAAACCTAAGACAACTGCACCATCATTGTTTCACCCTCATTGTCACCGTTAATACCGATGACCATCACCCCACAGTGATCACCAAACAATCATCAAACAGATCAATATCTTGTGGAAAAGACACAAAAATAAATTAACCAATGTATATGAGGATGAAACACAAAGATAATATATAAAAATAGTTTCCATCATCACAAGGAATATTGACTCATGTATACTCATTTTTTATATTTTATTTTTATCACTTATTTTTACCCTTAATAGTCATACACTACTACAAAAACAGGTAAGGGAAGCACCGCCTTATATCAGCGCTAAGATAAAACCACTGATAGAGAAACCCTTTATCAACGCTAAAATTTTAGCACTGATAAAGAACCCCTATATTAATGCTAAAATCTTAGCGCTGATAAAGGGCATCTTTATCAGTGCTTTTCTAGCACTGATAAAGAGTCCCTCTGTCAGTGCTAGAAAAGCACTGATAAAGAATCCCTTTATCAGCGCTATAATTTTAGCACTGATAAAGGGTAACCTTTATCAGCGACCACAAGGGGTTGATAAAAATACCCTTTACCAGTGCTAGAAATGCGCTGAATATAATCCCTTTATCAGCACTAAAATGTTAGTACTGATATAGGCAGGATTTATCAGTTCTTTTTTAGTGCTGATAAAGAGGACCATTATCAGTGATTTGTTAGCGCTGAAAAAACTGTAGTCCATTTTTTATAAATTCGATCTCACAGTGCCCTCGTTTCATCGCGACCTAATGCTCTCATGGTACTGGAACCTTACGACTCCCCTCCACTGCTGCCTGAGCATTACGTTGTCGAACCTCCACCACCCTAGAGCTTCTTGTTTCCAGACCTCCGCCACCCACTGAGCTTCATGTTTCCGTACCTCCGTCACCCTCGAGCTTCGCTTTTCCAGACCTCTGCTACCCTCTGAGCTTCATGTTGTCAGACCTCCTCCGTCGTCGAGCTTTATGTTGCTGGTCCTCCACCACTCGTTGAGCTTCGCATGCCGGACCTCCACTTCCCTTCAAGCTTCTCTTTGGATGGTCTGAAAAATCTATGAACCCCCTTGTAGTGGATTATCATAGGATGAATGGTTTATTTGGTGCAATGGCATGATTTACCCCCACAATGATCCAACCGTGAACACCCCCCCAAAACCACCAAAATTTCTCAAAATTCACTTAAAACATCTTTAGATAATATACAAATATAAGGAGGCAAAAACAAGGTTCTAGATATACCTGAAATAAGTTAATTATATGTTTAAGGCATGTTTTCCAAATAATTTTTTGATTTTGTGATTTTACTATTGATGATTATGATAAATTCTTTGCTTTGTGTTTGGTAATTGGTACATAGAAGACCTTATATTTGTGAGTAATCAAATGGGTTCTACTCTAGTTAGCCTTGAGGTGATCACTTGAGTCTATTTTTTATGTCCCCAAGAGGCCTCGTTTATATTTATTGTTTGTTCACATAACCAGGTGGTGTTCCGTGTGTGAGTCAATTTCCATTAGAACCTATAGGTCAGATATCATCCTATGTTTCTCCAATTAAAATTAGTTTCTTTCCCATAAATAGTTTAAAGGATGATTTTGTGATTATGAGGTACTCCCATTAATAACCTTTATAATATACTTTTTCTAGAGTTTAGTTTTTATTTAATCATGATTATTTATTTTTTCTTTTATCATTACTCTGTTATTCTATGATTTTATATTAGTATAGTTTTTATACTGTAAATAAAAATGTGTAATCTTTGGGGAATGTTTGACATAGATTTATTTTCTTTAAAAGGGATCTCTTAATATGTGTGTTGTTCTTTTAATAAAATTAGATTAAGTTAGGAAAATAGTATTCCTTGTGAATTTTTTCATTTATAAAAAATGGTTGACTACAATGTTTTGTTTTTCTTAATAAATTGAATGCAATTTTTTAATTTATGGAGTGAATCCGTGAGTGAGAGAAAAACTTGTTTTCATTGATGGAAGTGTTGAGGTAGTTCAATGAGTGAGTTGAGCCAATGAAATATAATTTTTCATTCTCTTGATATTCCTTGATATGAAATGGGAATCAATCCTTATTTAGTTCTTTAACATCGTGCGGTAAGTTATCAGCATCCGAAAGAGGGAGCCCTCTCGGTTGAAAGATAAATTCATTTTAATGTTTTATATCATACAATAGGGGCATGAACCATGTTTTTTAACTTCATGCAATGATAACATTGGACACACATTTTAATATCTTCTAATTAGGATTATGATAATGTATTTTAATTTTAAATATATATTACCAAAATTTCACACGGTTTCATATCATGAAACTAGAACATATAGTGAGGGTGAGGTTATTTTTCAATCCATAGAGTCCCTAAACCATGTGAAATATGGGTAGAGGATGAAAAATGTTTAATTTTAGGATACATGGACCAAAGGGGGTGTGTCGCAAAAGTTTTGGCATGTTATGGAAGAATAACGACCTAATGGGAGAAGGGACTTCTCGCAGCTCAACACCATACGAAAAAACATATAACTAGGGTGTTGGATTTTTAGTTAAAATCCATATATCTCAGACTAAAGGGATGGTTTATTCATGTAAAATATCTCTTGAGAAACCTAGTATTGGTGGAATGATTGATATGCTCATCATCAATGGTGATCAATGAGTTTACACTATCAGAGTGATGTTTATGAAAAATTTAATGTCCTTCATAGTTGGATTCTAGTTTCACTAGATTACTCTTAGGTATCATCTATTCCCTTAGATCCAACACCATGTCACCATAATGTAAGGAATTAAGGATAAACTTTTTCTTTAAGGACAACACCACCTGATTCTGATGCATTTATAGGTCATCCAATGCATGAACCCTATTTTCATCGATGGGTTCACCCATTCATTCCTTAATTATATCTAAGTGACTTTGTCTGGAAGTTCACTTGTATGGCATGATTCCTAGACCAAAAATCTTCCTAGAATATCCACCCCAACCTCCATATATGTCATTTTCCCTCACTGAGGTTACTGACTGCTTCTCTGTAGTGGCCAGGCCCCTTCCTAGCATGGTTTGTTCTCTCTCCCTTGGCTCTGAGCCTGTCATCTAGCTCCAAATACTTATTGATCCAGAGAGAACTCCATCACCATCCCCCAAGTTTTATTACAAATCCTTCCCTTTCCCCATTGAATCCTCATCTCCCACTCATATGAATCTTACCAACCTGAAGGGATTATGAACATGTTCAAAATAAAGGTACCTCAATGAGAGATCAACCTCCCACTTTAATAAGGCTACTAGCTCTAGATCCAATGTCAGAGCCCTGTCCTACCCATCATTATTATCTTCATATGTAATTCTCATGGTCTTAGTGCCCATGTTAAATATGAATTCCTCACTATAGAAATTAAAACTAATAATGTCATTGTTGTTGTTGTCAAATAACACAAAAAACCCTATAATAATCCTATAATTCTCCTGGAAGATTACGTTGAATGTATTTTTACACTCTGACCCCTCCAACAGACATAAATGGGTCTTTTGGCATAATAAATATGTTGTTGAGACTGTTCAAGATTGCAATCAATTCATCACTACCAAGGTGTCCAACTGTGACACCTCCTTCCTTATGTCTTTTGTTTTTGGAAGCTATGACCCTCTTCAAAGGGATTATCTATGGAGTGAAAAAAATACCTTCGATCTCGACCACCATACATTGTTTTTTGGGGGTGCCTTTAATGTCATTTCCAACCGAAATGAAAGGAAAGGTAGAATCCCATTCCAGAGGAAGGCCATCATGGATTTTGTTCAGTTCATGGCTGGGAAGGGCCTCATTGATATCAGCTTTTTAAGTGTTAGTTTCACCTGGTGCAACAACTAAAGGGTCCATCACTGCTTATGGAGTATATTGGATAGCAGTCTAGCCAATAAGAAAGCCACTAACCTATTCTCAAATACCATGTTTTTTCATCTTTCTTTAGGTATTTTAATTCACTCCCCCTCTTGGTTTCTATTTCTTCTTGGCATGATCATTAGGAACAATTTCACTTCCACCAGCAGTGGATTAAAATCCTAGGGTACCAGGACATGGTTTTTGAAATATAGAATGAACCCTTGTTGGAGTATCGGGCCACCTTCAACCTCAGTGACCTGACCTCGAACCTCAATAGGTGCGTGTTCCCCCTTCCTCCTCAGGAACCTTCACCACCTGGGACTACTGTCACATATGGGCTCTTTCAGAGTATTCTGATAGATGGAATGATACCTTGGGTTTATTGAATTATTAACACCAGTTTTAGATTTATGTGTGACTATATATTTATTATATTTTCTTATTATTTCTTACACACCACCACTTGAGTCAAGTAACTTGATTGAAATCCATATTGGTACTTTGGTTCTAATGTGGATATGGTTATTTTTGTGTTTGTGACATATGTATGTGTGGATATATGGGTATTTAGGCATGATGATATTGAATGTAGGGAAGAGACCCAGGAGTGGTAGATGTATCATTCAAGATTATTCTTTTGTTTGGTCTGGGGTGATTTGAGGAAACTATAATGAATCTAAAGTAATTATATTTAATGAATATGAACAAATAATAATGGTTTTCCTCTATTAATCTCTATTTCTTTAAGGAAGTGGTTCTCTTCTATTTTATTTGGAAGTCTTGTTTTGTGTAATTAAACCATAAATACTAATATTTGATATTCAAATAGGATGAATATGAATGAAGATTGGATGGATGCTAATCATTTGAAAATAGAGTATGAGAACGGAGTGAAAGAGTTCATCATGTTTGCAAAGGATCACCCAAGGATCCTTCTCAAATCATTTGTTCGTGTTTATGTTGTTGTTATTCTAGACTACTTACTCCATAGGAGTTGGAAGAACATTCGATATGTCACAGAATAGATCGGAGTTATAAATGTTGGAATAAACACGGAGAAAAAGAGAATGTAGCTACTGGCTGAGATAAAATTGCATTTTATGGATCATCAGATATGAATAAAAATATGGATAATGAAGAAGACCATATGGAGGAAGTGATTACAGATGTTAATGATAATGAAGATTGTATTGAGGAAATGACAAAGACAATTGAAGATGAACTCCGTGATTGCCCAAAATTGTATGAGAAGATAAAGAGTTGTGCAAAGATGCCATTGTATGATGGTTGCACTATGTATACAACATTGTCAGATGTACTGAAGTTGTATAAATTGAAAGCAGGAAATAGATGGAGTGATGTTGGTTTTATGCAACTATTTTCTCTCTTTAATAACATGATCTTAGAAGATAATGATCTCCCAATCCTGACATATAAATCTAGAAGAATGCTATGCTCGATGGGTATGATTTTTAAAAGAATACATGTTTGCCCAAAATACTATATATATTTTTGCAAAGATAACAACTCACTTATGGAATTCCCAAAGTGTGGTGCTTCTTGATACAAGAAAGATAAATCCAATCCTACGAAATTTTTATGGTACTTTCCAATCATTACAAGGTTTAGGTGTCTATATTGAAGTAATGAAACTACAAGACAATTATCATGGCATGAAGATAAAAGAAATAAAGATGGGAAATTACGTCATCTGGCCGACTCTCCTCAATGGAAAAAACTGATCATGAGTATCCTAAATTTGGAAAAGAGCTGAGAAAACATCGTCTTGCGTTATCTACAGATGGAGTGAATCCTTTTGGTTTTCAAACTAGCGCTCATAGCACATGGCCTGTTATGTTGTTAAATTATAACTTTCCACCCTGGTTATGCATGAAGCAGAAATGCATCATGTAATCTATGCTTATATTAGGACCAAAACAACAATGTAACGATATTGATGTTTATCTGGATCCTTTGATCAAGGATTTGAAGTTATTGTGGGATTTAGGTGTTATGTTGTATGATGCTCATAAAAGTGAATACTTCACGTTGAGAGAGATGTTGTATTGGAAAATAAATTATTTCCCTACTTATGGAAAATTTTCAGGCTATATCATTAAAGGAACTCAAGGGTGTCCCATGTGAGAAGAAGATACATAATAAATTTGGTTGAAACATTCATCGAAATCTATGTCTCTAGGACATCGTAGATTTCTACCTCACTGGCATAAGTATCGATCTTGTACGAAATCAATCAATGGATGTTCAGAACAATGTGCAACATCGTCTCCAATAACAGGTGATCATCTGTTTAAGAAGTAAAATATTTGAACACTGTTTTTGGTAAACCATTTTGGAAAAACCTTGCAAAAATCAGTTGGAAAAGAGATCAGTTTTTTTTGAATTTCCATACTGGAATTGTTTGTACGTCAAAAATTTTCATGATGTAATGCATATTGAAAAAAATGTATTTGACAGTGTTATCGGAACTTTGCTAAATGCCCCTGGAAAAAATATGGAATTAAGGCAAGGTTTGACATGGTTGACATGGGAATACGAGAATATTTAGCTCCCGTGAAGGGTGAAAATCGAATGTTTCTTCCTCCAGCTACTTATACTCATTCTAGGGAGGAGAGATATCAGTTTTTCAACTTCTTCAATGATTTAAAGGTTCCATAGGGGTATTCATCAAATATCAAGAACATTGTTTCAATGAATGATTTGAAGTTAAAAGGTTTGAAATCACATGATTTCCATGTTTTGATGCAAGTTCTAATTCCTATAGCTTTACATTGCATTTTGCCCAAAAATGTTCGTCATACGTTAACCAAACTTTTTTTCTTTTTCAAAGTTATATGTAGCAAAGTATGAGACCCAGTGAAATTTTCATCTTTGGAAAAAGAAATTTTCGTCATATTATGTGAATTAGAAATGTTCTTCCCAGCAAAATTCTTTGATATGATGGTTCATTTGATGATTCACTTGGTGAGAGATATTCGACTTTGTGGTCATGTTCACTATAGATGGATGTATCATGTTGAACGGTATATGATGATTTGGAAAGTGTATGTCAAAATCAATGTCGGACATAGGTTTGTATAGTGGAGCGATATATTGTTGACGAAGCCATTGAATTTTGTACTGAATACCTATATGATGTGGAAAGCATTGGTCTCCCGAAATCTCGTCACACTAGACGCATTGAGGGTGAGGGAATTTATGGAATAGAAGTTGTGACAATAAGTATTATAGATCGGGAGCAGGCCCATCTTTAGGTTTTTCATAACAGTTTGGAGGTTGCTCCAAATATTGAAACTCACAAGGAAATTATTAGGCAATTTAATCCATCAAGGGATGAAAAATGGTTATCATATACACATAATCACCAGTTTATAAGATGGTTTCAGGACCATATTTTTAAGCAGTTTGATTAAAATTTGAATTCAATTTCAGAATGACTTCGATGGCTAGTCGTTGGACCAAGTGTGTGTGTATTATCTTATAGTGGTTATGTAATTAATGGTTATACATTCTATACAGATGAACATAATGAAGATAGTACCATGCAAAATAGTGGAGTTACACTGGTGGCTAAAGCAATGCATGTTTCTGGTAGTTAGGACAGAAATCAAATTTATGCAAATATGTCATAAATTGGCATTATCAAACTAATATGGGATTTGTATTATATGACATTCCAATTGTCGATTTTTCAATGAAAATGGGTTGATAACAATAGTGGTGTTAAAATTGATGAATGGGGATTTGTGAAAGTTGATTTTAGTAAAGAAGGGTACAAATATGAACAGTTTCTAATGACATCACAAGCGGTACAAGTATTTTGTGTTCTAGATCCCACAAACTGAAAGTGGTCGATTGTTCTATTATCATCGAAAACTACTGAAGGTTTCGATGAAAATTCAGTATAGGACAATCCTTTTAGTGGGATGTCGCAATCATTTCAGAGAAATCCCAATGTAGATGACATTTTATATGTTATAGGAGACCACAATGAAGGGATTTGGATAATCGGTAGAGGTGTAAAATCCCTTCAACCTTTGAAAAAAATAAATAGAGTTCAATAAATAGGTTATATTTTGTTTGTAATATAGATCTTGTTATCTCATGTTATTATTTTATCATTAATAAATTTATGTATTCTAAATTAACTGTTCAACCACTTTTTCAGATAATGACTTCTGCACATTCTAGTGCTCCTAACCTTGTGGTTGAATAAGTCTCTCAAGATGCTACTGTTGCGGCTACTGCTGCTCCTGTAGCTGTTGTTGCTCTTGTTGCTGCTCCTGTTGTGGCTCCTGTTGCTCCTACTGCTCCTCCTGCTGCGGCTCCTGCTGCTCCTGCTGCAGCTAATGTTGCTCCTATTGTTGGGACTCCTGCTACTCCTAGTGTTGAGGTCCAACAACCATCAGCACAATCCGTTTATACCATTTCAGATGAACATATAGATGATTTTGATATCGATGAAATGGTCAGGAATGAAGGACCGACGTCGCCGAAAATAGTGGTACGTCGTAGTTTGACGGTGTTAGCCAATGTTCTTAAGGTGAAAAGGAAAGGCATCAAATTTGATGTCAGATGAAATGGAAGAGGTCGACATGTGAATCCAAAAAAGGATATCTTTAGCAGCTACATTGGAGATGTCACTCGGAAACGCATGCCGATTGACATAGATTCATTTAACCATGTTTTGTCTGGGCTGTTGGCTGTGATCTCGGAAGAAATTACGGTAAAACTATTAATTTATTTCTTTAATTTGCTAGTAAATAAAATAATGAAACTATGTCTTACTCTTCTGAATCTCTTGAAGAGTACATTTATAGTAGACTATTCACACAAGGATTATGTACTAAAGCTTGCAGGATGGATTATTCGAGGTTTTTTCACTATTTTAACAAGATGTCACCTGAAATATTCCAAAGGTAAAATAAACCCACTCCCACCCATTGTCTACACTCACCTAATATTCAAGAAGCATGGGATGCATTTATTGGCCGCCATGAGGATGAGGAGATTCAGGTACATTGTGGGTTATAATACGTTGTTTGAGGATACCTGTATTCATCACATTGATTGTTAATATTTCATTTATGAGACAGAAACTATGTACTGAAAATAAGAAATGTGCATCAAAACCAACATACCCCTTTCGTAATGAAAGGATGGGGTACATTTCATTAGCAAAGAAAATGGTATGTATTTTAAATTTACAGTAATATTTTTAGGTGCCAATAAACAACATCATAATTATCTTTCTATGTTTATATGTAGATTGATGAGTCTAAAACCAAAAACACTTCCATCCCACATCATGTGTTATGGAAGGAGGCACGTGTGAATAAGGAAGGGAAGTTAGTAGATGAGAACACACAAAAAGTGTGGGAAATATGTGTAAGTATGACACGACGATAAAAAGATTTGTTTTAAATTTATATTACATAATAATAATTTGTTATATTCCTATATCCGACAGCCACAGGAATCAGCTACTCTTGTAGCGGATACAGACCTATTATCGATGGCTTTGAAGCATCCAGAAAAATACAGTCGAGTCAGAGGTGCGGGGTTAGGGTTGATACCTCGAGTATATTTTGAGAAGAAGATAATAACAGATGATAAAATGAAAAATTGGAACAAATGAGAGAAAAAATATTGCAATGGCAGGGAGAGTTGATAGAATCATTTTTGGGTGGGACGCAAAGGGAAGACACATCTCAGGAACAACCAACATGTGAACATCCCGCCCCACCCCCCACCAGCTTTGACGCGATCCATTCCCCTCAAAGAACTTTCTTATCCATGATAATCAATATTCTAATAGTTATTCCCATGAAATTTGAATCACACAATCATTGATAATTTTTATGTACTGATCTTTTACATGGTGATAATGATTGTTTTTATATCTGTCAACACCCACCTATCACTTTGTAGCGAGGGCTACAGTGTTCAATATCCCAGATGCCACGCTGCATAATAGACCACTTCTGAAAGATCAAATGAAATTGATGATTACTGTAGCTCATGAGCCAAATGCAGAGCTACCTTTTCAATATGATGACGATGATATTCATACGGTCGAAAAGGATATTGGGACATTCATTGCATGGCCATCACACCTTGTAAGAGTACATGCCGACAAAGAGGTATTTATTTCTTTTTTTTTTCAAGATAAACCTCTAACTATTAATGAATAAAGGGTATGAACCTGTGATTTTTGTAATAGATGGAGAAAGGGAAGGGGGTGACAAACGTTGGCTCAAATCCATCTAAAGGATTGACCAACTGATCCCATGGAGCTACTGAAATCACTATAACACAACCTGTTCTCTATCCACATTTACTAGCATTGAAGACTCATGTGGATACGAAGCTAAAAGATGTAAATAGTCATATAGTGGTTTTCAAGAGAATATATACAGAAAGGAAAGTCAAGATTTTATTGCTACTGAAAATTCTAATGAGATCCTTAAAAATGGTTGGCTAGGCATCACAGTTATAAATGTATATATGAGGTATGTTTCCATGAATTTATTTCTTAAAAGCTAATTTAATTTTAAAATTATGTCTAAATGCATTTTATATTGTTGACAGACGAATTTATGAAAAATAGTTGAAGGAATATTCCCATGATCCAATATTTGGACTTGTTAGTCCTCATACCACATCAACACACCTAAAAAAATTAGAGCCATCAAAAAGGGATGCAATAGTGAATGGCTTGCTGAATACATTTGAAAGCAAGATTACAGATGACAGACTCTTACTAATACCAACCATGCTGGGGTAAAACTCTATGATTAAAGAATATCAATTATATTTTCACGTATTTTATTACTTATTACTTTTTGTGTTTTTAGGCAACATTGGTTGCTAATTTCAGGGAACTTGGATACTCCAAAGATTTATTTTCTGGATTCAAAACAAGGATATCCATCAAACTGACCACACATGATAGAGTTTGTGAATCTATAAGACACTACATCTTAGGTTTTAGGTCTAAACATCAAGTAATATAATTTATATTATCTTTTACTGAAGATTAAGTTATAATAGGGTGGTGTATCATTATCGTCTAAAAAAGGAATGAGGACAGGGGCTGAGCATAAGGAGGCGAGAAAGTACTACGTCTAGACAAATATCAGGGTATATATAATAAAATTTCACTATCCAAACACATCTCAACACAAGTTAATTATTATCCTAATGATTAATTTTTTTGTAGTGTTCAAAACAAACTAACGATAATGATTGCAGTTATTATGTTTGTAAATTTATGAAAGAGATCATTTTTCATCAACAAACTAGTATCCCTAAAGAGGTATTTTCAAAAACAACTACGATTTTGTTTAATTTATTTATTAATTCTTTATTTTTATATTTTGCAGTACTAATCTAACTGTCGAAAATAATCATACTCACAAGATGATATAGATGTTTTCAGAAATGAGTGGGCCACATACCTGATGGAAGATTGTACACAAATACAATGAATATCTGACATGGGAACATGTACAATTGGTGGTCATTTTTGAGGGGGGTTAAGGGGATCAAAATATGAAACATTGTTGTATGTAAATGCTCATAGGAAAATTGTAATTGATATTAAATAAAACATCCTTTCTTTAATGAGTCATTTCCTATTTTCATAGATGATATGCACCAGCAACATGCAAGAATGCTGAACCACTCAAAGGGTCTCTCTTTTGTTTAAAATGGACACAATTTTAAGTGAAAACAACAAATTATGTACAAAAATTCAACCAAATACATTTTTATTGTCTTGATCTTTTATTAGAATGATCCATGGGTTCTTTGTAACATTTATGAGTCAACACCACCTTAATCTGAGGCACAGTGTGGCCGGTACCACTAAAAGGGTCTCTCTATTATTTAAAATGGACAGAATTTTAAGTGAAAACAACAACTGACCTACGGAAATCTAAGAAAAAAAATTAAAATTGTGTTGATCCTTTAGGATAATGATATGTGGGTCCTTTTTTATGTGTATGAGTCATCCCCACCTTTATCTGAGGCACAGTGTGGCCAGTAGTACTCAAAGGGTCTATCTTTTGTTTAAAATAGATACAATTTTAATTGAAAACAATAATTGACTTATGAAAATCCGACCAAATGCATTATTATTTCCTTGATCCTTTTTATGAACGATCCAAGGTTCCTTGGTGACGTGTACGAGTCAACCATGCCTCAATTTGAGGCACGATGTGGCTGGTACCACTCAAATGGTCTTTCTTTGGTTTAAAATGGACACAATTTTATGTGAAAACAACAACTGACCTATGGAAATCAAACCAAATGAATTAATATTGTGTTGATACTTTAGAATAAGGATACACGGGTCCTTTGTGACATGTAAATGTCAACCCCGTCTAAATCTGAGGCATGGTTTGGCTGGTATCACTCAAAGGGTCTCTATTTTGTTTAAAATGGACACAATTTTAAGTGAAAACAACAACTGGCCTACAGAAATCGAACCAAATGGATTCGGATTGTCTTAATCCTTTAATAGAATGATCCGCGGGTCCTTTTTGATTTGTATGAGTCAACACCACCTCAATACAAGGCACGGTGTTACCGCTATCACTCAAAGGGTCTCTCTTTTGTTTAAAATGGACACAATTTTAATTGAAAACCACAACTAACCTATGAAAATTGGACCAAACACATTTTTATTGACTTGATATTTTATAATAAATATCCAAGGGTCCTTGGTGATCTGTTAAAGTAAACCCAACCTCAATCTGAGGCATGGTGTGGCTGGTAGCACTCAAGGGGTCTCTATTTTGTATAAAATGGACACAATTTTAATTGAAAACAACAACTGACTTACGGAAATTCAACCAAATGAATTCGGATTGTGTTTATTCTTTAGTAGAATTATCCAAGGTTCCATTGTGATGTTTATGAGTCATACCATCCTCAATCCAAGGCATGGTGTTTCCGCTATCACTCAAAGGGTCTCTCTTTTGTTTAAAATGGACACAATTTTAATGGAAAACAACAACTGAACTATGAAAATCTGACCAAACACAATTTAATTGTCTTGATATTTTATAAGAACGATTCATGGGTCATTTGTGACATTTAAGAGTCATCCCCTTCTCAATACAAGGCACGGTGTGGCTGGTACCACTCAAAGGGCCTCTCTTTTGTTTAAAATGGACACAATTTTAAGTGAAAACAACAACTAACCAACGGAAATCTAACCAAACGCATTCAGATTGTGTTGATCCTTTTTTATAATGATTTACGGGTCCTTTGTGACATTTAAGAGTAATCTCTGCCTCAATATGAGGCACAGTGTGGCCAGTATCACTCAAAGGGTCTCTCTTTGGTTTAAAATGGACACAATTTTAAGTGAAAAAAACAACTAACCTACGGAAATATGACCAAATGCATTCATATTGTCTTTATATTTTTTAAGAATGATATATGTGTCATTTGTGACATGTAAAATTCAACCCAACATCAATCCGAGGCATGGTGTGGCCGGTACCACTCAAAGGGTCTCTCTTTTGTTTAAAATTGAAACAATTTTAAGTGATAACAACAACTGACCTACGGAAATCCAACCGATCACATTAGGATTGTATTGACCCTTTATTAGAACGATCCAACGTTCTTTTTTGATGTGTATGAGTCATCCCCTCTTTAATATGAGGCATGTTGTGGCCGATAGCAATCAAAGGGTCTCTCTTTGGTTTAAAATGGACACAATTTTAAGTGAAAACAACAACTGGCCTATGGAAATCCAACCAAACACATTAGGATTGTATTAATAATTTATTATAATTATCCACAAGTACTTTTTAATGTGTATGAGCCATCCCTGCCTCAATCTGGGGCACGGTGTGTCTGGTAGCACTCAAAGGGTCTCTCTGTGGTTTAAAATGGACACAATTGTAAGTGAAAACAAAAACTGACCTACAGAAATCCAACCAAACACACTCATATTGTCTTGATATATTATAAGAACAGTCCATGGGTCCTTTATGACATTTATGAGTCAACCTCTCCTCAATCCGAGGAATGGTGTGGCCGGTACCACTCAAAGGGTCTCTCTTTTGTTTGAAATGGACACAATTTTAAGTGAAAACAACAACTGATCTATGAAAATCAGACCAAAAACATTCGGATAGTGTTGATACGTTAGGAGAATGATCCATGAGTCCTTTGAGATGTGTATGAGTCATCCCCACCTCAATCTGAGGCATGGTGTAGCCGCTATAACCCAAAAGGTCTCTCTTTGGTTTAAAATGGACACAATTTTAAGTGAAAACAAAAACTAACCTACGTGAATCCAACCAAATGCATTTATATTGTCTAGATCAATTTTAAAAACAAGCCATGGGTCCTTTGTGACATGTAAGAGTCAACCCCTCCTCAATCCGAAGCACGGTGTGGCCGGTACCACTAAAAGGGTCTCTTTTTTGTTTAAAATGGACACAATTTTAAGTGAAAACAACAACTGACCTACGGATATCCAACCAAACACATTCGGATTGTATTTATCCTTTAAGAGATTGATAAAAAGGTCCTTGTGATGTGTAAAAGTCATCCCTGCCTCAATCTGAGGCACAGTGTGGCCGATAGCACAGAAAGGGTCTCTCTTTGGTTTAAAATGGTCACAATTTTAGATGAAAACAACAACTGACATATGGAACTACAACCAAACGCATTCATATTATCTTGATATATTATAAGAACAATAAATGGGTCCTTTGTGAAATGTATGATTCAACCCCACCTCAATATGAGGCACAGT